>JAGQAX010000002.1:9478656-10678656 GCA_019142605.1 Cephalopholis sonnerati | reverse complement strand
CTCTGTAATCAAACAAGTGTCTCAATAACATTCACAAGTCATTAACATGATGATCTTTCTAACAGTTGGAACAGCAGTTGATGAAATAGAGCATTAAAAATACAGACATCATCTCTCTACATAGTTTGCTGGCTAACTAGCTACGTCCATTTTAATTAGTGGCAGCAAAACAGCCAGAAAAATGGCAACAAGTGTGAATGAGATTGGCGCAGCTGCACAGGGAGTTGTAAATCAACTCACAGAAATAAAATCTCTTGAACTTATAAAATGTATTTGATTCTTGTGAAAATTGTAATTGCTCTTATAGCAACCGCCAACACAGCTTCCATGTCTGTAGCTAAATATCCCCCACCCATGACCCCCGCACTACGGCACCAAACAAAGCATCAGGTAAAAACAACACAACGTCAGGCTGAATGAATGAAGTGAAACAAAATGGCAGCATAGTCAGGTCATTGTCCGGTTAGTCAATGTGTTTATGACATGATAAAATTTAAAGGAGAGCCAAACTCTGAAATAGCTTGGACACAGCAGCGCAGTGGACAGTCCTTCATTCATGTGCCAGCACTCCTCCCATATTGCTCAGGAAGACAACAAAGAATTCCTGGAGGCTCCTCTGAGGGGTCTTAGCTATTTATCTGCAGGGGCACTGGCGTGATACGTATGTCGGCATCGGCCAGGTGGCACATAGTTCACATTAACCAGATGCTGGAATGCCAGCTTCAATCATTTTGATCAGTGGCGGGAATGCTTGCACAGATCTGGCTGCTGCTGATGCTGCACCACACAGAGACTGACACAGATTAACAAATCATTGTATAGCTGGGACTCCTCTGTTGGAGTCTATACTTGTACAAATGTCACTGCATCAGAAAAACAACTCAAAAGGTCTCTCACTGAAGTATGACTTATCATTCACATTTGTCTAAAATGAAACAGGTGTATACAGTTCTCCTTTTGAAAGCTACAGACATTGGTAGTTAATAGCAAATGCTTGTTGTTTCCCCAAGGTTATGTCAGTGAAAAAGCAGCTCAGGCTAAGTGACGTTAAAGGTTCAGTGTGTGGGATTTATATTGGCAGAAATGAACTATACACTCACCAGCCACTTTATTAGGTACACCTTGCTAGTACTGTGTTGGACACACTTTTGTCTTCAGAGCTGCCTTAATTCTTCATGACATACATTCAACAAGGTGCTGAAACATTCCTCAGAGATTTTGGTCCATATTGACATGATAGCATCACACAGTTGCTGCAGACAAAGGTGCTGTGTTGGAGGCCATTGGAGTACAGTGAACTCATCGTCATGTTCAAGAAACCAGTTTGAGTAGATTTGAGCTTTGTGACATGGTGCGTTATCCTGCTGGAAGTAGCCATCAGAAGATGGGTACACTGTGGTCATAAAGGGATGGACACGGTCAGCAACAATACTCAGGTAGGCTGTGGTGTTTAAACCATGCTCAGTTGGTACTAAGAAAATCTCCCCCACACCATTACACCACCACCAGCCTGAACCGTTGATACAAGGCAGGATGGATCCATGCTTTCATGTTGTTTACACCAAATTCTGACCCTACCATCTGAATGTGGCAGCAGAAATCCAGACTCATCAGACCAGGCAATGTTTTTCCAATCTTCTATTGTCCAGTTTTGGTGAACCTGTGTGAACTGTAGCCTCAGTTTCCTGTCTATATGCCTGAATGCATTGAGTTGTTGCCACATGACTGGCTGATTAGCTATTTGCGTTAACAAGCAGTTGAACAGGTGTGACTAATAAAGTGGCCGGTGGGAGTAATAAGTGTTTTCTTTAGAGTATAATCACCTGAAACTAAGAATCCATTGTGTTTTCCTTACCTTAAACATGAGCTGTTTGTATCTGCTACAGAAGCAGGTTTTCCTTTATGGAGATCACCATGTTGTACTGTCATGTTTCTACAGTGGCCCACAACAGACAAAACAAGCAATGACTCCAGATAGGGCCATTTGCGTTTTCACATCAACCACCTCAGTTAGCAGCCCATCAGCAAACAGAGAGATTTTTTTATTTATTCTTTTAGGAAACTGCTTTATTCAGTGTTTTTACTGGTTTAAATCCTAATTCAGCAGATAATTCCACTCCCAATAAAACTTTTTATACATCTGGATCTTACGTTATTAGAGAAAAAAGCTGAGAACACATAAGCCAGTGCTGGGCTAGCAGTCCGTCTAGCAGGGTGTCCCACACATTTATTTATTTATGGCAGCCCGCCACAATCAAAATATCTACTGACATGTTTTGATTTACAATTTTTGGACCTGGACCATTCATTAGGTGTATTGTTTGAGTGTACTCTGGGCACAGGCAGAATAGCAGAGACAGTGATAGTTTGCTTTCAATCACAAACAGCTGCTCCTCTCATCCATTGATCTGATCTGATCAGCTCTGATCGGATCAACTAACCAATTATCCATCCCGTGACACAAAAATCCACAAATTGCTGCTGAGGGGAAAAAAAAGATCGCACGAAGAGCTCTGCCAACGCTGCGTTCACAAACCTGCAAAGCCTGAAACACGGGATTGAAACAAGGGATTTTGACTGGGAGAAGTTTCAGCTGGTTGCAATTTGCAGTCCTCACCACTAGATGCCACTAAACCTCCCTAAATCTTAGACACTGTTTCTTTAAATGGTCAAGTCTAGCTTATTGCAATGCTATGTCTTTCTCATGAAGCTGTATTTCCTTCTGCTGAACTCAGCTCCTCTTCATTACAACATATAATTAAGTTTAATGCTCAAAACTAGAAATATTTAGTAAACAAAGGTCAACAAAGGCACTATAATTGTATAATCCCTTTTCACTTAACATGTGTCTGAGAGCTACTTACCCGCAGCTTCCTAAAAGCTTTCTAACACTAAGATGATCATAGCCCTATTGAAAGAATATGGACTTGGATAATCTTAGCCTTGAGATGCTTGTGGGAAGCTGGCCCAGGACAATGAGTCTCCTTCTAGCAGCTCTTTCTAGTCCTCCTAGTGAAAGCATGAACTATCACAACAGAAGAAAATGCTAATTGAAATTGTCGATGTGTTCATGCCGGTTCAAAATAAATAGAATATTTCTAGTGTTTTCCCATGTTTACCGGCTCACTGAACACATCCAAATCCTGAGATGGAGATTCTCAAGTGGCCATTTCTAGCACCACAAGAGCCGCCGAGCATTTCTTTGTGGGAAATGAACTTGCCTTGCTCCTTCACATTGCACACATGCTGTGATAGGCATTTCTGCTTACAACCGCGTTCTTATTTTCCGCATGTTTTCTCATGTAAAATCACAGCTCTCTCATGAAGTGTGTGGTCAGAGTGGCACAAAAATGACATGGAACGAACCATAAACTACACTTCAGTTAGCAGACTTCCTAGATGAGCACTTGGGGAGCAAATCGTGCCTCGGATAGTTTACCTCATTATCGTCAAAATGCCAGATGATGAAAATACAGGAGGTGTAAAAGCAACACTCAGCCTAATGGTTCAATGCTGATGCTCTAATTGTGAAAGCAATATCTTAAAAGCTGCAGAAGTCTCTTATTAAAAATCAATACATATCACTTCCATCAGATCTCTCATGTGGCATATTTTTTGTAGGGCATTAGTAGTACAGTATCAGGAGATACCGTGTGAATGAAGCTGTGGGCAAATGAACTGTGTATGCAAGAAGCTAGTGGGAGCATCTTTTTTTAAGGTTAAACCAATACTCTTACTGCATTTTGTAGATACTTTGTGGTATCTCAAGTAGATCTCTGAGTATTTTGCTTTGACCTTGAGTATTCGTGTGCCTTTGAAGACATTAACAACCAACTATGTTGATCATAAAAGAAAGACAATTCACTTACTGAGTGACTCATTCACATATTCACCCTGGAACACACTTGACAACAGATAAAAAGTCTTTACATTGTGACGCACTGAAGGGGTTTCTTGGTAACTGCAGCTTTTTAGAAGCTCCAGAGGAGCAGGCACGCAGACCTAAAAACAATGTTAACACACCATGCTATGTATCTGTAAGCCATTACAAACACACTGCAAGTGTTAACCTACTGTCCCTGCATCATTTGTTCTGTTATGTCTTAGTTCTTAGTTGTAGCTGCTAGGAGATTGATGTCATGGGTAGAACGTGTGGGTTTGGTTTAGGTCTAATTCATTCATCCTACCCTGTCCTCCTCCTCCCGATTTAACAACATGGTGAGGAATGTGAACAATCCTGCACAGCTCTGGATCCTTCTACAAGTCTGTATCGCTCAAGCAGCAACCTCCGAGGCTGAGAAATGAAGCCAATGCAGAGGTGCCAAAAAATGCAGTTTCTTGAAGGGCCACTTCAGGCTGGCTCCAAAACAGAGTCAGTGACCCCAGTGATAAAATGCCCTACTTTACAGCAGAAATAAACATGTCTATAGCCTGGTACCAAAAAACTGTTTTGCTCTCTATAGCCAGTTTCAGCAATCATGACAACTGTATGAGGGGTGAATTGAAATGAACAACTTCCCAGGGCCACATGAGTGACAGGCTGTCCACAAGGCATCACCACAGTTTAGGAGTCAGATCCACTCCTCGCTCCTCCACAGCTTCCAACCTCTTGTCCAAATATGGTCACTTTTGGCTCCAAAAAATCCAAGATAGTTGAACTAGAGGCTTCAAAACAGCAGTCCACAAACCAGTGGGTGACATCATGGTAGCTACGTCCGTTATTTAAACGGTCTCTGATATCGCTCCATATACTCATGAGACTCATGTTTGCTGACAAATCTCGAACAATTTGATCAATTCAGTCCCAAAGTTATACACCCTTCCCACATAGTCCGTTTCACTCACACATAAACCATGTAATGGAAGCTAAAGGCATTCTAACCACTGCTCCACTGAGCATTACAAGCCATTAATACTATGATGAAAAGGTTAGGAAAATGAATAATTTAATAGTTTTAAAAAAATAATTGGACACTCTATTGGTAAGAAATGTGTCAAGTGGGGCCACTGCTGATGGAAATATTGGGCTCTATCCCAGCCCAGATGATAGTAGAAGTTTACACAAATATTTAATCAACACCTCAATTTACTCAGAATAAGAATATAAATAAAGTTTGAGGAAAAAGTTCTTGGACCCCTTTCAGCATCCTACTGGCCATAGAGGCAAACCTGCAAGTAAAACGAATCATATGAGCAGAGGAAATCTCTGCTAGTCGCTAGGCTAATTTGTACAATGTAAAATGCCATAGGCTTGTGCTAAAATCGTTAGCATGTTATATTTGTTTCGAAAACGTGTTTAGGATAAGACAGTTGTTTTGTCAGTGAACCTTGAGAGTTGTAATAGAACCAAATTTTGCATGTTACCTCTGTTGTCCCAGGCTTCATATGAGTAGAGGAAAAGTCTGCTAGCTGCTAGGCTAATTTATACAATGTAAAATGCCATAGGCTTGTGCTAAAAACATTAGCATGTTGTATTTGTGGGGAAAATGTGTCCAGATAAAGACGAGTGTTTGTCTGTGAATGCTGCGAGTTATAGTGAAGCCAATTTTAGTACTTGTGTTTGAAACTGTCTCTATTAAGTCATGTTTAATGTGTGTTTTGAATCAACCAAACTAAACAGAATTTCACAGAAACCCCAGAGCCAACTAGTGTTTTGGAGGTGTAACTGCAGAGTGACACAGACACACCACCGCACAAGTACAGTATAAATGCTCACAACTTTGTAGGCCACGTGCGAAGGCTCTGTGCAGAGCTGGGGGCCTCCAATGGCAAATCACAGTTGCCAGTCAGTCAGTGAGTCATATGCTAGTATGTGAATCTTTTGGGGTCCAGTAACAACTGCCATCAAAAGCTATGAAAACCCAGAGGTTGGCAACAAGTCTTGAGGCTGATTGGCGCCTCCCTCTGGAGGCTAATGTTTTCAGTCAGGTTGAGTAAACAGCCTTAAACCTGTTCACACTGAAGGAGATGAAATACACTTCTTGTTGCCCTGGTGCTCCTTGCTAAAACTCAGTGGTTTTAGTATTCTAGAAGACTGTGTTGATATATGTGACTGAAAACTACATAGAGCTTCAGAAATTTGTGATGATTCTCAGAGGGATTGGCAGTGTAAGCAACCCTTCTACACTGCAGTCAGTTGATTCAGTAGTTACATACCAAAGCACTTTGACAACTTTTAAAGAATCAACTCTCTTCTGTAAGACAAGATTATTTACATTTAATGTCATCAGTGTATCCACACAGGTTAGGTGAGTACTGAATCATAACTAATGCATTGTCTTTATTTTCTAGTGTCTTCTGCAGTGCATTGAGCTGATTACATAATCAGACAGCTCATTCATGCATCCTCAGAGCTACACCAGTGCCACTGCACTCGTTTATACACCAACACACTTTTTTTCTAAACTACTTTGAAAGACTAAATGTCTGAGCCTCTGCAGTGCAATGCCAAAACTCTGTCCATGAAACTGTATCCAGAGGAGGAGGTCTGAAAAGGAAACCTGCTTTTTAACACCAATAGAACACCAAAAATAAAAGTAGAAAAGGCAGAAAAATTTGTCTCTCCACTCGACAGAGTGTTAGCAGAGTAGTATAGATGGCCGTGTCAATACAACTGGCTCTTTGTTTTATGGCCATAACAGCTCACCATCCATCCTCGGTTTACAGGCTATTGATTACGGCAGACTCAACATCATGTGAATTCTATTTGTGCCCTTGCAGAGTAAAAGCATAACTGTCCATTAAATCTTTTCTTAGAGCTCAAGAAACTTGGCTTTTATAGAAGCAAATGCTCCGGCCATTAACGTGCCTTATCTCACCTTCAACGTACCTATTTTTTTTGGAACATCGACTACTGTGGAAAACTGCACAGTCAGGTCTGTAGTCAGAGCTGATGAGATGTGGAACAACAAGAAGCAAAATCAGTAAGTAGATGCAGAAAGGTGGCAGGCTTGTTATGTGTATTAGTTATATCAGTGACAGTCAAAAGGTTTGATCACGAAACATCTTGATATTTCAAAACAGTATCATAAAATGCTCAATTGATGCATTGCATCTGTAAATGACTCATCAATGACTTCAATTTGTCCACCAAAATATTAAAAGTACTGCAGGTCTCTTCTGTGATGATGGATCCATTATCTTATTATGTCTCCATACACAGTGGTATTTACAAATGACAACTAATTTGTTGCTGCAAACTAATGTTACTAATGCGTTACCTTGGACTTTTGATATTTTATTATTGTACAACAGTGAATCACACCTTTTTTTTTTTTTAAACATGACAGAAAAAAGACGCAGAAAAGTGAGAACAAGTTTCTAAAACTTGATCTATATATCAAACCATGATTAACACATACAGTTCTGAGTGCTGTATCGTAGGCAACTGGACTTGCTTGAGTTTCTTGAAGATGTTACACCAAGCAACGCAAGCAGTTGCCTATGATATAGCACTGAGAATCTTCATCAACGTTCAGTAGTACAGTACCCTTTTTCCATTGTCACTCTTGGGAGCGCCAACCCAGTCAGCATTTGTACGTGGGCCCATATGGGATTGTCCATGGGTTCCATATCGGCCCCATGCCAGTTGCCCGCATGTGTGGATTTACCCAAGATATTTTGGGCCCATATCCACTTGGTACCCAGGTAGCCCTAGCATAACCATGTGGGGCCCACTTGGGTAAAGCCATTGATGTGGGCATGGAGCCGATATGGAACCCATGGACAATCCCATATGGGGCCCATTTTTGCAACCCATCTACTTCCCACATGGGCCCCACATACAAATGCTGGCTGGGAAGTAAAGCTGGGCCACGCCGATTTGTGTTTCCATTGTCAGTTTAGATACACCTTGCCTTGTTAAGCTGTACAGGAAATGGACCTTCTCAGGAGTAAGTCCAAAGCCGGGCCACCCGAACTCAAGTCGGTTTTGTATCTTCTAAGTGAATCTCTCTGTTTTTGAGTTTAGTTTCTCTCCTGCGTCCTGTTTTTACTTTACATATTTGCTTTTTTTTATTGTTTCATGTTCATTATCCGGCGTATTAGAAGTTGTTTGAAGTTGTGGCTTGAAAACTCAACATTTCTGCTTCACAACAAAAGTTTCTACATAACAAAATAAAGGGAGACTTTTATTGTGAAGAATCTATATGACATAAAATGTGTTTATCAGCGAATTAGCAGAACTTTTAGAGGCTTTTCTTCAATAAAGACAAGTCTAATAATTTGGCACGGAGGAAAGTGAAAGCAGAAACAGTCACAGTGAGATATTGATGAAGAGCTGCAGACAACAGGCTCTTACTGCACCTCTGCAAACACCTCACCTCCAACAGGTAAACTTCTTTTACCTGCCCTGCTGTGTGAAGGAAAAACACATGCAAATGGAAATGCAAATCCCTGCTGTGCTGGGCTGACAGCCTAAACCAAGCCAAGCCAAACCAAGCCAATGACACAATGGCATATGTCTTCCATTGCAGAATACAACCCCATTTGCTTTTTTGGTTATTTAACTGGACGTTTATTTTTATTAAGGAAGATGAAACATAAGGACAGTATAAGCTAAAATAAGAAAGAACCCATCTTCAAGTCCAGAACTCAAAATAAGGTATTAAAGTAGGACCCTCCACTATGTCAGCTGATAATGTGCTTTAGCAGTACATATTCCCCAGTTTACAAACAAAGCTCCAACTAATCAAATTACCACAACTAAGTGCAACATAGTGAATGTGGGGCCTTTGGGGACCTCTGTGGCTCTGGAGCCCCGGCTCAGCTGCCCACTCTGCCGAATTAATCCAGCCTGGGTCCCAACTCTAATCACCTTTATAATAAGGTTAAAAAACTTTTAACTTATCTCCTGGCTTTCGCTGATTATAAGTATTTACCCCCCTTTTTAAGTATCCACTGTCTTAGTGTATTTCTTTTTTATTATCCTTGAGATGGGATCTGTTATAAATGTCCTGGGCTGTGTTCAGTCTTTAATGTATTTTATGTCTTATGTAAAAGACTTCGAATTAACTTTAGGTTTAGAATTTGCTGAAGGTCATTAAAAAACCTTCCCTTACGTTGTCTTCTGTAGGACATGTACAATAAGTAAAGCAACCAGCTGCGCTGCAAATGATAGTATAAGATGTTCACAGAACATTTTCAGGCTGCATTGCTGGAGTGTTGGAAATACGTGAGCAGATATTAAAGGCCATGAGGAGTACCATGCTGCCCGTTAAAACAGCTGTATAACGTCTTGTGTGGCTCTGGAGGAGCTTTTGTCAGGTCTGATAAAATAACCCTGATGATGTCATCAGGATTATGTGAGCCTGGGCTTCAGACTACTTTTATTTGTTTACAGAGAGACTGCATCACGAACTGAAGGTATTGAGTTTGAAGGATTTGGGTGTTTACCAGGCATGAAGGAAGACACTACTGAGTTTTGTTGTGAAATGGATCAGAGCCAGCACTTACAGACTTAGAGCCAGAGGTAATTGTAATGTATATGGGGAGGCACATGCGATATCATGGATGTTATAGGTTGTAGGCTAATAAACCTGGCATTAGGAATATAGGTGAATAAACACAAGTAGTTTGTGTTTTGAATTTCATTTACTTACTTCTGCTGAACAAATTAAATCGAGGTTGGCGCATAAATTCTGAGGAAAACTTGTAGTGCAGGCAGAGATCAAGCTCATCTAAGAGGCTCGACCAGTGGTTCTCAAATGGTGTGTGCCGTGATGCGAATCTAGGTGTGCTGTTGGATTTTGTGATAACCACACATTATTATTGCAATGTTCAACTGCGCCTATACAAAAGGTTATAAATGAATTTTTAATTGACTCTATCAGTATGTTGTGCACATCCATTTTCTAATAAAGAGGCAAACTCTACCTTAAAAAAATTAATTTGATTTGATTTAATTTAAAAAACCTTCACAAGGAACCTATTTGTCACTGTTTGTGCAGGGGAATTTTAAATGTGTGACACATCACATTATCTTACATTATTCCCCATTTAAATGGAAATGTTATTGGTGTTTTTGATGTAATTTTAAAAGGTTTCAAATGAATTCTTGAATCATTTTGTTGACAAATATTTCATGTATAATGGTTGGTTGTCAATTGTTATTTAAATTTTAGTATATTACAACATTTATGTTGTGATAAGAGTGATAACACACATTATAGAGGCTATTGTACACAGATGTAAATACAGGTGTGCCTTGAGATTGTGGCTCACCCTTTGGTGTGCCTTGGTTTGAAAACCACTGTGCTAGACTATGAAAATGTAACTCAGCAGGCTTTCATTTCCTGCATGGATTGTGAATGTGGTACACGCTGGTTAAGCAGACTGGCTTTGTAATGAGTCTTTGCAATCATTTAATGCATCAAAAAAATAATAAGCCACTACGCTGTTCAAAAGCCACCAGCAGCTATTGGCAACTTTGAAGGTGGATTGTTTTTTGTATGTTACTCAATGAATAAGTTAACATTATGAATCAATCAACCAGGGCTGCCCGCTAATAGTCAACCAAAAAATAGTCGACCAGAAAGGTTATTAGTCAGCAAGATTTCATTGGTCCCTTAGTTGCAGAAAAAAAACAACAAAAAAAAACAAACAAAAAAAAAACTGTGAAACTCTTAAGAACTGCACCTTGTCAAAATAAATCAAAACATATGACTGGACAATGTGGGAATTTAATTTGAAAGGACAGACACAAGAATTCAGACAGGAGTCAGGTTAATTTCCAGAGCTGGTACCTGCGGTTATTCCACAGGCTAGTTAATAACATGTCGGGCAGGAAATCCAAAGTGTGGGATCATTTTGAGAAGGTGAAGGACCAACCCAAGGTGATAACTCATCTTCATTGGTCCACTACAAACATGACGTATCATGTGAAACATGGAAGTAGCTACATGCCCATTAGCCCACAGCGTCATTAACAGGCGGCTCGCTCAGTGTGTGACGTGCACTTGGAGATAAAATATAGGCCTATATTAATGAAGGTTCATTAGTACAGTTTGTATTTCTCTGTAATGTAGCACTACACCTGTGACTGTTTCCAAAGTGGAAAACTCACAGTGCTATGCTAAAGTCATGACAGAACGCTGGCTAGCATTATGTGCATTATCTAGTGAACAGCCTGTACTTTCTGGGCTTATTCAACTCACTAGTTTTGCATTAAGATCCATATACTGTATGTTCCTATCAGCTGTTGATGGGAAACTTATTATTGTAACCTTGTACCAATAATCACACTTCAGCCCATGGAGACGTAGTGCTAAATAGCTTGAGTAACTCTTTCCTTATTAACACCACTTAAACAGACACTGTGTAAGTGTATCATGCAGTAAATACTCTTACGAGTGCTAATAACATTAATAACAAAAGATAAAGGAAACCTCAGCCCGAGTCTCTGCAGTGTTTTGGAAAGCGTGGCTGTACACTTTACCTATATCTATGATCGTCTGTGAGCACACAGCACTGTAATCCTTAAGTTGTGTTCAATAAAATAGCTCTCTCACATAGTTACATTGTGATTACAGTATGTAAAAAAAAGAGAAAACAGTAGCAGAAGGAATGCAGTAGACCAAGGTCAGGGTCAGACAACAATGTCTGCATACACTCCGTCCCTCCCTCGCACTGTCTCTCCTGTAAACACACACAAACCCATAAATAATCACTGCATCATTTTTTAAGCTGTAGAAACACTCTCTCATCCTCTGCTTTCCTATTCCACTCATTCCTCTCCTCCGTCCCTGTCGCTAACAGAGAACAACATGTTGTTATGAAGATCAGTTGCTGGCACTGTAGCACAGTTGCAGATTCAGCAACAACACGCAGCCTTTCACCAATAAATCATAACACACACACACACGCACACATCACGACGTTGGCTGAGGCTTCCACCTGATGGAAAATACACCACTGGAGACACGGGAATTACATATACTGCAATGTATGTGCATACATGCTTACCATTAACATCTGCCAGTCTGCCATCCTTATAAACCAAACAACCTGCATTGGAGGCAAACAGATTTCCCCTACATCTGCACGCATCATCGTAATGCCACGCAATACCGGGCAGCCAGATGGCAGCGAGCGGCAGTTGAACGGAACAGATCAGGTTTTGAACTGTAGTTCCTTCCTGTCTCTGTAACAGAGAGGCTCATGGGAGATTACACAGGGAGCGGGGCCAGGCGGGCTTCTCATGAGGTGAGGAGCAGACCACCTGTGCCAGTGGGGGTGAACGAAGGCAGCAGGAGAGTGTGTGGGAGTGTGTGTGGGTGCCTTTTTGTGTGTGTGTGTGTGTGTGTGTGTGTGTGTGTGTGTGTGTGTGTGTGTGTGTGTGTGTGTTCATTATGTAAGAGAGAGAACAAGGTAATGAGGAGATCTTACAGTATGCAGGAGCAAAGCCAACAAAATAGGAAATGACATTTTTCCTCTTATTTATGCAGAGGACAGGAACAAAGTAATGGGGAATGTAAGTGAATTTCTACACTTTGGCTGTGCGGCATGTTTTTGGCCATACTATATCTCGCGAGGTAAACACACAAGGGATATCTACCGCATTATAAGTTCTGAATAAATTCCTTGAACAGGAAACTATTTGATGTCGAGTCCAAAGGGCCTCATGGTTCAGACACCATGGAGGTTTATAATGTTATCAAGTGAGCAGGAGGTGCGCCTCCCTTCATTTTTCGAGTATCCAAGGAAGTAAAAAGTGATTTGGCGCCACACACACACTCAGACACTTGCACACAGTGAATGCTTCATTAAACTGCATCCATCCTCCCAAATGTGCCTCCATAAACCCAGAAGGGAGGAATACAGACAGAGATGAAGACCAATGCGTTTCTGTGGCAGTTCAGCTTATCTCAGAGATAAGATGGAGACCCTTCAGGGAGATGAGAGCAGAGAATGAAAGATGGAGAGAAGAGAGCCGGTTCAACAGAAAGTGATGGGACAGATGCCGAAAGAGAGAGAGACAGACAAGGAGGCAGAGACAGGGAAAAAAAGACACAGTCAAAAGATAAGAGGAAGAGAGAGAGAAGGATATACAAGATATTGGACTTCACTGGCTTCAGGTCAGTCTCTCTCTGTTCCTTTATTTAGTGGTTATAAATGGGCAGATTAGGACTGTGCTCCGCAAATGTAAATCAGCTGGTGGGGAGATCAAACAGTTTTAGTTGATTTTGCCCTTCGGTCCACACACTTGCTTCCTATCAGAATAGAAATTGTTACAGTTCTCCCTCAGTAAACCCTGGGAGAATAAGAAGTAGAGTTCTCCAGAGCCGGGGAGCTCACAGGGCATCTGCTTAACTTTCTCCCTCTCATCCGCAGCTAAACTGTGACTTCAGATTTGAATGAATATAGTTAGAATTCACTGAAGAAAAGACATTATGCAGTATTTGTCCACACTGAATATCTTATTTTGACTTAAAAGCACATTTTTCCCCAGCACGGCGTGCTCATGGTGATGGTGAGGTTCAGAATTGGTTGAAGTTGATTGTAATTAGGGTTTAATTGAAAGGCACCTCAAGGAGAGTGGTGTGTGACTTGCCATGCAAATGACAGTTTTCTTTTTTTAGTATGTTCATCCTCTTGAATGTAGACTGAAGAGTGCAGCTATTCATTGATAATCTCTTGAAATAAACAAGTAGGTGGAGAGTTGCTGTAGTTGCCTTTGATGGGATTTGGCTCAATCAGAACATATTAGTTTGACCTTCGTTTGAACATGGGAGACATATGAAGAGCACTAAATTGAAAAAGTCACTGACAGTTGTCAACAGCAGTCTAGGAATACAAAAACAAAACTAACACCTCTTTCTAACTGGACGCGATGCAAATGCACAAACAGGTTTATGTCAGATCTTTTCACTGCAGGCTGTCATGCACTGCTCCTTGTATACCTACAGAATATAATGCATCACAATATATATAACAATGTATATGTTACACATGAGCCAGTAATTTCACATGACCAGTGCGCTAACAAGAGTAAAGAAGGAAAGTTCACACATGGAAGCAGGTTGTGGAGGTGGATGAGTCAAACAAACACAGGACTTTCCCCCAGGAAACTGATACTCAGGATTGTCTCACAACCAGGGAACTTTGAACCTAACCTACGTAACTTTACTTGCCTCTATCATAGAATAGGATTCTATTTCTATCGACCCTTTTACTGTTAGTACACAATATGACATTTTTTAGTAGGCGGGACTTAGCAAAGGCAAAACAATTCTCCACAGACATTAGCTAGCACTACCTAGCAAGTTCTGTGGGCTTGTTTTAGATAATGGAGGAAGATGACATTTTGACATTGGCCTTAAAAGGGTCTATGGCCTAAGCCTAACCTGCAAAACTTTACGCAAAGTACATCATGTGATGTTACAGCCACAGCCAACCCTCTCTCCTCGTGATAATTCTCTCTTGTAGCCCTGTACATAGATAAGTATGTCCAGTCCCCTGCCCTGGACTGGCTCCTCCTTAGAAAGTGTGGGCTTCCCTCAAGATGGAGATCAGGATTGGAGCCACAACTCATCAGGCTACCCTAATCGGATGGGTTCATCAGAGGCTCAACACTCTATGCCTAGCCAGCCTGCTTCACATGGCGGCTGGAATCCTTCCGCCCACCAGTATGCCTCTGGTCATTGTCTGCCGTGACTTTGTTCCTAGATTTGATTTGATTTTATTTGGATCTCTTTAAGCCATTGGCTAATCTTCCAAGAGTCCATATCAAGGTTAAAAAAAAAGAGAGATATTGTTAAGCAGTAAAGTTGTATTCAGTTCGATTTGTATTCATGCTGAGACTCTACAGTAACTATTTCTGGGACTGAGCCAATATATTAGTTTTAAGAAACTGACTACACAAAACAGCATTTCTTTTTGTTATCTACACTAGGTCAGGGGTGCTGTTTAATCTGTGCTTTGCTTTCACCAATTCACTTAGCATAGTCAGGTTTATTTTCTGCTTTTATTTTCAGTAGAGTCCTCCTTTGGTTGTATCTATTTCTTTGAGCTGAACAGGCACTCATAAGCCCTTTTTCTTTGTAGTTTCTACCTAAAATTTTCTTTGCCACAGTAATTCTAAATATATAACTTTACCAGAAACATGTGGTCTTATGTTGCTTCCCTTTTTTCATTTACGCCCTGGCTCTATTTCGGCAAGGTTTGCCCACTTCCAACCTATTTTCGAATCAACAGTAAAATGTTGCATACGCTCACCCAGGGCTCAATATGCTGAATGATGACCTCACTGTTGTTGTTGCTCATAGTATATCTCGACTCTTTTTCACACTCCATCCACAGCTCGCTCACTATAATTTAGGAAGAGGTGTGAGAGTCTACAGCCACTCTAGGAGCTCTGGGAGGCTGCTGATGATGGTGCTAGTAGAAAAGTTAAGGAATCACCAAGTCATTACAATGAATCCCAATCTGAACATGAATGAATTAGCTGAGCCAGAAGGCAAAGCTTTCTGGTCCATCTACGTCCCAACCCTCACCTAGCTAGCTGATGAGCTATGGGTAGTGACTGAAAGAATAAGATTGCGGATACAAGCGGCCAAAATGAGATTCCTCTGTGGGGTGGCTGGGCTCAGCCTTAGAGATAGGGTTAAGGAGCTCAGACATCCAGAGGGAGCTCAGTGTAGAGCTGCCGGTCCTTTGCGTCAACGGGTCAGTTGAGGTGGTTCGAGCATCTGATCAGGATGCCTCCTGGGCGCCTCCCATTAGAGGTGTTTCAGGTTTCCCACTGGTAGGAGGCCCTTGGGGCAGACCCTGAATGCGCTGGAGAGATTACATATTTCATCTGGCTTGGGAACGCCTTGGGGTCCCCCAGAGGGAGCTGGAAAGCTTCGCCAGGGAGAGGGACATCTGGGGTGCTTTGCCGCGACACCGCCTCAGATAAGTGGATGGATGCATGGATGGATGGGTGGATGGGAACATGAATGACCAATTTTAATGTCAATCCATCCAGAAGTTGTTGAGACACTTCACTCCAAACCATAAAACACAAAGTCAGGGGAGGTCATTAGGATTCATCCTCTGAAACCATAAATGTCTGTACAAAATATTGTGTCTATCCCTATCCATCCACTAGATGTTGGGATTTATCACAATTTGACCCTCTCGGGTCACCACAGGGAAAAGTCGGGATCACGTGTTCAAGTGGTCGACAGAACGACTAACGGACCAACATTGCCAGTTCTAGAGCTGTGCTGCTAGCATGATAAAGAGCAATAGCATATATTTATACTCCTTATCAGAACTGTTAAAAGGTAAGCCTATTGCTTGTACACTAATGTTGTATTTGTAGACAGTCTAAATTTATTAACGTCACCATTTGGCAATGACCAACAAACATTTTTACAAGTGATGCTAGACACCTCTGAAGGATGTGACTATTAATATGTTTTAATTCCCTGCAGTGGTCGGGCGGTCCAGCAGCTAATGTCTACACCATCTCTGAGTGTAAAACATGTCAGTACCAATGCCAAGCTTTGCAGGAGTCGGAGTCCTAATGGGGGCCATTCATGTTAAAAAATGTATGTTGTGGGGCATTTTGAATTACAGCATCCATTATGTGGCAGATGTTACATCTCGTTCACATCTTCATGCTCTGTTGGTTTGACAGAGACCTGAAGCTGTTCATATCAGTAGAAGCTATTTTGTTGAACACTAAAGGCTTAATGCCTCGAGTGAACAACTGGTCAATGATTTACTGTGGAAATCTTTTAAGCGATTATGGCGGATGCGGATCTTATAAAATTCCACATTGTCAATGTCCGAGTGTCGAAACTGCTGGAGGTGACAAAAACACAACAGATGGTTCATGGTCTGACTAACTGTGAATATAGAGTCTCTGGAAATGAATTATTCTTGACTGTCACAGACCGAATTTGTAAATATGTCTAATCTTACTGATCTGATTTAAAAATGGCAGATGGTAACCTTTTGTTAGAAATGCAATACTAGTAAAAGAGTTTATGTAAACAATATAAGAACATGAAATTGGCTAGAAGCCTTTTTAAATTATCACCCTGATCATTTATATGAACTCCTGCCCAAGCCGGAGACAAGCTCGAGCTTTTTTCAGACTCGGAAAAATGGTTACATCACCAGTGACATACAGGGCATTTAATCATTCTTTTTTGGAATTCAGCTTTTTACAGAGGTGCTGTATATGACTTACAGCCACGGCGTGTTTGTGTGATTCTGAGTGACTTGATTCAGATTTACTCTGTAATGCTCCAGAGTGCAACCATCCGAGACTCGTCACCTCAAGACACTGCAGCCATGACATTTTAAGGAGTTTTAATTCAGAAATACCTTAAAGGGAACAGACACTAGAGGGAAAAGATGATGCAAATCACATTGGTGAGCTCTCTCTCTGAGGTAACAGTCTTTGTATATATAAAGAGGGCCTGAAAGTCTGAGATACACCGGAGGTGTCTGACAACGCAATAAGCAGGCAGAAAACATGACATCGCTGTTGCATCCAATGAGTTATATTTTCACCAAATTACAGGGCTGCCCCACCAGGCACCTGAGACCTGTGGGGCTTTATGCTGCTGTTGTAATGAATAAAATATGTCTCACTCACGATTAAGTCACAGTACGAGCAGTTTAACCAGACAGCCATGTTTGCTTCAGTGAGAATCAGCTCAACTCTTGCATAGTGGGTTAACCAACCTAAAGTAAAAAATTACTACTATATTTTCCATACTATTATATTTGTGTATTCAGAATTATAAAAGTACGAATCTACCAAGGGGCGGCACCGTGGTGCAGTGGTTAGCACTGTCACACTGTCACAGCAAGAGGGTTCAGGTTGGAACCTGCTGGCCAGCTCGGGCCCTTCTCTGCTGAGTTTGTATGTCCTCCCCATGTTGGCGTAGGTTTTCTCCGGGTTCTCAGCTTCCTCCCACAGTCCAAAGACATGCAGGTTAGGTTCATTTTTTCACTTTAAATTGCCTGTAGGTGTGAATGGGGACTGACTGCCTGTCTCTGTGTGTCAGTCCTGTGTGATAATACGGAGGTATGTCCAGGATGTACCCTGCATCTTACCCAATATCAGCTGGGATAGGCTCTAGCGCTGGATGAAGGGAAGGCTAAAGCAGGAAGAGACAAAGGACAGACCCACTGGTTCATCTGGGTTCATAAGAGGAAACATATACTAATACATAAACAGTATATTCACATACTTCTCCTCCATTGTTGTTGTTGTTGTTGTTCAGCACTTCTACTAATGAAACATGTGACAGTTGGTCTTTGTGGTATTTGATCCACCCCTCCACTATAATACGACAGCTGGGTTAATAAGCGACAGTGACCAGTGCATGGTTTTGCCAGAAGTTTAATATTTTTCAGCCCTCAGCATTCACAAGTAAACACAAATTGTCAAGCTACTGGTGTTTGTAGCCCAATATAAATACACTGCGCTATGATTGCAAAGTATTTTTAAAAAGTAAGCTAGTCGTTTCACTTCGGTGGACACAGCTACTTAGCTTAGTCATGAACTATGTTTATTTATTCGTTTATTTTCCATAACCACTTATCCTGTTGGCTGACATTGACATTGGGTGAGAGGCAGGGTTCACTCTGGACAGGTCACCAGACTATCACAGGGCTGACACATAGAGACAGACAACCATTCACACTCACATTCACACCTATGGACAATTAGAGTCACCAGTTAACCTGCATGTCTTTGGACTGTGGGAGGAAGCTGGAGTACCCTGGAGAAAACCCACGCTGACACCGGGAGAACATGTAAACTCCGCAGAGAAGGGCTCCCCCACCTCGGGTTTCAAACATGAACCCTCTTGCTGTGAGGTGACAATGATAACCACTGTACCACCGTACCACCCTCTACCCTGTGTGCATTTATCAAAAGTGGACGCATGTTACGCATGCAACCTAAACAAAATCTGTAAAATGTGAACATCAGTGAAGCTTAAAATTTTATACATTTTAACCAATAAAGGAACCCCACAGAAATGCACCAGATTCCTCAAAAATGTTATCCAACAAAAGAATATTTGTAAAAGTTTAGTATGACACCTCAAGCATGCGAAAGCCTGTTTTCACTTTGACTGTATTTTGCTTTTTTCTGTAGTTAATGACAACTCAACAACAGGGACCGATTTTAAGAGGCAAATCATGATGGAAAAAGCGATCATCATTCTACAGTGACTATGTAATGTTTAATTTTTAAATCTGTCACATGATACTATCATTGACAGTGGATTTAAACTCAGGTAGAAAAGAAAGCAGATGTTAAAAACCCAGGAATCATCAAATGCTCATTAGGTCTGGGCTCATTATGCATCTGTTCTGTGGCTGGCTTTTTCACTGTTGTTTGGCTAATTTGAGCTCTTCCTCGTGACCAGTGAGTGCTGGTTTAAACCGAAGTCCAGTGGCGTTGTAGCCCAGAGGCATACTCATTTTAATATGTTAAAGAGTTTGTGTTTCTCTGTCTTTTTTTTGCTTAGTTTTTTCCTGGAGTGCTGCCGATATCCTGTTTTTGTCTGCAACCTAATGCTATTTGGATGAGCATGATGATACATCTGCTATCCATTTCCACACGCCAAGTACATCTGTTATCCATTCCCTGCTTAAGACAGGTTCTTTTGTATCATACAATATGTATCCAGTTATCTGTTTTCCATTATCTTTTTGATGGCTCCCTCAAAAAAGGAGAGAAAATACCCACCTTGACCTTTCTTGTTCTACCAGCACCTTTGATGAATGTGCAACCTTTTGAAACAACCAAGGCTACATAGTTGAGAGACACACAAGACTGGTCAAAAGAAACTCATTGCTTATTTATTGCATACTATACACTGTACATTATTCATAGCATGCAGTTATTGCAGACATTTACCAGATATATGAGGTACTTCTGTGTTGCATGGGCTGTAGCTGTGCTATGATTTCTAACACAAGCTCGTTGATCACACGACAGACTGTTTGTCCGCTGTGTAGTGGTGCTCTGCATGGACGATGAATGTTTACGTCATCTATATTATGTTCAACTGCAGATGTGTTTTAGTTTGTAAAAGAAAGATTTGGTGCTAAGCTCTTAAGCTAAATAGTGATAAATCAGAATGAAACAGTTATTGTGACATCAGCACTGGACATTCATTCAGCATTTTTACCAAATGTTTTGATTAATTCTTATAATAATAATATTGCAGTCAACCTTATTCCACATTAAAAAAGTCGCCAGTGTAGCTGCGTATTGGCAGTGCCAGATCTAGCACATTGGGCACCCCAGGCCAGCTTCCACTGGGCCCCCCACACCCTCACCCACCACCACCAAAATTATTATCTATTATTTTTATCATTGTTGTTGCATTTATTTCTACCAAGAACAAGACTTAATGGGAAATCATCACAAATAAAACAACTAAGCTAACAATAATAACAATCATGAGCAGCGCCATTAATCGCACCAGCTGTCAATCATGACATTAAACTCACGTTTTATAGCATCAAATAATTATCATAAACAAACTTATCAGAACAATAAACAACGATTTAACATACACCAACTATCTGAAGTGACAGAAGTGATCTTTCATAAAAAATTATGTGACCTGTAGTTAGTTTTAGTTTGTCCCATGTCCCATGTGCTAACATGGAAGGGGCAGGGTTTATGACCTTTACTGCAGCCAGCCACCAGGAGGCGATGGAAATGTTTTAGATTCACTCTTAGGGAGCTGTCATGTCGTCCATACTGTCTGTGGTTTAGACTTAAAACATCTTGGTTAGGTTAAGAGATTCATCAAAAAATGACAACTTCATAAAGGATAGGGGACCTTTGTCACCATGGTTACTGTAATAAACATGTGGTTTGGTTGGGGATTGATTGTGATCATGCTTTAAAAGGAATAGGGTTGGGCGATATGGCCCCTAAAATAATATTACAATATTTTAGGGTATTTTTGCACTAACGACATTCTTGACAAAAAAAAAAAAATTAAGACAAAATGATTGGACAACACCGATCGAGAGAGACGCTGTACTGCTGCCAGAGGAGCCGCTGACTGAGTTCCCTCTGAGCAGTAAGTTGCGAAAGAGTCTGAGAAGTCCGGGGCTGTTCATAAAACATTAAGGACGCCACAGTTTATTCCACACTACTGAAGCTGCTCCTCTTTCTGGAATCACCACGGAGTTGATAATAATTTCGCTTTCAACCATGTTTGTTGTTGCCATGGGTAACAGTATGACGTCTACATGTCAACAAAGTGAAATATTGTGAGAATCACAATCTAAATTTTTCATATATTAAAAATTATACCAGTATTATCCAGAACAAGATGATATGGCACACCCCTAAGGTAGGCTATAGGTTGGCTATAGGCTGCCCATGTGACCCATAGGAAGATCCACCACTGCATTTTGGGGCCCTTAAGTCCAATACAGTCATAGTCCTCCTTCATGTGCATATCCAACTTGAATTTAAAGAGTCAAAGATTGGCTTTTTATCCAAATAGTTTCTTAAATTCTGTTAAAAGTAATATCATTTGATTTTTTGAAACACATGCTCAGATTTGACCATCATGTTTTCTCTGCAAAGGAGCCTGTGCTGATGTTCTCATATTCCACAGTGGGTTTTTCTGTCTGGTGGATCTGTGACAGCCACATTACCCCAGATGTCTCACTGCTGATTCACTGCATTCAGGGAAAAGAAATGCCTTATGAGAATCCCCACCTCACCCCACCCCTTCAGACATTTCAATAATAAATGATCCTTCCTGAACCTCTCCCGTGGGTCAAGGACTGATGTATGGGAGCCCAGAGGGGACATATAGGACGCATTAGCCAGGCTCGAGTCTGCACAAATGGGAAGTGAGTGATGGCGAAGTACGCTGACATCTTTGACATCTCAGACGGAGCGAAAACAAGGCATTGGCATTTCAGCCATTGTCAACTGCAGACAGACTCAATTAATAGGGAAACAAAAGAGTGTCTACAGGACTAGAACAAAGAGGAGAACTCTTACCATGAGATAATTTCTGGCTAAACTTTGGGCAGCCAGTGAAATGTTTTTGTAATCACTCATCAGCGCTCCTCGGTATTGAATTTCTGTTACACTGTGCCTGCTTTGCATAGTGCAGGCCAATTAATCCAACTTGGCTGCTTCCCCTCGGAGTGCTAATGCAATTAATGGGATTGTGGCTTAAGCTAGTTGGATGTGGGTGACCATACTCTTGCTAGGGGGATAAAAGCAGTGACAGAAAGACATATGTTTACACTTCAAAACCGAAAGAGGTGTTAAAATCACTTTGAGGACCATCTAAAGGTAGAAAGGTAGGAAAAAGGGCAACAGCCTTTTTGCTTAAGAAACCTGCATCCCTTGTAGAATCCAGTATTACAGCAGAGAGCATACATTTCAGTCAGACTTTACGCCTCAAACGATGGCTCGGTAGATGAAACCTAATGACTTCATTTTAATTCTGAAAATGTTCCATGATTCAGTCCTCTCAGCCTCCACTCCTTTTCTGTCAAATACAAATTAGCCCGCCATGCAATATTGTATACAAAGGCCCTATTTTTGCCATGTTACATGCTGTTGTGATGCATGAGTTATGAAACACTGAGTTCAATGGACTGTGCCCAGACTTCGTTTTTAAAATCTATAACAAACCATGATTCAACTTTTGCAATGAGCAGATAAACTGGAACTGGGCCATATCCCGATCATGTGTGTCCAACACGGCTACAATACACGGTCCTCAGTAAACTCCATCCCACAGAGGCCATCGCCCTCAGAACTGCAAAAGCGGCTCAAAGTGTTTCACAAATCCAGAGACAAAAGGCAAGCAAGAGTGAGCAATTTAGTGCTAGCTGCTTTGTGAAGGGCCTCGCAGCCCACACAGCACCATTCAGAGGACTAAAACACAGGCCAGGATTACGCTTATCAAGCATCAACTGTTTGGTCACACAGACAAAGGCTTATTGCTGTGGGACAACTTTAATGGCCTGTGGCTGAGTGCAAAGAGGGCCTCTTATGACAGAGAAAGAGGGTGAGCGGAGGGCGAGAAAGGGAGGGGGGGGGCCTCGGCAGCACAATCACTATACTTTCGATAATGATGAGAGTAAATGAAGGGATGGGCAGTTAGGGTTTGTTGAGTGGTATTATCTCTTTGGACCATAATGAAAAGGAAGCGGCACATGAGCCACAGAGTGAGGGACTGAACAATGACAATCCCTCATCGTCCAGAGGTCCATGTGAGTTTCAGAGGCTAATAATAGCCGGGTGGATGAAAAGACTGCTGAAGGCTCGGTATAAAGTACTGAGAAAATGTTGTCATGGAGTTCCTATCTGTCAACAGCACACTGTCGAAAAAGCAGAAGGGGCTGTTACAGTTGGTTTGGCATGGATCCATAAAATGAGGTGTAAACTTTCATGACCTTGGAAAACAGGTGTGACCACAATGCCGTGCTGTCACCGGCATGGGCTAAATGCCTGAATCTGATGGGTAGCATTTACCACATTAACACATAATGCAAATCACTTTCTGCTTTGTGCTTTACTTCTTGGTCATATTTTTTACCCTGTCTGACATTTCAGATTTCTTAAAGCTCCAGTGTAGAAGATTTAGAGGGGGTCTAGCAGTGAGGATTGCAGATTGCAACCATGCTGAAACTTCTCCTGGTTAGATATCCATCAGGGGTTTTTTTGTTAAGGGTTTTTTTATTTGGCAGAGGTCTCCTCGTCTCCGAAACAAACAGATCAGGTAATTAAAACAGCTACAAACAATGAGTAAAGCAGTTCTACATTGCAAATCAGTGCTTATCCTACGCTGTTTGGCATGTTGCAGACAGCCCGCCACCCCAGTGCCTACTAAAAGGTACTCTACACTACTATTTTCTCTGATAGTTTAATGTGTGCTCGATTGGTCGATATGCTCTTGCCTGACCAAAGTCTCATTGGTTAATGTGTTAATGTTAATGTTAATGTTAATGTCGAGTCTTTCAATAAAATATATTACATTTAAGGCCTCTGAGGGGCGAACAGGGAGAACTTATTCGGACGCGTGTTCTGGGCAAGAACAGTAAACCAATGTCCAATTTGTCAGGTTTCTTTGAGTGCGGTGACCCATTTATTTAAACATTGTATGTCCATAATCCATCTCAGGGAAGTTTCCACTTAACAGTTTCAGAGTCTATCACAGGTAAGTGTCCACTCAACAGTTCAGTGTCTGTCAAATGTAAGTTTCCATTCATCAATTTCAGTTTCAGTTTCAACATGCTACAAACTCATGCTGCCACCTTAAGACGGTCAAAGACTGTTTGCTTCCAACAAAACTGCATCTGTTTACTTGTAGTAATCCTTAGTTAAACAGGAATCAGTCAGTCCCTGGTGTTTTTGATAAGGCCGTGTGTCCACCAAAGTGTTTCTTTTCCCAGTTGGGAACGGCAGTTGTTGTTCCTCTGTGCTTGTATTTGTCCTCTGTGACCGTTAGTTTTTGTGGTGTTTGTCCCACCCCTTCTCCACTGTGATTGAACGGCTGGTGACAGTGACAAGTGTAGCGCTTTACCCAAAGTGAAACAATTTTCACAAATACATTCACTGTCAGATTTTATTACTATGGATTTATTTTACTAAGTCTCCATAAAGACAGCGTGGTTCAAGTATGGATTATAAAGCTTCCGAAACAAATTGGATAACACTGGAACATTTGGCGGGGTAGCGGGAAGGCTAACATTAACTTCTAAGCTAAAAATAGTACGTCTCTCCCTCGCATGCAGCATTACAAAGATATTAAATGTTAGTAACGTTATGTTGTATATGACATTGTCAGCCCCAGTGTTAACTTCTATAGTGTCCAGTTTGTCAGATTGTTCTTATCAGTCCTGTTCAACGCTTATTGGTGAGACAGCTTGGTGCAGACAGCTCAGGTGGAACAGCATTACAGTGCGCAATTTATTTTCAGATGATATCACACTGCAGATCACATTTATTTTTTACTCGAAGCCTTCCACTTACCTGAACACAGAGTTCACTTGCAAGGGCAAGTGTTAATGTTGAGCCCTGTGACCGACCAGCCGAGTTCACTTCGTGCACTGTGGTAGATTTAGTTAATCTAGAGATAACATGCAGATCTTTTTCCCCATTGCCCAATCAATTGGTTGAAGAGTAGGCAGAATTAAAGCCAACCGAGATTGTCTTTGGTTTAATACAGCTCTGACCCAGATGTAAAGGAGGTTTCTACCGTGAGCTGAAATATCTGCAGAGGTCTTCTCCTCTCTAAAACAGTTATTTTCAACCGGTAAAAACAGTTTCACGTTACAAAACATTTTTCCTCTGATGTTGATTGGCATGTTTTTCTCTGATAACTTAAGATCCCCCATACATGGATATGAACCGTTCATTCTCAGGTAATGAAAACAGGATTCTTATCATCAGGTGATTATTTACTGAAGAAAACAGACTTATTATATTACATTATATTGCTCTCTGCCAATATATCCCCTGAAACACTGGACCTTTAAAGGATAATTCCATTTCATTACAACTCCGGTTCAGTTTTCATAGTTTTGGCAATCCTTTCTGTAATAACTTCACTGTACTGAGATCTGGAAATGTGACAACAAAATCCAAAGTCAGACAGTCAGACCCTCCGGTTCGCCAAACGCATTAAAAGAGCAAACAAAGGTGAGTGATAAAACTATCACCTATAATTGCCTTTGCTGTAACTGTTCGCACACACATACACACTCACACAACATGGGATTATTGTTTACCGGTTTAAAGGAGAAGTGACATTTTGGGAGACACGGTTAAATGGTTTTTCTGTTATGTGCTTTTTGCTATGAGTTAGATAACAAGATCTGTATCTGTACAGAAACATGGTCATTCTGTAATTGTTCATACATGTAACATAAACCAAGAGGTACAAATGTCCTTTGTTAATACAATAGTCAGTGGTTTAAGATCAAATATCCAATGACTTTTTAGAATTTTTTAAAAGGAAATTAAATTTTTGCTAGTTACCCGGTAAGAGCTGTCCAGTTGACAGGTAACATAGTTAACAAATTCCCTATTTTAGCCCATAATTTCAGTGGTAGGCCTAAAATAGCCAGCAATATGTAATTAACTTCTTCAGGTTTACCTCAAATTTTGACATATATTTAATTTAGAATCATAAAATAATCGTAAAACATAACAAAGTACCCACCATAGCTGACAGTCAATTAATATATTCCTTGACAATGCCCTGTTACAAATAAAGTATGTTTAGAAAATGAGAGGAAACTCACAGGATTGTATTCAAAATGGCCACCACTGAGAGAAATGACATCACATGATGCTACTTCCTGGTTTTGGGATGGACCATTTTATATTGGCAGGGGGTTTTTTTGTTAGTAACGTAGCTGAAAGAACTTTTACAGGCATTAATAATTGAGATACATTAAAATGTGAAACTCATTAAAAAAAGATTAAAATTTCTTGGTTGAGACCAGAAACTTATTGAAGTCTCTGCTGGTTGTAAAATCGTTTATTTCCCAAACGTCAGACTTTTCTTCTAACCTTCAAATTTAAGAAATTAAAATTATCTTGAAGGATTTTAGATTGGGTTTCAGTAATTAAGCTAAATGATTGGCTTGTTTACAACCTGTGTAATCATTAGACCTCATGCTCATGCCCCATCAAACTTTATTGCAGCGATGTGTTCCCAGATCTTAGCAGTTACTTTGGTGTGTTTAATGTTATGATGACAGATGGGAACAAGCTGTCATCGACCACTGAGACCAAAATCGTGCTTTCAAAGCCCCTCCTGCCCGTTCACACCCACACCAGGGTGCAGCTTTGCAGTGGGCTGTAGGCTGCCAGATGGGGGAAGTGGTACCCTTTTTAGCGATCAAGGTTTTCGCCACCATCGTAAAAATTTGCCACCGTCACTGATTAATATCCGCTCACATTGGCTGGGCTTATTCACTGGTAACATTACATATACATCACGGTTTCTGGCAGATGGGTCAAAAAGTGATAAAGCAGCATTCCAAATAAGTTATTAACATTTTGGCCTGCAGAAACATTGCAGGCAACAGTCCACCTTACACCCTCTCTTCCCCTCTCTCTGTCTCCCTCTTAAACACACATACACACATCTTGGCGAGTGCCACAGCGGTCAGTCCTAATTGTCTTTGTCCTTGTCTCAATATTCACAATTGTGCTACTATACTACAAAAAGTTGGCAGTTTGTGGGTCCAGATCAGTTCAGGTGGTTGATAAGGAAATAGTTTTGTGTGCGTACCTCCCACCTCCCTCCACACACAACGACACTTTTCAGCAGCAAGCAAAGACTTCTGGAAACCAAAAGAAACAGATTACAGTTCTTTAGTGCAATTAACTCTCAAGTATCAAATTCAGCTCATTAATAACTGTCCAGGTTCGTGAATATAACAATTGTTTTTTGTTAGTTACCCATTACTAGCTTTGGCATGTTTAAACTGCATAAATTAGCCTAGCAGCTAATGGACTTTTTTTGCTCTGCTCATAGCTTAACAAACTACATTTAATGTGATTATTTTTCCTACACCTCGGTCATTTAAGTCACTACATCTCACAACAGAAAAGCACAGTTTTTTCAGCCAAACATTGTTTAAACCGAGCAGCTAATGTTGCTAAAGTGAAAAGTTAGCAGGATCAAATGCCAACCAGGCATTGTTATCATAAGGCATGTGTTCTGTCTGTTCTCCTGTATTTTCTTCCAAAGCCAAAACATTTCCACACTGTTGATTTATCCCTGAGTTAATAACATTATCTTCATCGTCTGTCTCTTTGCTGCTTGCCATCTGCCTGCCACTGTTTTACGGTGACGCAGACTTTCAAAATAAAAGCGAACCCTGAGCAAGACGATATGGATCAATGTTTTCACTTTTCATCAATGACATTGGATCATTGATCATTGAATCGATATATCAATGCAGATCGATGGATCGTTACACCCCTACGATCAGCAGCCGTTGTACAATGCAATAGTAAACACAGCTTTTAAACATCATTGACCCACGGCCAGCGCGTCATCAGAAAGTACACACCTTCAAGTGGGTATCCTGGTTTTCATTGAAACACAAACCTCTGCAGTGCCGAGCTGATCGGCCCAGCTGAACTGAGTAAATCCAAACCGGGCCACTACTGTGGACAAAGCCTGTTGTCGTCATGTATCGGGATGTTTCACCGTTGACATCATCATCACCATGCAGTGTGTTTTTGAACAGGCTACTCTAAGTCAAGCCAATAAGAACATCAATGACTCCTCATGTTCTGCATACAGAGTTAGGAGATTTAGAGTGCCTCGTTGCAGACTTAAGTTAAATTCATTCATACCTCCGACTATAAAGCTTTCCAACAATGGTAGATAAAGCCAGATCTGGCACTGGATTATGACAGTTGCATTTTTTTAGAGGCATTTTTAGCATTTAATGTTATTTATTTATCTTTTTGTGTTTCGTATTGCTACGTTGGGTACAATGTTGTCTATGTACTACATCGTATGTTGTATTTCTATGGCTGCAGTAGGGGCGTCGGGCCCAAGACTAATGTCCCATGCTGTAGGACAATAAAGTTAATCTTGTTCTTGATCTTGATATGCCTATTCAGTAGACATCACCCAACCCTATTAGCAACGATGGCCAAAGCCTCGAACACTGTACCAAAGTTGTAAACCTGAATCATCCTCTAAAGAAGGTAAGACATTGCTTTTGGCATATACTCTGTCATTTTTTTTGCCTGAGCTACTCTAATTAAAATTCCTTCCAGCTATCACGTGTCCACTGGCTCTTCTAGGCTCTAACTTCTGGAGTGACAGAGGAAACCACATTTCTCGTTCCCCCGATTCTCTTCTATCCCATTTCAAATGACACCACTTCATCTGCTCCTCTCTGCATACAGCACTTTAGCCTATTTCATGTAATACTTTTATCCCTGCGTCAACATTATAGAGAGCTCACCTACATATTCCCAGAACCACTGATACACTCTCCCAAATCCATCAGATATAGTCTCTTTCTCAGTAAATCCATTCAAGACCTTCACTATGTAAATCCCCTTCTTTCTGTTATTCTTATTTCTACAATCCTCAGCTCCCTGTGCTCCTTCCCTTGCCGCTTCCTTTACCTCTTTGTTTTCCTACACTCTCCCTCACCTCCTCATTACGTCCTTGTTGTCCTCACATGCCTGCCCTCGGACCTACATCTACTCAAGGACAATATGTAAACAAGTATAAGTGATTTGGCATCTCTCACTGCAGTGTGTTTCCTTCCCACCTCTCCTCCTACTCCCCCCCTCTCTCGCTTTAATGCTGCTTGTCTAATTAAAAGGCATACAAAACATTACATTAAGACTCTGGGACTTCAAGCTCATCTGCTCGCAGATCTACAGTAAAAGGGTTAATTATATGATGCAAAGTGCTGAGAAAAATTAAACCCACCATTAGCTGCTTCGCGCCATCTGCGTTATTGCAGAGTGCACATGCAGAGTAATGTCGTAAATTTCAGCCTGGTTTTTCTTCGGAGGGCACGCATTGCTGAGTTCGCTCCTGTCGTCGTAAAGCATAATTATTGTCAAGGAGGTCTGTCACAGTTAATCTAATTCACTGACAAGATGACAGACTTAACTAACTACTTGGGGACGTTGTGTAATCACAAGATAGCTGTTGGGACTATCAGATGTGTTGTTGTGTTTTTGTTCTACGGGCACAGGCTTTTGAAATTACACGCAACGGACCAAAGCCTTCTCTGCCATCTCGAAAACCAGGCCATTACTCTGCCTATTGATATTCCATAAGAGTTCACATTCTAAGGCTTCTCCTCTCTTGCATCCCAGATCTTTGCACTGATGTGACAATCTTTACTTGCACACACACACACACACACACACACGGAAAAAAAAAAAAAAACACAACACAGCGCAAACACAACTCAACACACAACAGTCCCACAAAGAAGCAGTCAAAGGGAAGGAGGTCGATCAGCCGTTCTCCATTTGCGTTTGTTCTCAGCGCGGCAGACTTTCCTGTGGAGTCTGTGGCGGCTGAATACTAAAAAGAGAGCAAGGCTGTGATGTGGAGAAGGCACACAGGTCTCAATCACCTCCCCAGAGACACCAGGTGCCTCAACGAACGGGGGAAGAATCGGAGACTTGGACTTTATTCATTGATACCGCCCACCGAGGTAAAGAGTTTCAAATGGGTGGAATTACAGGATCAATAGTGTGATTAGCAGAGGCCTTGTAGCTATTGCGTGTTGTTGGCAATCCATTGCATCAAGCTAAACCCAGGGGACAGGGAGGCTGTTGCTCCTTCCAAGCACGGTGGCCTAAGGAGGAGGAGTAGTGCGTGAGAAAGAGGCTGAAATAAGTCTAACTAGAGCCACGTAGTAAGCCTATAAATAGATAATAGATTATAGACAACAGCATACCAAAAATATATGTGACGTGTCTTCCACATGTAATCCTCATCTCCATGAAGGATTGCAAACACTTGAAAATAGCACATTGTTTGCTACAGTAATAAATCAGGATAAATGCTAATGTGCTTTTTTCTATTATAGGTAAACGGCACTGGTGGAGCCTCAGACGTGCAGAGCTATTACAGTCAAATGAAAAAATATCAGTACTGTACTGAAAAGAGAGGACGAAAGGCAAACAGAAGGCAGATACAGAAAACTGTGAGCTATTTGAATATGTATTTGTTCTCTAAAGCATCTGTCAGTTTCATTCTGCTTTAATGTTTGAAAAGCAAATGCAGAAACAGCAATTCTCCAAATCCAATAAACCGCACTGTGATGCACTTCTAATATAGTATTAGGTACATCAAGAGGTTGGAGAGCACCACTGCTGAGTCAAGCATCTCTTACAACTGCACTGTTATACAACTGGGGCTGCCCCTGATGAAGAATATTCCTAGTCGACCAATAGTCATCATTTAGAGCCATTAGTCTACTAGTCGCCCACATGTTTACAATATTAATTTAATTATTAAATGATATATTTTGGGTGGGGCAACACAATGGTTTGAGTTAAAAGGTGTGAGAAAGAATAGTCTCAGTAACATTGTTAACACTGTGCTACATTACAGAGAAATACAAACCGTACTAATGAACCTTCATTAATATAGGCCTATATTTTATCTACAAGTGCACGTCACACACTGAGCGAGCCGCCTGTTAATGACGCTGTGGGCTAATGGGCATGTAGCTACTTCCATGTTTCACATGATACGTCATGTTTGTAGTCGACCAATGAAGATGAGTTTACATATCACCTTGGGTTGGTCCTTCACCTTCTCAAAATGATCCCACACTTTGGATTTCCTGCCCGACATGTTATCAACTAGGGATGCATGTGATTAAACATCGAAATGATTAAACAGTCCGCACTCTCGCTAGTCAACATCAGAAATATTAGTCAGTTAAACCAATTAGTGCTGGAACTGAAGTTGGAGAGATGTCCCCTCACAAAATCAGCGTGGTTTTGGCAGCACTTTGATCTAGAAAATGAATACAAGGTAGCATGTAGGCTGTGTCAGAAAAAACTGGCATATAATCACTTGACTGGAGCAATGTGCAACTACATTCAGCTCAAGCAATTGGATGTTTTGGATGTTGATGCACAGTAGATAGCTGCTGCTGCTAGAGGTGTTAGCCACACTCAGACCAAGTTGACATCGTTCACCCGGAGATGCTGTTATCCTGCCCGGTCTGAGAAGATAACGCAGCCCATCACGACAATGACCTCGCAAGATATGCTTCCACTTAACATTGTTGAAGGTAAAGGCTTCAGGAAGTTAATGGAATATGCTGAGCCTGGATACACAGTGCCAAGACCTTTTTTTAGACTAGTCGACCAGTCCTGATTAAGTCGACAGTGAAACTAGTCGCCAGGAACATCCCTATTATCAACTAGCCCGTGTAATAACTGTAGGTACCAGCCCTGTAAATTAGAGGCCGTACACATGCAGCATCTTTAACCACCTGGAACACACGAGGTGGGGCACTAGGTGCTACTCTTGTGCCTTTTTGTGCCAGCTTTCAAGAACATGGCGACAGGTTGCTTCTGAGGTTGCTAAGCAACCTTAACATCCTGAGTGCAGAGCTGATCTTCTTCCAGGAGCTGTTTATAAGTGTGTAGGCCTATCGTCTGTGGGACAGATGTAAAGCTCTGGGTAGCCCTGCACTAACATGATCAACTTTTCCGTATTTATCAGACTGAATATTTACAGAAGAAGGGAAAGATATCTGTCGGCTGTGATTGGTTTGTAACCTGACTCCTGTCTGACTGCTGAGCGTGGCCTCTTCCTGTGTCTGTCCTTTCAAATTAAATTCCCACATGGTCCAGTCATATAGGTTTTGATTTATGACAAGGTGCAGCTCCTGATAGAGTTTCACTTTTCTTTTCTGTGACTAAGCGACCAATGAAATCTCGCCGACTCATGACCTTTCTGCTCGACTAAAGTTTGGTCGACTATTAGGGAGCAGCCCTACATGCAACCAGCCCCAACAGTGTGTAATCGCTATCATGTCTAGTTTGTCATAAAAAATAACTATAACTGAAAAAGCAACATGTTCCAGATTTGGGACAAGTGCTGCTATGAATACAGTCCTCTATTCATCTGTGTGTATTCATAGGTGCGGGACATATTCTCTGTACTGCAGCTATTGAGAAATGTAGCTTGTTGTGTTGCACCTGCCCTGGTTGACAGTGCCAGGAAAGTCCTTCAGCACGGAGCCAGCACACTGGAAGAAATGCATTTCAAGCCATTTTAGTATTTTCATGAATGGATGAAATAGATGAGGAATATAAACACGCTGGCCAATTCGTTTCACTGTAAAACCTCCTGCTTTGGTGCCCATAATGCTTTCTCATTAGTGCCTTTTTTCTGGCTGAGCTGTGTGTGTGTAAATGGCACTAAAATAATATATAATCTTAATATAATCATCTTGATGTGGCTCACGGTGGCTTAAGTTCAACTGAAATTAAATTACATAGAGGTCTGTTTTTTTTGCAACTACTGCACAGATATCTGCTCTTTCATATTTTTTGCATCGCCCCCGTCTTTGCATAAAAGATTCAGGATGCTGTTTGTTCTCCTGCGATATATACAGAGCTATACAGCCAAATAAATCATTTCATTGTATTTGCATAAAGCAGTAACGTCACCGTTCTATCATAAGCAGGTGGTCACAGCAACAGCCAGACAGCAGCTTGCTACACCAGAGCCACAGACTTTAAACAACAACCCACACTATCTATCAGGCTCCTTCTAACTCAACAAACAAGGACAAATGTCTTTTCCTGCACCTTGGCGTGCTGAATGAGCAACCGCACAAACAAACCACCACTATTGTCAGTTAAGTAGCTAATGAGTTACTCGACTGCGGGACATTTAACAGCTGAAATTCCTTCCTGCAGATGTCGTGTGGGTCAGTTTAGATATTGGCGTGGCTGTAAAGCTGCCAGTCGGTGTTAACAAAACTGACCGGCGGATAATAAAAAAGCTGAGTCAGATGACGGTATTATCGAACTACAAAGTCCTAGTATAGAGCAGTGGTTCCCAATTGGTGGGTCGTGGTCCAAAAGTGGGCCGTAGGACCATTTTGAATTATTTCAGATAATTAATGCATGTTAAATTGTTCTTTTTTTTTTTTTTTAGAGTTTAAGGTCGTGCACAGAGCCCATTGGTCTAAAGTCAAACTCATTTACCCAGATGTGAACCCTAGCTGTGACAAATCTTCAAGTGGTGAAGCTTCTCTTGTTCACGTGTACTGGATGTGTCCGAGCCTTAAAAATTACTAAAAGGACGTTTTCCAAACCTTATCCTCTATCCTTAACTGTGACCTGCAACTCAACCCCCCAGTCGCCCTCTTTGGCACCACTGGAGAGGATGATGTGCACCTGACTCCTACCCAACGCCGTACACTGTCGTTTGCCTCTTTGCTGGACATTATGGCCTGCCTTAATCTTGAAAGATTCGCTACTCAACTAGTAAGTCAAATTAAAAATTCCAAAATGTTTGGGGTACTTTCAGGGCTGCCAGTTAAACTGTAGGTTTTGTGTCTGTTTCTTGTTCTTGGTGCTTTCTATCAGTGTGTACTCTGATAAAGTACCCCATCATTCTGATCCTGCCTTTCACATAGACATCCATCCTCCTCTCCTTTAATATGGAGCCTGACCTTCAGCTCATTTGTCATTTTTATTTTTATTATTTATTTGTTTGCACTATTCAGGAGATGGAGGACCATCCTACTGACGATAGTCCGGCTGATATTAAGGGTTAGGTTATAGGGAGGAATGTGATTCGATGTCAAGCTTTGTTTCCCATCTGCTTTTAGTTTAATACCTGCTGTGTACAAGCTTTGTAAGTTTGTTAAAACTGAATAAAAATATTCTTGATTAAAAAAAAAAAGTTCATTTTTCTTATAAGTTTGGTTATGGCTATTATTTAATACTATAAAAAGTGGGTTTGACGTCATGATTGACAGCTGTGTGTGCCAAGTAGTGTGCAAGTGTTAAACGGTGCTGCTCGTGATTGACTGGACAGGTCTTTAGGCGGGAACATGATACCGCAGAGATCGGAACTGCAAAGACTCTGGCACCAGATGACGTCACCAGTGCAAGATATCCATGTCCAGGATGTTTTGGCTCATTTTTGTACAGTGGGAGGAAGCAGAGAAGCTTCATCCTTCTTAACAAACAGTAACCTAAACCTAACCAAACCCTAGCCATAGAGTTCACACATCATAAACGAACAATGATGTCGTCCTGCCGATAAGATTAGTAAATGCTGCTGTGCGTCGTAGAGGACACAAAGAAACAACATACTTTGTTGTTTCATTTATTTGTTGCCTCCTTTTGCGTATGGACGTTCTGAAATCTATAATACTTTTGATTTCAACATGGTTGGACGACACATTACATGTACTCATACTTTTCAAGCATAAACCGGTCCCTTAATCTTCAATTCCACTGATAACAAAACGCTGTCTGTAGGAAGCAACAGTTCCCAGCACAAGTTTGTTGATTTTCTCAATCACTTCCCCTTCATGGGCTCAGCCAGCCTGCTCCTCTATCAATAAATAAATCACTAACAGTAACGAAAAACACTGAATTCTAAAATTACTTTGACATTCGTGACTGCAAAAGGAAGAACTAAATGTAACTGCAGGGGCAAACGTGCAGTATGTTGCTGTGTAGATTCACAGCGGCTCAGTTTTGTCCTTTTGGCAAGACTTTTCATTTATTACATTCAGACGTGTAAGTATTTGTTGAAAAGCGTAATAACCATTGACTTTACATCTCAGCACCATTTCCAGACAGCATAACATTACGTATATAGACATAAGTGCTTTAATTCAGTCGCTATGGTTGGGAACATTGCCATTTTTCCACCACGTATAATTGATGCTATTATGTGCATTCTCTCAGTTCTTTTGTCACACAGCCAGAGCTGGTATACACTGTATGATTCCAATGTCAATACTGTAGTTTCTGTCAGTAGCAGCAATCTGAACATTGAACCTCATTTTACAAATGTAGCATTTTGTACCTGCAAAATAATCGTATTTTTTCACACCCAGTAACTATCAAGTAGACGTCTGTGGCATCATCAATCTTTATTTAACATGAAGTATCAGTTTAATTAGTGTTTCATACTGATCCTAATTTTAAAGTATCAGCCTAAATGAGCCATGGGCATTTCCGACATTTATCAAATTCTGAAAAGGAAAAAAAAAAAAAAAAAAATTGGCTCATATCTTTTTGAGCTAAGCACAAAATGAATTTGGCCTCGTAACCTCTGGTAATGGACTACAAAGTGAGTGGTCCAGCTGGTTTTTGTTTTTTGGCTCCAAAATCATGCCTAAATGTGACTGCCAAACAAAAAATGCCTAACAAACGGCTCACTAAAACACAAGTTCATGACACTACATAAAAAAAAAAATCCCTCTTGGGTCCAAACTGAGAGTGGTTTTCCCTCTCAGCAGATTTGGGCAACTGTGGGCCAGCATATATTTACGGAGGTGAATCAGGGATACTAACCTCCACTTTAAATGGTACACCAGCAGGCACTCTGTCCCCTTCCCTCGCTGTGTGGCTTTACAGTAACACCAGTTTACCTCAGTTCAGTCCAGTCTTTATGCATTTAGAGCTGCTGGCTCTGACGTACTGGCTGAATTTCATTACAGCGTGCTATTACACGAGCAAGCTGCTGGGCTGGCCTCGGGATGAGAAGGCCAATCAATACAGTCAGTATCTGCCCCCTCTAATCTCTGTCGCCTGTGTCAGCGCTGCTATCTGTAATAGATCTTAAGGATTAGGGGGGGGGCCTTCTTAAGACACTTCTTTTTGCTGAGAACTGGCCGGCCAGCCGGACCCATGGGGGCCGGGCCCAGTCATGCTGATCCAGCGTGAGCCCCGTGGGGAGTTCCAGCGGCACGGTGAGAGCGACACACTTACAAGAAGAGAGGAGAAGCAGCAGCATGGCTAAAACTGAAGATAGGGGTCAGAGAAATAGAAAAAAGGGGTATGTCACAGGGGAGCGAGGTGAAGGAGGCGACAGAGTAGCTATGACATCCGGAGATTGATAGAGACAGGCAAAGAAGAGAGAAATGGACATTGGAGTAGGAGAGATGGTGGGTAAACAGAGGGAGCAAGGCAAAGGAGGTAGGGGAGCGACGGATGAGAAAGGACAGAAAGAGAGAGGGAGAGATGAGCGGAGAGGAGGATAAGCACCAGGCCAGGAGAGGCGAGAGCCCATGTAATTTCTCTAATCCTCCTGGCATTTATACTTTCACCAGACAGATAATGAAAATGAAAAATAAAATGGAAAACTTCCCCTCTCGGACTGGGCACAGGATTTTTTTTTTTTAATCTGTTGCACTGCTCAACTTTTTCCTTTTTTCTGTCGTTTTCTCAATGCCTCAGTGGGTGTGTGCTGAGTCAGTAGAATTGTCTATGTGTTATTACTTCACATCATGGTAGATGTGCCTCAGCAGGGCCTTGTTTCTCTAACAGCAAAAGACCAAGGATGCAGTAAGTCATAGATAGATAGATAGATAGATAGATAGATAGATAGATAGATAGATAGATCTTTGATGATAAATGTTGATGTATATTTTGGGGCTGAGATGATTCCTAGAGTAACTCAAAACATGCAGTATTTCTTATCCGATTACTCGATTAATCACCAATAATTAGTAGAATACTCGATCACTAAAAGAATCAATAGCTGCAGCCCCAGCATATTTACAGATTAAACTCCTGAGCAGTACATAAAGAAATCCAAATTAGCGTCACTTTGACGAGCTACAACATTAGAACACTGCTCAACCCTTAATTTATCAGTAACTACCCAATAATATAATACATCACCTTCACATCGAGAGTTCCACTGAGCACTTAACATTCTTGTTAAGGGTATTTTTAAACTTAGGTATAATATATGTAGAATATCTCTGTACTTTTTGTGACAACTAGACATATGTGACATTGTTTTTACTGTGCAGCATAAAGATTCTCTGTCCCTCTCTCACGCACATCCATGTTTACTTAGGTCACTTGAGGTGACTTTCATTTATTACATTTATTTCCTGGAGACGCACTCAAATCCTATAACCAAAAGTTTGGGTTAAAAGAGTACTAGAATATTGTACTCAACGAAAAGTATTTTTCCTTTAAAGGTATTTTACTCAAGTAAAAGTACTTGCGTAAAAGTTTACTGAAGTAAAAAGTGGGTCAGTTAAAATGTACGAGTACAAGTACACGTTACTGCCCTACATTTTTCGTCTGGACCTCGTCGTCCGTCCACTTCTTGTAGCTTCTCTTCTTTTGCTCCATTTTCCAAATGATCAAAACACAAACCAAGTGAAGCTTGTAGAAATGAAATAAAGTTTGCACCCACACTGGCACAGAAGTGCGGAACGCTGCAAGTGTGTGTTCCACCAGTCAGCGTTCTTCAGCACACAGCCCCGCCCCTCAAGAATTGCGGGGAATCTGAAAAGTCCTACCCCCCTACTAGGTACTTTTTTCAAGGCAAGTGTAAGGTTGAGGGAAAGTTTCTTCTCCAGGTAATTTCGATGAAAACGCACCAAGGGTTTTCAAAATCCCGAGTTTCTACGGTGGAAAAGGAGCTATTGTTGTAGGCTTGGAGTATTATCTGCATTCTACACCTGTAAAATGTGTAGCCAATATATTGCATTAGAAAATGTTTTTTAACATTTCATCAACTAACTTCAGCAGCGATGGCTAGCCTAGCAATGCTAGCTATGGATTCCAAATCCAAAAATGAAAAGTCTTGGAGGAATAAAGAAGATTTAATCATGTGTGGACAGATTCATTTGCTTTCATCACCAAAGCTGCTGCAAAGTTGAAGCACTAGATAATTATAAACAGGCCACTGCAGAGTAGCCAGCTTGTAGTAAATTACATTAATAAATGCTCACTGAGACCTAATCTTAATGTTGGTGGGCTGATTTAGACTTAATAGACTGTTGCCTTTTATTCAGTTTTGTTTTGCGGCTCCAGACAGATTTTTTCCCTTCTTTTGGCTCTTTTAAAGGCTGAGGACCCCTGCCTTAAACCGTGACCATTCAACAACTCAGAGAACTCAGCTATTTTTTAATGGAGTCTGGCACTGGGTCACTGGGTGTTACAAGTGGAATTCCTGCATGCCGAAAAAGATGCAAAGCACCAGAATTAATATTATAATCTATAAGCTTTTAACCAAAAATACCACATTCAGATGAGGGTGCCCAGTAGGTCACCTGATAGAGCAGGCGACCCATGTACAAAGGCCTTGTCCTTGCTGCAGCAGCTGTTAGTTTAAGTCCAGCCCATGGCCCTTTGCTACATGTCATCCCCTCTCCGTCTCCCCCTTTCATGCTAAAACTGTTGTGCTGAACGAAGGCAAAAAGCCCCTAAAAAATCTTAAAGACAGAATACAATTGAATGTAACCCCTTTGTAATCTTTTGTAATTTATATTAACTATTATATAACTATTTATATGTAACTTATTGCTCATAGCATTTAAACAATACACCGTTAACAGTTTAAAGCTTTATATTACAAAGTGATTTTGTCCCAGACTTGCATTTTGCTTTACCTGACTACTGCTGATAAATAACTCTTCTAACTGATCGTGGACACTCTATGTGGATGGCAACTAAAGATTACATCCAAATACCATGTTAGAAAGTTACATGTGAGCAAAAAATTGACATGCAGTATGTCAATTATTAATAAGTTTATTACCATCAACCAAACATTTACTCACTCCCAGCATGTGTCTGCTTTTGATGTCAATTTGGCAACTCATATACTAAAATTTTCACTAAAAATTGTTGTCCCAACTTGAATTTTTTCAGTCGGGAACTAATTTGTCCAATTCTTCTGACACCACATGAATGCACATTAAGGCTACAAGGTATATGTGATGTATGCACAACATGCATCAGGTGTGAGCTGAGTGCTGTGTCACCTCTCTGCTGCTCTGCCCTCCTGCAGCGACAGGCACACCTGCATCTTGTTCTCTGCTGCAGCTGCTGAGTGATCTCCTCTGTTTGTTCCACTCTCACACTGTTATCAGGACTTTTTTTGACCTTTGTTTTTCTAACTCAGTAACAGTCATGCTTTGAAATACAGTAAAAAAAAAAAAAGTGCTTGAGTAAAAGTAAAATGACCAATTTTTCAAAATACTAAAAAAAGTACAGGTACACAAAAACAACTCTGCTACAGTAACAAGAGTAAATGTAATACACTAAAACTACTACACACCTAACCTCGATCCAACCTTCATCGTAACCACTGACCCAAAAATAAGCTTTTTCTAAAATGAGGACACAACTTTTGTCCCCAGTTGAACACACCATCTCCAATCAACTGGTCTTGAGTCTAGTTTGTGTCCCTGAAGGTAACTTTAGTCATACCCACACACACAAACACAAACACAGGCATACAGACAGGCGATTGAACTGAAGTAATTGTAAGCTGGAGCCATGTCCAATTGTTATAATGTGCGTGTCGTGAGAAAGCAGCTTCGATACACTTGTAAATCAAGACAGACAGCAGCGGGCCAATTAGAGAGACGTCACTGTTCATAACCTACAATACATGTTAGTGTTGCTTTTGCTCGTCAGGATGACAAGAGTGCACAGCAGAAACCAGCGGCCCAGTCATTCGGAGTCGTACGGTGAATATTATTTTCCACAGAAGAAATCTGTTTACATTTACATGTAGGTCATCTTTACATGAAAGAAACTCCATTTACACTTTAATGCCATGAATAATATTACCTTCTTAATATTTTGGTGCTGCAGTTTACTTTTAACAGACGTGGCCTTTCACAGGAGCACGCTGCGTGCACAATTTGTTGAGATAATTACCCAACAGAACACAGCGAGGAGTTTTATATTTAAAATTCTTGTGAGGATTTATATTGCTGCACCAAAGGATACAAAAGGGCTCATCTCTCTAGAGTGAAAAATTAAGATGAAAGAAAATTGCCGTGCTTTCTGGGTGGTACCCAAAGTACTTCACTCTCATCTGCAGTTCCTCCTGGACTCAAACAAGCCTGTCCCCCTTTTCTAAGCACATCACAATTAACCTCAAGAACAACCAGGTCAGTACGAAGTCATTTCAGTCATTTTCAGTCATTTCTACAACTCTGATGATGCCACTGCCCCTAATTCTTCCAGAAAACCCACACTGTGATTGGTTCAGCCAAGAGCTTTATTAATGTGTGTGTGTGTATAGCCTTAGGCGAGCAAATGTAATTGCAAAAAAGGAAATGTATAAAAGCGAAATGTACAAATCACCACTACAGCCCAGTATTATGTCCCTTTCAAGGATGTGTGTGATCGAGAAGAAAGAGTGAAAAACTGAGATTTCGCCATCAATGGTTGGCTGTAACCTTGAATTGTGTTTGTTATGCACAGAAGTGCTTGGAAGTGCTCGACAATTTTAGCCTCAGGATTGCATGTTTCTGTGGCCTGTGTTAATTTTCAAGGCAGTTTAATTGATTTTCCCATTCAGAATTATGTAAATGTCTCAGACAGCAAAGGCATTTGGAAGAAATTTGCTGTTCGCAATAATGTCTGGAACGCAGCTCAGGACTTCGTTGCCAGGTGACTTCTCTGAGCTCAACTCCAACGAGACCCACGCTTATTACATCACTGTGTGACTGCACACATTAGTTACTCTGTTATGATACAGTGTGATTCAAATCACGACATATAGGACGACCATTTGCTATGACCACCGCCTTGCTTTACTTACTCTGCCTCTGATCGGCTTATCCTTACATTCTTACCCTAACCCTGACTAATCTCACTCCTCTTGCCTGAACCTTACCAAGCAACGAATGCAACAAGTACTAGCCAATCAGAAGGAGAGTAGGGCAGGTCATGCCTTCGCCATCTTAGGAAACGCATCAACTGGACCCATGAGAGGGACACACAGCTAATGCTACTGTGCAGGAGCTACTGATGACACAGCCGGTGTTGAAATAACATAACCTCCTGAGACCCGAACTTTTGTTTGGAATGCATTTTTTATTTCTCCTAGCCATTTGGGATCAGTAGGACCTGATAAGTATAAAAAAACAAATATTGTCAACGATAATAAAGTCCCAGTGTCCTCATATGAGACAACAATAAAGTCCCAATATCTTCAAACGAGTACTTCCTAATCAACAGCGTCTTAGCTTGTTACTGTTGCTAAAATTGGTCAAATCTGTTGCCATATCAAACTACAAACATTCCTAATCATTAATAAACAAGTGTCAGCCATAAAATGTGATCAGGTTGTGGACCTTGTCCACTTTTGTGTCGGGATCGGCTGCAGACTGACTTAGCAGAGATTGCTGCCATCTTGTTTTTACATGGATTAGTGTATTGTGGTCTCACTGCCACTAGATGGCACAAAAGTGTCCACGAACGAGGACAACAGGTCTGAGTTAAGTAGGATGAAGTATAAGGTCAAGTAAACCCAAAATGTGATGTCCTCAGGAGGTTAAAGATAAGGGTCTGGTGAGATTTAGCGGCAGCAGCAATGTAAACTAGCTAGCTAGCTAGCTAGCTTAGCTTGCTATTCTCCATTTTCCAAGTGAAATACAAACTCTGATGTATGACAAGTCCTCCCAAATGCTCAATGTTGTAAAGTGTCAATAGTGCATAATTCAGTTTTAGACAGTAATTCAAATACATTATGGCAGGACACATTCCCACCAAAGCGATCATTAGCAGCAATGATCATAATCAAAAATAAACTTAACATATTCCTATTATTATTACTGCTGGTGCTAGTGTTATGGTGTATTATGGTGTGGTTTGTCCAGGTGGTGTTGCCATACCCCTGCAGAAGCTGTTGTGTGACTGCTGTGCGTTGGTGCAGTCAGTGTCAAACACTGTACCGCCTCTCTATTTATTACTTTTAAAAGTATTAAAGAGTACAAAAGTAGAATCTAATATGAGTGTTACGTAGGCCGGTGGTTCTCAAATGGCGTACTGCAGCACACTGGTGTGCTGTGATGCCAATCTGGGTGTGCTGTGGAATTTTGTGATAACCACCATAACCACAGATTATCATGGCAATATTCAACTGCGCCTGTACAAAAAGTTATGAATGAATTTTTAATTTGCTGTATCAGTACGCTGTGCACACCTGTTTCCTAATAAAGAGGCAAACTCTAACTAAAAACTGTAATTTAATTGAATTTAATTTTAAAAAACCTTCACAGGGAACTTATTTGTTGCAGTTCGCGTGTGGGAATTTTAAGTGTGTGACACATTAAAAGCTCTGATTGGCAGCCAGTGTGAGGGATGATAACATTTAAAAGGAGAAAGCTGTGAGTGGGACAATGGAGGAAATTACAACAAAGCACCACCAAACACGGCCTACCACAGAAAGAAGAGAGAGACAGTATCATGAAAACTACCTAGTCTTATTTTTTCTTATTTTTATTGTCTTACATTGTGATAAGAGTGATAACACACATAAAAGAAGCTGTTAAGCACAGATATATATATAAAGGTGCACCTTGAGATTTTGGCTCGCCCTTTAGTGTGCCTTGGACACAAAAACTTTGAAAACCACTGATGCAGGCTATGTCATTGTCGATTTGTTATAGTTTTTTTAAAGTAGTATGCCATAAAAAAAAAGTCATAATATAGTATGTCAACAAAGGTTATTAGAGATGCTGTAGTGTAATATGTCGGCTGTGCCTCAGGAGGTAGAAGTATCCCTGGATCAAGATATTAAACACAAAATGACTCTTGATGGTTGTGCCACTGTTGTGTGAATGCATGTGAAAGTTACCTGAGTAGCAGGTGGCACCTTCTATGGTAGCCTTGGCCGACAGTGTATGAAAAAGCGTGTGAATGGGTGAATGTGTCAAGTAGTGTTAAAGTGTTTTGAGTGGTTAGAAGACTACAAACGCACTATACAAGTGCAAGTCCATTCATTGACCTGCGCGGCCTTCAATCATATGCTGGCTCCTTTGTTTGAAAACGCTCTAAAATACGCTGTTTACCTGTTAAGGGTGTTTTCACATATAGAATTTTTAAATGAACTGAACTCAGTCCTCTTAAAGTGCACCAAAAAGTGGACCAACAGAAAAGGGCCTCAGTCCTTTTCTGTTCACACTACAGCCTATATATGATACATACTGACACAGTTTTGTTTTTACTTTTACTGCACTGCAGTGTGGACATGAAGCCCCTTTCTCTCAGATGAACCTAAAATTGGAGGAAAACCATAGGGCGCGTTCACACTCGCGCTATATGGTCCGCTTGAAACGAACCTTGATCCGCTTCCACGGATAGTTCGGTTCATTTGGAGTAATGTGAACGCTCATTCGAACTCAGGTGCAGACCAAATGACCGAACCCTGGTCTGCTTGAAAACTGGGGGTCTCAGTTCACTTGCAAGTGAACCCTGGTGCGGTTCGCTTACAGTGGGAAATGCAAACGGACTATCCAGCGGACTAAAGAGAGGAAGTGAACCAAAGAGAGAAGGTGACCATCTGAAAACTTTTAAATCCTTGCAATACCTCGCTCGGCCTCAGTTTAACCACGGCAGCAAGTCGTAGTCTCTCGCCCTCCGCCGTCTTTGTCGGTACTGGTGCATTCGTCTCATGTACAGAGCAACATGCTGGATAGGGAATGGAAGGGGATGGATTTCTGTTTCCAGTCCTGGCCAATCGATGAGCCAGGTTTTCTTCTTCCTCATGCTTTTTTTCTTCCTGGTCAGTGGTCTTTTCGATCAATACCGCCCCCAGACGAGCAGCTGTCGTAACTGCGTGACATTGTCCAGGCGGTTTGGTCTGCTTTAAAAAGTGCAGTGTGAAAGTGAACCGAACCAAATGAAGATGTGAAATTTTTCGGCATTCCCCGCCCAATCGAACCGAGTCCCCTTGACTATCCTGGTGTGATTGCGCCCTTAGTGTTTCTGTGCTGTAAACTGCTGCCATGTGATGTATTCTACACTCCACATCGAGAGACGTGCAGTGTCTTCGGAGGGCCAAACTACTCCTTGTCCTGCATCTTTGCAAGCGTGACAGGCCGATGTGGTTTTGTCTGGTTTTTTTTCAAGCATCCCAGTGTAATAGCATGAGATGTAGATGGCCAAATAGAAAGGTGAACCTGGAGTGCTTTGTGCTCACAAGGCGAAGGTTAAGTGATTCCGCACCAAAGTATGGTTCACTGCAGAGGGGCCTGAGCTCTCTTGGAGTGCTCACACAAGCACAAAATATGCTGAGTCACCATTCTGATCAGTCTAGAGGGCTGAAAAGGACCAAGTGTGAACACACCCTCGCCCCAGACCAGGATTTGGTCATCGAGGGTGTTGATTGAAAATGGTCACCTAAGTGTTAAACAAGTGATTAAAGCCCTGATCCAGTTCATTCAGTTCGTCATATTCAGTTCCACTTGGACAATAAATATTAAACCCACTTTTTGTAGTGTTCTCACTTGAAGAATTTAGCATGTACAACAATTTTTATGACATTTATGTCATCAGTTGTTTTCCCGAGCTCTGTGGCTACAAACTAAGTCATCACTAAAAGGACAGAGGTCCAATTTAACAGCATTGTGAACAAGTAAGAAAGAAGGACATCTAAAGTGATTAATTAATTCTTCCCTTCACTCATTCCCCCTTTATCTGTCTGTTTAATGGGCTCTGAATGTCACCAGAGCATTATCAGATGGCGTCGCAGTGGCGATCAGGTGAGTGCCTGGTCTCTGTCAGCGTGGGCGCGGCTCTGTCACTGAAAGGTCTGACAGAGGGCTTTTCAGTGGCCTCTCTCCTGGATCCAGTTTTGCTGTCGCGGCACAATGTGAGTATCTGTGCCTTTACAGCTGTCCAAATTCATTCTCACTGCTCACACAGTGCTCAAAGCGCAGAACATTTCCGCTCAGTTTATCCTGGAAACAGAAAGAAAGAGGGCATAGAAAGATCTTCAAATAAAAGTCTGTATGGTTGAAGTCTCACACTTGAACCACGGACTTTAAATAATTTCCTGCTGTAGGCCTCTAAATATTAGCCACACCATTCTGCCACTTTAAGGTATGAAAGTAAAGGGAGACTTGAACAAATTTTAGGCACCATTTGAGGCTTTGCTTCTGAGTAAATGTATTCAAATTGAAACAACCATTTAACGTTTTACAACTCTTTGACTCCACTTAATGTCTTCCCTATTAGGCTTGCAGACTTAATTTTATTTCACCTTGCGTCACCTCCAGCTTCTAAAGCTAATCTGAGGTGCTGGCGTGTTACCCATACTACCCTGTTGAAAAATGGCAAAACGTTAAGTGCAGATTTATCAAATATCCTCGTCTGCAGCCTGTTTTCACAAATACGACAACAGGCTTTACGGATTAAATAAAAAGAGAAAGAGGGAATAAAAGAGACTTCCAAGACGATTAATATAAACAAGGACAAGTGCACAGTTGGACAAGTGCACAAGCCACTAAGAGTACAAAGTTATAAAATCGATGAAAGGTCAAAGAAAACAAGTGGCTTTTAAGATGCTCCTCTGAGCCTTTTTCGGAGGGCTGTTCCAAACTTGAAGGTGTGCTTTCCGTCCTGGCATGACGCCTAATGAATGTGGCTCCCCACACAGTAAACAAATATGACTTTTACAGGAAACACACTCCAGTTAGTGGATGATTTTCTGCATGGGATGTTTTTAAATCATCCGCACACCGGTACATTAACATTTGTTGGTTCAAACTGTTCATATAAAGGTCTCTGGTGCTCATACTAAAGAGACATTTAACTGCGGGCAGTTATTTTTTTTTTGCTACCTCAGTAGCTTCAGTGCACAGGGGGTGGAAATGATGCCTTTGCCACTTTGGATTACCAACAAATGCAGCATTAACTTTGTACTGCAATCCTACCCACAGATATCATGTTTAATTAGGGAAATGTAACCTATAATTTGGTGTTATCTAAAGCCGAGCATTTGTCATAATAAGCAGCAGAGATGAGGATGACACAACGGTACAAACATTTCAATGAAGCCAGCGAAGCATGAAAATGTGAGCGAGACACTGGTGTGTCCGCCCTGCTGGGAGCGGAGCAGACAGGCAAGGTAAGGCTTACTGAACACTGACAGTAGTAATCATGTCCGGATCTCTTGTCTCTCTAAGTGGCTATACGTCACATAAACTTCACCGGAGACTGTTCTCAAAGTAGGATGCGGAAACATAGACAGTTTTTTTTTTTTTTTCTCCAAGCATCTCTTTTATGCTTGGTAGGACTAAAAGCCTGGATTTGTTTTTGAAAAACACACCTTCACAGTTCTGATTTCTTTTGATTGAGATCATGAGGCCGTGTGAAGTTGAATCCATCTGAATCACAGCTACAGTCTGCCCCATTCTGTGCTTGTGCATTCAGGTTTACCACACATTTTCATAGACAAAATTTCAAAGTTTTTTCATGGCTTTTCAATTCAATTTTATTTATAAAGCCCAATAATGAAATGTCCATGACTATTCAAATCCTATAACATAGTCCGCCTTACTCCAAATTCTAATGATATTACACTACCTGTTGCTTTCAGAATTGATTTTAAAATTTTACTGGTTACTTACAAAGCCCTGCGAGGCCTTGCTCCGAGTTATATAACAGATCTTCTATGCCCTATGTTCCTTCTCGCACCCTGAGATCCTCAGATGCATCTTTTCTTGTTGTTCCGAGGTCTAGATTAATTCACAAAGGTGATACAGCCTTTGCAGTCAGAGCTCCACAACTTTGGAATCACCTGCCCGAGGAGAGCACGGCTTCAAACTCAGTCTCGTCTTTTAAATCACTTCTGAAAACTTACTCTTTTGAATCTGCTTTTTGGTGATTTTATTATAGGAAGCTGCGGACACAGAGCATAGTGATTGGCTGGTTAGTTAATTTGTTTAAAAACGGTTCTGTACCTTTGAACTGCCAGACTGTACTTTCAAAGCTGTTAAAAAGAAACCAAAGTGACAACTTAACACCCAAGGCATATATGTCAGTGCAATACAGTTTTAAATAAGTTGAGTGTAGGTATGGAAATTTTGGGATTCGTGACCCTTCATTTTAAATTACACTATCACAACATTATTTTACATGCTCCATTTGCCTAATCATATCAGATTCAAACTCTGTTCAAACATAAGTCCAGCTAGCTGGCATACACGGAGGGAGTGATGGAATGCAGGTAGAAAATGATCACTGTTGATGTATAAAGAGATGTGTGTGACATAGAATGGATGAGAAGGGACTCGTTGTTGAGAATGAGAAATATCCCGACTTAAATGACCCACAATCCTGTCCTTATAAAGACAACGGCCAAAAAGATATTGCCTGGTGAGTCATAGCTCTGGAGATTGGCTCGTCAGGTGAGAAATCAAGTTTAATTAGGGGCTCTCCACACATGATTTTAAGCAGAGGTTGAGGAAGTCCAGATCTTTCAGTTAAAGTAGCAATAACTTTGCATGGTCATCTGCCGACGTGTCCAGTGTGTCCTAGTGGTGGCACTTGACGCGCGTCACATGATGCGTGGTGCCGCAGTGGCACCAGTGTGTTTGCAGCTTGAGAACTGATTTCATTACACTCAACAAAGTTCCGTGACTCAAAAACCTTTTCACTAAATCCATGACTTTTCCAGGTCTGGAAAACAAGATTGTGAAATTCCATGACTTTTCCAGGTTTTCCATGACTGTGGGAACTCTGAACATTGCAGGTCGTCATATCTCAGAGAGCTCATAGCACCCTGTTATACCACCTAGAACATTGTGCTCCGAGAATGCGGAGTTACTTGTGTCTCCTAGTCTCCAAAGGTAAAATGGGAGCTGGAGCCTTCATCTATCAAGCTCTTCTTCTGTGGAACCATCGTCCAGCTCAAGTCCAGGGAGGCAGGACACCATCTTCAGATTTAAAAGTAGACTTAAGACTTTCCCCTTGATAAACCTGATAGTTAGGGCTGGCTCAGGCTTATCGTGAACCAGCCCCTAGTTAGGCTGCTATAGACCCTGTCTGCTGGGGGACTTCCTAAGACACAGTGAGCTCCTCTTCCTCCTCTTTCTCTCCATTTGCACAGATTCATGTCCCATAATGCATGTCACTAACTTGGCGTCTTCCCCAGAGCTTTTCTTCTATCTTGTCTTGTAGGTTCCTTCAGATTGGGGCTGCGCCTGCTATCCACTGCTACTTCGATTAATATTAATCATTTTGTCATATAGATTGTCTACACTGTAAATTGATTTTGTTGGTGTGTTCCGTACATACGACATCTATTACCCATCTGTCCAGGGAGAGGAATCCCTTCTCGTTGCTCTGTCTGAGGTTTATTTTTTTATATCCCATTTAAAAGGTTTCTGTTGAGGGAGTTTTTCGTTATCCGCTGTGAGGGTCCAAGGACAGAGGGTGTCGTGCGCTGTAAAGCCCTCTGAGGCAATTTGTGATTTGTGATATTGGGCAATATAAATAAAACAGAATTGAAAATTGAATCGACTAACGTGAAGGCTGGGAAAGAAAATAAATGCATATGAGAAGCCCCCTCATTTACAGCGTGGGTGTGTGTCTGTGTTAGTAAGAAAAAGGTCAGCAGAGGGAGTTCTGAGCTTTGCTACGTCAGTGCGTATTACTCTCATGGCATTACAACAAGGTGGTGGTGCTGGAAGGGGGGGGCAGCGTTAATAGCCTGCTGTAGTCCTGAACAGTGGATCAATGAGTTTGCTGGTGCTTAAATCATAGAGGCGCACAGGCTTACAAAAAGCTTGCAGAGGCCACCAGGACACAGTGTGTGCTGCTCTGAGCTAACACAAATACCCATTCAACTTCTCTGGCAGATTCAGCTGTGCTGGGCCAGCGCCAGGGGGGATGTGCATCTTTGCTTAATGCTGTCCCTCGATGGAGCAGAAACATAGTTTGTTTTAGGCCTGTCGTGGCCTGTTGGGGCTTTGCTGGATGGTGAGATGCCCTAATACATATTGATAATCATACACTGATGGTAATGGTAATAAACCACCTTTGTCACAGTACTCAGGCATTGGAGAGTAGGATGGATTAGCCCGGGTATTATTTTCCTCTTTCTTGGCCATATTTCACTGCTGCTCTGTGAAACACCAAGCCAAGCTCATTGCATATTTTTTGCAAAGCACATATGGTGTTGTATTAAAATTTGGAGGTAAATCCAGAGTTATGAAGTGGCAGGGGCAGCACTTGGAGGCCCAATGCAGCAAAACAACTTAATGTCAGTCACTAATCTAGTTGCAGGTGTTCAGAAGAGCAGAGCTCAATTAAACCAAATTGGCTTTCACACAGTTATTCAAATTAGTTTAGATTCAAACACTCACAGACTAAATATGCTTACCTGGGCAGAATCAGCCCTCTTCCCTTCAACTCCCTCCCTGCTCCCGTAGCAAGACACTGTCGAGAGATGGGAGGAGCTGAAATAAAAATGAATTTACATTTAAATCAGCCTGGAAGCCGAACAAAAATGTGATCAGGGTCTGCGCGTTTCCCACTGCCTTAATCAAAGTTTTGATGTGATGACACACACCGTGAGAAGTTGCCTTGCTAGTATCTCAAGAGACGGCCAAGCTAATATGTTATTAATGTACTGCCCACGCTGCAATTAAGCACCAATTAAAACCACAGGTTGTGTGTCTGTCATATCTCCAGACTCTGAGCCTTTCAAACCTCCTCCTGGATTCTAGCTCACTTCTAAGTTTCATGAAGTACCAGTGTCCTTCCCTGGTTATAGTGCAGAAAATTAAAAGGTAGCCATGGATCAGCCCAGTCGCCAGAAGAAATGTTGGCATTATATGTTTCTGCAACCCACGAATATGCTTCATTTGCATGTCTCATACATATCATGTCAACCTTTCTCGATGTTTTATACGAGCTGACTTTGTCATCTAGGCAAGATGCCTGCCAAGCTGAGGTCCACTGTTGAGACCATCCAACAGCGATTGCTTTTTACAACAAAACAACAAACCGTTGCTTTTTAGCAAGTCATTGGTGTGTTTCCAGCAGATTTTTAGGCATTAAATGTAGGTGTTTGTTTAGTAACCAGTGGCTCTTTTTCTAGCTGCTTTTTATCCCTTAAACACAAGTTTTTTTTTAGGGACCTGTCCACGGGTGTAAGGTAGTTACTGTGGGCCCCAGTGCACGCCATTGTTGCAGGCCCTAATGCATGCTAGTTACGAGGTGCGCACACACACCGCTGCCAACTGTTTATAAAAAAGCCAAAAAATCTAATTTAGGGAGCATTGCCACTTTTTCCTGTTCATTTCTCCTTCTTATAAGACATGACTGTTCACTGGACTTGCAGATGTGCAAGATAAACTAGCTTCTATATTGTATTGTCTTGTCACATGATCAAATAAAGACCCGACATAAGGCAACATCATATCAAAGGAAATAAGAAATTATTTAATTGAATAGTTATATATATATATAAGTATGCATTCACACTCACATTCACACCTACGAACAATTTAGAGTCACCAATTAACCTTGGACTGTGGGAGCCTGAAGCCTGAAGTACCCAGAGAAACGGGACATGCAAGCTCCGCACAGAAGGGCTCCCTCCTGGATTGAAACTGGAATTTTTTGTGAATTCTTTTTCTTTTCCTACAAAGATTTCTGCCTAAAATTAATCACAATGATTTGAAGTCAATCACTCATTGCTTTTGTACAATCGATCTACCACTGTGTTGCTACTCAGAATCATATCTTTATCTCCTGTGTGTGTGTGTGTGTGTGTGTGTGTGTGTGTGTGTGTGTGTGTGTGTGTGTGTGTGTTGATCTGGTGTCGAGCTGCCTCACAGGGATAAATAAAGTTGTAATAGATTAAATGATCACGTAGGGGAGTGAGTTGTTTTGATTTGGGGCTATCAGTAAATAATTGTTATTATTTTTGTAAATTAGCTGTCACTTTTCTCGAAATGGAAGTATAAAAGATTGGAAGCAAAGTCTTCATTGCTGGTATGATTATTTATTCCTAGAGAGAAAATCATCAGTCTTCTCCTGTGGTTGACACGGCAAAATGCTGAGTAAGCCTCTGCATTTCAACGCCCAGCAGCTGCTTTGTAAATCTTAATTGCGAGATTCATATATTTTTCCTCAAACTTAAGAAAAATTGAACATGATGCAGTGGGTGGGTTGAATTAATCACATTACTTAAAAAATAGTCGCATCCAGATTTGCAGTAACAGATGTGGTGCTGGTGTTGGAATCTGAATTTGAATGAGTTACTGTCACAGACTTTCATCAGAGACGCAGCCAATCTGTGAGATGCAGTTTACAGTTTGTTTCTATAGATTCAGATGTAAGCCATCAAAGTGTATAACAAAAGTGTGTTTCCATAAATAAGAATACTGCATTTTTACTGCAAACGTTTTCTTCCTCTGGCATCACATCCCAGCCAAAGTGAGAAGTTTGAAACTACAGAGCTGAGTCTAACAACCTGATTCTGAAACGTCGGCCTCGCTTTTGTTCTTGTCGCTTTTTAGTTCCTGTTCAATTTTCAACCTTCTTTCACAATTTCCGTCCCTATCGCTATATAGCTTTGTTTTTACTTTTTATCTTGCTTGTTCCCTTTCTGTCCGTCTGTATATCTCACTGGTCCAGTGGAGTGGAGGATCAGTCAAACTACTCAATTCGCTTCATATAAAGTCGGGTCTATTCTCCCTCCGTATAATCTGTCCGTGTCTTCCCTATATCAGTGGAGTCTCTGATGGACTGAAAGCAGGTCAGTCAATCAGTCCAGTACATCCCCATCCCCATCCCCATCCAATCTGACTATTTCTCCATTGATGTTATCTCTTGTTTTGTCCATGTGAATGTGTATGTGTGTGCATTCGTTTCAGCCTGTCTTTCTGTCCGTCTCTTTGTGTGGCTCTCTCTGTCTCTCCGGTCCAGTAGATGGGGATCACTCAAATCCAGTGGGAAGTGAACAGCATGTTAACAGAGCCCAAAGCATCCGTGGGAATCAGGGCCAGGGATGAAAGGCCAGTTGAGGCTAAGTGAGACTGCCACTGACGACTAGAGGGAGAAAAGGCCTGGTGATCTGCTCAGTCAGGAACTCACACCTGCGGTTGCTGACAAATCTGAAGGAAATTAGGCCCAGTGGGGCAACGGAGGCAAAAGAGATGTACAGTTCATTGATAAGTAGTCCCTAAATAACCATAAATCAAGGACAATATAAAAGATTTGATGAGTTACTAGGGAACAAAGTGTTGAGACACTTTATTAATAAATGATAAATATTTGTGAATCAACATGCTGACGACTTTCTTGATGAGTCATTCCTGATTAATCAGCTACTGAGCAGCACAAAACTAGTAATGACTCACCTATTACTCATAACCTCATCATTAGTTTTCGTGCACCCTTTGAAAGTGATACATCATTACTGAGAAGTTACAAAGTAATCCTTGGGGTACATATGAAACCCAGGGTTTAGGGGGTCCCCATTTTCCAAAAAGGGGAAACGTAGGGTGTACTCCAACTATCAGGGGTGCTGGAAATGAGGCTCCAACCGACTGTCGAACCTTGGATTCAGGAGGAGCAATGCCGATTCCGTCCTGGCCGTGGAACAGTGGACCAGCTCTTTACCCTTGCGAGGCTGCTAGGAGTTGTGGGAGTTTGTCTATCCAGGCTACATGTCTTTTGTGGATTTGGAGAGGGCTTATGACCACATCCCTTGGAGAGTCTTGTGAAGGGTACTGCAGGACTACGGGATACCGGAGCCGCTGCTATAAGCCATCCGGTCCCTGTATGAGCAAAGTGAGAGCTGCGTCCGCTCCACCTGCTGTGGAGACAAAGATGTTTTCTGTGGGTGTTGGCCTCCACCAGGGTTGTCCTTTGTCATCGATCCTGTTTAGGTTATTCATGGACAGGATCTCGGAAGAAGGGATGCTCCGAGATCCCTGGAGGAAGGGCGGAGTGCAGTTTGCTGCCCACAGAACTGCATCTCCGCTTTTTGCAGATGACACCTCTCCATGACCTCCGGCATGCGGAGGGTGGTTTGCAGCTGTGGGTGAAGCGGTTAGGGTGAGATTCAGCACCTCCAAATCAGAGGCCATGGATCTCTGCCAGAAACTGGTGGATTGACCTCTCTGGGTTGGGAGAGAATTATTGCCCTAAGTGAGGGATTTCAAGTATTTCGTGGTCTTGTTCACGAGTACGGGTAGAATTTAGCATGAGGTGGAGCGGCGGTTTGGTGCAGTTTCTGCAGTGATGCAGGTGCTGCGGTGGACTGTGGTGGTGAAGAAGGAGCTGAGCTGGAAGGCGAAGCTTTCAATTTACTGGTCCCTCTACATCCCAGCCCTCACATATGGTCATGAACTCTGAGATCACAGATACAAGTGGCCGCAATGAGTTTTCTCCATGGGGTGGCTGGACTCCTCAACAGGAGCTCGGACATCCAGAGGGATCTTTTGACACTGCTCCTACGTGTCAAAAGGGGTCAGTTGAGGTGGTTTGGGCATCTGATCAGGATCCTCCTGGGCGCCTCTCCTTAGAGGTGTTCTAGGCACGTCCCACTGGTAGGAGGCCCCGGTGCAGACCCAGAACACGCTGGAGGGACTACATATCTCATCCGGCCTAGGAACGCCTTGGGGTCCCCCAGGAGGAGCTGGAAACCGTTGCTGGGGAGAGTGACGTCTGGGGTGCTTTGCTTGGCCTGCCGCCCCCACGACCCCCACGGATGAAAATGGATAGATGGATGGATGAATGGTTGTATGCATGTTGGCAAACAACAAAAGAGTGCAATTACACCACCAACTATTTGCATCTGGAATTCTAAATTTAACCAACAATAACCAAGAACACAACACTACCTCTCAATCAAATTTCTTCTCCTCAGACAGTTTAACAAAAACAAGTAACATTCATCTCCTGAAAGTATCGTGTAGATCAAAGCATCCTTAGATCCCTCTGAGGCTCTGAATCAGGTCTGTTGCCTCAGTTTCATATTGTTAACAATGACTCGTTACATGTTCTAAAGTTTCTCTTATCCGCAAAAGCCGCATCTTCCTGTTTTGTGTTTTCCCTTTTAAGATAATGTGCTGTTTCGTCCTCTATAACCAAATCTTAATCTGGGTATTATTATCCCCTCTCTCCTGCTTCTTCCTGTACTTCTCATTTCTCAGACTTTTATTTGAATTCAATAAAACCATCGCTCTGTTTTCTCTTCCTCCCACTGCTGCCGCCACCTCATCTTCAACCTGTGCTTGATTACGCCCTATATTTCTACTCAGGTTAATTGTTATATCAATGCATGTTTTGTTTGTTGTTATTTGTTTGTTTTCTGGCCTCTTTTGCTAATTCATTTCCTTCTATTCCAGTATGTGCTGGTATTTATAGAAAGAGCACACTCAGTCCCATCATTTGAATTCTCTTCGATGTCCGTTGTAACTCTATCAGAATGTCTGGTCTGATTGTTGAATGGCTGTATCTCAAACAGGCCAGTGATGAACTTGAATCTGAACAAAAAACGGCTCTGATTGCCTCAATGCAGTCTTTTTGTGCCCCATCATCACAATACATTTGACACTTTCTCATATTTTGCAATAACTTGAACAGCCCATGTTACATCATACTGAGTAGTACTAAGTAATCCCTTAAGGACTTCATAGACTGTGGAGCTATTGAGGAAACTTTGTGGCTGAAAACTGAACACCTCAAGGACTTAGAGAGCCCATTATTATTTTTTATTACCATGAATGACATATCTGGTAATATAAAGAATGTGAAGGGAGTTTCTCTTTTTGAGGAGGAATTTGAAAGAGAGGAATACATTTTGACTTTATTGTAACGAAATTACTGTCAAGCACAAACTGGAGAAGGACTCACAAAGCAGAGTCAGACTCGGATAAAAGTTCAGGGTCTTTAATCAGGCTCAGGTCAGTACATGTGTGATCAGTAACACAGGCAAAGGAATCCAATTTGAAGGTGAAAAGGTGGTCAAAAGGCAAAAACGGGCAAAAAACACACTGACAAGAAACACTAGGGAATCGGTGGAAGTCTCACTGAAAGGTTAAGATGGTCTGGCAACAAAGGAGGGTAAGACAGGGACTTAAATAAACTAAGATAAGGGAGACAATGAGACACAGGTGAAACTTATCAGGGCGGGGCATATAATCACAAAGGAGGGAAAGGTGACAGGACATGGGACCTGAAACGAGATGAGACAATGGTTAAAATCAAACAGGAAACACAGGGATGATAAATAAGCATGAATTAAGGTAGCTTGACGGATCATGACATTTACAAGAAGCCTTTGGAAAAGTTGAGGAGTGGTCATTTAAGTTGGCCTTTAGATTTTCCAACCTGTTCTCATCCCAACTTGTCAAAAACCGCTGCTTTGTCAGTGGACCTAAACGTCAAAATATGATGCGCCTGGTAACCTCCTGCATCAGTTTTGGACGATCACTGATAGTGTTTGAAGTGATGCCTGTTACATGCATTGAGACCTTTCAAAATACATTTTTATTTTCACAGGAAATGCACAGTTTCTGCTCATTATACTGTATGCAGTCTTTTTCAGACTTACAACGGAAGTTAAACACTTAAATTTTTACATCTACTTCCTTAACATTAGGGAACAAAGGTACATAGTTAGGGTTAGAAAAAACATCATTGTTTGTCTCAAGTTTCCTAGGTTATGTCTTTTTATTTCATTCATTCATGTTGTTTCCTATTTTACTTTAAAACTCACATCTCCTCTTGTTTCTTCATCACTTCACTTCCTGCCCGTGTGTTTTCCCTCCCTTTTGATGACTTCATCTGTGTCCGATTGTTGGCCCCGCCCTGATTAGCTTCACCTGTGTCTTGTTATCCTTCCCCTCACCAGAGTATTTAGTGTGAGTCTCTCTCAGTGCCAGTTCGTCTTAGCTCCTTGTGTGTCTGATGTTCCAGCCTTTTGTCTCCTTGTGTCCTTTCCTTGTTTGTTTTGATTCAGTCTGTTGATTGACTCTGCCTCTCCCTAATCCATATTGGATTCATTTGCCTCCGCTGATAGTCCATCCATGTTCCAAACCTACCTTTTGACTAGTAAAGATTGTTATTGTCCCTAAACTGTCTCCAGAGTCAAGTGTTTGAGTCCAGTCTCACCTGGTTCACCAGTTGTCACAAGTATGGTCCTTACTAAGGTAATAGGCTCGCTTGAGATGAGCCAGGCCTGCGCGGATTCGATCACCAGCGATCAGCGCACAGTGCATGCCGGTTAGTTTTGTGTCCGACTTCATCCCGACTTGCTCTGACGTATTACAAAAGTGGACGGCGATAAAATCGCGAGAGCCAGGCGGCCGCAGTTTTTAGAGCCAGGCACTGCAGTTGCTCTCCACCGACTGCAGCGCCTGGCTCTCACCTGATCTAACAGCTGATTGGTTTAGATGTCGACTCAACAAGATGACGTTAATTTTTGTTGAATCTCAGATATTTAAATTTTATTTGTCCGATCTGAAAGTTTATTCTCTTAACAGAATACATGTTGTGTGACTGATGGAGACTGAAAACAAACTTATATATAAGTCTGACAGTATTTTAATAAATTCACATCATATCAGACAGGATGTAAGTGTTTCTGTGACTTCCTGTACGGACTGAAGGCTGCTGGAAACTGTCAGGAAACTGTCCAACTTGATCGTGGCTATTTGTCACCGCTCCCTGCTGCAGCCGCCTGATCTCGTCTACTTTCCAGGCGAGGCGCAGTTCACCTCGAACGAGCCTACTGTCACATCATGTGACATACATCATATGTCACTAGAGTAGCATTCTAAACATACTTGTACACTACAATGTTATTAAGATAACTCCATTGACCCTTGGTTTCACATGGAAAATGAAAAGGTTACCAGCTTAAAGTCCACTTTTGTTTGACCCATACAGCTCCCCTCGCTCCTGCCCTATGTGCACTTCTTGCTTTCTATACTGCAGTAGTTGACGGCGGTGTGTATATACCGCCTCAAGGTGTGTCTAGGTGCGTTGGTGTCTGTCACCGACATCCACCAACAAAGTGTCAGTATTTGACAAGTTCAGTTGTTGACGTATCCCAGCGCCACAAAAGCTGCCTCTGTGCGTTGATATCTGGGACACCGAAATCACTGACAAAGCTAGCATTCGATGAGAATGGCCTTGATTTTCAGTGGACAAAAGAAAAAACAATTATTTTTTTTCAAGAAAGATGTTGGGATTTGCTTTGGTGTGACTACACTTATATTCAGATCTATACAGACACTTCATAGAGTTCAGTGAATAGTATTGGAATTACATTCATTGTTCCAGGGTTTACCTTGAAGACGGGGAAAATAATCAGTGATGGTTTATCAATCTACAGCGGAGAAATGCTCACAACCTGGTTAGCATCACTATGGAACGAAGAGCCCAGTGGGAGCAGTTGTTTATTTGCATCCAAGTTCATCACAGGCCAGTTTCAGATGCAGCCAATCAACAAGCAAAGCAGACATTCTGATAAAATTACAAGAGACATCATGCAGAATTCAAATGATGGGACTGAGTATGCTATTTCTATGGATACCAGCACATATTGGAATCAAAGGAAATTAATTAGCAGATACTGCACATTTGCACAAGGAGCCACTGCAATTATGCACTGCAGTGAAACAGTTTTAAAAAACAACTTCTCTGTAAACAACCTCTCATTTATTATTTAACCAAGAGACATGGTTCATCACACATGAGGAGGCTTAGAGGTAACACATGATAGTGAAAGCTAATCTTTCAGTAACTTTGCTTTAGATCTCTTGCTAAGAGGTTATTATGTATTCCATCTATAGCACTGCGTCTCAGACAGTTTCTGTCTGGTAGAGTATCTAGTGTTGTAGAAACCTTGGACCTCAAGTCCTGTTACTGATGAAAAGCCTCCAAGGGAACATTAATAAGCAATTTCCTGATAATACAAACTCATTACCCTTATGGCCAACATGATGCCAACTGTTCCTGTCTGTGAATACAGACCTTGCTGCATTTACTAGGGAAAGAGTGATACTGACCTTTTTTCTCTGAATACAGTTTACAGGAAACAGTTGAAAATGATGCCGTTAAAGCAAACTAACAAATAAAACATGGAAAAGTACAATGCCAGATTCAGAGTTTATTGATTCAAAACCATGGTTGCATAGTCTAAACAAAATATAACACACTAAAGATTTACCGTTTGAGAAAGCTTATAACTGGGGCTGGCTTAGGCTTGCCTTGGATAAGCCCCTAGGTAGGCTGATATAGGCCTAGTCTGTCAGGGGTACTCACTCTCTCTCTCCGTTTGGGAACATGTCCCACTAATGCATGCTACTACAGGTGCTTTCAGACCTAGAGTTGTCTTGCTTTGGTCTGAATCAGGGACTAACTTTGTTACAAAGTTGTATAATTGCCTAGAGTTGGTTCGTGTTCTCACGGCAGCATTTACAAGCGGACCAGATCAAATGCCTTGTGTGAGAAAGCTGCTCTTGATTGGTCAGAATTTCCATGTGGGAAAAATCCAGGAAGTAAACAAAACGTTGAAGAAGAGTACACTTGCAAGATAAATGTGACACTTTCTAATGTCACAATGGAGGGACAACTACGCAGGTTGATTTTAGCGCTGCTCATCGTGGACTATATTGCTGTCATTGTTCATTTGAGTCAAAGCATACAGTTTGAAAACGAGGCGCGGCTCCAACTAGAAAACAATCAGTATGTTTACATGCATGCAGTAGTGGAGCTAAGCTCATAGCTCGGCTAATCAGTCAAGTCGGACTTCTTGTCTTGTCTGAGTATACATGCAGAAGAGAAAATCAAATTTCTGACCAAGTACGTCTGACTCCGCCTTGATAGGCGGCACTGTGTTCTTTTTAATATAGTGTGTATTGAACTAGTTCCGGTTGACCCGAAGATGAATGATAAGTTAAATGAAATAAATCCGCATTTCACGTTTTCCTACCATCCATAAACTTCAAAATGTTAAGTTACTTTAGCTGTTGGAGCATGAAAGTAGTTTCCCCATCTGTCTAGAAGTGCGCCCTCTTCTCCTCGGTCGCCATGGTGTTTGTTTGTTTGTTTGTTTTTCCGGGAGTGAATTGCTGCTACGTCATCTCCTTCTTCTTCCAGGTGAGAGCCCACGAAAGAAAAAGTGGTGCATGCGCAGAACGCAGAGTCCGACTCCAGTCAGACTGAGTGGATACATTCAGCAATAGCTTGATTTCATCGAATCATCTAGGTGTGTTAGTCGAGCTACAGATAGTCCGATTTCAGTCGGACTAAGCTGTTGACATGCATTTAAAAGTCCAGTTTCAGTCAGACTAAGCCAATAATTCGATTTTCTCACAGCTGCATGTAAACATACTCAATGTTTTGATGCATTGGATGTGCTGAATGCATATTAAGGCAGTACAGGAGGGTACACCTCTTCAAGAAGGTCTCAGTCTGATTGTTTTGGTGCCCACCCGAGTGTGATTGCTGTGTTCACACCCGCCTAAGATGAACCACACTTAGGGTGAAAACGAACCTGAGTTTGATTGAACTGAACCAAACAGGGCAGGTGTGACAGCACCCTAACTTGGCTTCTTCCCCAAAGCTTCCGCGCTTTGTCATCTCACAGGTTTACACAGATCAGGGTTGCATCTGGATCATGGCGCATGGTTGCACCTGCTGCTGTGGACAGGGAAAACACATTTCTCACTCCACTCAGCCTTAAATGGATTTTATTGTCACAATTTATTTTCCCTTGATTTTGCCAGTTAACAACATGCCATTCACTTTTTTAACCTGACCTCCGAAAACGAGCTTGCTAACCCCGCTAATGGTTTAAAAATGACAGGTTAGGTGATGTGATACTGACATGTCACTCAGGCTGTATTGAAATTTTGTTCCCCGTCTAGATTTAACCACATTTTGCTCCTGATCCAGACACAGACACACAGCATAACTGGTGTCAGAAAGATCTAACATAATATCTGTCGGTAAATCAAATGCTTTGCATTTACCATAAAGAGCAAATATAGCTCATAGCGTTTAACTGTCTATGATTGGGACACCCGTTTATACTCTGCTGTCATGAAACGTTGATTGATTGGTTCTTCTTCCTGTACCTGTCTGCTTAGCAGTGTCAATGCTATCAAACTTCATCACTGTCTCCACGACACTTGAACAAGGTGTAAAAACGTCACATACTCAGATCTAGTTGATCTGTCATCTTGTGGTTTTAAAACGTGCAGATGGCACTTAAAGGCAAATGTTTTACCTCTTCACAGTCCCTGCAGTTATTTGTCTTTACAGATCACTGCTTAGTGTGTCAGATCCTCCTTGTTTCAATAGTGCTTTTTTTTCCGCCCACACAGTCTTATCAGTTCTGCTGGAGACAGTAATCAAACCACATACAGTGTGTGTGTGTGTGTGTGTGTGTGTGTGTGTGTGTGTGTTGGGGAGGGGGCAACTTGGTCGCTTTTATTGCATGGCCAGACTCGCTGAAACTCTGACAATAACATATTTTAAGGCCACCTGACATGATAGATGAGACCGTCCACCCTGTAGGATATTACCATTTTTCTGCAGTGCCTCCTTTGCCCAGCTCTCTCTCTCTGCCCGGTGTTTGAATCATATAAATACTGAAAGACTGACACCCCTTTAAAGTTTGCTCAATTTTAACACTTGTCTTGACAGCACATTTTTGTTGTCCCCCCCCCCCCCGAGACAACCCACAACCCCCCTCCCCCTGCAGACAGCACGGTTTGCATTGGAGCTGGTTTTGTGACAGGGACACATTCATCATGTAATAAAGTGATGCAAGCTGTTACAAAATGCCAAAATGAAACTCAGCGACTGAGAGTCCTGTACAGTAGTGAAGAGAAATCGTAGCTATTTTCAGGTTTGTTCCTTTGGCGTCAAAGCCAATGATGTCATATTAGAGACACAAATGATTAACTCCTGCTGGTACAAGTCAGTGTGTGTGTGTGTGTGTGTGTGTGTGTGTGTGTGTGTGTGCATGAGAAAGAGACAGAGAGGATTTATATTTGTTGTAATGGTGAGCAGGATTTCTTCATGCATAATGTTTCTACTGAACAGCAACTTTAAAAATGATTTATAGATGTTGATTATTCCCCTGTGCTGTGTTTGTGCATTAGCTTTCCTACATGTGCTTGTCTTGTTGCAGCATGTTAATCATTTGTACTAAACTCAATGCTCTCACCTCATATAAAAAACACAAACAACACAGATTAACCCCTCATGTATTTTCAGGACCCTGCTGCTTCAAGGCACTGCTCTCCCTTCTGGTATTTCATGCATCATGACGTGTGTTTATATTAAGACAAGGACAGGCTTTATGGGTTCAAATACATTTTACTCCATTTGAACAAGTTGCAAACATGGTAACTACCAAGTCATGTTCTTTTACAGTGTTTTACTGCCACCTATTGTTAAGGTACAGGATAACTGCTACTTGCACAGGGAGGGAGTCTTGAAAACAAAAACAAAGAGTTAGCATTTGACAAATGATTTAATCAGTATTTAAACTATCATCAGGTCACTTATTGTGTGACTTAATACAGATCATTGGTACATGCTTTCTGCAGTAAAGCAATACTTAAAAAAAAAAGAACTACAGTCAGTCTAACGCAGAAAATGTTAAAACTTCCATGAACAAATAATCAATACAGTGTGGCATTTTTCATAGAAGAGAGTGGATATATGTTGAAATAAAAGTCCCACAAACTAATGCTGTTATAAGTAAAGTCTGTATTCTCAATAAAGGGATTCAAAAGTCAAAGACATGCAAGATGATTATGGTCTGGAGGTCAGTATGTTTTCCAGAGATCCCTCCTAGTCTGGTATTAAAGTGGTCACTGAAGTGAAATCATGACCTGTTGTCGCTAGGTTTGGCCCTACAGTTGTGACTGAGAAGGCAACAGACAGACTTCTCTAAGATGGCTTTCAGATGTGAAGCCGACCAAAGTTTAGAAGGTTGTTGGCTTCAGACCAAGCAGGGTGCAGAGCCCCATCCATCTCCGTGGCAACTTGGTTGCCACTTGCCAGTGTGTGATCTGCGCCACCAATAGTAGCTTCACAATCCGGGCAGCGTCGACTCACCATAGCCCCTCCGCAGTCTGCTATAACATAGACATGCCCGTTGGGACATTTGTGCCAGTGTCCGAGCGGCATGTTCATGGCCGAGACGATCATCTTTCTCTCCTCATCAGTGATCCCCAAGCCTCTGGCTGGAAGCTTGTCGTCCAGTTCCTTCATGGCCTCTTTCACTCTGTGTTGATCTTGCTCAGTGAATTGGCCAGACTTTTCCAGAACCTCTCTTATTGTTTCTACCTCAGATTGAATCTTGTCACTTTGTCCTCTGATGTCTGCCATGTGGCAGCGGGCGTCGAGTTCAGTCAGGAAGGTGAGTCTCTGCAGCTCTCTCTGCAAATCGAAGGCCTGCTGGTCTGTGAATCTTTGGCGCCAGTCTTTGAGCCAGCCCACAAACTTGTCAACATGCTTTCCTAATCTGTAACTTTGTATGGATGACATTTTTTCTTCTTGGATCTCCTTCAGCTTTGCCACTCTTATAAGGAAATCCATCTTGTTTTCCTGGATCCACAGATCCTTTGCTGTGAGATGAGATTTTTCCAGTTTGGCAATGATTTCCTTATATTCATCTTGGTAGTCCAAGTCAAACAGTGAAAGGTTGTCCCCCCACTGAGTTATAAGGGCCTTCCTGTGCTCTTCAATATCTCCCTGAGGTCCGTTGATCTTCGCCTTTACCATTTCTATCTCAGCCAGACTGCGGTTGATCTGAGAGCCATAGCGTAGATTCTTGCGTATTGGAGTTCGACACTGTGGACACTCCTTCAGTTTTATGGCCACCTCTGCTTCATTTGCCTGCTGGCTGTCATCCATCCCCATGAAGTGGTCCATGCCTGTGCACTCAAAGATGTGTCCACAGTCCTCCAGCTGAATGAAGTGAGCGTCAGGCTCGTCCTCAGTGCCGAAGAAAATCTCTGTGACCTCGTCGTGATTACAGATGCGACATTTGTTTGGACACTTGTCTCCGCACAGACCGATGCAAGGGTGGCCACAATCCAGGGTCTTGGCACAGGGCTGGGTGCATGGCGGACGATCGCATGGCTCATGGCAGAGCTTACTGCAGCTTTGGTGAGGGCACTGCCAAGCACAGGGCTCAATGCACGGATCACAGGGGTGTCCACATTGCTTCATACACTTGCTGTGCACGCAGCAATTCTCACATGGTCTCCGACATGGAGGGCAATCACGAGTGCAAGGCTCCTTGCATGTGTGAGAGCAAATCAGGAGACGCTCACATTTTTGACAACATGGGTAATGATACCGTCCCTGGTAACACTGGCTACAGGTACCGCGACAAGCATGGCCGCATTTTAGCTGCTCTGCACAAGGGGTCTTACATTTAACCTTCTTTATGTCATTTTTGTAAAAGCATGCATCTTGCTGGATGTGGCCGCACTCTAGTTTTAAAGTGACCTCCACCTTGCACTGAGTGGTGCATGGTTGCCCGCACAATGAATCACATCGATGTCCACAGCGCAGCAGCTTCTCGCAAGGCTCCTTGCATTCAAATGTGCTCGGGTCCTGGTGGCAGGGAACCTTCTGTGTGTGTAGACACTGGGGTATGATCTTCTCAATCTTCTCTGGACATTTCTCAGGGCATTCTTTATGACACAGACGCGGGCACCTGTGTCCCAGCTCACACAAAATCTTCTGGCACTTCTTCAGACACTGGTACTCTTTATGCTCAGGGTCGTAGGGGTGGCAGACTCTTGTGCAAACATGGCCACATGTCAAACGGAACTCGCAAGGCTTGGTGCAGCCCCCCTCTGGGGCCTCTTTGAAATCATCAGCACAAGATGCCTGTATCTGTCGATCTGGGTGATTCTGACAGCACAGGGTCAGAGCCGTCCCAACCTGGTCCTTCTCCCTCAAGGTGTGGAAGATGTTGCTCCACAGTTTGACCTGGCCCAGCATTTTACTGTTTCCAATGCAGTAGAGACCTTTCTTGGCACGAGACAAGGCCACGCAGACACGATTGGAAATGTTCAAAAAGCCAACTTTACCCTGCAGGTTGCTGCGGACCAGAGACAACAAGACAATGTCGTTCTCTTCACCCTGGTACTTGTCCACTACGTGCACTTTGACCCCGGCAAACTGGCTGGCAGGCATAAGTTTGCGCAGACAAAAGAGCTGGCCAGTGTAAGTTGTGAGGATGGTAATTTGCTCTGGTTTGTAGTCCTGAAGGAGAAGGTAGCGGCAAAGAGCGACTACAAACATCGCCTCATGACGGTTCTGATGGCTTTTCCCATCTCTGATCTCTTCCTCTGGGTGACTGTGCTCCACAAAGAATAAATTGGCATTGAGGCCCTGTAAAACAGCATTAAATAAAAACAGATTATATGTTATTCTTTGCTGTTTATCATATTCTTTTGAATCCTGTATATCTCCTGACTTTGACTCAAAACATATTAAAAGTCTAAGAGACTACGCAGACACAGGCAGGTAAACAGATATTCACTGCTAAGAAAAACAGGGAGAATAGAGACGCAGCAGGAGAGCAAATAAAATGCGCACCTTGATGTTCTCGTAGTCCAACACAGAGGGATGGTTTTCCAGCTCTGCATAGATGTGTGGGGTCAGGAGACGGGCAATTTCTGGTCTCATACGATGCTGAAGAAAAAAATCAAAACATAGATAAACACAGGCAATCACATAAACATACAGAGGCAAACATGCACCTACAAACACACACACAAACACACCAATTAAAGTGTAATGTGTTTTGTCTTTAAAGGAGCTCTATACGACATTCAGAACATAAATAAAGCAGCAAAAACAATTTGCTTTGTAAAGATATAGTGGAGTAATGATGTTCTGAGCACAGAACAAAGTCACTCCCTCTGTGTGTGTTGTTATCCAAGCTTCTCTGTTCTTTGTTGTGGAAGCTGGTCCAGCCGTAGGTGCATGAGTCCCCTATGTGTGTATCCTATGGCTGCCCCCAACCTGAAATTTTCCTTGTCGACCAATAGTCGTCATTTAGGGTCATTAGTCGACTAGTCACCCGCACGTTTACGATATTAATGTAATTATTAAATGATATATTTTGGGCGGGGCAACACAATGGTTTGAGCTGAAGGTGTGAGAAAGAATAGTATCAGTAACATTGTTAACACTGTGCTACATTACAGAGAAATACAAACCGTACTAATGAACCTTCATTAATATAGGCCTATATTTTATCTACAAGTGCACGTCACACACTGAGCGAGCCGCCTGTTAATGACGCTGTGGGCTAATGGGCATGTAGCTACTTCCATGTTTCACATGATACGTCATGTTTGTAGTCGACCAATGAAGATGAGTTTACATATCACCTTGGGTTGGTCCTTCACCTTCTCAAAATGATCCCACACTTTGGATTTCCTGCCCCACATGTTATTAACTAGCCTGTGGAATAACCGCAGGTACCAGCTCTGGAAATTAGAGGCTGTCCACTGCCTATAAAGTGCAAGGTCGAGCACTGGGTGCTACTCTTGTGCCTGTAGGTGTGTAGGTCTATCGTCCGTGGGACAGATGTAAAGCTCTGGGTAGCCCTGCACTAACATGATCAACTTTTCCGTGTTTATGCGACTGAATATTTACAGAAGAAGGGAAAAGATATCTGTCGGCTGTGATTGGTTTGTAACGTGACTCCTGTCTGACTGCTGAGCGTGGCCTCTTCCTGTGTCTGTCCTTTCAAATTAAATTCTCACATGGTCCATTCATATATATTTTGATTTATTCTGACAAAGCACAGCTCCTGATAGAGTTTCACATTTGTTTTTTTTTTCCTGCACCCAAGTGACCTATGAAATCTTGCCGACGGATGACCTCTCTGCTTGACTAACGTTTGGTTGACTATTAGGGAGCAGCCCAGGTGTATCCCACTGGCTAGCTAATCGCGCTGCTTTGCACTCTACTCATTTGGCTGATAATGCGTACCCTCCAGTTCCCCCCTGGTTAGCACTGTTGGCTCTGTCAGCACTGTTGCTGTTTATGCAGTTAGCACTGTTAGCTGTGGGACCATTAGCTGCTAGCTGCTAGCTCAGCCCCCTCCATTTTGAGAGCCCGGTGCAGACAATCTATGAATCATAGATGCCCTCTGAGTGTCGTAAAGAGCTCCTTTAACTGCATCTTCTAAACATTTATGTTTTGTGAGACACTGCAAAACAATGAATAACTTAAGAAATGCAGATACACAAACCTGGTAGTCAAGTCTGACAAAAGGAAGTCCCATCTTCACCAGCCTCTCAAACATGGACATCTCCAGGTTGAAGTTCTTAGCAAGTTCGAATACTGTGGCACTGGGGCGCAGCTGAAAGACAAATCACATGTTCATTGTGTGCTTTAAACACTTCAGTTTTCATTAACTATTGTTAGGGATGCACGATATATATCGGGCCAATAAAGAGACATTTTTATTATTATGCATTATTTCGATAATTAAAATTATAGCTGATAACACCAGATGTCACGTGGACCTGCCCATGTTCATATGAGTCAGCTGTCACTGTTAGTCTCTGTTAGTAGAGACTCCGCTCCGCAGTGTAGTTTATAGACTCTACTGATACACAGAGAATCACACAGTAACACTGGGCTTCATTATCTCCTTCTCTCTTACCATTAACTATAAATTTAATACTGATTAAAGTCATTTTACTTTCACATTCTTGTATTCATTATGGTCATCTGTAGTGTAGGGTTATATGGGGGCAGGGGCATTGAGTGTAGACATAATGTCAGCAGGTATGAAGAGTCAGAACAGTTCTTTGTTTTGTTAGCAATAGTGAGGTTGGTTTGATTTGGTTCAGTCACAGCTATGGAATATTAAAGCATCCATATTTTCTCACTGCATCTCAGCCTCTCTTACCTTCAGGTGTACATAAACTACAGGCAATACACTTTATTTGAAAATACAAAAATGTTATGGAATTATTGGTATTGTTAGGGAAAACTTCAAATTAATGGCTTTGTTTTTATTTTTTGTACAAACTGAGAACTTGTGATCTTCTTGTGGCCAAAAAGAGACATTTTTTTGGACTAGAAATGTGCTTTTAAGATTAATACAGCATTTTAATAAAAGTTTAGTCATCTCTCTAAACCTCTTCCAGCTTTTGGCTTTTTCCATCCACTGGTGATTAAGTTCATTTGGCGGGTTTATTAGCATATTTAAAGAGTCCTAGATCATAACCGTGCGAGGGAAGAATAGAGAGATGACTTTCACGGTCACCTGCCTGAGGTGATCAGACCATTTGCAGTTATGTAAATGCTAGTGAATACTTATTACACAGTTTCTAGACACAGGTGGAAGCAACCGTACAGTAGTAAGCCTAGAAGCGATAAACTATATTCTGCTATGGGTTTCTGCTTCAGGGTGACGGAGAGGGAATATAGAATGTATGCAAATGCACTCTAACTTTCTTTGCCTGAAATGCGAAGTTTTTTTTTTTTTTCTGTTTTGTCTGTACAGTCTGTGCAAGTGTTTATGTGTGTGCGAACCTAATTTAGCTAGAGGACAGAGTGTGATTGTGCATGTATGTGGGAGGGGTGTGGGGGAGGCAAGACAAATTCTCGTATAAATGTGAAGCATTGTGTTCTGCTCGATTCAACACCAAACCTGTGATTAATGAACAGCACAACAACGCCAAAGCTTATTTTACTCAGAAAGTGTGATCCATCCACCTCCATTTCATGCACAGATTCAAGTTTGGGTTCCACTAAAACAAAGCTCTAAACACTTGTTCATAGAATGGAAATAAAATACTATAAAATGGCTTTAAAGTCATGGAACAACTGAGCCATATCTTGGTATGCCATCAGAATACCTCAACTTGTTTGCTTTTTAAACATGTTTTTTTGCCACACCTGTACAAATTTAATTGTGCCGTAGTTTAAATTGATAAATCAGAGATATTCCAATATTGATTTATTCATTTTGCACATTGAATTGCACCCACTTGTATAAAACAGTGAAGGGAGCCTCAGGCACTGTGCTAAATTACTTTTATATTAATCTGAGGCACCTGATGTATAAAAATGACCATTGATTTCCAAGCCCGGGTTACAATAAATGCAATTTTCAAGTCAAACTCTATTTTAGATTCCATTCTTATACTTGCTAAACTTTCAGTGCAACTGTAAGGAAGTCAGGTTTGTTTGTATATTCAAATGCGCACATAAATTCATGCATAAACACAGTACAACGAGCAAATATTAGGAAAAGAGCAGACAGAAGTTACACAGCAAGAAGAGACCAGGACAGAATATTGAGATGTGTGGTAGAGTTGTGTGTAGTTGTGATCGCAGTCTGCAGATTGCTAGACAGGCTGCCTGGCCATATGTCCTTGGCAGGCCCTGACAAGTTGTTGTAATAGTCTGCTGATGTCCAGCATATCACTCCTCACTCTTCTCCTCTCTGTCTCTTGTAATGGCAGGCATGGGATGGTTTGTTTTGCCATTTCCCTCAAGGCAACGCGCACAAACAAAATGACAACCACCCAAATACACAAAATCCCAAATGACAGGTTGTCCTTTAAATTTTCACCTCGATATGTAAATGAGGTAATTTCAGTCAGAGGATGATGGCTTATTAAAATACACCAGGGCACAAATTGTCACGGAGAGTTTAATGAGATGACACTGAGAGTTCAGGAATCATCTGTGTGGGTTCTTACCTGCTGGTGGTCTCCGATGAGGATGAGGTGTTGGCATGCTTTGCTCAGTGTGGTGACGGTGTGGGCCTCGAGAACCTCCGCGGCTTCTTCTACAATCACCAGAGGTGGACGCACTCTCTGCAGAACTTTACGGTACTTGGCTGCCCCTGTTGTTGTCATGCCAATAACCTGGTGAAGAGAAGGCGTGTTTATCTTCACATCTCTGCCATTTTTATTATTTCTAAGATTCACATGATTAGTTCTAGAAGAAGAAGAAGAAGATATACTTTATTAATCCCAGAGGGGAAATTCAATTTTTTTCACTCTTGTCATATATGCACAGGCCCGAAATACACTCACAGGACATATACATGCATTAAATGGGGAGATGTTAGAGCAGGAGGCCGCCCTGGACAGGTGCCCTGAGCGGTTGGGGATTTGGTGCCTTGTTCAGGGGCACCTCTGCCGTACCCAGGAGGCGAGCTGGCACCCCTCCAGCTACCAGTCCACACTCCATATTTGGTCTGGACGGGGACCTGAGGTGGCAATCCTCTGGTTCCCAACTCAAGTCCCTATGGACTGAGCTACAGCCACGCATTATTACTATGACCACAAACTGTTGTAATGCTACGTGTCTTTACAAGTACGGTACTGCACGTTTTAATTAGGGGTGGGACAAAATGTAAATGTGGAAACATGTATCATATTACTTCCTTTAGCAATGTGTTATCAGTACAGTGGCACCATAAATACTATTATTAAAGGAACAGTGTCAAAAATGTAGGGGGGTTTAGTGGCATCTGATGGTGAGGATTGCAGATTGCAGCCAGAAACTTCTCCTAATTAGAATTCCTTCGATGTCAGGAGGTCCCTTTTTCTCCAAAACAAACAAACCTGGTGATTTAAATCAGCAGAAAGCAGTTTCACATTACAAATCAGGGTTTCTAGAACACACGTCTGAGACGAGCTGCTCACCTAACACCTGCTAATGTGTGATCACCTTTTTTTTTTCTGATAACTTATGATCCAGATGTTCAGGAGGTTTTTACCAGTAGCCAAATTATCAGCAAAGTCTTTTCATCTCCAAAACAAACAGACTAACAAACACACCTCAGTGTGACTATAGTGGCCGATGCAAAACGCGAAAAAAGAATGTCCCTGTCTAGAGCCAGTGTTTGGTGTGTCTATTCTGGGCTACTGTAGAAAGATGGCGGCACAAAATGGCGATCTTTATAGATGAAGACCTGCTCCCTATGTAGACATAAACGGCTCATTCTAAGGTAACAATAAAACAACGATTCTTATCTTCAGGTGATTATACACAAAAGAAAACATACTTACTGTATTTTTTTCCATTATATCCAATATATCTGCCAATATATCCTCCTAAATTCTACATACTGGACCTTTAGAAACATGCAGGCACTCTAAACAGTTCCCCTGCCAATTCGACTTACCGAAGTCACTACTTTATGACTTCCTGTGGTGGAGCTTATCAAATGAATAAGGGAACTGATGTTAACTCACTTGTGCTGAAGGAGAAACTCACAGGTTGAAAACAGCAGAGTCAGACAGAGGTTGAAAACAAATCAGCGAGGCACCCTCATCTTTACAACACAGATGGGACTAGGGATGTCAGTGTTGGTTAATTTTGCTTTTGAAAGGTTGACAGCCATTAAGCCGTAATTAACTGGTTAATTTTTAAGAAAAAAAGACATGGAAAGCAAAAGGCCTTTCTTTATAGTCCAGTGCTCCACTGACTCAGTGAGCTTTAGTGCCGCACTTCAAAGCGCTATCCATTTAGAGGTGGTGAAATTTTAATGTTCTGTGATGTAAATGTCCTGCCTTTTTAAAATTTTCATCTGGCTTTGCTCACAGACGGTTGGCCAGTCGCATTAACATGCGGAAACATGCCCACTGGCTACCCTCTAGTCTCCCGGTGGTGGTCTATCACAAACTGGGTTGGGAGGGAGCTAACATTAGCTAACAAGCGGTGTGACTCATTTGGCAGCTAGTAACACTGTCCTGGTGGTGGGACACGTTGCTGTGCAAACACTGTGCCCACCCTGGTGGGTAAGCAGCTTCATTTTGAATCACAAAACCCTTTCAGCATTGTTTAGGCTACTATGTTAGCACCAGTACCCATGCTGACACTGCTAACGGTGGTTACATAGTCAATGCTAAAGAGGTTTTATGGCTCAAAATTGAGCCTCTTAGTCATCAGGGCAAGCTGGAGGGAGACTGGAGGGTGGGCACGGTGTTTTGAAAGCAACGCTGCTAGGTCAGGATAGCGTGACGAGCAGTAATGACCAAATGAGCAGCGCCACTAGCTAGCTAGATCCTACCAGACCTAGATGGTGTTCAGTGCAGCAAACTGAAGAATAGCAAAATTAACCTATAGACCAATATGTGTAACTGGTCAAATAAATTCTTGGTGGTTAACCGATGAAAGGGACAAACTAAATTGATCAAGACTACACAATATGCAAGAACTGTCTCTTTAGAGTAAAGTAAACAGGCAAGCCAAGAACATTTAAAGTCAGCTGATTGATCATCATGATGTCACGTGGAGTAACTGGATAACACTAACACAACTGTTAGCAACAGCAGTTTTCAATTGTGATGTATCGTAGACGATTGTCTTGCAATGTATCAAGTACTGCAGAATTGGTGTATCGTAAAATCATTATTATCGTTGGCAATGTATTTTGCTACTTTCGACTAGTTTAAGAGTAACGTTACTTCAGTATACCTGCGTCTGGACCTCTAAATACATCAAGTGTTTAGTGTTGCGCACCTTGCAGGCAACAAAAGTTCAAGGCACATGATATTGAATAGAAGTACAGTAAAGTATTCTTTAAATATCAAGGCTACATAAAGCTGATAACAGATGAATTTAAGAAATGTTTTACTTGATCTTTTGACTAAACAATCTATTATTGGATCACTGAAAAAGTAACATCTATACTATTCATTACTGCAGTTATACAGTATACAGTACCGTGGCTTTCCTGAGAAGGTAGAGGTCCTCATGACGTTTTACATCAGCCAATCTATCCACTGCGTTCTGATAGGCCTGTTCAGACTCCAGGACTTTGGTGCAAAGTTCTGCCCTGTAGCGTGCCACCCACAACCTGCAGACACAAAGGAAGTTAATAATAGTAAAACACTGACAACTGACTCAATTATCTGGAAGCCTGAAGACACTCATTATTTGCTCGGCATCTGGAAGTATACTCAGAGCCGAGGTCAAAAAAATATGATGCTGTGGTAATTACTGCGCTGTGATGCTGCGATACTACTCTGAGTGTAGTTCAACAATTACGGCAAGACATGTAATATCTGTCTTGGAAGGAAATTGCCCTGTTTGTTAGTTTAAATGATAATTACGACTATGTAAACATGAGTCCTTACAGTCCTGTTTTCACAGTATTAGAAGTTACGTCTCGGCTCTCCGAGGTGAGAAGATCCTCTGGGAGACATTTTCCTGGTGATTAGTTGACTTAATTATACACACAGGGAATAGACTACTTCTACCAGACTGGGGTTGCTTGGGGGATAAGAGGAAGCAAGAGAGAGAAAGAAAAATGAAGAAGGAGGGGAAGGAGGATGGAAATGTAAGAAAGGTACTAGGAGAGGTAAAGGAAGGTAAGAAAAAAGGCACATTGTTAGTGAACAAAGGAAAGGAAAGAAAAGAGAAACACAGATGCAGATTTACCGATAGAGTCTCCATCTGTCCAGCAGGCTAAGGGTCCAGATGTCCAAGACTGCAGCTTCCTCTGCTTCAGTCATGGCTGTGCTCTTCCCCAGCTCTTTCTTGATTCTGTTCTTCATCTTTTTCTTCTGGTCCCGCTGCATCTGTAGAGATCAGAGCAGGGTCAGCTTTGAACTTCAGACCCTCAGTTCATTAACTGTTTCAAATGGAGCGGGTTGCACCAACTGATCTTCTCTAAGCCTGGTCCTAACTGCTAAGTCTGTCTTTAGAATGAACTTTACGTTTAACTACACCTGCTCTTAGCGGTGCACGTTCATGTGAATGCCCAGCAATTCTGGCAGGGTACAGTGTTAACACTTTTCCATTGCCTTGTTTAAATGTTGTTAGTCATTTATCATTAGTGGCAATGCCAACTTGGAAGATCAGCAAAAACAAAATTTAATGTACGCTGAGATACAAAGATTAATAGAACAGTACAAGAGAGGTGTATCTGTGTTTGACAGCAGCTGACAGGTGGAGCTCCACATTAGGGCTGCGCCCTAATAGCTGACCAAACGTTAGTCGACCAGATGCTGCATTTCTCAATAGCTGCAGTACAGAGAATATATCCTGCAACTATGAATACACACAGATGGGCAGAGGACTGTCTTCATAGTAGTACTTGACCCGAAATCTGGAACATGTTGCTTTTACAGTTTTAGGTATTCTTGTATGACAAACTAGACATGACAGCCGATTACACACAGACTGTTGGGGTTGGTTGTATGTACGGGCTGCCCCCTAATGGACGACCAAACGTTAGGTGACAACTGCACAGGGGTGGAGCTGACTCATAGACTGTGGTGTTGCCTCGCAGACAACATGTCACTCAAGCAGGCCTGCCCTTTTAATATGCGTAATTTTGGGCCTTAATAAAATGTAAACAGGTGAGTCAGAAAAAAAAATTCAACCCCCTCCTACACAGCTCCGCCCTCTTGTCCAAATATGGTCACTCCTGGCTCCAAAAAACCAAGATGGCGACGGCCGAAATACCGATCTCAAGGCTTAAAACAGCAGTTCACAAACAAATGGGTGATGTCACAGTGGCTACACAGTGTACAATTTTGTTGCTCTTTAACTGAAATACTGTTGTGCTCTCTTAGTCTTAATCAAAATTAAAAATAAAGGGTAAGCTGTAGTTTATTGGAGAGCGAACTACAACGAGGCCACAGACACTGAAGTAGTGTTTTTAACTACATTGTGTGGAATATACTGACTGTTTAAAACATAGTAAATATTTTGGATCAGTGGGGAGAAATGCATTCAGCATGACTTTCAGACACCTAAGACATTGCATTTAGTAATAAATAGTGAATTTAAAGCCACAGGGTGACCTTTTAAAGTCCAGTGCAGCACCTGTCAACAGTTGGACAGCTCTTAGATTTACTGAAATGATGTGCATATTTCTACTCCTCTCAAACCAGCCTGCTCTTAATAATAGCATTCTCAATCAATTTGTCTGATTGAACAGGGATTGCGAAAATGTTAAACTCGTGAAATGTTAAACTCATTACAATCTCCACATGAAAAATCCCACCCTTTAATTTTACCTCCCATCCTTCCTCGCTCTGCTCAGCCTGTATTTCAACTTGATCCAGGTTCATAGCCAGCATCAGTTCCTCCACTTCTCTGACAGCCTCCTCCATGTCTTCTTTCTTTTTGCCATGTCTGTCACCTCTGGGACCGATGTTGTCTTCAATGATCCGCTCTTCCTGGATCAGATCTGCTTCCATTGCGATTTCAATGAGGTCTTCCTCGTCTTCCATCGCCATCGCCATCGCTTCCTCTACTGCTATATCCAACACATTAAGAATCAGTATGAGAATGATTTCATTCACCAGTACAGTAAATGTGTAGAATTTTAGTTTTAACTGACAACCTGTGAATGAGTAACTTGTGAATGACAATGGTGGTAAACTGGTTTGCGTGGACAATGTAATGGGCTCTATGCAGTGCCGGACCAAGCACATGTGGCACTCTAGGCAAGCCAGACATCGCTTGGACAAAAATTCATATCTCGGTATTGACAGGCTGACTGGCGATACATGACATATATCTCCGTATTTTCTACGTAATGGGCTCCATGTTTTCAGTTGCAAGTTAAAGCCACATTTGAGATGTCACAAGCACTTTTATCAAACAGATTGTGATCAAAAGTTGTTTTCCATCCCCATACAGAGCTGGAAAATGATTTTTAATACTGTTAAAACCACAACTACCAAGAAGAACGGTGACGCGCTATGATCCACCCCACACACAAACTAACAGCACAGTGCTGGACTAAACGTGTGCTGCGGTGATTTCATTCATCTTACAGTATGATTTAGTGTGGCACGTCAACAGAGACAGACAGATTAAACAGAGGAGCAGCTCTGTGTCTCTCTGAGTGTTGCTGGAGAACCACTGAGTGAGTGGGGTGGAGCTGTGTGGAGAGTGTGAGAGAGGAGAGATGCACACTGGTATGTGTTATGTAACGTAATTTGACCTTATATCCATATAAACAGTGTTGTCTAAATCTATATCTTGCTCGAAAATAAATCATATCTTACAGTCATTATCTCACCCAGCCCGATGCCTCTGTGGAAGGAATCTAGTGTTAAAATGATTCACTCAAAGTAGCAGTTTTGAGGTGCTGTTTGCACACAGAGGAAAAAAAAGCCAATGATCATAAACTCTCACACTGTTTCAATAGAGCACCACTTACCTTCATATCCATTTGCATTCTCTGTCTCCCTCTGCAGGAAGGCAGTGGAACCCAAACCCAGCCAATCCATCATCGGACTGGACTTCTTCTGGTACCAGAACTCAAAACCATCCTGTGTCTAGAAATCATTTCAGAAACAGCAACTGATGAGTTTTCTGTCCTCTATTCTGTCTCCCTCAGTTTACACAAACATGTTTATATTGTATTCACTCACAGGAGGCTCGTGCAGGCTGTCCCAGTGTCTGTTTGAAATGAAACTCTGTAAGAAGCTTTCACGCAGGACACCTTTCAGAGCACACTCCAGCCTAATGCTCTGTCTCTGGATCCTTTCCTCCTCCCGCCGCAGGTTTTCGTAAATCTGTTAAACAGGTCATCGTGAATAAGTAGCAAAATCAAACAGAATTTGTGTGATATACTGAAACTTAAAGAGCCGAGTAAAGTGATAGGCAGAAGAAGCGCTCCTTTTCCACCAACATTTCCAGGAACTTTTATTTCCAGGAATTTATTTACCTGGGTAAAAGAATTCTTGGTAATCTGTGTGGTTTGCGTTTCGCACCTCAAAGTTCCGGAGAATTTATTCAAATCAGCTGAAGCTGAAGGCCAAACAAGGACGATGATGCCATGAACGGAGATCAGCAAGCAGGCGTCATCATTTGTGTGACACAATAGGCCAAAATGGAGGACGCTCAAGTTGTTCTGCTGTTGGTCGTGTTTTACTACTCGAAGTCCCGCTGAATTTCTTTCTTGGCAAATGCACTCAAAAGAGCCTGGACCTCGTCATCCGTCCGCTTCTCTTCTTTTGCTCCATTTTCCAAATGATCAAAACACAAATGAAGTGAGGCTTGTATAAATGAAATAAAGTTTGCAGCCACACTGGCACAGAAGTGCGGAACGCTGCAAGTGTGTGTTCCACCAATCAGCGTTCTTCAGCACACAGCCCCGCCCCTCAAGAATTCTGGGGAATCCGAAAAGTCTTACCCCCCTACTAGGTACTTTTTTCAGGGAAAGTTTGGGGTTGAAGGAAAGTTAAATTCCCTGGGTAATTTCGGTGGAAACGCGCCAAGGTTTTTCAAATCCCGGGTAAATGATAAAAGTTCCTGCGGTGGAAAAGGGGCTCATGTGAAACAAAAGCGTGGGATAAAATGTGCAACACAAAATCAGTATCATGAGACTTTCTTTTGAATACACTAAGCCAAATTAAAGGAATTATTCAAAGGTATACTATGCAGGATTTCCCTAAAGACAATCAATTATTACGCACTAATAGTGTGTGGTGTTGTATCTTTCTGCAGAGACTCTTCCTGTGTTTTCTTATTTCCTGTGCTCGGTACATTTACAGGCGTGTACCCCTACAGCTCACAGGTGAGATCAGGGCTTTATAAAAAAGTAGCAACCAGGCATCAAAGACACACAGTGCAAAAAAACCCCACAAATATACCGAGGTGAAACGCCAAACAAGACTCAATCTGAGGCTGGCGAACGTGTATACTTCACACCTATTATATCCTTTCATATATTCTAAACGTGTTTCTATGCATGGGAGAAATAAGGCGTGGAACAACTTGAAACATCAAGCTAAGTTAAAAGAGTCGCCCTGCAGCACAGGCAGTATGAGGAGCTCACCTCACTATATGCAAAACGCAGGTGAGAGGGCAGCATACGTCTGAAGTCAGGTGAGCGGGTCAGCTCCCTCAGATTGAAACTCTTCAGGATCTCACTGCTGCTGCGGCCTCCAACTCTCACTATTCCCTCTTGCTGGAACTTGTGAATACCTTACATACAGAAGCAAAACAGAAAAATTCTTTATCTTACATCGCCCAGTCAAGGTCACAGTTTGCAGAATAGATAATGAAATAAAACTTGAAGTAGATGTCTGTGGTCCCTTGGCAAAAGTTTCAGCATATATAAATAAACTCAAGAATCATTGTTTGAATCCGAAATAGATATACAATCTTTATTTGACAAGAGGCCGTGTGTTTAAATACCGAATCATTCAAACAACACATAAAATAGATCTGATATTACTGGCATCACTGCTTACCCTCAAGAAACTGATCCAGGGCATGGTTAGTGTAACACACTACCAGCATCGGACCTGCGACCAACCTCTCTGTCCAAAGATCCTGATTGGTCAACAGAGCCTGAGCAATCTTAAGGCCAACGTAGGTTTTTCCTAAAAGAGGAGGATTTTGTCATTTTACAAATGTGTGAAATACATTTTACACTTTTTATTCTGCATTCACAAATCGATGACGTCGTCCCCTCACCAGTGCCAGGAGGTCCCTGTATGATGGTCAGCTCCTTGGTGAGGGCCAGCTGGAAGGCTCTCATCTGAGAGTCATCCAGGCCCAGCTCCTCCATACTCGGCCAGGCCTCTGTGTCCAGGCAGTGAAAGGGCTGTATACTGTGCTTATGGTCAGGCGCAGCGACGGATGACAGGTTGTAAAGATCTCCTCCTCGCAGATAAGTTGGGGGTCGCACGTCTTTGCTGCACTCCACGATGTACCTGGAAGAATTATGGAGAGAGATTTCATCTTTTAGCATCTATTAAATGTGTGAAAGGAGGATGTAGACACTTCCAGTTAATAAATACTCTTAAACATGTTGTTTCCCCAAAGAAAGTTTTTGTTGATAGGTCAGAATTGATATTGATATTTACTTCGAGCATGTAAAAAAAGACATGAACACACAAACAAGCAGACAGAATATGTAGAAATAATGAAAAGCATAATGAAAAGTAATTACTAGTGTATAGTTATTTTGATTGACACATTCAAAAAGGAGTGGGAGGAAGTATAAACTTAATAAATCCCAGTCATTCTCCATAAGACATTGAGTCAAATAAAACAGACAGCTTCCTTATATAGATAAACCTATACCTAAGACTTTTCTAAATATATAACTGCAGAGTGACACAGACACTCCACCGCACAAGTATAAATGCTCACAAAGGTGTAGGCCACAGGCGTAGGCTACGGTCTAGGCTCTGCATCCCGCTTTAGTCGCCAATTTTGGTGCACAACAGACTCCTCATCTGAGTCTGGGTCTAACAGGTGCTTAATCATGTATGGCTGAATCTCTCAGATGTTTCCTTTTAATGCTAACGTTAACCATATCGGTGGACAATTCTTTTTCACTGGCCAACCTAGTGTAAGCAGCACTGGAGAGAGTGGAGAGGAAAACCTACTGCAAGCAGCGGTGGTGGGTGAGGTGGAGGCCAGATCCAGAATTTCTCAATGAGGGAGAAAGAGCAGATCTTATTCTGGCTCCTCTTCAGAGAGTTGTTTTTTACTATTACATTAGTATAAAAACATGTCTGGAAGGGGACTTTAAAAACAAACTGCAACAGTAGCACAAGTAAAGAAGAGTCATAAAGCCAGTAGACTGTCTCAATGATGTCAATTACTCAGCAATATCTACTGTATCTAATGCTAATGTTAGTTAACATTAGCCATCATGAGTGACTGGTTACACCAGACCAAGTACAGATATAGCATGCATTTTGTTGCCTATGACTTCCACTTTCTATTGGTAAAAGAGAGAATGTGTTATTTGACATAACACCTCTGAATGCAGGCTCAAAAGCAGCACACATTTAGTGATTATAAAAAAGAAAAAACAGTGGGATATTTGAAGTATTGATCTCCAATTGCCTCCAGCTAAACTAGTGGGTGTTCCAGGGTTTACCAATGAAAGCTGGAGATGGTTGTCAGGGGAAAAGCCCACTAACCTGCTCTGTTTTTGCCACACTAACTCAAATCAGTATCTAACAAAGAGAAACATCAAGAAAAATGACAGAAAGGAGAGCTTTTTTTAATATATTAAAAAATATTCTATGTTACCGATAACTCCCACAGTGCACCTCTGAAGGAAAAACAGTTTAAAGTTGTTTCAGGTAGTCACAAGAGAACGGTCTGGGAGACAGATGGCCAACAAAGTGTCTCATATAATACATTACTTTGTGGTATCTGTGAAGGGCACCGGGAGTGCAGACAATAACCGAACTTTTGAACTCATCCATGCGTGATAGCTTTTTGGGAATACCGTGGCGATATAATTAACTCATGGCAATTAAAAGCATGATTGCTGAACTTGCTTTGTACCATTTCTCCCCCCGCTGCCCTTTGAAAAATCTACAAGTGAACTCGTTTTGAAAGTGCTGTGGGATTATATAAAAACTGTGACCTTGACGATAAAATGTGAAAAAGTCCTCCACGGCGCACAAACACACAGACACACACTCCTACCTCTGAAAGGGCAGGTTGTCCTCCCTCTGCTCCTGTAGGCCCTCTAGGACATACCGATAGGCCTCAAAGTAGGCAGTGGTCTCGACCATCAGGAACGACTGATCTTTCTGTGAGATAAAATGAGTTTGTATAGTTGTTTTATATAAAACCATTAAATCCCCCGCCCTGCATCTATCCTGCATGTTAATAAAAAGGCTTGATGAGATGTTAATTCTCCTTTATGGTCGTTTTGGAGGCTGCAGTTTCTGGTGCTATACAGTTATACTGAGAGGCAGTACGAAGGTTTTGTCTGTCCCATTTATATCAGTGAGGGTGGACTAAATAATAAAAACATCTCAATATTTCAGGGTAACGTACCTAATAAACAGGCAACTCAATGTACATTTTTAGTTACACATTAAGTGGCTGAAAATAGACTACAACATCACCTATCTGCAGCTCAATGCATTTTCCCTTATCAACACAATTTACTGCTCACGTCAATCCTGGCCAACTTGAATCTGCTTTCTTCAGTAAACGCAATCAGGACCCGTCCCTTCGCCAGTTCATTGGGATCCCGATCTGACACCGTGGCAAACAAGAAGCTCTCAAAATTATCACACGACAGGCAGACGAGGGAACCATAGATCAGCCTCTTGGAGTTCTGCCAGCGCACAAACTGTAAGATAGATGGATGAAGGCCGTTAGTGTAGGTCTTTTCATTTGCCATTCAATTAGCAATATATCTCTTAAACATCTAAATCCATCCGGAGACTAACCTTCAGTGGCTGAATGTCAAACTGGACTACGTAGGCAAGGCCAGTTGACGTGCACCTGGGCACTACCAGTTTGGTATCAAAATATACTCTGATGTCATCAAAGCGCTTCGTCTTCAGTGGATTATCACCCCTTCCCCTGCCCATTTGGTTCCAGAGGATCTGCTGGATCCCCTCACGGAGCGGCCGCACAAAGTCCTCTCTCAGCAGCCGGAAGTGCGTGTCAAGGTAGACGTGGGTGTCTGTGTAGCTCTGAGAGGTGAGGTTGGGTCTGAGGAAGGGCTTGTGCTCCTGGTGGAACTCCTCAGGAGTCGGGAAGATGGGTATGGTCCTGAAATCTTGCTGCTCTTCGCCTGGGTTAAAAATAGTGAGAGTTTCAGTTGGCTTGAGGGCAGGGAGTGAAAACATTTAAAAAAAAGACAGCATTCCAGTAAAAATATCTCCAAGAGGATATTACCTGGGTTATCACGCCCACGGTTTAGGAGGGAATAGGTGTCCTTGTCCGAGCGCAGAGTACCCTCCGAGGATCTCTCTTCGAGGTGTCTGACCAGGCCCTCAACAGTTTCCATGCTCTCCTCCATTTGAGGCTGTATGTCCACTCCTAATGCTCTGAGGCGGTTGATGGAGGCCTGGAGCATTGTCAGTAGCAAACTTGCAGCCTGGAGCGAGCTAGCAGGGAAAATGCTGAGGACCTAATGAGCATATATAGAGAACAGTTAGCAAGATATTTCAGTATATATTCAACTATAAAAAGTACAAATTTAACAGAAAGAAACACAATCAGGCTAAAATCATTATGACAGATGCTATTAGCACCCAGGTGTCCGTAGCCAACAATGCCATTTAAATAGCAATGTGGCTATTTTCACTGGGGTGTATGTGGTCTATGCCGGTCTATTTAGCTATTTTGCTAAAGTGTGTGTGTGTACAGTGTGCATTCAGCAGTTTTATACATCCTTAAAACTGATAACAGTAAGTCTAGTAAGTCTAAAAATCATAAGCACTCACACCCCAGTCTCCTATGTGGAAGTTCTGTGCTCGATTCATCCACCAAATCTTACTTCCTTCATGGTCTGTGTTGCTCTTTCTACCACATCACCTCACTTTCTGGCAGTACATCTGAGAGTTTTTCTTGTTAATTTACAACCTTAATCTCGGAAAATATCAAAGATCGGCTAGTACTCACCCTAACCATGACCTCTTTGCCCTAATCCTAACTGCTCACGAACTCAACACATCAATGCGACAAGTGCTAGCCAATCAGGGATGGGTGTAAATAGCCAAATAGCAGCAGTGTGACTGTTCTCCCCTGGGTGCCAAAAACCAACTGGTGAATCTCATTCAGTGCACCCTGTTTAAACTGCTCTGGCCTGACTACTGTTGCTGCTTCCTCTGCAAGCCACTTTGTAACCCGCCTCCACCCCAGCTCCTCCTTTTCATGCCGTATCTGACTTATCAGTGTCATTTCTGTTCGTCATTGATGCTGCTCTGTTCTGTTCCTGGGGGGTCTTTGCTGCTGCTCTCCCTGCCTTAGGCTTTCCATGTAGGCGCATGGAAGGGCAGGGAGATTTGCTGTGTCTGCCTCAGGCTTCCCTCATTTGCACGTGCAAGGTCAGAGAGGTGTGCTCTCTCTGCCTCAGGCTTTCCCTACATGGAAGAGGCTTTATGTGTGGACCTAGTAAAGGCAGAGGGGCCCCAGAACAGAGCCATACCATCAAATATAATACCACAAATGGAAATAAAGTTTTCTTTGACCAGAGTGTGCCTGACTGAACTAATAATGTTTTGCAAACAAGTAAGTTTACATTTTGCTATGATGGTTGTCCCTTACAGTAGTTTATGGACCCCAGTCAATAGTCCTTGCATGTTTACTATGTTGGCAGGATGAGGGTTTAAATGAATATTTTCTTTATTAGCTTCTTGCTATAAGATGCAGTGAAATTCAACAAGAACACATTTCCTGTAAAAGTTTTAACATTGTTGGTTGAACTTCATTTGTGTCCATCAAATGCGTCTCTTCTGGGTTTACTAAATTGGTTGACCCAGAGGAGCTGCATTTGATGGACTCACACTCATTCCTTCCTCTTTTTACCTCTGACAGAATAGCCAGGATGTTTTCCAGGTGTTGTGGGTACTTTGCCCTGCGGACGGGGTTGAACTCTGTCCCCATGCCGACCAGATAGTGGGGCAGGACGGTTCGGAAGAACCCTGAATCTTTGATGATGCCAGCCAGGTGCTGCAGGGTGCCTCTATCTGACCGTGACTGGAAGGCTCTACTCAGCACCAGGCAGAAAAGTTCAACAAGGTCCTGCCTCATTGTTGTCGCACTGAGGACCTCTTGTAGGGCGGGTTTAGCAGACAGGGTGATGGCCACTACAGATGGATCTTTCCCAGAGAGTTCTTCCAGTGATTTATAGCCCAGTCCATTCCCCTTTGGTGCCTTAGAGCCACTTGTAGAATTTGATCTCCCTTCATTCCTCTCTTTTCTGTCTCCCACACCATCTCTTCTCTCACCCCCTCTATTTCTGCTTCTGTCCACACTATGTCCTCCTCGTCTTACACCCATTTCTGCCACCCCCCCTCTAGCTCCCTCTTGTTCAGCTGCACCTTGCCTTTCATTTCTTCTTACTCCACCTCTTTCTCGCTCTCCCCCTTCTCCTCTATTTCCACCTCTCTCCCTCCATCCTCCTTCCTGTCTGGCTCCTCCTGCTCTTCCTGCACCTCTACCACCCCCTCTTCTTGGGTCTGCTCCTCCTCTGCCTCTCCCACGCATCCATACACCTCCTCCCCCTCCATCTGTCTCCTCCTTTTCAGCTTGACTTCTTCTTCTCCAATCGCATCCATCAGCATTTTCATTTTGGCCAGTTTCAGCACCTGGGAGGACAAAAAACATTCATACTTGAGACCTTGAAAAAATAACAGGGAGTTTGCTGGATTTGTCCTCAAGAGTTAGCCTCTCATACTGTATATTTACCACTGTTAGCTCCTCTTCTCCCCGTTCTTAAAGTCAGTCTGTCCATGGTCTTGCATGCGACAGTCAATGAAATTCAGGTTGGTAATGATTTCTGAGTGGCAAGAAATTAGAGAGTGAAAGAGAAAACAACACATTTGAGCAGGATCACACAAGACTTTGTATCTATACCACAGTGAAAAAATACTACAAATAAATACTGTTGCAAGTAGAAGTCCTGCATTTAAAGTCATACTTGAGCAAGGCCGCAATTACGATATATTTCGGAGGGGGGAGGGCTGCTATGACAGGCAACCAACTGCATGTTAACGTACTGACTGAGTGACACCTTGCCTGTAGCTAATGGGCCCGCTCAGTATTCCTTCCATGCTCTAAATGCCTTCAGTTTTACTACTTCAATGGGCAAATGAACATGTTCTACACACTGCAGGGGACATGTCCCCTGCGTCCCCCTTTAAAATCTACACCACTGATTTTATGAATGGTTATCTTCTTGCAATGTTATACTAAATTCCTGTCAGCCAACATTTGTATGTGGGCCCCATGTGGTTAGTAAATGAGCTGAAAAATGGGCCCTTTATGGGATTGTTCATAACCTCCTGAGACCCTGTGTCCTCGTCTGAGGACATTACATTTTGAGATTAGCTGACCTTATACTTAATTCTTCTTAACTTAGACCTGCTGTCCTCGTTCATGGACATTTCTTTGTGCCATCTAGTGGTCGTAAGAGCATAATAGACCAATTCATGTGGAAACAAGATGGCAGCCATCTCTGACAAGTCAGTCTGCAGCTGATCCCGACACAAAAGTGGACACGGTTCAAAACCTGATTCCAACTTGCTTATTTATGAGTAATTATGTTTGTAGTGTGATATGGCAACACATTTGACCAATTTTAGGAACAACAACAACAACAAGCTAAGACACTGTTAATTAGGAAGTACTCGTTTGATGACATTGGGACTTGATGACTGTCTCTATGAGGACATTGGGCCTCAATTATCTATGAAAACATTTCATTTTTTTTATACTTATCGGGCCCTTGTAATAGCTAGGAGGAATTAGAGATGCATACCAAACAAAAGTTCATGTCTCAGGAGGATAATGGCCCCATGCTCAAGTGGGCCCCACATGCATTGAGCTACAGCTACGTGGCTACCAAGTGGGTATGAGCCCAAAATAGGCATCTTAACTTGGGCCAGCATGGGTAAACTGCCCATGTGGGCAATTGGCATGGGGCCATTTTGGACAATCCCATTAAGGGCCCATTTTTCAGCTCATTTACTGCCCACATACAAATGTTAGCTAGGTGGCTAGCTAGCATACATTCTGTGCATTAGCTAGCATGCAGCCCATACAGTATGAGTGTATTTCATTCACCAGCTTTGCATAAGCCAAAGTTTCCCATCAGCTGTTAATGGGAAACCTGTTCCTGTAACACCATACCACATATAACACCTGACTTCAGTCAGGACATGCATGAAGATTTAATGTTAAGCTCAATACGTTATTTTGCATTGGAACCGTAATGACGGTGGTAGTAAGGGGGTGGGAACCCAGACACCTCCAGCAGATTTGACCCCCTTATGTTGACACTATAGCTTGAACTTCAGTACATAAGTATTGGCATCAAAATATACTTTAAGTACAAACAAATGAAATGACTCGACATGCGAAATTATTACTAAATATATATAGGCATATTCACTGGATTTTAACTGGGGACGCATTCAAGTGTAATCATCGACAGTGTTGCAGTTGGAGCAAATTTAAGCTACTTCATATTCTGTTGGGCAGCTTAACCTTAAACATCATCGTGATTTATTAGTTAATTTATATTTTGTATTAATCTGAATCTGTAAAGTAGGCTAAAATTTACCGTAATAACGGCATTAGTGCGCGCCCCTCTCCAATACACTAAGTTCAAACTCGACAGAAACAACATATAACTCACCAAAACCGTCTTGATTAGTCCTGTTAGCAGTTTTTTTAGTTAGTCCACTGTTTTAACATTCACATACTCTAGTTTGGTCAAAATTATTCCTTGTATTCACAGAGTAATATGTAAAATATCTTGCTCTCCTCGCGGTCACCTGCAGCCTGTTCAACCAGCAGAGAGCGGACACTGACCCCTGGTGGTCAGTGCAGAGCACTACAAGACTTCTTTCAGCTACTATACAGTTTGGCAGTTAAACCTTTGTACTGTGGTTCATCAGTTGATTTGTATTTTGTATTAATAATCTGAAGCTGTAAATGTATCTGTAACTACAGTATGTAGTGGAGTAAAAAGTACAATAATTCGCCTCCAGAATAGAGGAACACACCACACCTGATTTCTCCAAACCAACCTCCTGAAAGGAAGGAGAGGATGAGGTAGAAGAGCAGATGGGGACTTTCTTTGTTTGCACTTAGAATATTTTCCTCGCATTTGGTTTATGAAGATCATTGCACTTTCTATATATTTCCACACAATAACATATTTCTCTCATATTGTGTATAGTGCGTGAAGATCATTTGCACTGTATGTATTTTGTTGCACATTTGCAATTTCTCTGTATTGCATGGAATCTGTGGAGACAGTTTTTACCATTTGTTGCACGGTTTTTATGTGATGTTCATGTTCATTTGGTACTATCTTTCTCATAACAATTCACTTTTGCTGCAATTTTATCTGTACTGATATAATGATATAAGAGCCTTTTTATTCACTCTCTGAACTTTTATTTTACACATCTACACGGTCAATTAATAAATACAGAAATACGCCTGTTTTTCCACCAAATAATAAATGGCTTCAACTTGCGAAGGGAAGGGTAGGTGTTGGCCAAAGTCCATTTGGAAGTCCAAAACATCCAACTACAAAAAAAACAACAAAAAAAAACCAAAGTAAAGTAAAATTAAACTAATGACATTCAAAAATAAAAAAATAAATAAATAAATTAAAATAAAATTTTATAAAATAAAATTAAGTAAAGTCAAATTAAACTCAGTTAAATCAAGTTAAGTAAAGTAAAATAAAATTGAATTACATTTTTAAAAACTATTCGCAGTAAAAAAAATTACTGACATTTTTTAAAATTACACTAAATGTATCAATTATTACACTGAACACATGTAAAATTGCCACTATAAATAAGATTGACTGAAACTTCAGCTTCTCTTGAATAAGAAGATATATGGCACTTGATGCTGACTGCTACGATGAGTCAGAAATCTAAATAAATACAGGAGACTAATGTGACACCAGAATGGCTCTAGGTCTTTCACTATTACACTCTGTGCTCTGTTCATGTTTCCCACTATTACCAGTATGATGTGCAAGGTCACAGGAAGTGTCAGAGTCAGATAAAACGGGGGGATTCCAATGTTTCTAACCTCAGAGGAAACAAGGCATCCATTCTCCCTGCTTGTCTGTGCTGTCTTCATTCTTATTTATAAATGTTATTTTGTGTGACGAGTGGAATTTTAGCTGTATTACATGTGGTATTTTAATTCAAATACATCTTTAACCTGCTGTTTGAGAGTGGACTTTGTGTACAGTTGCAATGACTCAACCAGAAGTAGGAGTGCGCCCTCTGCTGGATGCAGGACAGACGTTAGATGGGAGTGTTGGTTTCTTTTCACCAGAAATCGGATGAAAGCTTCAAACCACAAAGTGTCTGTTGTCACGGATCTGATGAAATAACCGAAGATTTTACATGTATGGTACTTACACGACAAGCCTAGCTCATATGCAACGCATTCATTTACTTATTTATCTATTTATTCGGTCTAATTTTATTTTATTCAATACTCGATACTTTCTTTTTTTATTATTGCCGTCCCAGATCTGTATATTCTGAGTAATATTTCAAATTATTTATTTTTATAATTAAAAATATATATATTTCCTAATAATTCAGCCAGCTGCTTCTGCCTTCCTACCGTTCCGCAAACGCATCACAAACGATAACAGAGAGATGGGACTCACCCAGACTGAAATCCACTTGACATTAATGTGTCCACCTGCATGAAGCTTTACAAAGTGAAGCAGGCCTGTTTGTTAACATTACATCAGCTCTCCCTCTGAGTCAGTCAGCTCTGTGTCTCAGCTGGAGCTGCCGCACTCTGCTCAGTCCAGGAAGCAGCTATTTAAATGCTCACTGTCTGTTTCGTTTTCGTTTCATCAGAACACACACATCACACCCAGAAAAGGGAACAACATGTAATTAAGTATGACTAAGAGACACGTGTTTATCACCTGTGTACACAACAAACTATGCCATGTTCAGTATCTATGGCTATTTCACCAGCAGCCTACAGTTCACTCACTTTCACCACATTTAATTTGTGTATAGTTTGATCATCAAGTGTGCTTGTAGTTTCCTTTTCAGCAAAATGGCTCCTGACATTACACTGCATGTTACTGGAATGTGGTTATTATGGTTATTACTGCAGTAATGTGCAGACTTAATGCTACTAGAAGTGGTTCAATTAGGTTAAATGCAAATATTCTATAGGCTTTTTTTCATGGAGTGTCACAGTCTGAGAAGCACAGGTGTAAATAATAAAACTGAGGATGGCTGAATTCAGCTTAGCTGCTTTCATGTCAGGCTCCTGGCACTGGGTCACTTCCACTGGGAACACAACAGAGCCATTGTTGGTGTTAGTGGAAACACCTGTGCTCGTCCTAGGACGACAAGGCAAAATGTCTGTTGTCAGAAAGGACACACATCAGTCAGGAGGATTTTTTTTATATGCAAATGTCTCGATGTGTCTTAGCTGGTCTCTGTAATCATGTGTAGTTGCTGTTTTTGTGTTTTTATGGTTCATTTCCTGTGTATATTATCTTTTGGGGGGATTTTCTTTGTAGTAATCTTATTTTGTGTTTTATGTTGCTTGTTTTAGAGCCTTATATTTTTATTTTTTGTTCTGTGTTGTCAGTCTGTGACTTATGTTGCTGCCTGGAAAAGAGATTTTTAATCTCAAGAGGTTTTTCTGGTTAAATAAAGGTTAAATAAATAAAACAAATAGATTTAGTTTGATCAATCAACCTTCAATGTAAATCTATGTACAAAAAAACTGTTATTTTCAATTGTTATTATTGTTGTTCTCAGATAGACATACTTTATAAAATAAGGATGTATGATACACTTATTTCAAACCTAGTCAAACAAATATTAATTACATTTTATAATGCCAGAGTTTGTCTTATATGCATCATGCTATAATCATGTAATAACTAAAAAATGTATTTTCGTGAGGACGTATCCAGTTCGTTATTTTGCATCCACATAATTGAATGTAACCTAAATTCATACACTTTTTACATATTTAATTTTGAGCTTTACGTAAACTTTGGAACTATTTAATATCGCGCACGTATTGAGAGTCGTGTGTTGACAGTTGTGATCAAGTTTGGCGGAGTGATATTTCTAAGCTGTGAGGTGCCACTATTGTTGTCGACGTCACGTTCAGGTACTCTTGTCTTTTCCGGACACTAAAGTGGATCAAGATATAAACGGAAGCCCTTTAATATTTAATTCAGTAACTATGAAGTTTATAGCTAAGGCAGGAAAGAGAAAACTACATTACAATAGCGTTTATGCTCTTAAAATTAGATTAAATGTTGCTATGTTGTTGAAATTTATTTAAAAAGTGCAAGGAAGTCGGTTTGGGCTTTGACCATTTCCTGTTGTGAGTACTAGAACTTCCCGAATATAAAAAAGTTTTATTTTATACCACGTTATTTCGATCTCGACTAAAATTAAGCATTAAATTAAACGTACATGTCATCATTTATGTTGAGTTTCTTTTCTAAGGATATGGGATAGACACACCCAGGAGGTAGACGCCTCCTCGTCGTCACCTCCCATCACGATCATCTTGGCCTACGTCATCATTCCGTCTGAGAAGGGAGGCTAGCTAAAGCTGATGTATCCTATTGGTGGCTTCCGTCAATGTAAACATGTAGCCCTTTCACCTGGTTAAACGCACTGCCATCAAACAGCGTCTCCTAATTGTTGACCAGTTTGACAGTAAACCGAACAACGATGGCTGTGTCGCTGAAAGTAACGGTTTCGGAACCGGGGCGGTGTAACGCAGTGTTAGCTTGATAATAAGCTAACACTGAATAGCTAGCTAACTATCGGGCCGTGTTTGTATGGAGGCTGGCCTTGCTAATTAGACAGCTAGCTTCCAGTTGGCAGCCACGGAGGGCTAAATCAAGGTTAGCCAAGAAAGGGAGGATGGAAAGTAATGCAATCTAACAAGGACACATCACGAAGTGGAGGATAAAATGAGTAAATCCAGAAGTGGAGGTGCCTCGTCACCTGTGAATGGAAAGCAAGGTAATGGTAAGTGTGGCATGTCGCTGAGTTAGTTAGCTGTCTTCAGTGTGGGATGTCAGATGTTTGGGGTGTTGCAGCAGCAAGAACAGTCTCCAGAGACTTTTTAATATCTAAAACGTGATCGCGTGTGTCTGTAGCTGGAGATGTCATCCATTACCACCATTAGCTGAATGTGCAGTTAACGTTGACTGTCAGTTGGTGGAGATATAAGTAAGCACAGGCTAACTGGCTGCTTGGACACGGTTTTTTTTTATGTCTCAGACTGGGATACCAGGCGAAAGAGGAAAATTGCGGACATCACACAGGCCCTCAGTGTGAATCCAGTGGATGTAGCAGCTCTGAGGAGGATGGCCATCAGTGAAGGAGGTCTGCTGACTGATGAGATCCGCTGTCAGGTCTGGCCTCGGCTCCTCAACGTCCCTCCTCAGGTCCTGGAGCAAGAGCCAGGTATTGTGTTAGATACACATGCAAAAACTGAGCATTGCAGACTACCTTTTGGCCTTGCCCTTGCACACAATGCCCTCTCCCAATATGCATGACACATGTGAACAAACAGAGCCCTAGCCGGTGCGGCTCTCTCACACTTACAGTATTTGACTAGTGTGTGGCAATGCTGATGGTGACATGTCTTTTACAGAAACAGTAGAGCGAGAGAATAACAAAGACTACAACCAGGTGCTGCTAGACGTCCAGCGCTCGCTCCGGAGGTTCCCACCTGGTGAGTTGAACCCATACCTGCACAGACAACTGTTTCATGAAGCCCTGCTGTGTATATTTAAATACATAACAATGATTAGTGACGTCAATCACCAGTTTCATCACGACACAATGTTGTATCGATTCTTTGGGCAACATTGAGGTATTTGCTGATATTATAAAGTCTGTCACAATATGAATTCCATTCATTGTGATTCAGGGGCTTGCTATTGATAAGAGACAGTATCATCTGCCTATATAAACACTAACGGTTAGAAAACAAGCTGCCACTCCTTTTTTTCTGCTTAAATGCAGTAAAAATAACTTTAAACTGACTCCACTAACAGTTAAACCAGCACATGGGATAAGTTAACCTTCAGGGCTTGCTGCCAGGACCCCTTCTGGAAAAACATCTTTTCATTTTAACCTAAACCATGATCTATTTCATAAAACCTCAGGGTTATCTGGCTTAAAGCCCTGAAGGCAAACCTCTCCTAACAGCTATAAAACATAGATTAACAACAACGTCATTTAACATAAGTGTCAAATTCAGCTCTGTAATAACTGTCAGGGTTCATGGACAAAACAGCTGTTTTTTGCTAGTCACCTATTATTGGCTTAAGTATGTTTACATTGCATAAATTAGCCTAGCAACCAGCAGACTTTTTTTCCTTTTCTCATAGCTTAACAAATTACATGTAACGTTATTATTTTTCTTACTCACCGGTGGTTTAAGTCACTGCATCTCCCGACAGAACAGCTCAGTTGAACTTCAGCCTGTATGCTTGTTTCTTCAGCAAAACATTGTTGAGATGTTAGCAGGATGAGATGCTAACCAGGCAGGTGCGTTGTGTTTTATCTCATAATGGCATCGTTTACATACGCCATGTGCTCTGTCTGTTGACCTGTGTTTTCTCATAAATCCCAAATATTTCCATGCTGCTGATTTAGGTGACACAGACTTTCAAAATGAAAGTGTATGCTAAAGATGACGATATGGATCAATGTTTTCACTTTGCATTGATGATAGTTAATCGGTGATCACTGAATCCATATATCGATCTGGATCGATGGATCATCACACCCCCAACACTGATATACTCAGATGAACACACACAATCAAGCTGTGGTGCACCAAGTAGTAGGGCTGCAACTAACGATTATTTTCATTGTCAACTAATCTGTCGATTATTTCTTCAATTAGTCGACTAGTCTTTTTATCGAAAAATGTGTGAAAAATGTCGGCCTGTCTCTCCCAAACCCCAAAATTACGTAATCTAATGTCGTGTTTCGTACTCACGCCAGAGGGTTTTAGTTCACCGTCATGGGAGAGTGTGTAAAGCTGCCAATATCTGAACGTAAGAAGCTGCAATAAGAGTATTTTAGGGTACTTTTATAGTACTTTTCAATGAAAAATGACTCAAACCGATTAGTCGACTACTAAAATAGTCATCGATTATGATACCTACATTTGCTCCTTTTGTTATCCAGATCTAGAAGACAAAAAACAAGTGTTTGCATTGTTTTACTTGCAGCCAATCACTGCAAGTGTTCTTTGATTTAATGCCACGTTTGATTGGCCCACTACTGCAGCAGCTACAACCCATTCACTCTCTGGTGTGGTCAAGTCGAGCATGGTGTATTTCTCAGTGTTGGCAGTTGAGCGTGCTGAGATGCCATTAAACGTTTGAAAGTATCGCTGTACTATACGCCTGTTGTGTCTGGTGGCATTTTACACAGCTGAATGGTTTCATTTGCATGACCGTATCAAATTAAGTACTCTATTTCTCTATTTGTATTAGTATCACTTTAGGGGTACTGGCACTGATACTGTATTATTTTTAAACGATACCCAGCTCCTATGAGCGTCAAATCTAGAAATTCTGACTTACAAATAAATGTGTTGAATATCCTGTACTGTCACTTATAATTTATAAATCAAGAAGTTTTCCATGCTGTCTTTCAATCAGAAAGAAAACCAGTTTGCTCAGGGGTAGAGAGGTTTGTTTTCAATCAGAACTTGATAATTAGTGCTGTTACACTGAGGTCAATATAAATGACAAATGCAGCATTTTTGAGATTTGGTGTTAACAGAGTAATCTCTGCTCTTTAATAAAGCCTCCCATTTGTCTCTGCAAATTACCAAATGTCATACATCTACATTTATTATCCTACAGATCAATGCAGTGTCAAAGCCTCGCGACGACTTGCTGTTACTGCTACTCTTTACACTTAGTCAACTTGGCACATGGACAAAATTTGAGAAGAGTGCTTTTGAGATTGCAAACATTTTGTCAACTCTGCCCTACTGTCGCCACTATAAATACCCAGACTGTCAAATCACGACACTCAGATTATCTTCTATTTGAATAAGGAGTGTAATACAACAGTCGCTGTTTGTACAGTATAAGTCATGAACAAATCGTGACTGAACTGGTGCTCCTTCATCTCTGACATTTTACATTCACAGAGTCAAAACCTATATAAACTAACAACTGTATTTCATGTTGGATGGACTTGTACAGGTATGCCAGATGAGCAGAGGGAGGGTCTCCAGGAAGAACTCATTGACATCATCCTCCTTGTTCTGAAACGCAATCCCCAGCTGCACTACTACCAAGGATACCATGACATTGTTGTCACCTTCTTATTGGTCCTGGGAGAGCGCCTTGCAACTGCTCTTGTGGAAAAGCTCTCCACGCACCACCTCAGGTACTTCTCGCTAAACACACAAGCTATTTCACTCACTTATTTGTTGGTTGCAACATGTAGTAGACCATTTTTGTGCTGGCAGGTAACTCCAACCCTTTGGAAACACTGACTCTGCTTCCTTTTTTCTCAGTTTTTCTCTCTCTGTTATGTGTCCGCATGTCAGAATAGAAAATACCCTTCCTCCCCCGTTCTCCTCCGGCAACAGTGGTCTATTGTGCGCTCTGAAAACGCTCTGTTTTATCCTCGTTTTCAGGGACTTCATGGATCCTACCATGGACAACACAAAACACATTCTGAACTATTTGATGCCCATCATCGAGAGGGTCAACCCCGAGGTGCACGACTTCATGCAACAGTAAGACTCTCTGCTGTTTTACGACTAACAGGCCAAATCAAATTACTGTCTGTCTCTGAGATATGAAAGTCTGCAGAATGAAAAATCCACCTTAATTTTATACGCAGTGTGAACATAATTGGAAGCGTATGGCTGTTATAATTAAGGCAGAACGGTGAGAATATTAAAAGGCCCCATACCCACGCAGCTTTCCCTATGCTTATGAAATGTAATACCATTTATATCTACGCTACAAATTGTTCCCACTAGTATCAGCTGTCCTAAATGAATACATTTTTTAGCAAGTAAATTTAGTTTGTTTCTGTCTGAAGCAGTATTCTTCTATACACTGATCAGCCAAAAAATTAGAACCACTGTCGGGTGAAGTGAGTAACATTGATCATCTTGTGCCAATGCAATGTTATTCTGGGGAACTTTTGGTACAGAAATTCATGAGAGTGCCACTTGATGCGGGAAAATGCACCATGCCACACTTCAGAAACTCCTCAGGAATGGCCCAAAGAATGTGACAAACAGCTAAAGGCATCAACTTGGCCTCCAAAGTCCCCAGGTCCAAATGTGATCAAGCATCAATGGGACATGCTGGTACCTCAGAGGTACCCCTAATCCATGGCATGGCCTTCTGGATCGGATTTGTCTCTGACTTGTCAAGGCATGGACACATGACCTCTGGAAGGTGTCCTGTGGTGTCTGACACCAGGGGTGTTGGCTTCGGATGATTTAAGACCTGTCAGTTGTGAGGTGGGGTACCGGCACTTCCCAAGATGCTCGGTCAGATTGGTGTGTGGGAGACTTAAAGGCCAGGTCAACACCTTGAGCTTTTTGGCATGTTCCTCAGGCCATTCCTGAGCAGTTTATGTGGTGTGGCATAGCACATTTTTCTGCTGGAGGGGCACTGCCATCAGGGAGTACTGTTGCTGTTAGGGCGGGTTACTTAGCCCACAGCGGTGTTTGGGTGGGTGGAGTGCGTCAAGTGGCATCCACATGAATGCCATGACCAAAGGTCTCCCAGCAACACATTGCGTTGTACAAAATTATCAGTGTTACTCACACCACTGGTTTTAATGTTTTGGCTGTATGAATCATATGAATTGTGCCATCCTGCCAAGATCTTTTTGCGAGTGTTTTAAACAAGGTTAAACCTCAGCATGCACACATCAAAAGATGATGGTGGAGGAGAAGGGTGACTGTGCACTTACAGCATACTGATCCTATTATGACAGCTCAAGTTGCGTCTTTAAAGACTTAACAACACAGGCTGTTAAGTCCTTCCCTCGGAGGGCTAACATCGCTGCTGCCCTCAATATCTTTCACTTCCAGATCCATTAACATCCCAATTTTTAATAGTGAATGCTATACAGTGTTGCTCAAGTGAAGTATGACTTCATCCCACAGTTTTGTGTGCTGACGTTGAAGCCAATCTCTCATGTATCGACTGATTCTCAGGGCTGAAGTGGGGACCGTCTTCGCCCTCAGTTGGCTGATCACCTGGTTCGGCCACGTCCTGTCAGACTTCCGCCACGTCGTCCGGTTGTATGACTTCTTCCTGGCCTGCCATCCTCTGATGCCCATCTATTTTGCTGCTGTGGTGAGATTCCTATAATCAGCACTCTTAGTTTGCAGTTCAGACAGACTGATTTAGAAACTCAGCTTTCATTTACAGCACTGCAGCCCAGTCTGCTGAGTTAATTATAGGCGGGGGCATTTGTAAGAGCTGCATTTATTGATGTGTTAGTCAGAAGCTAAGAGTTACCCTTTACCCTGTTGTTCTTCTTTGCTTGAGGCTTTGCATACCTCACAGAGTAGTTTCACTGTGCAGGAGGCCTTTGTGATAGCTTGAAGACATATTGTGTGTAATTATTAGTATGTGAGAGTTGTGTGATGACACAGTATAGGTTGCCAGAATGCAACAACTCCATAATTTTTCCTACACTTAGAAAGGTAAAGGTAGATATAAGGTGTTCTGTGTAATAACAAATGTGCCTGTATGTGTTGCAGATTGTACTGTACAGAGAAGAGGAGGTGTTGGAGTGTGAGTGCGATATGGCCATGGTTCATCATCTGCTGTCTCAGATTCCTCAGGATCTGCCCTATGAGACACTCATCAGTCGAGCAGGAGACCTCTTTGTCCAGTTCCCTCCTTCTGAACTGGCCAGAGAGGCTGCTTCACATGACAGGTACTCAACTCCTTAGGGTTTTCACCTCGGCTTCACAGATGCTACCTGCCATAGCAGTATGAATCTGTCATTCTCTGCTGCTACATTTGCACCCTGACTTAAATGCAGTAATATTCACATTTCACTTTCTTCTACTTCTCAGCTCCAGTTGCTCACTGCTTTTTCATTAACACTTTTATTTTCTGTCTGTCTTGGTCTCTCTGTGTATCGGTCTCTTTTCCTCCTAAGCATGGCAGCCTCTACCTTTAAGGACTTTGACCTTGCGTCCACGCAACAGCGGCCGGACTCTGTTCTCCGTCGCCGACGCAGACAGAAACAGGCTGCACTGGAGAGCTCGGCTGCGAACGCAGTAGTGGCGGTGGCCCAACCTTCGGCGGCACGGCGGTTTGTTCGTCTGGCCGTCATGGGTCTGACGGTGGCTTTAGGGGCAGCCGCTCTCGCTGTGGTCAACACTGCCCTGGAGTGGGCCCCTAAGCTGGACCTGTTTCCTTGAACTGCTCCTCTTTAACTCCAGCGCTCCACCGTATCTGTGCTTGACTGAATCTAGCTGGTGGGTCTGTTTCCAAGAACCCTTTAATTAATGAAACCACAAACCTTGCAGTCGATAACACTGTCTGGAGTCTACTCTCTGAACTGAACCAGTTAACGCTCCTCTCTCGTCTCCTAGGATGCGTCTTTACATCCTATGTAGGGCTTCTCAGGCTCCAGCTGAAGGTCCTTTTTATGACTCCTAAAGAGCGTGCACCAGTAACAGCAACAACTGCTGGTGCTCTGAAATGAAGCGTCCATCCTGGTATAAATGAAGAGACTGTTTTTCTAAGAACTATTACTGACGGTGTCATTATTAAAGTTTATTTATATTTGGTATTATCTGACATTGAGTTATGCTCACAGAGATTTATGCTGAAAGCTTGGTGGACTCACTACACTTGAAACTGCTGCCAATTAGAGAGCTGGAGTGAATGTATGAGAGAGTGCGTGCGTATGTGTGTTTGGTCGCGTGGTCGCAACCCATTTGTTATCTATTTGATACCTGGACTGAGACCAAATCGAGGATTGTTAGAATCCTCTCTTTGTATGATTTACAGTTTATTAATTTATAGGTATGTTAGCGGCTGTATAGAGATACGCTCGTGACACACAGGCACTTTTTAAGGTCGCCATTTTATTATGTTTTAGGTCATTTTGTCCCATTTTAAGTTGATCAAATACACCCTTTTAGTCCAAAAAAATCTTCAGGTTCAAGTATCTTTAAAGGTATACTATGCAGGAATTGTTGGTTACTATTTGTAAACACAACATTCAAACTTGGCTCCCCCCCGCCCTACACTGGTTATACTCACACTGCTAGCTACTGTACCATTGTCGGAATGTTATTCATGTTGTAATTGGGAAGCCTAAACTTTGGGAAGCTAACTAAGCTAACCGTTGCTGTTCTTACCTTTATGCTACCTTGCTGAAAAATACTACTGTAGTACAAATCAATAGCAGAGTCTTGCTACACCATTTCAAAATGATTACAAACGGAGGTGTGTGTACTCTAAGAATATAGGGAGCATATTTTGATACTCTTCTAATATCGTTATTTGAGATTTCAGGGGTAGCATATTTTGATAGACCAGTATCCCTTATCGAATAATGCCCCGAAAGAATCTACTACATGCTCCATGTTTAATGTAAGAACCCGCAGAAACACTAAGTAGCACACGTCAGAACACCAGCACCTACCTTTCCAAACCAAAACAGGCGAACTCTGCGTCGCTCTTCACCCTCATCCACTCTTTCAGTGTGAAATTGAACCCCAGAGTCACACTTGTTTTGGAACGAGCTTTGTCCGCTTGGTGTTCTGCCTCGCTACATTTGCGTTTTTTCTTTCTTTCGTAGCTTCCTCCTACTAAAGATGCGTGCTGCTACTATCGCTACCTTAAAAAGTCCTAACCTCAACCTGTGCTGTTTTCAGCCCGGGACTTCACGCCCATAAACGTCCTGACAACAGCAAAAAATTTAAAAATACAGGCAGAGGACGTTTTTTTTTTTCATTAATTTATTTATTTTCTATAAGCACTTATCCTGCTAGGGGTCGCGGCTGACATTGGGCGAGAGGCGGTGTACACCCTGGACAGGTCGCCAGACTATCGCAGGAAAATCTTGCATAGTATACCTTTGAAACATGTCAACAGTTGCCACCCTTGACTGCACATTTTAATTCTGGCTCATGGTTGCAGTCAGCTAAAGTCACCTGTAAGAAGTTTTAAGCAAAATGTTATCGTTATCAATGTAGCCTGCTTTAGACGCAGTTTGTATCCCTAATCTATTGAGGAAAAGGCCGCAGATTAGATACAACTTTCCCTGTCCAGGAAGTAAAAACTCAACCATATCGAGATTGCTTAGCAATTAGAAACTCATTTAATTGTTTGGTAGCACTACCTTAAAAATGTGTCTGTGTTTCATGACGCCTAGGATAAGTTTTCTGTGTCACTTTTTCTCGGAGTAGATGATTCAATCTCCGTATATTTCAGCAACACACTCACTTAATGCCTAGTAACAGAAAATATCAGAGCTGGGATAAACAGCGAGTAAATGAAGTAGATACTCTTTGGGTTGGGACAGTGGGGGACCCAGTTTGCACTGACAGCTTTAGTTTTGCAAAATCACTTAAGAATTATTTAGATAGGTGCTTTTCTCACTCCTGATGTCAGGGTGCTCATCTCCGGAAAAAGAAAGCACCTGAGCCTTCAAACTAACGCTGTCCAAGGTTTTTTGTTTTTAACATGACTTTAGCTTTAACACATGCCATTTAGTAAGTGGGATTGCTTTGCATATGCATTTCAGAGACAGTCCAGCTCATTCCAACGTTCCAGTCATTTTCACTCAGTCACATTTATGAAGTAACGGGATCGCTTAGGTTTTAGTGGTGTGGCACTTGCCTGAATAGCCAAGTCTTATCAGTAAGTACATAGCGAATAGTTAGTCAGAGCACTTCATTCTAAGATAGTGAATCTGGGTCGTGTGTAATCTTTATGATGTATGTTGCTAAACAGAATATCTGCAGAATTATTTGGTTCGAGGTCACCTACATTGTGCGGCACAACAACCAGTCAACTAAAAGACGTCACTTCACTGGAAGTGACATGTTGAGAGAAGTTGTTTTTGCCTTTTTAGGAACTACATACTCCGGCATCCCATTCGTATTATTACGGTTGATTGGTTTATTGCCTTTGTAGTGAACCACCGCTTTAGCTGGTAAAGGATCTGCAAACTGAAGACATTTAAGATGATCTGGAACGTGTCCAAGGACGCTCTGAGGTTCCTGAGACTGTAGTTGTTCAGCAGTATTGTAATGCACCATGTATCTGCACTCAGTGGTTTTCATTTACTGTCATTGCACTAAATGATTTATCTGCCTTTTATGTTTATTTTGTTATAATGAAACTGTCATACTAATGTAAAGTTGTACAAGAGAATGCTAATAAACTAGAGTGAAAACGTCGGTGGACTTGTTTGAACACAGTTATTCATACGTACCCAATAACATGTTGATATTGTGACAGCAAAGTACACTGGTATAATGATTCCTGCTATAAAGCCGACGACTAAACACCATTTTTATACAGAGAGGACGTTTTTAAGATCTGAGGAAGATCCATCTGAAGCTCTAAATAAATATTGCAAAAAATTAAACTGAGTAAATTCAGACATTTCCTCAAAACTAGTTTTTAATAAGACACATCGTCCATTTTAGGACATCTCAGAGTCAGCTTGTTTAGTACAGCTCATCACTACGATGGCTAAACATTATGCTTTGTCAGGCTTATCTCAGCAGGTTCAGCCATCTTGTTAGAGTCACCTGCCCTTCATCAGCCTCATCCATCTTTTCAGCTTGTGTTGATATATATAATTGTGTTATGTTAATACTAACATGCTATGATACTTGAGGTTCCAGTTTATTGGAATTAAGGCATTGGCACGTACAAGTAAAACCCAACAAACGAGATGGATACAAGACATAAACATTGGTCACTGTAGCTCTTGAGGAATTAACACTTAAAGGGGAGCAATGGCTGTTTTTTAAAATTCATACATACACATAAATTTATTCCTATGGTCTAAGGCAATGGTTTCCAACTGGTGGGTCGCGGTCTAAAAGTGGGTCTGGGTCCATTCTGAATGGCCCGCAAGTGACTTGTGAATGTGTCAAGTTTGTAAAAGACATTTTATTTTGAAGTGCAGTGAATTTCCAGCACAGAGCTTTTATTTTGAAGTGCAATTTCCTGCTGTAGATTGAGTGAATAACAGACAGCTACTTAACAGAGACAGCAAACTAGCTCAACGACATGGACAAACTCAAGTATGAAACTCAATCTATTCAACTGTGAGGACCTTGAACTATTGACTAACGAGAAATCTGGACCCCGTGGCTCGACCAGTTGGGAACCAGTGGCCCAAGACAGTGCAATAAAATAAAGGTAAACACGAAAAACTCCCGCAGAAATCCCCAAACTAGAGTGCCCAAACTAGGAATGAGCTAGAGCGCCATTATCTGTAGCTGTTTCCTGGATCGGTGGAGTTTCAACCAGAAGTGGGTGGGGCCTACCAGATATTTTTATTCTTACTAACACCTGAAATTGATATGGGTCCATCAGAAGTTGCTATATTTATTTATTTCTATTTAAAAGCCATTTACAGAACAATCTCAGAACTGAGTTCAGATCATTTTTGATCACAAGAGAAAGAACACAGCTACCTTAACGAGGATTTGTTTCCATCACCAGTACAGATAATGACACTTTTTACTCAGATGACACTTGATGTACTCATAAAAATTACATTTTTTGTTCTCATACTTTCATCTAAGTATTCAGCTCAATCCTAGCTAAAACTCAAATTTACAACATCATCATGTGTAAAGTCTGGAGCTGCTCCATAGACAATGAATTGGAGGAATGATGGTGATGGAATGATGGGGAATGTTGTGAGTAAATGAGTACATTTTCTGTTTCAGATCTGAGAAAGCAAGAACTGAATATGGCTGATTTAGGTATAAAAATTAGAACAAATATTCTGTAGGTCCACAAAATTAGGCTCTCGTTCACTGCCTATGGAGCTTCCCTTGAATTTATACTTGATAGCATAACAAGTTTTAAACTTGCTTCTCTGGTTTCTGGCTTTGAGAGAGAGTACCTCAGTTCACTTATACTGATTGAACCTTCCTGGGCCATAGGAATAACTGACAATGTAGGTGATGTTCCCCTTTAAAAACTACAGTTAAAGTCATGAACACCTGACAAAATCATCATCATTACAGCATCATTATTTGTCCATCGCGCCATATTTCAAACAGATACTTCAAAGTCATTAAGTGCGTCAACGCAGCTTGTTTTGCATTATGAAAACATTCATTCAACGTAAACAACATCCTTCACCACAGTCTGAATAACTGACAGAAATCTTACTGCTATTATAGTTACAATAAATTAATATTTTAGTCATTTAAGAAGCAAAAACAGGAAACATACATTGCTTACAACTTTAAAAAAAAAATTTTTTTGGTTAGTTTAGAGACACATCACTTTGGTATCCAGCATATGAAACATTTGTTTGTCTGTTGTTCTGATATTTTATAGACCAAAAGATGAGCTGGAAAAATAATGACATCAATCATGAATGGCTGTTTTTGTTAGCTGTGGTTAATTAGATGTAGCCATACTTCACTAAGGGGAAAAACAATTCATAATTTATTAAATTGTTGGCTGTTGGTTGACATTTTTATCTACTGTATTTGAGTATTACGCTGAGTTCACACTGCACGACATTTTGGTCTGTTCCGACAGTCACTATGTCAAATTAGGTGATTGTGGAGTCATAAAATTGTGCCATGACTTGGCCGACAGACCTTTAAAGACTACAAGATGGTCCACAACCAATCATCCTTGGTCGTCTTTCACGACGTGTGTGATGTCATCAGGTTATTCTTGGTCTTTTTTTCTTATTACTAGTATTATTTCAGCCACTGTTAGTATGTCACTGTGTCCGGATTGTTATTGTAGTAGCGTAAAAAGTGCCACCAGACGGCAGGAACTACATTTGAAGTACCACATTGAAATTATGCAAGTCACTGAATCCTCCACAACAAGTTCCTGCAGCTGTTTCACAATAAAAGCCTGTTTAGAAAATGAAGGGATTCTCTCAACCAAAGCTATAATGGGCTTTTAATTTTTAATGGCTACAGGAAGTGTTGGGTTTGAAATGACGGCAAAATGAATTAAATTTAACAGGGCAAACAGGACAGTAAAAATAGAAACATACAGACGGAATAATGACTAACGGCCCGTTTATAATGTAGTTTGTTTTAAATGACGCTGGTACCCTCTGCAGTTGAGGTAAGTAAAAGCCCTGCGACTATCTTTTAATTTTATTATGACTTTCTCTTAGGATGTCATGAGAAGTCCCGTACGTGGCGTCAATTGTCGTCTACTATGACACACAAAACAAGATGAAACAGATGAAACATTCATTGTCATTCACGATCCGAGCCGTCACTGTACGACACTGCATCAGGCTAGAATTGGGCTGATATCGTGTAGTGTGAACCCGGCATGACTTAAGAGATTAAAAATCATATTTTTTTTCCCAATCAAAGTTCTGAGTTGAAGTCTAGTAAACACAATATAATTGCTTGCTTCAAAACGTATACTAAGCATTAATTCATAACAAAGTATTATTATAGAGGAAGATCCCAGAAAAGCTTGTTTTCTTACACTGACAGTTAGCATCCTCAGCTGCGGAGATGTAGGAGACATAGCTGGCAGTTTGTACAGCTTATACATAGCACTCATAGCTGGGGTTACTGCAGCACTGAGAAGACGTGTGCCTCAGTGACAAGAGAACTTCTGTACACAGTTTTGTCACCATACCATTGAAAACAAGGCTAGAAGTAAAGAACACATAAATGTAGCCAGCATTAAGCTAACAGCCTGAGCATCAGCTGAGGTCCGCGTTTCTTCAGAGGTTGCATGTGCTCGCAGCCAAGCATGTTCATTAGTGTGCTTCTTCCCTCAGTGGCAGTTCTGGCAGTTGGGATGGCAAGGCTGATTATTGACTCTGCATCTGCAGCCCCCAGATGTGTCACCGCTGCCCTGTGAGGTACAAAACAGGGAAAAGTCATGTCAAGCTCAAACACAGGCTCTAACTTTTTCAAAGAGTGAACCAACGTTATGAAAAAGGTTTTTATTTTTTTTTGTATTTAGCATGCAAGCGAATGTTTTTACATTTGGTCCCCAGCGAGCTTGTTTGGTGACCCAACAGATTTCCGTCTTGCACATCAAACAGCAGATCCAATCACAGCCATCTTTCTTCTGGACGATGATGTCACACCGTGGACATTTCATGGCCTCTCCATTCTGCAGCAGGCTCTGTATTGGAATACAGTTAAATCACATAACATGAAGCCATAGAGAGAAATGTGCAAAAAATACAACTACTCGGACAATCAACAAGCCCAATGTCAGGCTATCAAAGTCATCTCTGGTGCGGCTGAACATGGAAGCCGGTAGCTATGGATCAAGAGGAGAGACACCACTGACAACAGCAGGGTTCAAGGGAATAAAAGCAGAGGGGGCGCGCACCTGGGGCACGAGGTGTTGCTGAAACACCAGTGAAGGAGAGAGCCCACCTGATGACCCCAATGAAGCTTTTACCTTCACTAAATCCCCATCACCTCCCCCAGCATGGCTCCAACTTTCACTCACAATCACAAGTATGTGCAACAACAAGGAATCAACCACTTAAACTCCACCTCGATTAAGTTAGGTCATTTATTCTATTAGTTTATTCTCTCTTCTCTCATCAAAATGAGGGAGTAGGGGGAGGTAGAGTGTACAGCCTGGTCCGACGGGGGAGAGTTCAGTCCGCACAGACGTCTCCTCCTTGGCTCTACCTTCCCTGTGCTCTTTCCTACTTTTCTATCCATCTAACCCCCAGACGGCACTATCACTCCCACTCATAGTTTTAAGTATGTGCATCGAGGGATTGGAACATCTGGTCCTAAACTGAACTGAACTGCTGTACAGCTACATAATACCAGTTATTCACCAACTCAAAAGAGCTTGTCTTGGATCATGGGCTAGCCCATGGGGACTTTCTTTGGAGTAAGTTGACCCTGTGAAAACATGGACTAAACTAAAAGAATCAGTCTTTAAAGGAACAGTTCACCCCAAAATCATGTTGAAGATATCGGCCATAGAGTAGATAATCCACAAACCTTGTTGTAAACAGTTTCACAGCAAAAGGATTTTCTTTCGACTGAGCCGACCCTGCCAACCCTACCACTGCACAGAAGGAAGCATGCATCTGGTCACGAGTGAGAGGCTTGTGCTTGTGACAGCACAAAATGTAAAGACGAGCATTTACCCTCAGGCAGATGATACAGGACGGCCATATTTAAACTGAATTGTTTTAAAAATTAATTTGTGCCAACCTCAATTAAGAGTTTAAATAACGTTGCTTGATGCGTTAGGGATTGTGTTGTGCTGTGCTGTGCTTATGGTGCTCTGTTGTGTGCTGGTGTTATGTGCAAAACCGTTGTGTTTTTCATGATTCTATGTTTTTATGGTGTATGCTTCATTTCTTCTGGACTATTATTGTAAGGCAGCAATACTTTCGCAGCTCCTGAGTCCAAGACAAATTTCCCTATGGGAACAATAAAGCATATCGCATCGTATCGTATCGTATCGTATCATAATGGCATCCCCTTCAGCTGAGCTGTAACATTAGCTAGCTACGTGATGCTAGGTGAGCTAGCAGTAGATGCTTGCTTCCTTTTGCGCAGTGATGCCTGGGTGTAGTTCGGTATAAAGAAAATAGTTCCTACATGAAACTGCTCACAACAAGATCTGTGGATTATCTTGAGTAACTGGGTCATGATTTCTGGAAAGAGACATTGCTATTTAGTTTTTTAAACATATTTTTTTGCCACTTTGAGCACCACAAGCTGAGTGCCATCTAGTTCCATTGTATTAAAAAAAGGCAGGCATCTCTGCGGCCGATATCTCTAATACTTGGCAACTCACACCAAAACAATCAAGATTGATACATAGCACTACAAGTTAGAGGAAAAATATGTATTCTTGATTTTGGGGTGAACTGTCCCCTTAAGAGTTAAGAAGGCAGAGCCTGGTGCCTTGCTGGAGTCGCAAACATATTAAGATGGATATTAAAATATAGAGTAAACAACTAACTAAGACAGGGTTAGTGCAAGAAACCTACAAAACTAATTTTGTAAACTCAACTCTACAGAAAAAAAGTGCAGACAGTAAGACTTCCTTATTTCATGATTCATCATAAAATATGTGCAGGTGCATTAGACATGATAAGATAATTTTAAGTTCTATGTAAAGTCTTTTTTATATTAAGATATTAACCTTTCATTTTTACTGTTTTAGTTGACTTCAACAGGATGTAATAAAGCACGTTCAAGACCCTTCAGAACTTCCTGTACTGGTTTATGACTCACTGGTGTAAACCATAGTGCTGTACAGGAAGTGATGTGGGCATCAACTAAAACACAAGTGCTGATAGCCAAATATCATCAGCAGTGCAACAGACTGCAGCTTTAAGGTTGATCTACCTCAAGCATCTGCTTCGTTTGCTTCGCCGCCTGGTCGTTCTCTGCTCGGATGCGCAGGTCATCCTGGTAGTCCTTGCAATTCATGCCGTTATGGATGGCCTGCAAACACAACACACAGCTTGCTTCATGTCTGGTGCTACACAGTAAGAAAATCTTGGTCAGTGAATGTGGTGACGATCAGAAAACTACCCTGCAGAGAATGCAGTTGGTTTCCTTGCAGAGTTCGCAGTGGAACTCGTTGACTTCATCCTCGTAGATGCACCACCCTCGACAGTTGGGAGTCTGACAGTGGAAGCTGTGCTCCGAGCGGCTCTCTGCGATGCTCAGACGCAACTCCAGGAACCGCTGGTGCTCCTCCTCTGTGAGCAGCTGTATCCAGGATCATAAGAAAGTTACAGAGAGACACAGAGAGAGTTAAGAGTGTGCATACTGGACGGCTGTTACCTTTATGGAAAAGAAATCAGCTTCAGGTTTCTCCCCCAGGAGGAGTTATGAAAAATGGATTTGACATTTTAGAAATGTCTGCAGTCTAATACTACTATAACACCACCACCATTGACTGACTTGCCATTTACTGACGACACACAACTGTCTGAATTATTCATATATTTTTCATAACTTTGACATCTTTTGGACTTTGACTTTAAGACCATCCACTCTTAAAGTTTCTTGCTCTCCAGTCTGACACTCACTGCTTTGATCTCTCGGTCCAGGAGCTTGCTGTCACAATTCTCAGGACAGGACACCTCGGCATCTTGACTGTTCACTATCGTCCCTTTCAGACAATCCCTGGAAAAGAACACACACAAGACAAATACAAATGTATAAATGCTTTAAATAATAAAGTTTGCACGTACAGGATGTGACCTTTGTAGACTGTTAGGATATTATGTATCTGCGCCAGTGAGAGCCGAGGCTGAGGCCTTATGTTTTCAGGTTGTCCATCCCATCCTTGCGAGCGTGACACCTAAGGAAAGCCTTCAGGGAATTTCAAACTTTGTACAAATGTCCACGTGGACTCAACATTGAACTGATTAGATTTTGGTGGTCAAAGGTCAAGATCATCGTGGCCTAACATCTGTTTCATTCTCGTGAATACAATATCTCAATAACAACTTGAGGGAATGTATTCCAATTTGGCACAAACGTCCAATAAAATGATTGGACGTTGATGGTCAAGGTCACTATGATACTGCCTCCATCTCATTCTAGTGAAAGCAATATCTAAAGAATACCCTGAGGGAATTTCTTTGAATTTGGCACAAATGTTCCCTTTGGCTCAATGTTGAAATTATTTGAAGTTGGAGATCAAAGGTCAAAGGTTAAGATCACTGTGACATAATCCGTCTCATTTTCATAAATGTGATAGCTCAGGAACGCTTTGAGAGAATCTAGTCAAATTTAGCACAAACATCAACTTGGACTGACGACAAACTGACAAAAATTTGGTGGTTAATCAATAGCTCAAGAAGGCCTTGAAGGAATTTCCTCAAATTTGTCTTATCGTCCATTTGATTGAGGAATGAACTGATAAGAATTTGGTGGCTGAAGGTCAAAGGTCAAGGTAACTGTGACCTCACAAAACATGTTTTTGGCCATGACTCTAGAATTTGTACCCTATTAATGACAGAATTTCATACACATTTCTTATAAGATAAAATAATGAAGTGAAAACATTACATGCCCGAAAGGTCAAAGGTCATCTTCACTGTGACATCATAATGTTTAGCAAAACAAGTTTTCTGGCTATTATGTCATAACTAAGGAACAGATGGGGAGACATTTGGTCAAATACTGAATTGGTGACTGTAATCTTGATACGATAAAGATCTTCTGTGCTGCTGGGGGGAAGATATGGGTGAAGCATTCATGTTTTTACAGACATGGATGTAAACTATAACTGCAACTTGACTGGTGCACACTCATACAACCACGAGGCGGTAATTCTAGTTTGTGATGAAGCTATAAAATCATACTGTGTCACACCTGCAGAAGGTGTGTAGACACTCTCTGAGCACGATGCCCTCCTCTGGCTCCAGGGGACAGAAGCAGATGGGACAGTCTGTCCCTGTGGCATTGGAGATAAGGTGCTGGTCTTCTGTTGCCAAGAGGTGCATGTAGTTCCTCTCTCGTTCTTCCCGCCGAGCCTTCATCAAAAAGGGAGGGAGACAGTCAGCACAGAGGTTCACTACACTTTTTCATGACTCATTATGAGCACAACAACCCCATGTTTCTAGAAAAAGGAAAGTGAAACTGCTGAGCCTGTTGAAAACAGAAAGCTACTGGCACCACCTTAAATAGTTTCTATGTGCATCACCTATTCTCTAGTCTGTGGTGCTGTTATGTTCACTGACCCATACTTCAATCTCTTTGACTGTGTGCTGTGTATGTGTCATCTATTGGTTCTGCATTTATCATACATCATAAAGATCATGAAGAATTCAACAACTAATGTACAAGAGAGCCACAACAAACACTACAAGCACTCAGATCACCACAGATCAGGTTTCATTATTTATAAATTTCATTCATAAATTAATAAGACTCACACAAACATTCTCATCTACAACATATCAAGATATGTGCAAACTACAAAGACAAGGATGACAACACTGTGTAGCTTCAAAATTGGAAAATGTGTCACAGAGCAAACAGCTCATGCGGTCCACAAATATTTCCTTTTCTCTTAAATGTGAAACTGGCACGCTAATCCCGCTCTTATACAGTCAGTGACCACTGTTTTGGGTGCATCACTACAATCTAATGCAATCCAATATGACTATTCTGCCATGAAGTCCACTTTCGTGATGCCTAATGTTTGGTTTTGTCTGATAACATCTAATTATAACCTAACATGACATTATGATAATAGCACGGTGAAATTCACAGATGACACCACAGTGATTGGACTGATAAGGATGCCTATAGGAAGGAGGTGACGGAGCTGTCTATATAGTGTCAAGTCAACAACTTCTCCTTAAATGCTGAGAAGACAAAGGACAAAACTGTTGATATTAGGAAGTCCAAACTGTTCAGTCACCAGTTTACATCAGTTATGTTCCTGTTGAAATTGGAACATCAGACTCTAGTGTATTCAGACCTCAGACTCTCTCTCCTGGTCTCTTAACAACAGTTGTGTTGTGAAAATGGCACAACACAGACTATACCTTTCCACAAAACCCCCACTTCTATTGGACCACCATTAAGAGCATCTGTTCCAGTAGTATACTGGTGTGTTTTGCCTGAACAAGCCCACAAACAACTGAGGAGGACAGTAAAAATTGTAGAAACATCACTGCCACAGATTCAGGACATTTACACCTCCTGCTGCAAAAGAAAGGCCCTGACTATTACAGGGTACCCAAGCCATCCAGCACATAGTCTGTTCCCATGTCTTTCCTTAAAGTTAACACCTACAGAGGATCAGAACTCGAGCCAGCTGCCTAAAAGACAGTTTTAAATTACTGAACAGCAGGCACATGGCCTACGCTGATGCTAGTGGTGGTATATCTGTGTCACTCTGCAGTTACACCTCCAAAACACCAGGTCGGCGGTGGGGTTTCTATGAAGTGTTGTAAAGTTTAGCTGATTCAAAACACACATTAAACATGGCTTAATGGCGAAAATTTCAAACACAAGCTCACAAATTGTAACTCATAGGATTCACAGAGGAAGCGTTTGTCTTTATCTGGACACATTTTTCCCACAAGTACAACATGCTAACGTTATTAGCACAAGCCTATGGCATTTTACATTGTATAAGTTAGCCTAACAACTAGCTCATATGAAGCCATTTCACACACAAGAATTAAAATGCTATTTTTGTGGAGGTTTTATTGGCTTCAAAATGTATTGCTCCTGGGTAGAGCGGGCGCCCCATGTAAGCGATGTCCCTGCAACAGCTGCTGGGAGCTCGGTTCTAGCCTATGGACCTCACTCAATCTTAAAACTGTCCTATCATTGAAGGAAAAATAAAAAAACAGACAGGAGGTCTGCATTGCTATCACTGTGGTCACATTTCTGGGGTGGTGTGCATCAGGCTACGACGCAGGCTTTGTGTCGATGCAGAAGTATATTGAGAGATGATTCTAATATTCTGCCCTCTCATATATGTTGTGATGAGACTGTGATCAGTGTTTCGTTAACTTTAGATAACAGTTTAGAATCAGGCTGAAAAGTTTTCATTGACTTGCACTGTTACCTGTTCGTACTGTAACATGGCCAGGTTTTCCTGCTGAATTCGATGAATCTCCTCCTGGTCCGGCTGGTAGATGTCAGGCACCTGGTAATCCTCTGGCCGGTCACTGCCACACATCTCACAGCCAGGACGCGTTGGTTTGTTCACGTACGTACACAAAGTACAGGCCCAGCCCAGCTACACACAAACACAGACATATAGTACGCTTGTACAGTGACATGTAGACACTTAAAGGCTTGGTCACACTGCAGACATGAGATGTCTAATACAGAGGCTGTATTCTGACCTGAGGTTTTGGAGGAACAGCAGGTTTGGGAGGAAGAGGAGGAGGAATGCGTTGAGGCTCTGGAGGAGGAGCTGTCTTCTCACCACCACGGCCTCCACCCAGCCCTCTGGGAAAAAGCTGTATGGAGTCCACGATGCCTAAAAATATATGATCACTCCATTAAACATCAATTTAACTGCTAGTTTGAACAACAACAATGACAATAACAAACCCTGTCAAATAGCACAGGTCTGCATGGTGTGATTGGACAGTTCTTCGGTTTGTTTATTTATTATTTTGTCAGACTCTGCCTGATAATTACTGCCTGAGTATTTTGTTATTCACGCCAAAAACTAAAGGTATTAAAGTGGCACTGTTACTGAAAAAAAAACCTACAATAGGAGCTGATTAACGGACAAAGAAAACACTGTTATTTCCAGCCTTCGTCTGCGTGTGTTGCACTGACCATCTATGCGTTGTTGCTCCTCGTCCAGCTTGTGCTGCTGCCGTGTGAGATGAGCAGCATGGGCGGACAAGATAAACAGGAAAGCCTGGTCCCCGTCCTGACGGACACCGTGGCTGTACAGCGTTTCATTGTCCTGAGCCAACCGCTTCCCGATCACCCAGCGCTGCAGTGTGGGGTGGAACCCAAAGTCATGGCTGATCTGTGAACATCAGATGAGGGACAGACGAGATTATTCAATGCCATTTCTATGAAACATTTGTTACAGGAAGTGTGTATGCACTGCTGTGGCTGGACCAGTTGGAAACCACAGTACTACAGAATAGTGTTTGATAAAAACAAAGGAAACAGGTCAAAGGTCAGAATAAAAAGATCATGGCTCAGCTCAGGATTTATACTTTAAGATATTAAATTAATAAAAAAAGACTGATAGATGATCTGCTGTAAGTGTTTGAGGTCACATCAGTACCTTGTCTTTAAGCTGTGCAATTGTCATGTCACAAGAAACCATAACAGTCACTGGGATGTAGTCATCTGACTGAGCGTCCTCCACTCCAACACGCAACCTGTTGAATAGAAAACAATGAAACCAGCCTTGAGTTTTAACTTATATCAAAGGTCCAGTGTGTAGTGTGTCATTTAGGGGGCTATAATGGCAGAAATAATAATATCTACATAGGTAACAGGCCCTTATATGCACAGAGACTGCCATGTTGCACCGCAGTGTTTCTACAGTGGCTCAGAATGGACAAAACAAACACCGGCCCCATTTGCATTTTCACATCAGCCACTGTAGTCAGCAGCCCCTCCGCCATGAGCCGGGTCAGAAAAACAGATTTTTTTTTTTATGTAAAACTCCTTTAGTCAGTGTTTTTATTGGCTTAAATCACCATGTCCGATTGTTTTGGAGAGGAGGAGACCTCTGTGGATAATCTGGCTCCTGGTAAAAACCTCCTGACAACTGATCTTAAGTTAGCAGAGACAGAAGGTGAGCACACATTAACAGGTGCTGGGCTGGTGTCTCTGATGAGCTGAGCAGAAAAGGTGATACATTGATTTGTTTTCTATTTGGGGCCTAAAACAAACTTGTCTGTGTAGGTTTTGCAGTAATGAAGAGGAATCAGTCCTGCATCAAATGTGGTATTGTCCTGTTATTTCCTTATATCGGGATAAAGTCAAATATAATAACAAATATACAATCAACTTACAAACAATAATTTTAGTGGACTTTAACAGCAGTAAATCAAAGATGAGTGACATTGCATTATTGTTTGGCAAAGCTTTTATAATAAAACAGAAAATAATCCCACAGTTTAATATTTCAGAATTTAAAATTTATCTGAAAACACACAGGATGATAAAAAGATTAACCTCTAAAAGAAAACTAACAAACCTTGAAATTCCTGAAGGGACAGGAACAACTTAGCCTTGAGGAAGGATAGAGAAAAAAAAGGAGTTGGGTCTATGTGGAGCCTGTTTTTTTGTGTGTGGGTATGTATTGTATGTGTGTATATGTGTTAAGGTCTTTGTTTGGGGGGATCAGTTAACATACTAATAGCGAGTCTTAGCCATGACGACATGAGCCCCATATGGACATGTGTACAATGCTGTGTGTTGCTATATGTTATGTGTGTTATTTGTCTTAATAATAATTTAAAAAAAAAAAAAAGTGAAGCCGCTTTATTCAGATTTAAATCACCCGGTTCCTGCCCCTGGATGCAGACTGGCCAATCATAGCGTCACAGAGGCCGGCTCAGACCAGGGTCCTTGACTCTAATGCAGTGGTTTCAGTTTTCCTTCATTTTCAGGCTGGTTTTGTGGGTTTGGAGCTAAATGTTGTGCCTGGGGCACGTCGTGTATTAATGATACTCGTTACCTGGAGAGGTTGGAAAAAGATATACGTTTCTTCCCTGTTCCAAAACCAAAATCAAACCCTGAAAAGTGTAGGGCTAGCTAGCTAGCTACTGAAGATATAGCCTACTGAATGTATACACATGCTGCTTTTGCTTTGTAATGATTATAACAGTGAAACAAAGACCGACCCTGCTGTACAGGAACCAGTGAAGGGAAGCAGGGAAACTTTGCAACACTGTTCATCTGCACACACTGTGATGCCACACAGCTGGTTCAATATCAGCAAAGTTTCCCTTTATATTCATTGTCTTCTGTGTGGATCAGCAGTGATGTGGTGGTTCACTTTGACACTGTGATCTGTAGCCTATAGTTGGGCTTTAGCGTCTAACTATCTTTGTCTTTTGAACCTGTTGTTGCTGCTGAGTCAGTTTGACATCCTGGATATATCCTTCAAACACAGACTGTAGACCCCTCTGTCTGCTTCTCTCTGGAATCACTGTTTTGTTTCTCCAAAAATATGATCATATTTCTTCAGTTAGTTACAGTGTGAGCTCCACACAAAGGGGCGGGGCTTAGTGAAAGGTCAATTCAGCTCCCGGTGAAAACCTCCTGAACAATGAACATTCAAAGAAATCTAACCAGGAGAAGTTTCAGCTGGTTGCAATCTATAATCCTCAACCCTACATGCCACTAAACCTTACACAGTGGACCTCTGAATATGCATCTACACCACAGTTACCAATTACACAATCCTCACTCTAAAAATAAATACCCCCCTTGAAAAGACGGAAATTTGTCCCTAACAGCAATAAAGTTCATGAGTTATATATATTATTTGTTTTGGCAACAGTTGGCCAAAATAAGGAAGTCACACACACACACACAGACACACACACACGTGTCCCACCTTATGGGCTGCTGAGGGTAGGCCTGACTGTTGACAGTGACAGACACTGGGACACAGAGTTGTGAAAGCCTCTGGCACAGTATGGCTGCTTCCTGTCCATCCCCGCTGCTGAGGGCCGCACTCAGAGAGAGGGCCAGTTCCTCCGCTGCACACACAGCAAAGAGACACAGCTTATTATCAAGCACTCCTCTTCTCCTTAGTAATGGCTGCTGCCATTGGATGGCACTGTTTGTTTATCTTGTCTGTTGTCTGTAGCTTCCTCTGACACATGTGGACATGCATGAATATTCCAGGTAAAATAATAAACAGACTACATTTGAGAGTGAGTTGATGACTAATCAGAACAGTGACTCACTTTCACCACTGTCCCCTGAAACACTCCTGAGTGTAACACAGCCACACAACACTGGATAGTGACATGACACTTTAGATCACTCATAACAAAATCGAAACCAAGCTGGTCCCCTCACCTTCCTTCAGATCCGCTCTCGGTGTCACTGCAGAGGTCATAACTACACCTGAAACAACAGGTAAGACAACATGTATGTCGTCAACACTGCAGTTGTGACACGACAGAGCTGTGTGTGAGAAAAGTTTCCAGCCAACCTTCTCCGGTCCGTGCTGTCGCAGTCCTGTCCGCATCCAACACACACTTCCTCCAGTCGACTTTAAAGTGGGAAGAGTCGTTTACAAAGCCAGCTGGAGGTGAAATGGCAGCTCAGTGAGGACTAAATCACTTGTTTTGTGCCTCTGCTGCGGAGTCCAGCTCTCATTTCTCAGCAGGTAAGAACGGAAAGTGAAACTGAGTCAAGTTCAGGAAGAGAACATTTAAAAGGATCGCAGTGGGATGGCAGTGCTCCGCCCCCGACACCCAGGCTGCTCCTGGACAGTTTCTACTTTATTATTTTGATTTTAAGTAACCTTTAAAAAGAAACCCAGCTTTCCCTTTAAATATACTATCATATTATTTACACTATTGTTTCATTCTTCTCACTTTAAAGTGCTGCATATTGAGCCATCCTTCACCAACATAGTCTTTAGTTCAAAAGCATCACTACAAATTATAATTAAAATTCTTAAAAACTAAAATAAAAATGCTTGCAATGGAATATATTGGAGGATAATCAGAATAAATTATGTAGGCCTTTATATTTTAAAAACAAACAATGACTCCTAACATCCAGCAGATGGCAGTGTCTGATAAAAGTTGGTCAACTGGACTTCAACAATTTAAAGTTGTTGTTGCCATAAACATTATTAGTCCAGTTAATTTAACCTTTAAAAAGGGCTCAATCTAGGAGAAATTGCAATAGTAATGTTCCATAGTTTTTAATACTTCTGCATCATATATTAAAAGTATACCAGCATTTTAAAAATACATGGTCCAGGTGAAATTATGCTAATATTGGAACGTCTATTTACACCTATCTGACATATTTGGTGTCTTTTCTTACATTTTGGGGGTTAATATTTTCAATAAAACACTTTATAAGAGGATATTCTGATGTATTGTACCTGTATTTGGGGTACTATACCCAACAACCTTTTTTTCAAACTTACAGTTTGTGCCACACTGCTCCTTTGGGTGCATCTAAACTGGGTATGAATTGTTCTGTATATGTCTAGTATCTATAACGTCATCAGTTTGGTGTAAGTTTGAGAGTTGTGTAGGGGATTGTAGTGCAGAAGAGGTGAAGGGTTGGGCTGACATGGAGATACAGAGTGTGTGTGTGAGCTGACTGGTTCTATCAGCAACTTTTCTACTCAGTTCTGTTCAACTATTACACACATTAGAGATTTTCTATCATTTTATCACTAAGGTCCTGCACTGCTTTACTTTTAAACGTTCTCATGTGTCCCATAAAAGTACTGGTGAGAGCACTTTCTGTTTTTACGCCCCTAAACTGTGGAATTTGTTACCTCTGGATATTAGAATGGCGAGCTCTCTCTGTATTTTTAAACCTAAATTAAAGACCTGTCTTTTTTATTTGGCTTTTAATGTGGAGTAACAATACAGTCTTGATTTTGAAGTTTTAATTATCTTTTTTTGTAAGTTTTTTCTGTTTTGGTTGGTTTCCTTTTTTAATTTTTTATTGTTTTGTGTCTGTGTCATTCCAATTTTTCCATGTGAAGCACTTTGGGCTGCATGTTTGTATGAAAGGTGCTATATAAATAAAGATGAGTTGAGTATTCTATCAGCATCTTCACTCTTATCATCATCTTGTTTTTTCTTTCACTTAAAACAATTTATTTAAACTTAAATAAATTGCAAAAGCAATAAGGAACGCAGTGTCTCATGGTGATGTACCAGAGAAAGACATCCTGTACGTCTTAGACAGGATGAGACAGGAAACACATACGGTGCAATAGACGAAACTTCTGTTTGTTACGGTCAAAAACATGATGGAAAATGGGTGGTGATTGTGTTTATGGGCCCAGGTCAGAATTTCCACTAACTTGCACCACCCAAGATGCTTAATTCTAGTTTAATTTATTATAAAAAAAAACTCTTTATCTCTAGATGATATTTCAACATAACCCTTCCTAATTGGCAGCTTAGTCACAGATATTAACCTCTAATGGCACCAACAGTTAAACCAAATAATGAAAAAGCCACTGCATGTTTCAAGTTTAGTCTCATTTACGGTCTCAGCCTGAGTGTTAATATGCATCATGGTTGTCACAGACAAACACATTTGTATGTGCTGAAAACTGAATGATAATGTGCTTTTTTAACCTAATTTTACTGACTTTGTTCGGATTCAAAATCTCTGAGGTATGTTTCCAGCACCTTGTTGAATCTATGACACCAAGTATTAAGGCAGCTCTGAAGGCAAAAGGGGTCCAACCTGGTACTGGCAAGGTGTACCTAATAAAGTGGCCAGTGAGTGTAGATACAGAGGAAAATACAATTAAAAGGGAAAAAAGGTAATAATAATACTAAGGAAAAAGTCATACAAATCCAGAATCGGTTCATAGGAAAATTATAGAACACATAATTAGTTTTAATTGCCGTCTTATTTTTAAGGCCTCTTATTGTGGTGCCATGTTGTTGTGGAACGTCTGTGTCACTGTATTGAGCAAATAAATGATTGGATGTGTCAAAATTTTCTCCAACTCAACAGAGATGAGACTGATATAATTGTCTTTGGGCCACAGAATGAAAGACATAGTGTCAGCTCTCATGTTGAATCCCTCTGTCTAAGACTTACACAAGAAACCTTGGTGCTATGGACTCTGATTTAAATGTCCAATGCCAGATCCAATGTGTAACGTCATCTGCCTACTACCATTTACAAAACATTGCAAGAGTCAGAGGAATAATATCAAAGTGAGACCTTGACAGGTTCACCCACACCTTTATTTCCAATAGATTAGATTACTGCAATGGTCGGTTTGTAGGACGTCCAAAACGAGCTGTTCCGGCAACTTCAGCTTATTCAGACTGCTGCTGTGAAGGTCCAGACAAAAACTAGGAAATATGACCACATTACTGCAGTCCTAAAAGCCTTACAATGGTTCCCTGTCACTCACAGAACTGATTTCAAAATCTTGCTGCTTGTGTGTGTGGCTCAGTGCCCATATATATGCCTGACATGCTTGTGACATATGAACCATCTAGGACTCTGAGGACACCAGGGGCCGGCCTATTGACCGTCCCAAGAGTCAGAGCAAAACATGGTGAAGCAGCCTTTTGTTATCATGCAGCACAAACCTGGAGTAACCTCCCAGATGATGTTCGACAAGCCTCGACTCTGACTACTTTTAAGCTAAAGCTGAAAACATTCCTTCTTGAAAATTAATGTGATTAAAATGGTGGCTGCCCCACAATTCCATTATGTTTCCATGATGTTACCTGTTGATAGCTCGCCACAGTTGTTTAAACAGTTTGATAGAATGATCAAAGCCCTTCTGTGCAGAGTTTGCATGTTCTCCCAGTGTCAGCGTGGGTTTTGTGCGGGTACTTCAGCTTCCTCCCACAGTCCAAAGACATGCAGGTTAATTGGTGACTCTAAATTGTCCGTAGGTGTGAATGGTTGTCTGTCTCTATGTGTCAGCCCTGTGATAGTCTGGTGACCTGTCCAGGGTGAACCCTGCCTCTCGCCCAATGTCAGCTGGGATAGGCTCCAGCGACCCTCAAGAGGATAAACAGTTAGAAAATGGATGATAAATGAATGGAAGGAACCCATGTTAGAAAGTGTGTCATATGAACACATGTTAGCTAGGGTCAGCAAGGAAGTTGAAAGCTTTAAGAGGTCATGGGCAGGCTTTTATGTCGCGAGGGGGCTGGAGCCTATCCCAGCTGACACTGGGCGAGAGGGTACACCCTAGACAGGCTGGACAAGCTGGAGTACCCAGAGAAAAACCACGCTGACATGCAAACACCGCACAGAAGGGCTCCCTCTTGCTGTGAGGCGACAGCGCTAACCACTGCACCACCATGCCGCCTCTCAGTTTGTTCAGGTTTGACTGAAAAAATAAATAAATAAATAAATGAATTATGGCTACAACCTTATTTTTTAACTCAATTTTTAATCATTTTAACTGATGTTTTTTATCTTTGCACCTCTTGTCTGCACTTTTGCTACTTTTAAATGGTGATTTTTTTTTATTGTAAATCGTTTAGAATTAATTTTACCATTTATATATATTTTTTTCTCTTTACTTTAATCTGTATCCTTTATTGTGATTTATATTTTACTGCCCTGTAAAGCACTGTGAGCTGCCCTTGTGTATGAAATGTGCTGTACAAACAGACCTAACCAGAGGTGAGGGTTGTGTTGAAGTTAACACCTCTGATCCAGATGCACGGCCGCAGATAAACGAGCCAATCACAGCGGCTCCAGCAGGAGGGGCTGGCAGCTCTGCTCAGCAGCGCACCATCACAAAGTTGCAGAGCATCTCCGAGTCTCCGCCTGCTTTCAGCCTCCACTTGGTTCTCTGTCGCACCTGCAGCCTGCCTGTTCCTCCACTTTATTTCAGTCCTTTTCCACCGTCAGAGCGATCAAGGTGTGTCTCGACGCGTTTCCAACATGCTGGCTTGTACGGAGATGATCACTATGTGCCTGCAGTCGGCCAAACAGAAGCATCTCCGGGCTCAGCAGCAGCAGCAGCAGCAGCAGCAGCCGCTGCACAGCGCCGGACAGGGGCTGACCATCTTTCATGATGTGAGTGCATCGACTCTCTTCCACTCTGTACATGTGAAGAAAAGTGCTGTTTGTCCTTAAAAATATTAGATTAACTGTCAAATTAACTGTAAAAGTCATATAAAAATCATACAGGATGTAAAACTATATCTCTATAGTGGGAGTTTACATTTTTTTTCTTTCTAGAAAATTCCTTAAAAGTGAAAACAGTATGTTTTATCAAGTGTTCTTCTTTTGTATATCCACACACCCATAGATTACACAGTATTTTGCTCTGTGTGTGTGTGTGTGTGTGTGTGTGTGTGTGTGTGTGTGTGTGTGTGTGTGGTGGGGGGTGCGTGCGTGTGCGCGCGCCAGAGGAAAGTAGGAAGAGCTGCAGCTGCTGCCTCTGCATAATAAATTAAGCTCTCACAGTCGGACAGGTTTAGGGACTGCTGGGGGTTCTCCTCTTTTTGTTGCACACACACATACTGTACAAACACCTCTGGTCTTTCAAAAGCTTTATGCAACAACAGACACCACACACACTTAAAGACACACACACAGTCATGCATGAATACACAAAAACATCCCAACCCCTGCTGGTGTTTAAAGGGACAGTTTATACTCAAATTAGAAATACGTATTTGTCGTCTTGCTTGTAGGGCTGTTTATCAGTCTAGATTGTTTTGGTGTGAGTTGCCTGAATGTTAGAGATGTTGGTCTGCCTGCTCTCTGATATAATGGAATTAGATGGCACTCAGCTTGTTGTGCTCAGAGCGCCAAAAAACTACATTTGAGAAACTCAACAGCAATGTCTCCTTCCTGAAATCATGACCCAGTTACTCAAGATAATCCACAGACCTTGTTGCGAGCAGCTTCACGTAGGAACTATTTTCTGTCTACCAGACTTCACCCGCCAACCTGCATCCGCTGCTAGCTCACTTAGCACCACTGAGCTAGCTACTGTTACAGCTCAGCCAGGGACGTCGCCATTAATGTTTACATCTGTTAGGAGCATGGACCAGTGGCGGACCCAGCACATTTGGTGCCCTAGGCGAGCCTCCCGAGCCCCCACAATTTTTATCAGTAGCTGATACAGATGTTTTTGTTCGTTTGCTGTTATTTATTCTTCTTTGGTGTCAGGGAAACACAGAAACCTACGCTATAAAAAATAAATGAACAGTTTTAAAGTCAGTCTGTCATTACACTATCTTGAATGAGCACAAATTTAATGATACACATTTATGAAACAACATTTAACGTATATTCTTTTACATGAAAAACATCTTTATACTATACATGATATGTCATAATTCCTTCTTTAATATCTATTTCATGGTGTTGTGAAATAGAGCGTGGCTCAGGCTGCATTTTGCTGACCGAACCTGACCCGAGTCTGAGACGGTTATAACTGAGCCCAGCCCGACTCCGACTAACTGTCTGGTTTTTAAGTCTGAATCTGACCTGTGCCCGACGCAGTTTGTTACCTGACTTGTTACAACCAATTTCCCTGCATGGTTTTCGGCAGTTATAAACTTTCCTGATAGCAAGTTTTGTCTAGCGTCGTCCTTTTTTATTAGCTCAGTCTGAATATTTACTGCCTCCTGCCTGAAATGTAACTATTGGCCTGTGTTGTGTTCAGGCGTTGTCACGTAAATAACAAATTCCAGCACTTGAATAGTCCATAGCACAACACAGCAGCATGTAAAGTGGGTCGAACCTGAACCGAACCTGAGCAAAATTTATGATTTGTTATCCGAACCCAGCCCGATTCAGCCTGTATCCACACTCTACTGTGAAAACATCAACAAATTTGTCATTCAAACAGCTGTATTAATTCAACTATTTTGCCAGCAGCTACAAGAAGATTACCCGAACACATCATGACAACTTTATAATTTACCTTTGCACCGTACTTATTTTAACTGAACAGAGCTTGAATGCTTCACAGTGTAAATCAATGGAAACTCCTGAGCTGTTCGTTTTGGCCATCGGCTGCCTAGAGGTAAAGATAACTAGCTCTCCTCCTGCCAATTTCATATTCTCTCTCTCCACATACTCTCTTCTCAGTAGTGTAGTGGTAGTTCAGTGGGCACCAGAGAGCTTTTGTCGTTCAGACATGGTAACGATACAGCGTGTTTCAGGGTTCACGTGATGTCTGATAACTCACCCATCTTCCCCAGAGAGTGTAACGAGCTGGACAGAGGGGCCTCAGGACGTCAGGAACCCAAAAAAAGGCCCCTCTATTATTTAGTAGACTCCGCTTTTTAATTATGTTGTTGTGGCCTTATGTAATATTTAAAAAATAATAGTAGTAATAGTCTTAGTAAAAAATAGTAAAAGATAAACATTCAGATTTTTTTCCTTCACCCCATATGTGGCGCCCCCTGTGGATGATGGCACCCTTAAGTGGGATTTATAGTTGTGCTGCAGACCCTACACTGTAGCCTACGCCATTGTGAGCATTTATACTTGTGTGTTGGTGTGTCTGTGTCACGCTGCAGTTACACCTCCAAAACACTAGTCGGCGGTGGTGGTTTCTGTGAAGTGCTGTAAAGTTGAGTTGATTCAAAACACACATTAAACACACATTAAACATGGTTTAATATCGACAGCTTAAAACACAAGTACATAAATCAGCTTCACTATAACTCACAGCATTCACAGACAAACACTTGTCTTTATCTGGACACATTTTCCCCACGAATACAACATGCTAATGTTTTTAGCACAAGCCTATGGCATTTTACATTGTAGAAATTAGCATAGCGGCCGGCGATCTTTTCCTCTTCTCATATAAAACCAGACAACAGCGACATTTAACAAAGGTAGCGTTACATAATTTGGCTCCATTACAACTCACAAGGTTCACTAACAAAACAACTGTCTCATACTAAAAACATTTTCCAAACAAATATAACATGCTAACGTTATTAGCACAAGCCTATGGCATTTTACATTGTATAAGTTAGCCTAGCGACCAGCTGGAGATTTCCTCTGCTCATATGAAGCCAGGATAAATCACACACAAGACTTAAAATGCTATTTTTGTGGAGGCTTTATTGTCTTCACAATTTATTGTTTCTTATCTGTGAAATTAAAGTAAATTAAAGCTTTGTTTCCACTGAGGGAAATGGTTTCAGCTTACAGAAATAGACAGGAGGTCTGCGTTTTTGTGACATGTAGTTACATTTCTGGGGAGGTGCACATGGCGTAGGTTACGACATAGGCTCCATGTCAACGCAGAGCCTACGCCATAGCTATAGAGTGGATTCAACGCAGACCTATAAATTCCGCCTTAGCATTCACCCTATACTGCCTATGCATGCTTCCCTCTGTGTAGTGATACAGCTTGCAGGTGTAGCTCCTACATGAAACTGTTGATAACAAGGTCTGTGGATTCTCTTGAGTAACTGGGTCAGGATTTCTGGAAAGAGACATTGCTGTTGATTTTTGCAAGTGTATTTTTTAGCACCACAAGCTGAGTGCCATCTAGTGTCATTATACTGAGGAGAAGGCAGACATCTCTACAGCTGATATCTCCAACACTCTGCAGCTCACACCAAAACAGTCTAGACTGATAAACAGCACTACAGGTAAGAGGATAAATATGTATTTGTGATTTGGGGATGAACTGTCCCTTTAAACAATAACACCGACCGCCTGCGGCAGAGTCTGTCCATCAACCCAGTAATTATCCATCCATCACATCCTGTCATGTTCCGGGTTAGTAGGCCAATGATGTGTCCAAATCTGAGCTCTCGCTAACTGACATCTTTCTGTCTAATCTGTCACTCATGCCGTACGCAGGCAGCCTTGTCTAAATAAGGACACATTACTCACATTTGGCAGAATTGTCACTGTATCTGTGCAAACTGTCCCTGAACAGGGGTGCAGCACAGAAGTGCCTCCACATTCAGGCTTCAACCTTGAGATTTTTTTTGCTGTTGTTGATGGAGCACAAACACACTAACAGCCACACTCCGATGGCTCCCGGCTCAAAAACATAATTGTGTTTGAATTGCCTAAAACTGCCTGTGTCAGAGATAATGGTGTCTGGAAATACTAAATACTCTAAAGCAAGACAAGGACATGCTGTCTTGCTTCATATTGCCATGCCTGTTTGTTTTTTTCCTCTGTTCACCTCATTATTTTTTGTCTTTCCGCTCTTATTTGGTGAAGAAGAAACAATGTGCTGACACTGGAAATCTTATTCCTGCCTGTGGCTTCCCAATTATTCCAGTTTATATGTAATTTTGTATCTCAGGCTGGAAGAGCTGTCTCTATGAGGCTATCATATTTCCACCAGTCCCCACAGGATAAAGTGGGCTAACATCAGCTGGTCAGACTCTTAACCACAAAACAAACACAAATATTTTGTGTGCTGAGATTTGAAGCTGTAAAACTGATGAATAGTGATTGATTTTCCGAGATAATGTCAGTGGATGAACTTTGTTATTGAAGTGTTGCGCATTGATTTGAGAGATATTTTTAAAAAACCACACAATTATTGTAAGTAGATTGGGGACATGCGACAGACGGAGATCGGCACATCAATAGTGGGTCGATACTCAGTCCTTTCACATGATAATGAGACAGTCAGTGATGTTGGAGATGCAGAGAGTCACAATATTTGACTCACATTTGCAGAGTGACAAAGACATGCCTCAAAAAAAGGTCAGGGACAAATAATGTATGAATCACTGACTTTAATTTGAACTATAATTAAAAAAAAAAAACATACTGAAAAACAAACGAGACAAAGATAACAGCGTCCAAAAAGGAGTAGGTAGAAGTAAAACTTAAATGTCCCTACCCCTTTCTTACATTTCTTCTTTTAACTCATATATTATTTCAACAAATTGCCAAATTTATTTACAACTCATATACAACTACCCTCTGCCTATTTACCACCTAATTAAATAGATAAGTAAGTTATAAACAGTTTATTTACAGTCCAAGTACCACCCAGTGTTACAAGATGAATATGCACTCCCCTAACAAAACCTTTCCTTGTCTGTATATCTGCCAAAAATATAATTTTTGTATAGTTTTTAAAATTGATTTATATTTGTGATTTGTTTCAACTCATCACGCAGCCCATTCTGCGAGTCCATAATGATGTTAGCGATGGTTGTCAGCTTTTGCCACTCTTGGTTGGGTGTTCAGGTTTAAACCAGTACGATATAATCGAAACCAGCTGAACCCGCTTTGTCATTTTGACACGCTCGAGACGAGGCATGGCAGAGCAGTCTCAACGGAAACTAAATCTGCGCCAATATGGCTGCACTTTAAAATTGAAGCCGATTTAAGAGCTGGACTGAAAAACATAGTTCAGGCACTGTAGTAAAAAACATCATGGCTGCACTTGCGAGCGGCTGTCGACTCAAGGGCAACACCTGGTGGTAAAATTTGTTACACCAGTCTGGTACGATATTTCGCGTCATATAAAACCAGTTTAGACGTTTTCACAGTGGCTGAACCAGTCTGTTCTCATTCCCAGGCCATTTAATAAAAACACTGCGATGCAGACACAGACAGCACCCTTTGGCATCTGGCATTTGGAAGTCAGTGCTGTTTTAATGTAATGTTAACGTACCTCCGTCAGTCACATACTGACATCACTACATTCTTATTTTTTTTCAACAATCTGTTAATTAAATTTTCAACATTATACAAAAAAAACACACATAGAATACCAAATATATGAATGTTTACAAAAGTCCTGCCTTTTCTTTAGAATAAATTCATACATGGTGACAAGCTGTATGAAAGCAAATGATAAATTATAACACACACTCACACACGTATACAAAAATAAGTAAATAGGAACACAAACAGCAACAATAATAATAATAATAATAATAATAATACTAAATGAAAAAGAAAATGGCAAGAAAAAAATACATTGGGGTTTCTATATGACAGACACATACTGTGTTTTACATTTACTTTATATACAACAAATTTAAGTATGTTTTAATGCAGAGATTGTGATTATACTTCCTCCATTAGGTCCAATATACGAGATAAGATATCTCATAAATAGGCCCCAGATACTTTGAAACCATTCTTGTTTATCGTATCGCTTCTTTTCTTAAGCCAGTGCCCTGTACTTGTCCCTGTATGCGTCTATAAAAATTGTCTTGACTGTGTTTTATTTTATGTCCATTTGGATAAATTAAAACAAAAAAAAAATTAGGATATGCGGTTAATTGAGTTGATAAAATCATCAAAACATCTATAAAAAATTCCATAATTTTTGGGGCAGCTCCATGTACAATGGGAAGATGTCCCTTCTCTCCTTACCACATCTGTTACACATGTCCAGGATAAGGGGGTTAAATGCGTTGACTAATTTTTTTCTGGTGTAACGTACACCCTCATTAAACAGTGGTATTGCAAGAGTTTCAATCGTGTGTTAGCAGTTTGAGTTTGAGCTTTACTACATGCCTTATTGCATTCTGTAGCAAATCATTCTTCCATGCTTTAGACTGAGATTCTGGTGAGTCGGCCATCAATAAATTGTACATGTCAGATGTAATTCCCCTTTCAAAAGGATTCTTAATTAGGACTTTCTCCAATGAGGATAAAGCAGGGATGACTACAGAGCTCAAACCTAACCGCAACCACTTGACAACTGTATCCACGTGTTTCACCCAGGAGACAGCTCTGCGTCACACACAGACATTAAAGGGTGTGTCTCATAGAGACGCCAAAGGATGCCTTTAGTGTTGGTACCACAGGTTGGTATTTGACGACCTGGGAAAAGAATGCGTTGACCCAGCCCTAGTTGGAGTTGGTTTAATAATCCACATCGTTGCTGCTTGTCTACTGTATTTGCTTTGTGTCTCCGTGGTTCTGCATTTCTGAGGCTTCCTCGATCACCAGCACTCTCTCTGATTTTCTCTCCCTCGCATGGCTGTCCTCCCTCTCCTCATGTTCATCTTTTCTCCTTCTGCTCTCGCTTTGCTGCTTTTGAGGGGGAGAAACAAAACCAACAACAGCAAAAAAACATAGCAAGTGAGGAAACAGAGAGAAATATACTGTACATCTCAGCCTCCAAGAAAAATGCCAAGAGGAAAATACGGCATGCAGAACGTACTCAATAAATTATTATCATGAGCTCCAGTTTCCTCTTTCTCAAACACATCTAAAGCCCTGCACGAAACAGTGTGTCAGCAGAGCCTGAGAGAACCCACTGTCTTAACACCTGCCGCCGTGACATCACAACAGCAGCGCTCTGGGAAGCAGGTCTGACCTTTTCTGGGCTTGCTGTAAATGATGCATTATCATCTCCTGACACCGGAGAGCCCAAAGACACAGCCAAACAACAAACAAGTTTCACTCTACTGTAACTGTTCTCAATTGAATCGAGCTGGAGGGAGAAAAATGCAGCTTAGGGGAAAAGAAAAGGCCGCAGACTGAGACGAGGAAAGGAGATTTCTGTAGTGTACTGTACAGAAGCCTGAGGCAAGTTTGTCTTAAAACTGCAGGTAGAATATGAGTTTTCGATCCATGTAATGAATAAGGAGGGTTGGTGGGTCAGAGTGTCCTAACAGCATCCTATTTAAAGCAGCTGTTCACTTTATCAAATAACACAGACGGTAATTTGCGGCTTTGCAGCCACCTTCGAGTCTAGACAGACGAATCAAAAACAAAGTAATGAGTGTGTTGTGAAGTGGTTTAAAATGGCCGTGCAGGCTCTTGTTATTAGTCAGGACTGAAGTGGAGAGACAGACAGTGGCAGACAGAGGGCAGAGGTGCGGACCCTGAGCTTGTTGACCTGTGGAAAATGAAAGTGAGGGGCAGACTCTGCTGTTATTAATAACCTATAGGTTGAGGCTGACGGGCATGTCAGTCCTGACCGCTGCCTAACAATAGGAACAACAGACTGAGTGAGTGGAGGAGAATCGATTGAACAGATTGCATGTTTTCATTTCGAGTGCTGCTTTGCTATGATGGAGTTGTATTTTGGGCCTCGGGTTGATAACTGTGCTGCTTATGGGAATAGATTCTTAAACGACTTCTAGTGCCAACGTATAACTTGCATTTGAACTGCAGTAATCTGCTTTTGTTATAGTGTTATTAAACTGCTGGCTTATAGAAATGATTGTTTGCTGGAAGATTAAATATGGTAAAGCTTTAACTGTACAGCTGTGCTCGCAATTACTTATGTTAATGCCACCATCTCGAGATCACAAGTTAATTATTTCGTTATCTCGAGATTACAAGATAAGACGCCTGTCAGCACAAGCAAACAGAAGGTTGTTTCCTCATCTTTCTTATACCCAGCCAGCATATGTATGTAGGGCCCATATCGGTCATAGTTGGATGGAAAAATGGGCCCTATACGGGACTGTCCACAGGTTCGGCCTTATGCCAATTGTATACATAGGTGGATATCTGCAGATAAGATGCCCATTTTGGGCCCATACCCACTTCATATCCAGATAGCCCTAGCATAACCTATATGTGGCCTACTTGATTAAACCCAACCATGAGGGCAACTGGCATGGTGCTATTATGAACCCATGGACAATCCCATATAGGACCCATTTTTTCGCCCATTCACTATCCACATGGGCCACACATACAAATGTTGGCTGGGTAATGTTTATCAGAGATCAGTAGTGCCATGCTAGCATGCACAGGTGGTGTCTTGACAACTGAAGCAACTGATTGAAGCTGAAAATGTTAGATCATGCAGTAGCTACCCATTCTGGATTAATGTGTCAGAGTAGCGATGTCAGTTTCAGTTAATTTTGTTTTTGATAGCCCGACACCCATTAACCAGTAACTACTTAATTTATAAGAAAAAAAAGCAACATGATAAATACAAGAGGCTTTTCCCTTTAAGTCTGGTGCTCTGTTGACTCAGTGTTAGTTTTAGCATCTCATTTCACAGAACTGTCAATTTAGAGATGGTGAAAATGTGATGTCGTGTCTTATGTTTTATGGAAACATAGTGCCCACTGCCCACCCCTCAGCCTCCACTGGTTAGCTAACATTAGCCCAAGCTGCTCTGCATTGCGCACCACCATTGCTAAATTAGCAATTATTAGCGGCACTACTTCCGCACTGTGCGGCCCATTGAGCATGCGCACTAGAGACTTACGGCGGCCGAGCTTTGCCGAGCGGTTAACTTCCGCCGGTCGAATGGCTAACTTCCGGTGTAGCGCTCTGCTAACCTAAATGGGGATAACAAGATCTTTCTTGTAGACTTTACAAATGTTATCGGAGGGAATGGATCAAATACTGATAGTGAAAGAAGTTATGCTTTTAAGTTAGGCTGCTTACTAATTGATGTGTTTTTCTGACCAAACCCACCAGTGGATGAAAACAAAAAGTTCACTCCTACTTCTTCTTCTTCTTTGATGCATAATTTATTTATCTCAGCTGTAGTCTTCAATTAAAAATCTGCAAACATTCACGAATCTGTGTCAATAAACCATTCAAAGGTACACATTTTCACTGTTACATTGAGCAACGTACACCTGACCTGACATAGCCTGGCATTGCGGTCAAAAAGCTACGTGTGCTTGTCTGTTCAGCAACACCTTTCCCCCCATAAATGGCTCCTGCCGATATTGACAGACACCCATGACAACACAGTGACCCCCTACAGGACAAAATAGCAACCTACACACATTTTACACCCTGGATGGCTCCTGTACACGGCTATTGTTGACTTCTTGCAGTGGTTTAAAATTTTAGTTCTAGATTCAAATGAAAAGTATTCGTAATTCAAATGTCAGTCTCTTGAAACACACCTCTGTTCACTTGTTTTTCTGGTTTTATTGTTATAGTTTTGCTTCATTTATTGTTGCCAGGAGGTCACAGGGACTCCAGTTGACAGTGATTTATAATAGAACAGGTTTTCCCTAGCCGAGTCCAATTATCTAAACCACATATTGGACATGAAAACAAAGGTGCTCATTAAAACTGTCGCCCAAACTGTCAATTGTAAACATCTGTTTGATTTTCAAAAGGTACTTAAAACTACTTCAGCTCGATCCACCGTAGTTTAGTTGTGTGCGCATGCAACTTAATTGAATGGATGATTATAACAGGCATTTTGGGGGCACTAACCTTCATTTTCAGTCTAGATAAGTGGTTTAGTGATTATGGTTACTCTGGGGACTTATTTAAAACCTGTCTCATCATTTGTGCGGTTGCCCAGTGCAGTCTGTGGTTCTCAGATCCTGCTTCAATCCCGCTGTGAGCGAAAATAACATATTGGAGTGACGAACAAAACGGCATCTTTCTCTTTCTTTAATATCTCCATGTCTTTTAAAGTCACGTTGTGTGTTGATGTTCCAGCTGGATTTGGAATTTTCCTTTGTTGATGAGGAGGCAGTCCTCTGTTTTCAAGGCTGCCCGCGGCTGACTCATACCCCTCATATGGTCAGCTATAAGCCATATTGTATGGCCTTGTGTCTTGTTCATGTCAGCCAACAAATGGCTCTCCCCGCGTTACTCACTCATCTGCACTGAAGTCATTCTGTTGTTGTTTTCAGCCGATCTGTGTCAAGTTTATTATCCTCTGCCTTGAAGCAAGGCTGTGTTGTAGAGCTGCTGTCAGTGTTGGTTGTGAATTTTTAAAGCTCTGATAAAAATAGGCTTTTTATCATTCGACATAAGTCTCCATGACAATTACTACAACAATCCCTGCCAGCTCCGGACCAGTCTTACAATCAGAGGACTAATGATCACACTGTCAATTTATCATAAGAAAGAAAGAACAGATCATTGAAAGCATGTTTTTTAATGATGCACAAACATCAAACAGAACTGCATTCATCTTAGTCCTAATTCTTCAGGGGTCAGGGTTTTACACTTTCTTCAATATGCATAACTGCATGCACACAACCTTAATTTAAAGCAGTGTTGTCAATACATATTGATTCTGAATATTTGAAATGGTTTCAATACTCATTCTCCACAGTATCGATACTACTTTCTCGCTTCTCTCTCTCCCTGACAGCGAGTTGAACCATACACTGCTACAGTGCCCCCATAGCTCTGCCCCCTCTTACTCAGTCACTGTGCTGTCTTCTCGTCACTCGTCTCATTCGTCTTTATTTATATAGCACCTTCCATGCACAGAATGCAGCACAAAGTGCCTTACAATTCAGCGACAGAGACAAACAGCAAAGAAATAAAACCTTGCAGTTATACAACACTCGTTCAAGGAGAAATGAGAAGATTAACAATATGAAAATATAAAAATAAAAATAAATATAAATACATAAATAAATAAATATATTTAAAAGAATTAAAAAAAATTAAAAAGATATGTTTTGAGTCGTCATTTAAAACTGTCCAGTGAGCCAGCAAGTCTCATATTTAAAGGCAGGATGTTCCATATTTTTGGGGTGTAGTAACTAAAAGATCCACAAATTTTCTTGGTGTGACATCAGGTTAAAAGAGCAGCTGCGGAGGATCTCAGGGTTCGTGGAGGGATGTAAGGTGAAAGGAAATCTATTATATAAGAGGGGGCGGTGCCATTAGGAGCCTTAAAAACCAATAGAAGGATTGTAAAATTAAATTCTAAAAGATACTGGGAGCCAGTGTAGGTTACATAAAACAGGAGTTATATTGTCTCTCATTTTAGTTTTTGTTAAAACCCTGGTAGGAGCACTCTGAATGGTCTGTAATTTTGCAATGGCAGTTTTAGGTGGGCCAGTGTGTTAGGCGTTACAATAATCAAGACGACTGGAAACAAAAGCACAAACAAGCTAGTAAGCATCTCGCTGGCTCAGTAGAGGTCGTAGCTCAGCTATGTATGTAAATATGTAGAGAATCTAAAATGACACAAGGTTTCTTACTTTAGATCAAGTCTGTGTTTTCATTAATGTATAAAAGTTTTAATTATTATTTATGTTTACCACAGTTATTTTGATGTTCTCTGCTACCAACCAAGAGAAGTCATCATTGCCATGTTATAGTCTGTTATATTTGCCTTTAAATAAAAAAAAAGATTTTATCCCCCCAATAATAATTTTCCCTGTAGTATCAAAAATGATATCTAATATTGAATTTTTTTAAGGTACTGCATAAAAGTCAGAAATTCCAGTATCGTGGCAACACAGTTTTAAAGTATTCAAACCAGTGGTATGAGGTAGTTAAGATGGACCCTGGTGCACACTGTTATGACAGGCCCTGTAGTGTATGCTATCGGGCCTTGACACTGGATAACATTAGCATACATATTACCCAGCAGTCATGACTGCATATCTGTATTTAACAAAAAATACAAAACAAAATGAGAAATTATTATAAGAAATTTATATAATTATTATTATAATTAATAATTATTAATTATTAAAATATTGTGTGTGTGTGTGGGGGGGGGGGGGGGGGTGCCTTTGTTGGTTGGGATGGTAAATGGTAAATGGATCTGCACTTGTGTGGTGTCATCTGACCACTCAAAGTGCAATTCACACACATACACACTCACACACTGATGGAGCAGCCATCAGGAGCACTTGGGGTTCAGTATCGTGCTGAAAGATGCTTCGACATGCAGACTGGAGGAGCTGGGGATCGAGCCGCTGGTCTTCCAATTAGTGGGCAACCTCTCAGGTCTACCTCTGAGCCACAGCCGCCCCCCCCCCCCGTCATTATGGTGTGCACTAGTGCCCATCTTAACTACCTCATGCCACTCGTTTGAATACTTACAAACTGTGTTGTTGTGATACTAGAATTTCTAACTTTGATGCAATACTTTGAAAAATATCAATACTAGATACCATTTTTGATGCTGCCCCATGGTGTGGGTGTGTGTGTGTTTTGGGAGGGGGGAGCTGCAGGCTGGAATTGAGCCCATGGCTGCAGCAGCAAGGCCATTGTCTTTGTATATGGGAGGCCTGCTCCACCCACTAAGCCACCAGGCACCCCATGAAATTATTAATTTAACAATATCAGTAGTTTATTGTAGTTAATTGGGAGTATGCATTCAATTTTGTTTTGATGGTATTGACTATTTTACCAAAAAAAAGAAGAAAAAAAACATGACAGAGATGAGTTTGCCTTTTTCGGGGGTACATGTACCAAATGGCTCTGTTTTTAATTTATTGAGATGTCTATATTTACGCCTCTGATTCAAACAGTATATGTGCCATATATACAAAGAGCTGTGTTAAGCTCATATCAGATGCTCTGCTTTTATTGCAACCCAGTCTGCCTGTACTTTTTGAGATGATAGCTATATGTTTAAGTGTCTTTTTATCCCTTATTCATTCAGAAACATCCTCTTTTTAGTCGCTATTGTAACAAACACAACTGACTTCAGTGTTGCTGCCTCCCCCGCTAATCATAAGCCATCTCATAGTGCGCCAGAAACCCCCAGTGGGGATTGAGTGAAAGGAGCCAGACCTCATGCAACTGTTCAGCGATGTCTGTATTTATACATCAACAAATTAAACAGCAAAAGAGCAAACAACACACTGATGTGATTACAAGTTTAACTAACAGCGCGTGGATGAAAAATAGCTGCGGCTGACAGCAGCAGTAGCTCAAAGAAGACGTCTCTCGCTGCAGACGTTTTGACTTGTCATAACAGGAAAAGCACAGGTGCAGTTAATAACACTAACAATGGCTTTGTGTTTAAGTGTAGCGGCAAGGCACCCTACTGTAATTCAGACATTTCTAATAAGGTTCGCTGCACCTGTGCTTTTCCTTCTGTGACAGTAAGTTCAATTTAATTTAATTTATGAAGCCCAATATCACAAATCACAGTTTGTCTCAGAGGGCTTTACAGCAGGCCACATCCCTCTGACCTTGGACCCTCACAGCGGATAAGGAAAAAGATGGGCAATAGGTGTCGTGTGTACAGAACAGATCAACATATCATACAGTGATCCATGTGACAAAATGCAGCGAAAACGGTCTGTTGATCATGTATGGCTGCGGCCTGGAGTCGTGGGTGTTGTGTTTCAACTTGCAGTTGCAGTCAGTGGCCTGTGAATACAGTCAGCTGCAACAGGAGCCGATAGCAGCAGCAGCAGCAGCAGCAGCAGCAGTGATTGATGCTTGGAGTCGACCTCTTAAATAGACCACTCCGTTCGGTGAATTTTAGTGCTCAGGGAGATCAGCCGGCCTCATGTTCCTGCTTAATTCTACACTATTGATGAGCCTCAGCTTGTGGCCATTACTCTTCTGTTAATTGTTCATTTGGATCCCCATCCAAATCCTTGGCAACAACTACTCCTCCATATTAAAATGTACCGTTGTGTCGACAAATTACACACTTACGCTAAACGAGACAGTTACAATATCACCATTAGACCCAACTTAACAAAATCAAATCAAACCGAACGTAACATTCAAACAGAACAATGGACTGCAAACACATCTCAATTCATTCGCATATCCAGACTACAAAGAATATTTATTCTTCAATAGTGTTTATGTCTTACGCCTGTACAGTATAATAATGTAGTTAGTGTGTGGGTATAATATGATTTTAAAAACGTTTCCCGTGTGCAGTCATGACTGAGATAATGACGATTTAGCCTCTTAGCAACTCAGGGGCCCGTCACGCTTCCTGTGAATAACTATTTATAGTCAGAAGTGATAATTGTTTAACTGACGTATACTGCCAATTGGCATTTAACCCAACATGACTCACGCATGTATAAATATACAGTATATTCTGAGAGTGTATGTATGTATATCACAGGATAATATGTGAATGTCCTTGTTGGTGTGTTTTTATTCTATGCAGCTGAACAAATTAACCTTATACAGCAGGGTTAAAAAATATTTGCAGTTATAGCCATCATTCTTAATAAGTTGCTCATTGCAAGAACCTCTTTAGTGATGCTTGACTAGAGGTAATAACTCTCTCCTCCCCCCTTCTCCTTTTTTTTTCAGATTTTCCGCCGAGCAGACAAAAACGGTGAGTAAACATAATATGTTCGGTGATGAATAATTTGTCACAATGCACGCTTGTCGTTTCCCCTCATTTTTCTGCTCCTTATTATGCCTCAGACAATCTGGGGCGGAGAAAGAAAGGATTTGCATGAATGGCTCTTCAATTGAAGCTCATTTCCTCCTCATGCACCAACAAGTTTCTCCGCCCAATTAAAAATGATGCTAAGATGCTGGATTACAGCCACGACTGGAAGAATGTGTCACACAAAATAAAGCACCCCTCCGTCAGTGTCGACACAGATGACTGGGTGCTGTTTACAAATGATTGTGAGTCATGTTAACACTGGCTGAGCCAAGTTAAATTTTTTTTAGCAGTGCATCCCTGATTTTTATGGCTTTATTAGCGAGTGCTAACAAGGTAACTTGTCATACTCCCAAAATTTGTACACACACATACACCCATGCTGGCAGGTATGTGTTTCAGGTTGATTGATATTTAAAGATGGCGTCTTTACACACACAGTTAGGTCTGAAGAAGAGCTTTAGCTTGAAATGTCACTTGTGGATGTGCTAATAAACTGCACACATTTCTTCATGTTGTTCATGTCTGCAAACCAATCAGGATGCGGCATGAAATGACACAGAATACACTGCCCGGTGCCAACATTAAAAACACCCACACACACTTGCACTGTAGGTATCACAGTGTTGTGCATACACACATACACGGATTGAATAGACATGCAGGTGACAAATTAAAGGAAAAAAACAGAATAAATGAGTGTAAAAACATACAGAGGTGTACTGTCAGGAGAGGCAACAGTTCTGGGGCCCCCAAAAAATTCATATCTACAGCCTACGCCGTAGCCTGACGTGCACCTCCCCAGAAATTTACAGACATGTCACAACGACGCAGACCATCTATCTATTATTGTAAGCTGAAACCATTTCCCTCAGTGGAAACAAAGCTTTTATTTACTTTAATTTCACAGATAAGAAACAATAAATTGTGAAGACAATAAAGCCTCCACAAAAATAGCATTTTAAGTCTTGTGTGTGATTTATCCTGGCTTCATATGAGCAGAGGAAATCTCTGCTAGTCGCTAGGCTAATTTATACAATGTAAAATGCCATAGGCTTGTGCTAAAAACATTAGCATGTTATATTTGTTTGGAAAACGTGTTCAGTATAAGACAGTTGTTTTGTCAGTGAGTATTGGGAGTTGTATTGGAGCCGAATTTTGTAATGTTACCTTTGTTAAATGTTGCTGTTGTCCCTGTCTTCATATAAGTGGAGGAATTCTCCGCTAGTTGCTAAGCTAAGATATACAGTGTAAAATGCCATTGACTTGTGCTAATAACGTCAGCATGTTGTATTTGCGGGGAAAATGTGTCCAGATAAAGACAAGTGTCTGTGAATGCTGCAAGTTATAGTGAAGCTGATTTGTGTCGCTATTAAGCCGTGTTTAATGTGTGTTTAATGTGTGTTTTGGGTGTGTTTTGGGTGTGTTTTGAATCAATGAAACTTTACAGCACTTCACAGAAACCCCATTGCTGACTAGCGTTATCGATGTGTAACTGCAGAGTGACACCGAAACACCACCAGTAGGCTAAAGAGCTATAGGCTACAGCGTAGGCTCTGCATAGAGCTCATTCACAAGTATAAATCCGCCTGAAGTTGGGCCCCGTCTAGCTACCATACGACAGCCGGATACTGCCAGTAAGGACAGTCATGTAACTGCCGTCAATACAATGAAATGGGTCCTCGATGGGCTTCTTTGCCTGGGGCCCCCCAGAGTTTAGGATCACCACTGGAAACATGAAAGCAAATGCTTCCACACAGGAGCAAAGCTAAGAAATTACCATCCAAACATGCTCTGTGACATGTAGAGAAATGCTTAGCAGGCCCAGTTGATTCCGATTTTGTCACAAGATGGCAAGAGGAGAAGATCTAAGTGACTTTGAAACAGGGTTCATTGTAGGGGCACGGATGGCAGCAGCTTTAGTCTCAAAGACGGCTCAGCTGGCTAGTATTTCAATAGGAATAGTGAAGTGACATCTGCATTTAGATCTGTGGGAAAGACAGCAGCAAACGGATACTGTGTCCGACAGTGCACATTCGATGACCTCGATGCTCGTGTATTAGTGTGATATGTAAGGTGAAGCAGAAGAGCAACTCTTTCTCAGGTGACGGAGGAATGTCAGTGCAGGACGTGATCAGACTGTTTAAGTGAGAACAGTCTGTCAACATTTACATAGAGTAGCTGCAGTGCATAAATCCCTCATTAAAAAGATGAAAGCGCATTTGAGAGTTCAGTGGCGTAAAAACCATTGACCCTTTTAGGGCCAATGTCAGTTTGTTAGCTGGAGGCAAGACACGACTCGCCACCACAAGGCTGTAGGCTACATAGGAGTCTTAAAATGTCGTCTTGTTGTGTTATTAGGAGCCAGAATAGAAGGAGTCATGGCTCAGAACTTATATTTTATCATATATCAGCTGCCACTGCCCGTCAGCGACAACAAAGACTATGGTTAAATGTGATACGATGAAAGGACTGGACGGAGGCGATCATCAAAAATGCTCACATGTGCAGCACGCATTTACATCAGGTCAGGAAAAAAGTATTTCCTGTTGTAGGGATGAGTAATGTTGTGTGTGTTAAGGGTTATCATGTCCACCTCATCAGAAACTGGGGAGCTATTAAGAGGAATATTGGATTTCTTTGTAATGCTAACTTTTTAGCACATTAGCTAACATTAGCTTGAATAGCAAAACAAACTTTTTAAGTGTCGATTGGCATAGTAACCAACCACAAAGCCGACCATCCCACCTTCGGCAATCCTGTCAATCATCCATCTACTGAGTGAGAGCATACGGGTCAGGCCAGTCTGGTCCTGTTGGTCAGTGTTTTCTTATTCAAGTAACACTAACAGCCCCGGACAGTGAGTGACCTGACATGGTGTATTTGTAAATCCAGTCTGATGCTCTACACTAAAATGACAGCTCTGTTAGTCGAAGAAATGGAGCTTCATATTTCTATATGCATTAACAAGTTAATGACACATTCACTCCGCTGCTTCGCCACTCCAAGAGTGCAGTGCTCTGGATAACGGAATGGTACATTCAGACAGTGTTACGAATTTACGAATGGTCCATTTTGTACCAGAATGTGCTCCGGTGCTCAGAATTTTTTATTGCATCCTTACATCATATTCCCTCACTGTCTAAAACAAGCCAAAAGAACTCGGTAGCTAATGTCTTGGAAAAGCTATTTTGCCTCCAGCTAAGCCCCACCCACCAAAAAACGTCATACTGTTCATTAACATTAAAAGCCCACTGGTCTACACAGAGGTGGAAAAATGTGATGTGGTCAGATGAGTCATTCGTCACCATATTCTCAGCAAGTGTGAGAGCATGGTTTCAGTCCACTTGCACCCTCAGAGGGAAGCGTGATCACCTTTATCCTGTATGACATATTTCTATCCTGATGGGAGTGGTCTCTCCCAGGACGACAATGCCTCCATCCACAAGGCACGAGAGGACACTGAATGGTTTGATGAGGGCAAAAAACAATGTAAATTATACGCTGTGGCCTCGCAGCCACCCGATCTCAACCCAATTAAACACCTATGAGAGCTTTTGTACAGACATCAGACAGCACTCCATCATCAAAACACCAAATGAGGAAATCTCCTATGGTCTTATGGGTAATTCAGGTTTGTAAGTTATGGTGATCAAACCACAGAAGCATCACAGGGGATCAAAGAGGGTTTGTTCAAGGTGCAATTTATCTCAATACCCCGTGGATACTCTGACAGCTTCTATATATCGTCAGTGTGTGATGTAAAACTCATTCCGGGAGATGTATTGTAATTAAATTGCTTTTTTGTGGTACCCACGTTTCCTCGAGCTGTCTCATCTAATTTCACTTGACTGACTGTCTCGCCTGTGCAGATTTAAAGAAGCCTCAGGAAAGTGACTGAGCTTGTTCCGTTCAGCTGTAGGTTATGCAGTATGTGGTGGTGGATTCATGGTAAAGCTTAAAAAAAGTCTAGTCTAGTGTGAGGTTGTATTTCAACAGTTACTGTTGAAAGAAAGTCCTCTGTCCTTGATTCTGAAACAGAGATCAACAACTGAAGGTCGTCATTGTTTTAGACTTTGTCTTTGTTGAAACTATCCTGCTGTGATGACACACAATGATCCTGTGTTGAACTTATGTTAGGGACTGTTCTTTAATTATGTTTAATAACCATTTTCTAAGATAAACTGTGCTCAGCTGTGGGCAGAATAATGCAGTCAGTTCGATTTATTTGTTATTGGTTACATGAAATAGTAGTAGTGGTTATGATAAATAAATGTCAGTGTTTAGGATTACGCAGGGTCATCATGCAGTATACTTGTAGTGTGAGGGTAGCAGCTCTTCCTGAGCCTCTCAGTGCTGGCCTGGTGTAAGCGGCACAACATTTTAAGTGTGACTTGTAGAATAAAGTGATTTTAAAGAAATATCACTATTTTCAGCTGAGCTTTGGTAACATTTCCTGAAAGAAGCGTTTGTTGCTCATGATGCATTCAAGGACCACTAGAACTTTGCCAATCAAGGCAATAATTTCAGTTCATTCAATTTCAGTTGTTCATGGTTGTGATAAATGTTGTGCTTTTGGCGATTTTTAAAGAAAACCTGTCTTTTAAACCCGCAGGTGGGTTTTGGGCCTCAGAGGGTATTTAGATTAAATACAAGATATAACCATTTAAAGTTGTATGTCCCTTCCTGGGCCAAAAAAAAAATCACAAGTCCCTCCCCCCATTAAATAACAAAAAGTCCCTTAGACTGCTGCCCTCTTGAGGTTCATTTTAACACATTCTCACCCCCAACTTTTCACATGTGGTCAGTGGACTTTCATGTCTACGTATTACACACTGACGTTCTGGAATAGCATGTCAATTTGTGCCTGTTTACATTTTGTGTCTTTCCAAAATTGAATTTCCTTTTCACAGAAATGTACAGTTTCTGCTTGTTAGATGTATACTTTTTCAAAATAAACCTTGTGCAAGAAACGCATGTGGTTAGATTTAGAAAAAAACATCATGGTTTGGCTTAACATTCAGACAGGAAGTGAACAGCAGCCTCCTGAATCAAAGTCCAGTGTTGTTGGACCCATTCGCCATCCCCCCTGCCCGACTTATAGGTACTTTTCACTGACTGGTCACACAAAACACGTAAAGTTTTCTCTTCTCTTTTCTCTTTAAGTATGACACTTATTTTAAAAGTTGCCATTAAGTGTGTTTATTTGCCTGGATTTATTTGGTTTGTTTGCAAATGAGGGAGGAAATTGCAATAAAATAATTCAGTCAAATCTATAGTGTAAAATCAAAATTGCATCCATCAGTTTCTCACGGTTGCAGAACGCTCTTCTTGGGATGTGTTCCTTTTTTTATTGGCATAAACTTACTTACATTAACTCAATTACCTTACTTTGCAAAGGTCTTTTGTGCAAGGGTTTAGGGATTCTTTAAGTATAAGACAAGGAGAAAACCCCAAATACGTAAGTGAACATTTTAAGAAAAACGAAAGGAGAAGGCTTAAGGGTGTTTTGTACAAGTGATTTTAATTTGAGGAAACCATACCTAGGGCTTAAATCTTAACTTAAGGTGTTTTGTGCAACTGGCCCGAGGTCTTTAAATTACATTGTCGTTTGGTTGCATTTGAAAATGATGCTGTTCAGTGGCATTATGAAGTGACGCTGCCCAACACACTGCGAAGAGATGCCTGTTTTTCGTCGGGGGCTGACATGAGCCCCTTTCACACTGCCAGATTTTCGGTGAATGTTGAGCTATTTTGCAGGCAAGCTGCGAGCGTTTAGACACGCAGAGCTGGATTGGCGAATTGGTCCGAGGTGCCCAATTTTCTGCAGCGTAGGGGTAAACATATTGGCAGAACCTTTCATTTAAATAAATTAATTTTAAAAATAGCACATTAAACCATCATCACTGTATTATTGTGCCTATTTTAAAAGTGGAAAGACAGTGCTGCAAACAGAGCTCTGCCACTGTCTTGTCATATTTCAGACACTGCAATATATTAAAAACAAACAAATTTGAATGCTCACTGCGCGAAATCTGCCTGAAACATCACATATTTATGAAGGAATATTGCCTCACTCCTACACACGAGATTTGATATGTGCTCTCCGTAATAAAAACTGTCCTCTTGCCTTCACTGGAGCCATGGCACAGAACGCCCCGCCCCCAAAAGATATTCATTTCTGTCTAACAACAGATGATAAAAGGTGCCAAAGCACATCAGCAGAGAGTGGACATAAACGGGACATTGTTGCATTCATAGGGGCTGTAATCAGCGTGCCCCCAAACAGCAATTACTTCTCAACAGCTCTTAACCTTCGCTGCGACGGGTCTCGTACGTGATGAATTGTTCTGTGGCTTCGGGCGGAATATATTCACTGTCGGATTTTTATTATAATGAGCTCAGCTGAGATGACTGTCATCACTAAACCATGATGGTGGGGAGAGGCAAGGAGCGAGGAGTTGATATGAAAGGAAAACACAAAGATAATATACTGTGCTACAATCACTGCTCTTTATCTTTCAGTAATAAACACCACCGGGAATAGACTGTGTATGTAACACCAACAAATTAAAGATGAGGTCCAAAGCAGCAGAACATTAAATAATAAACCAGTGTTTTTATTTAAAGGCTGTCTGAAGATGAAAGTAATATATAATACACTCAGCATATAATGTTAGAAATGTCTCATGTGGGCCTTTTATTATCTGGTGGTATGAGAAAACAATCCCAGCTCAGGGTCCTGGAATTTTCAGCTGTATCACACGGTCTTCATCAGCACATGGAATTTGTTCATGGATCTTTCGGCATGCTTTCTCAGTAGCTGCTTCATCAGCAGCACTTTCAGGACTTTGTCTTTGTTGGCTTAAATGTAAAGCTTTACGAACAATATTTTATATGACCAGTGGTTGAAATTAGCACATCTAAGTCAAAGGTGTCACTCACCTGACTCTACAGTCCCCTTCAGCTCTACCTGTCCAGCACCAAACAGCTTAAGAACAATGTTCGTGACTACCCTGTGAACATACTGAAGCCATCAGCAGCTACTGCTTGATATATCCCTCAGAGGTTTGTGGAAACCAGAGCTGACAGGAGATTGGACTGTCCATCAGGTCAGGTGGACCGAAACAAGACTTGTAGCGCTGATGCCTACAAGATGTGTAGGGTACTTACTCGAAAACACATTCAGTGGAACAACTTGTTACAGCAATGTATCAGTGTTGGGTGACACCAGGCTGTTTGGTGGCACTCCGGTGGCTAAAAAGTCAGTACTTTCATTTAAGTTCATTCTTGACCATGGAAATTGCAGTTTGTCAAAACAATCCACATGAAGGGTTCATTTACCGTTTTTTTCCAAAGATTCTAATGCTCCAAGGATCCAAGGATTTGTATGTGTATACTGTACATATTTTAAAGTAACCTAGTCGCAGGGGTGTAGGACTGGGGCAGAAAGGAGGATAGAGTGCAAAAGTCCCTCATATGAGGAGGGCACACAAAGATACCAGAACGAATATTTGTGGATGCAAGAAGGGGCCTATTGAGAACGCCTGTTTTCCCAGTCTCACTCCAAAGTTGTTGAAATCTGGTGCTTGGGCAGTGACCTCCGGCGTCAGACACTGTTGAAAAAAGCCGTCCTTTCGTGATGGAATGAAACGCGGCCGGTCGCTGTTATAGCCTAACGTCACGTGGCAGCGTCAGGGAGGAATGCGACAGGACAAGAGCGAAAGTTAAGGCAGCAAAAAGTCTGACTAGGGTGGGTGGGAGTGGAGGCGGATGGGTCCAACAACCACTGAGTTTCACCCAAGGAGGGTAGTGTTTGCTTCCTGTAAAATTGTAAAGCCAAACCTTGTTCTTTTTTCCAAAACCCAACCACATGCTTTTGTTGTTAAAGGAAAAAAAAATCATTAATTCATGGTGTTGTACTTACGCAGTGCATTTATTTTGAAAGAGACTGTATGTAAACGTTGAATTTCCTGTGAAAACAGAAGTGTATTTTGAAAGAGGACAATGCATGTAACAGGCAGAATTTCACAAGGGCGTCCCAGAACGTCAACAACCAACGCACCCAGGGTACCTCACACATCCTATCTGGACGTGGAAAGTCCACGACCAAACGTCGATATGTCATGAGGTCGGAGTGAGAATGTGTTGTATTTTCAGGGTCCAGAAATTCATGCTACACCCCTGATTGTATGTTTTTCCAAACCATGAATATGTTACATTTGTACGTTATTATGTAGCAAATGCGTTGAAACTTCCTTTTCTTTATGTTTCAATAACGCTGTGGTTAACGTGGTTATGTTCAGGCACAAAACCTACTTGGTTATGGTTAGGAAAACATCATGTTTGGGCACGAAATACAGTTTTTGTGGCACTTTCCCCAGTGGAAACATAGTGACGGGTCTCTAAAAAAACACCCACGTTTGGTGGCTAAAAAGCTGCAAAAATGCAGCAATGATGGTTTAGTTGTTTGCTGGTCTCAAACAGTGATCTGCAGCTTGGCAGACGTCTCGCCTACACATCCTGCCTCACTGTCCCTCCCTCCAGCCACATTCTCACTCCCTCAAACCCTTTCACTGCCAATCTCTACCTGTGTCCACAGATGCCCTCTGACTTTTTCTTCTGTCCCACTCACTTCTTCCACATCCAGCCACTTCCTCCTGCCCTCCAATAACACCCTTCCCCTCCAGTCTCATGGTGTTTGTCAAAGTCAAGGATCCTTATTTGGAGGGCAGAGTCCTCTCAAGGAAGGATCCTACAGAGGCAAGGCAAGACTCGTTCCTAGCGTTCTGTGAACACACATTGGAACAGGCTAATGAGTGTCCCCAGGTGTGCGTCTCTATCCCTCAGCAGACTGAGGGCGTTTCAGAGTACTGTGATAATTTTGGCACTCTTAATGTTGTTGAACAATGTGAACAAATTTTCAGAGTCACGTGACTCATAGGGAGAATATATTTCTGGATCATACTTAAGAGTAATGAGGTAAAAGAAACAGCTGAAAAAAAGTTTTGAATGATCATTTACAGTATATACACAGACTCACACTGCCAAAGTGTTCCATATTTTATGTGTGTATGACCACATATGGCACTACAGTAATATGAATAGCAGATCAGATCTGACACAGCTGACCACGCCGATTGTACATGATACTGCTGTGTAATCTTCTGACTTATGTTCACCTCAAAACAAATGAGTGATGCTTTGACCTGTAGGTGAAGCAAACAGAGTGAAAGCAATTATTATGTCGCTATGAGGTGAATAGTGAGGGGAAGAGGGGAGGTGGACATTTAGTACTCCATCTCTGAGGTAAATGATTAATTTAAAAACTTTATCTTAATCATGGTATTTTAAAAATCTCATTATTTGGCGGTGGACACATTGAAAAGTGTAAATTATGAGGTTTCTGTCAAGATTTTTTCACACTAGTATGATAAAAATCCAAATAAATGACATATGTGACTAAATCCTGCCGAGCTCTGCTGGCGCAGGTTTTACTGAAGAGGCCCCGCCTTCACTTCCAGCAAATCATGCACAAAGAATTGTGGGTGTTTTATACCCACCAAGGATACACACATGCATCCTTGAAATTCTCTGAATGAAGGACTCAGTCCTCGGTAGAATTTGAAGGATCCTTGACAATGAAACAGTCCTTCGCTGGAATTTGATGACGTACTGTAGCATCCTTGACATTCAGCCATTTAAGGATCCTTCCTTGACTTTGAGAAACACTTTCAGTCACCTTAGCTTCCCCCACTCATCTCCTCACCTGTTCCCACTTTCCCTCATCAGCCCTGCAGTTGCCTGACCTTTCCCCGCCCACTCACTCACCTGCCTCCCATTTCCCCTAATCAGCCCAGCCATACATATATCTGGTCATTTCCACCAGTGCTGTTTGATTGTCACAGTTGCCATGTGCGTCATGCCTTTCCTTTCAAGCCTTTTGTCACCTGAAATCTGTTGCCTGAGCCTTATTATTTTCTGAGATACAAATTCAATCAAACTCAGTTCCAGTTTGTGTTGCCTGAAGTTCTGTACTCCAAGCATACACTTTTAATGGTTGAAGACTGACTGTTTCCCATGTGCTTGAAATCTTGAGGATAATTAGCCGCCTTGCGTAAACCCAGCTGTCGCAACCCTAATTGGCCAAATGGTCACAGATCAGCAATCTTGTTGGATTATTTCATATGTAGCAGCTTAAAGTTAAAATAAAAAAAAAAAACAGGTCTATCAAAATAAAACTACATTTCAATTTTAGCTAGAAAATGTTTGTCCTCTTCACCCAGATATCAATTTGAGAGAGCTACAAAAAACACTCCACTATGATTGCTGGAGAAATCACGTCCTCTTTTCCTCCTCCTGCTTTTAATGAACCTCACTTCTTCTCGCCTGACGTCTGCTCCAGTGTGGAGAAAGAGACCAGCGAGCATCAGACCATTAGTGAGGTGGAGAATGGAGAAGCAGTAGGGTATGCGATCTAAAAGCAGCACAGAGGCTTAAATCAGGATATGGAAGCTAAAAGGCAGCTTATATCACAGCTTTCCTCACAGATGGCCTGCTGGAACACTAAGTAGAGCATTGATACTAAGAATACCAGAATCTGAGATGGTTTGGGTATACAGTAGTGCATAGGAGTTTGTCATGAAGAAACAAGACCCAACTCTTTTAGCAATGCTAGTTGCTTTTGAAGCTGTGATGCATTCATGGGAATTTATAAACCACTTAGGAGAGGCTGCAAAGGGACTAACCTTTGGAGAGATAAGAGCGCGGCCTACTTTGTGCCCTACTTTACAGGACTTCCTCACTTGCTCATTTGGTTCTTGTTTACTCAGATCTTGTGAACACTTTGTTTAGTGTACTCTAACTTTTTTTTTTTGGAAGGAGAAAAGGCTACATACACGCTGTCTGTGTCCTGCTGTGGTACAGAATCAGCACATTTCACCAGCTTTACTCTTTCTATGGAAGCATTTCTCTCACCTTGACGTTCCTAAGCTATTTGTCCGACTGAGTATTAAAAAGCAGTTTAAACATATTGCCTTTGACTCGACCGACAGTGTGATTTATAGCTGCTTTTATTTTGCCGTAATGATGGAATTTCCTCTGCAGTAGTGGGCTGTATGAAGGCTTATACCACTGAGATTTTGGTTCAATTTAAAGGAGGATATCACACAGTGGGATGGTGCCTTTTTTCATCTGATGTTCTCTGCCACATCTGCATTCAGTGTACTGATGGTTTATTGGTTTTTAGATGAAACAGCTGCTCAGACAAATTGCTCCAGTGATAAATGGTTAGAGTTGGGCTTTGGGCTTCTAGTTTCTAAGCTGCTTTTTTATTCTACCTTGTTGCCAAGGTGCAATATTTGACTTTGTGTTTTTTGTCATTGTCTTGATCTCAGAAATTGCAAGACATGAAAAATGACTTGGTGAGCCTTTTAGCTTTTCTGAACATTTTGGCTTTTCCAGCCAGTTTTGTTGTAGTGTTTAAAATGGTAAATGGACTGCACTTGTATAGCGCTTTTCTAGTCTTCTGGGATTCAGTGTCTTGCCCAAGGATACTTGGCGGAGAGCCGGAGATCTTGCCAATGATCTTCAGATTGGTGGACGACCTGCTCTACCACTGAGCCACAGCCGCCTCGTTATGCCTCCATGCTGACGAAAGTCATTGGCGGAGGTATAATGTTTTTGAATTGTCCGTCAGTCCATCCGTTCATTCCATTCTCGTAAAGCCGATTAGCTGATGGACATGGCAGTAGCTCACTCCATAGGGACTTGACTTGGGAACCGGAGGATTGCCGGCTCAAGTCTGTGTATGGACCAAGCATGGAGCATGGATTTGTAGCTGGAGAGGTGCCAGTTTGCCTCCTGGGCACTACCGAGGTGCCCCTGAGAAAGGCACCAAACCCCTAACTGCTCAGGACGCCTGTCCAAGGCAGCCCCCACTCTGACACCTCTCCATTTAATGTATGTATAGGTCCTGGTTGTGGATGTGTATGTATGTGTATGGACCTGTGTGTATGATACAACAGAGTGACAAAAAGTTGAATTTCTTATTAATGCTCTTACTGTGAAGAGCACCATCAGAAAACAAAGAAATAATATGAGGTTTGTTTGTGAGGTTTGTTCAAAGAGCTCATGTTCCTTATAAAACCAGGTCAACAACATTTGCTGATGCAGATATAGGATCCATTTGCAGACTATGATCAAGTTGTTCTTAAGGAAACTTATTGCTTTGTTCTCTGAAAATGTTCTAGAAATAACCACACATTAACTGGGGACATAACAGGAGCAATGCACCATAAGTAGCGTTCATAATATACGTAATGTTTACGTTATGAGTGTTTTTGGAATCAGAGATCTACTTAGAGAAACTGAGAGTGCTCCTTATGTCGTTAGGCCGTGCATGAGTGATGTATTAATTTAGAGGCATCAGCTGGCGTTTTGGTCGGGAATCTGTTTAGTAACTGGATATTGTGGCTGCTCTGATAGGGCTGTAGGAGGATGAATAAATGCAGTAATAAATTTGAAACAAATGCAGTTTCAAATACAACAGTATATCACATTATCTGAGAATGTGCAAGCTGTGTTGGAGAGAGCGTTTTTGGTTATGACTCATAGCAGGTTTGGTTGAGGAGGTTGAAAAATGTTAAGGTATATTAATATGTTAGTTCTTGAACCCTCCCTTAAACCTTTCTACTTCTCAAGTGACCTCATATTGGGTCCTGACACCAGACTTGAGAAACTGTGCTCTTACACCCCTTTTGGACCAACATGGATTGAATACCATTCCAATTTGTGCACCTAATTTCGAACTGTTGTTTGTAGCCTTTTGACCAAAAATAAAATGGTTCAGGACGTATCATATTGTATCTTACCATATCGTAGAATAGAAGGGAAGACATTCGGTTAGATACTGCATTGGTGACACTAATCTTCAGACACTCTGCTCTTATACCACTTTTTGACTGATAAGGAGTTCTGTTCCAGTTTGCGCACTTAATTTCCAACTGATGTTTGTTGCCATTCGACCAAAAATAAATTAGTTCAAGACCTGAAAATTGGTTCCCGGCTGGAGCCAAAAAGCAGGTTTTCTGTGACCCAAGTATATCGTATCATATTGTATCGTATCGTTTCGGAACATATCATGTGACCTAAAGTGTGAACCATGATGACATCAGTGGGCATGTCAAATTCTGTAGGTTGGAAATTAATGATGGAGTCTTGCACCATCTCTTGTCTTCTACATCTTCTGATCATAAATAGTTGGTCCATGCATGTTTTTTGGATAAAAACAAATCTCTCACTGAGAGGAGTACAAAAGCCTACAGGTTACCAGAATCAGAATCAGAATTACTTTATTGATCCCCAAGGGGAAATTGTTAATCAATAAAATATTGTTACTACTGCTTCCTTCTGTACACCCTAGGTGCTTCTCAAATCAAGGAAGGATCCTTAAATGGCTGAATTTCAAGGAGGCTATGTCATTGAATCCCACCAAAGGACTGGTCCAATATCAAGGATCCTTTAAATTCTACATAGGACAGAGTCTTTCCTTAAGAGAATTTCTAAGGATGCATGTATGTATACTTAGTGTACATAAAGTGCCCATAATTTTTTGCGCATGATTTGCTCGCGATGCTCAACAGGATTTGGATAATATGTCATTTATTGACGTTATATCTACAGGACATTTTATTATACAAGCATGAAAAAACCCCTATAATCTACACTTTCAAATATGTCCACTGCCAAATACAGAACAGTTTTTTATTTGATCTGTCACAGCAGAGATAGAGTATGTGTTTTGTAAGTATAATCCAGAAATTTATTCTCCCTATAAGTCATGTGACTCTGAAAACACTGTTTACATTTGTTCAAATTGTACAACAACATTAGAAAGTGCCAAAATTATCACAGCAACCTGAAACCCCCTCAGTCTCCAGAGAGTTAATGACACACTCCTAGGTGCACTTGCCAGCCTGTTGCAATGTGTGTTCACTGAATGCTAGGAGGGACTCTTGCCATGCCTCTGTAGGAGGATGGAAGGATCCTTGACAGTGGCAAATGGTTTTGCTCAAAAGTGGTGGAAAACGCTGGCTGGTTTGGTAGGTGGCACCAAGGATCCAAGAGTCCTGAGCAGAACTGTTTCAAGAACTAGAGCTAATTTAGTGGAGAAGTGGTGTGAGACAACAAATATGTGCAGAGCAATAAAACCGTACCAGCCCAGTTATAAATAACACAGCTATGAAATCACCATAAATGATAAACATACCTTCAGACTGACGCTTGACTGAACAGGAATGTCCCCTGTGTGTGTCCAATTCCTCCATCCATCCTCCCATCGTCCTCACATCCCCCAGACCGATGTATGTGATTGAAGTGAGGATGCATAAATTGAAATTGAGAGTAAACAAGCAGGTTTGAGTCTTAAGATAACAAACACGTAATCTTCTCATATAACGGCTTATCATCATTTTCCTGATACTTTTAATACCATCTTCGGTTGCCACCTGTCACCCTCATCCCTGGAGGATCAGGGTGAGATTCAAAGCAGATTGCTCTTTGACATTTATTGTATGTGAGACAAATACATAGATTTAATACTTTTGCCATTTTTCACAAAATATAATGTTTACTAGAAATCTTAGCCAAGTTTACAGTCCCACTGTGGGACAAATCAGATGGACATCACATGTGGTCTGTTATTTCCAAAGGTGTTTTGGGGCACATTCGTGTGGAAACAAATCTTATACCAATCAGTTAATGTGGCTTTAATCTAAAATACATTTGCAGGACTCTGGTGTCTCCTGACACAGAGCAGGAAGTGACAGTAGTGCCCTGCCATGAGTCACAGGCAACCCTCCACCTCCATAACCACTCTCCAAACCCATAACTTAACCCAAGCTGACCCTCTGTCTTTCAATTTTATCTCTTCTGGACTCATTGCAGATGGCAACCTGCTCCTAGACTGGGTTTCAATTTTTATGTACATGCATGAACAGGCCGTTTTAAGTGTAGACAGTGATCAGTTATGGCTCCTATTTGAAGCAAAAACTGGAAATTCAAAGGTGGGAGTGGGAGCATTAATCACTCAAAAGTAAAACAAAGTAACGAAACAAATGACTCATTAGCCATCAAACAAGCAACCCATAATCTTTTCTGATCATCATAAAACTCTATATTAATAGACAAAGCACAAAGACCTCAGGCTTGTATTTGTTGCAGCCACCCTCTTTCATGAGAAAGACACTTAGCCCAGAACTGTCAGAGTAAATCGAGTAGACTGCCAGTCGTCATCACGAGTCCATCAAACTGATTATCAAGAGTGTCACTTCTGAGCATAACTGCTGCCTGTTTGGCACCCCAAATATAGGAAATCTTCCAAATACAACACTGTGAGGAGATAAAGACGTGCGGAGGGATCTTTAGCCCCAGATCCACAAACTAACTACAGATGGCATCAAAATAAGAAACTGCAAAAACTAAGTAAAAGGCGTTTTAAGTCTTAAGTTTGATACTACTGCATGAGTATAGCTTGGTTTAAATCCTATACTGAGGGGATGTATTGGAGCCATTAATATAACAGAAGTATTTGTAAATAATTTAGATTATGCTGTATTTCATTAGCTAAGGATTAACATCTCTACAGGTTCATTGCAGTGTGCTGCATTAGGACTGCAGCTTTTGCCTTCTGATGGGGTTAAGATGTATGTCAGCTCCCTGTCTTTGTTAGGTGAAATTATGGAGCCTGGAAAGCAGACTGATCTTTGACCATGCTTCAGGCCCAGACACACATGAACCAACATCAAAGAACTAGTGGCAACAAAAGCAGACTATTGCATCGTCCTATGTTACCTGTTTCTCAGCCAAAAAGTTGCTCCTGAACATACCACAAATACTACAGACAATGGCCAGCTAACACATGTTTTACACCTGCTGGAGAGGAAATAATTCCATGCCAGCAGGCAACAGTAGTCTGTATTTGTCATGTAAAAAGGGAAACAGAAAGATGGACGGGAAGGATTCAAGATGCTAGTTAACGACACAACCTGATGTTGAAAGACCAAAGGACATTTACAGTGCACTAGAGAATAATAACTTTGTTTTGACCTCACTACCTCTTGACTTTAGTTTCTTTAATTTTAGTTTGCTTTGCTCACTTACCTCTCTCTTCTTGCGAACTAACTTCCAATCAAGGTGATTTCACTAACTGACGGGCTCTGCCATCTCTGAAGCCGATTCAAGATGCTGAATCAACCAAAAAAAGTCTGACGGTTTAGTTCAGTTCGGTACGCTTTTTTTTTCTCTGTCTCTACTGTGAAAAGTTGTGGATGGTACCAATGAAACTGTTCCATACGTCCCCATTTTTGGTCCCCAGTCTATTGGGGTACCTAGCACACAGATCTGGTACTAAAAGGTGGAGCTGTGAACAGCTCATATAACCACTGTTCATACCAGGAGAGTTTTATTAGTAGAATGTAACTATAAAATGAGACGATGTTTTGCTGCCTCTTGCAGCAGCTGGAGCTAGAGAAAAAAATAACTTAATTCACAGGTAGCCTCTTTCTGTGGACGATAAATGAGGTGCAGACTGATAAAGGAGGAAATACAGTGAGTGCTGAACGTAGCAGTGAGTGACGACAACAACCCTGCCCACATTTAAGAGTACTGTTTGCTGTGGAAACACTAAATTGACCTAGACTCTTGGTACCATGTCTGAAGGGTTACTTTTGGATCCAAAGGTACCATACTAATATTGTTGTTTGGCTATCATGTTTCATTTTTGCATGATTGAAACAAATAACAGACAAGAGTTCAACTGAAGCATGTGTCCACCATATACTTGATGTCTATAGTTTAAGTCTAACCACACTATGAGGATAGCTTTCACCTTAAAAATGAACATAAAGTTCTCCTTGTGCCCCGGGACAGTTCAGTCTATGTGTCAGCATCAAAATACAAAGTCATTCACTGCTCCATAAGCAATGAATAGTGCATTACTGTTGATCCAGAGGAGTTTTAAAACTCTGCATACCTGCTAGCAATGCTAGTTTATGTTTTTTTTTTAAAGCGTGCAAGATGCTGACTAACTGCTATACTGCAGTTTCTATTAAAACTCTTGAGTTGATTTCTATAGTGGTCCAGTTCTTTTAATGTTTTACTACAGAGCCAACTTTTGTTCTTTAAATCAAAACATGATCTTGCTCTTTACGTGGACGAAGAGAATGGGAGGAAGATAAAAAGGCCATCTGAGAGAGAGAAGATCATCCACAGTGTGGAGGGCTGTGCATTGTCTCTGCCTGCACATTACACATTCTGGTCAGAGGTAATGATGAGCAGTGTCAGAGAGGCTCCAGCTGAACAGATGGTCTTCAAGCTTGCCCTTGAGTTTTCAGCTCTGCTGAGTCAGCCAACTGGAACTCCATGGCATATTAAACTGCTCTCATTTTACCTTGTCTTTGTGTGGACAGGGTCATTATTTGGGTAGATTGCTCAGTGGGGTTATGAAACCAGCAGTCATCCTGCTCTCTGAGAGCAGAAAATGACTGGTGATAGTTCCTTTATGGGTGCTGTAATGACACGGCTGGATAGCTTGTGTTTGTCTCAGTAGCTGTCTGACCCTCGATGACAAAACCAGCCTGTTTCTCTGATTCAACAAATACTTTACAGTCATTCTCATTTGTCTGCGTGCCATCCTGGCTCTATTTTATCACCCTGACCACTCTGGTGTTTTTCATCTACATCGACTGACAGAGTGCTCAGCTCCCTCCAATATACTTCTGATTGCCCGGGTGTCTGTCGTGGCTCAGAAATGTTCTCTGCAGACAGCGATCTATCTGTTGGTGTGGACTCTTTTATGAGGATTAAAACATCTAGCAGTTTCTTTCTGGCAGACTAACTGCTGACTGATCTGTGTAATCTGTGCCAGTAGACAGATTGATAGTAGGCTCACGGAGGAGCACTCGTTCACAGATGACAACCGAGCTGTTTGTCTTCTGCTATTGATTTTTGTGTGCATTGTCTGTCACAACAAGCTGTGCTCACTGTTAACTAGTTTGAGAAGTAGAAGAATCCAATCTGCTGACAATATGTAGCTTCTTCTATTTTAAAGTTAGAGTTTGAGGAATATGTCTGCAGTTTTGTAGCAGTACAAAGACGACTTTCAGAGTTTTATACATACGGCATAAAGTTGATAGTGTTTGACTGTTGTGTGTGAGTGCATGCAGCCAATCTGACCTGCAGAAATTAGTGCTTAAACAATTAATCTATGTATTCTGGGCTTTGAATATTGATATGTTCTCTGGTTTCAGCATGACGAATGTGGGTATTTACTGCCTCTGTGTGTTTGTATGTAATTGTAACTTGAAAACCTTTTGGTTTCAGACAGCTGGTTGGACAGATCAAGCAATTTCAGCCCTAGAAATCACCACACAATGTGAACCTGTACTCCGGAGCAAGAGTAGAATTGAAGAAAGAACAAAGTAGAAAGAGTTCAGATGAACTCATTTACACTGAGATGGTGTTCATCAGGTCGTTAGATTAGTGTGCTGTCAGACCTGAAATAGAAAAAAAGGGGTTTCGACACAAGAGAACTATAAAGTGTTAAGAGTTGAAGCATATTGGTGATGGTCTGCATGTGCTTTGTTAAATGACATTGAATATAGCTGGAATGTTTAAGTCCTTTTCAGATTAAGATTAATAATGTTTATTCAAAGGTGCTACATACGACATTCAGTCTGAGCCTGTGCACGACTCTCACCTCTGATGTCACAAGCCAACATAGGGTGGCTGAGCTGAAATGGCGGCATCTAGCAGTGCTAGCAGGGCGGTGTGTAGGCAAGAATCTGCTGATTCGATACACATCACCAAGCAGGGGTTATCATTCAATATATTGCGACATAAGTAGCAGTAGCTCAGTCTTAAGGGACGTGGGTCGGGAACCAGAGGGTTGTCAGTTCAAGTCCCCGTCCGGACCAAATATGGCCCGCGGATTAGTGGCTGGAGAGGTGCCAGGCACTGTTGGGATGCCTTTGAGGAAGGCACCAAACCCTCAGCTGCTTGGGGCACCTGTCCATGGGCAGCCCCCCTCGCTCTGACATCTCTCCATTTGATGCATGTGTAGGTCCTGTTTGTGCATGTGTGTGTATTTCAGACCTGTGTGTATGTGACAACATAGTGAAAAAATCGATTTTCCCCTTGGGGATTAATGAAGTATAACTTCTTCTACGTGTTATATTGTTATGAAGAGATTTTTTTAAAAATTCTAATTTCGGGAAAATGGTCTGAAGAACACACCACCATGTGCATAAAAAGTCTAATTGTTTATGCAATTAGAACACAATATTTTTATTTTTATTTTCTTTACAATCCCTGTAACATCCAACATTTATGGCACTACTTTTGTGCAGTCTGAGCAAAGTAATTAGCACTGAATGTCAGGAAAAGGGAAACAAATTAGGAAAAAAGTAAACCGTTAAAAATCAATACAATATTTTGGAGAATCAATACAGTATCACAAAACATAATATCACAATATCCAAGTGTATCAGTATCATCTTAACCCCCTAAAGCGGGATTTATACTCCTGTGTCGAATCGATGCTGTACTTATGGCATAGACTGTGCATCCACGTAGAGCCTTCGACATACCGTTCACCATAGCCTGACATGTTTATTGTGTGTTTTGGGTGTGTTTTGAATCAAGGAAATTTTTACGACACTTCACAGAAACCCCACCTCCGACTAGTGTTTTGGAGGTCTAACTGCAGAGTGACACAGACACACCACTGCAGAAGTATAAATGCTCACCACCACGTAGGCTACGGCATAGGCTCTGCGTAGAGCTGACGCACAAGTAAAAATCCGCCTTAAGTGCCAGGCATGCTAACAGTGCTAACAACGACAACAGTGCTGACAGAGCTAACAGTGTTAAACTGAGGGGTCTTGCCACCGTGGGTCAGAGCACCTGTGATTAGCTAGCCAGTGGGACATGAAGGGAGAGGACTCCAATGAACGAGCATCTTTGGTGGTCGTCTTTTACAGTGATCACCCCAGGTCGCTGACCCCTTTGAATCCTGTGCAAATGAAATATGTAACAGTGTGGAGAGACTGTTTTGATATGATAGAAAACAGATTTTTTGGCAATATAAAGCCAAGAGTGTCTTTAGTGTTGTAAACAAGGGAATTTCTCAAGATCCTTGGCTGATTATTCAGACTTAATCATGTCGTAAGAGGCAACACACTCATGTTACACCCTTGTTATTTCTGTTATGATTTAGGCCTATACTTTTTCTGTGTTTCAGATGATGGCAAGCTGTCATTTGAAGAGTTCAATGCTTACTTCGCTGATGGGATCCTGACCACTGAGGAGCTACAGGAGCTTTTCTATTCCATAGATGGCCGACAAAACAAGTGAGTTTTTTTTTTTTTAATGGGTTCTGATTTAAATCCCTTGTGGTGAAAAATGACTAATGTTTGTTTATTTATTTATTTATTTCTACAAGTGCTGTAATAAACATGTGCCTTTCACAGTTAGAAAGAAGCAGGAAAAAAAAGACTCAACAGCAAGTGCTTGGCGCTTAAAGGCGCAGTTAATGTGTTCCTTTCAAGTCATCAGTTACAAGCTAAATGTCTCGCAGCTGGAGGGAGGTCTTCAAGCAGAAATGAGCCCTGCAGCCAAACTTAAGCAGCCAGAATTAATGTTTACCCCCTTCTTTGGACATAAAATACTGTGGACTACAGCAGCCACTTCAAAACCAACTCCCCAGAAACTGCAATCAAAGGAATCAGCCTGAGGGTTGCTGCCGAAATCACTGGTCTGCAGAGAATGTTTAACTCACTGCAGCCACAGAGGAAAAGACCATTTCTCCCCTGTCGTCAAGTTTCATCTTCTCGATGAAGCCAGTGCTCTTTATTGTTTTTGGCAGATTGGGGATTTGTATGCATGAGGCATTTCCAAGTTTTGTCCACCAGACTTTTCTTTACACTGCATCGACATTAGAAGGCTATAAGCAAGGCTTCTAACTCGACTGTCAAATCACTTGTATCAGCTCAGGTAAAATAATGAATTCACTCTGATTGTCAAGTCTCTGTGTTGTTCTCATGAGGCACTCGCAAGCATAAACAAACCCACGCATACACGCAGAAGCGCATTGATGTATTGATTCATTTACTTTGTAAGAAGTTCTCCTTTTGTGCACCTAACCAATTAGAGAGAGTAGAGTGTCTGGCTGCAGTAACAACTCTGCATTTATGTTTTGTTGTGTTGCCAGTTCTTCCATCTGTGTGATAAATTGCTTTTGGACATGCCGTTACGCCGGCACCGTCACTGATGTGACACACCGGCCCTCGGACCTCTCTAACCACGCTCCAGGCTTTGAGGCAGTTGGCATGAACTGAGCTCTGGTGCCCAATTAAAGGGCGTTCTTGTTGTGAATAACAATACAGTTAAGTGTATAATATCACTGAAACAAAGGCATCTCCAGGCTTTGGAGATGATGTTTAAAGTCGGCTCAGAGAATATCCCCTGTCAGCCGAAAACACAGAAAATGGTCTCTTTGGTCAATGTAATGATAGCCAACAACAGAGATGTGTGGGAACTTATTGTCACTATCAAAATGGAAATTTACAACAGCGGCTGATAGGAAGACAGGCATTGTTTTGCCCGCTGACTTTCTAATAACACAAACCATTAAGCAGCTTCGCCTATGTTCTGCGTCTGACAGTGAGAATGACCTGTAAAGTGCCATTTAAGGGGAACTTTATATATAGTAATAGTACCGTCTTTACCAAAATGTGATACTGAAAACAATTTAGCCTTCAATGTAATAATTTCTGCCAGCACTGGTAAACAAAGCAGTACTGATTTCAATGTTTTTACAACAGCAGAGTAAGTCCAAAAGAAAAGGCACAACTACACAGGCTGCACTGTATTTGTCACGCAGAGCGGCAAAGTGCACAACACCTATTTCTACGCTGAGCAAATATGTCAGCTTGTGTTTTACTTAATGGCAAGAAAATAAGCCCTGCTAACTTAAGTTTTACTGAGTTTTTTTTTTTTTACAGTTTTCTTTTTAATGCCAGTGTCTTCTGTGTGTGTCTTCCTTGGGCTAACACTGTAATATTCACACAATCTAACTACACAATCTGTCTAGCAGGAATAAGAGCAGCATGACTTTGAATTTTCCTAATTAACTTTCCAAATACTTTCCCCATTTATCTCTTCCATGTTCTGCCTCGCAGCAATCTGGACACCGACAAGCTATCAGGTTGGTGGAAAAGAGCTTCGATTTAATGCGTCAATTTTAATTTCCTTTAAAACTGCTGCCTTTAAATTTGCCAGCATCAGTGATTGTTGTCTTATTTGTGGGTCCATATTTTTAAATGTTTAGTGGTGTGGAAGAGTTTAACAACAGTTTGACATTTCGGGGAATACACTAATTTGCCATCTTGCAGGAAGTTTAATGAGCAGATTGACATCACTCTCTTATGTCTGTTAAATATGAAGCTGCAGCCTGGAGACGATTAGCTTATCTTAGCTTAGCATAAAGGCTGGAAACAGATGGAGACAGCTCAACACAAGTTTAAAAGTTAAAAAAAAGTCGGACAGAGGCCTTTACTAGTCTGATGTCTGGAGGGGAGGTTTCTGAAGCCAACTAACTAAATGATAAGCAGTTCTGATGCAGTGTGCTGGCACCTATAGATGCTGATTGGCAGATTTTGCTGCTGTTTCACCATTTCCAGACTTTGTGCTTAGGTAAGCCAAATGGTTGCTGCTGGTAGCTTTTCATTTACAGTACAGAATTGAGAGTGATATTAGTCTTTCATCTAAAGTCCTGTTCCAACAAAAGATTTGCCACGACAAGAACTTCCAGCACATTCTCACTCCAACCACGTCACATATCAGTGAAATGATGTGAAATGTACCCTGGGTGCATTGGTTATTGATTTGCTGGGATGCTGTGTCAAGGTCTGCCTGTTACACTCATTATCTTCTTTCAAAATACACTTCGATTTTCACAGTAATTTACCGTTTACATACAGTCTCTTTCAAAATAAATGCACTATGTCAGTACAACAACGCAAATTGACCGTTTTTTTCCTCCGACGACTAACACGCGTGGTTAGGTTTGGGCTACAAGAGTACGTGGTTAGGTTTAGGACAGAAGAACAGGGTTTGGCTATATAATCTTACTGGAAGTGAATACTGCTCTCCTGGGGTGAAAGTCCGTGTTTGTTAGACCCATCTGCCACCCCTCATGCCCACCCTATTCGGACTTTTGTTGCCTTAACTTTCGTTCTGGGCCCGGCCGCATTCCCCCTGATGCTGCTATGATGCCTATGTTAAAGGACGGCGTAAGTCATTGCCCAAGCGCTGGATTTCAACGACTTCGGAATGAAACCGGGTTGGTACTTGAAATGCGCCGGTCTGTAACTTTCTTTGAACGTGCCAGTTTACACCAATGTGACTACAAGGCACTGTGCTGTATGTACTTCCTTACTAACGTAGGGGCCATTCACATCTAGTGTCTTCAACCGCCTGGAAAACACAAGGTCGGGCGCTGGGTGCTACTCTTGTGCCTTTTTCTGTGCCAGCTTTCAAGAGCATGGCGGCAGGTTGCATCTGAAATTGTGAAGCAACCTCAACAAGCACCATCATAGTTTATCTCAGGGCGCAGCTGTCACATTCTGAAAAACAGGCGCTCAGGAAGGCATGCATGCCATGATGGCGTCGCTAGGGCGTTTGAGTGCGCCTGCCATGCGTCTACATTGAAAACAACGAATTTGGGGGCAGAAAAATTGCATGTGTACGAGCCCTTATGGTTTTTCAGGTAAAAGTGTAACTGTAGGAGTACTTTCTTTTTTTTGAGGATGTGATATGCGCACATCCAATCAGCAGCAGCAGCAACCTACCATCGAACACCAACACACAGACGGAGACCGACATACGTGTCTTAAGCCACGGATGTAAATGAGATGGACTTGGGCTTGGCAGGGACGGAGAGCTATTGTCAGAGAATGCAACAGTAAGCAAAGATGCCATCTGCCGACAGTTTCTAACCGACTTGACATCGCTACAGGCTGATTGGCAGTTGAAACAGGTGACACGTCTTAGGTTCTAAAACCAGCTGCTGGTGACTTGATAAGCTGAGTCGCAGGTGACAAGTTCTCACCTCTGCAACTTTGCCCTGCAACGTTTTAAAACGCTTTTGTCTCGTTGCAAATATACCGTCGGAACTATGCTTAACTGTCCAAGAGAAAGCAAACCGAAAGCACATTTTCCCAAATATGACTGTTCTTATGCTGTAGACTTGAGTTCTGTGTGTGTGTGTGTGTGTGTGTGTGTGTGTGTGTGTGTGTGTGTGTGTGTGTGTGTGTGTGTGTGTGTGTTTGTGTGCGCAGCCAACCAAAAACCTGACACAGATCTATTGACCTATTTCTTCTATCATCTTAAAAATGCATGTGTGTGTCAGATGGCCTGAATAAAGTGAAGAAATGGGGCAGAGACCTGTAAATACCAGTAGTACCCAGAATAAAACTTCTGCATAATTTATTGAATAGAAATGGCATCTTTTCCATCTGACGTCAATAGAAGTTGACTGTTTTCCATGACAGAATGTTCCACTTGTCTCAGATTTAGTTCACTGAGTCTTTGTCTTCTCTGCTTCTTCTTCTTCTCTTCCAAGAGGCAAAAAATGCAGGTGGATAACTTAATTGAATCTAAGCAAGAGGAGTGTAAGAGGTGCCGCTGATCCATTAACCTCGGATCTGTGTGTCATATCGCATGCGCTCTTTGGCTATTGTAAATTAGGTTTTTAATTAAGAACCAAGAACTAATTAAGATTGAAGTTTTTCTCTGCTTTACTGATCTGGTTTGAAGCACTTTCCCCACACATCCTTTTATTCTGATTCATTTAAATAAATTGTTTCTTAACTCCATTTTGTGACTTAAATTTGAGCGTCTGTAGGAGATTCTTTATCATTTGGTTACATCTGGTATCAAATTAATCTGTACAGCTCCCGTCACCAATTGTACACAGGTGTGAGGGTAAAATGAGGATTCAGATGACACGGTGTTTATCTCATGACATGTGGAGCATTTAGTGTTATTGACGCACAGGCGTGTGAACATTAAATACTTCCAACTCCACTTGTCTATAAAACTAAATATGGATACTATTTTTACCCATCTCTAAAATATCCTCACTGCCCTTATGGTCTACTCTAATTAGAATCTGTCATGGCAATATCTCAGAGTTTGTCTCCAAACTTTCAGGAGTCAAATTCAACCTTTGGCTGTTCTGACATTGCAGTGAAACTGATAACTTGTTTCCTGTCTCCTATTAGATTATTTTTCTCAGCACCTGGGGGAGTATCTCAACGTACTTTCAGCTCTGGAGAGCCTGAATATTGCCATTTTAAAGGCAATGGATAAAACTAAAGAGGTAAGTTCAGTTTTTTTTTTTTGTGAATTCGCCTTAAATCAAGCTTCTATAGTGCAGAAACTCACACTCAAGACATGTTTAAACCAAAAAGTCCTCAACTACAGTGGTAATTTGTTTCCTATACGCTCTAATGTGACCCACAGGAGTGTGTCCTAACGTCGCTTCCCTACCAATAGCAGTTTTAAACATATGGTTAACATGGTCAGAATTAAGTTTAGGCAACAGAACTAGGTAGGTTTAGTGAAAGAATATGATTTGGGGTAAAATAGCCCAAGTATGTTCGTACATGACAAGTATTTTATGTGTGTGACATAAATTACTTAGACTTTTGGTTTGGTTTCACACATTTTGACCCATCCATCCACCTTGACCTTATCCTTGCATAGACTTTGTTAAATAGTACTACGTTTCCTGACTTCCTCTTTTGCTCCTGTCGTAATTACCACGCCCACCAGAAGTTGTTGTTTCACACTAAATGTAAATATGGGTTGTAATAAGCTGCTTGCACTAATAACCTATGGGGTTGTATTTTTAGGGCCGAGGATGGTCTGGTTCAATCAAGCACACATGCACACACACAAAATCGGAGGTTTGTGCTACAAACATGTCTGGCTTTTTGCTGAGAGGAAACCTTGGCATACACAGACAGAGCCAATGCTGCTCCAAGTCTCCCAAAACTGATGGGTTAAGAAAAGAGGAATAAAACACACTTCAGCCACACACGTTTCATTCGGCTACTTACCATATATTATGCTTGATTTTATGGGGATAGTTTAATAGTGTGGGAAATATGCTTATTTACTTTGCTGCTGAGAGGTAAACAAGATACTTCTCTCATGTTTGCACTTTAAATATAAAGCTACAGCCAGGAGACGGTGAGTTTGACTTAGCGCACAAGGGCTGCTAACAGTGAGAAACAGCCTGACTTTGTCCAATAGTACCAAAACCAGACTAGCTGTCTCCCCTTGTTTGCAGTCTTTGTGCTAAGCTAAGCTACATAACAGGCTGTTGGTGGTAGTCTCATATTTACTGCACAGTTATGAGAGTAGTATTGATCTTCTAATCTATCTCTGAGCAAGGAAGCCACTGAGCGTACTTCCCAAAATGTAGAACTATTCCTAGATAAAAACATCCGTCACAGTTGGTCCAGGGTGAGAGATATTCATTATGCTAAATTGGCCAAATGTTGGAGAGACCTGTCAGCTCTGTATTTTGACAGTCTATGAATTTGAATGCTGTAGCTACAACAGAAAGCAATTCACTTGATATTCTAAATGTTTCAGTGTGTGTAACAAAAACCCCAGAAGAAGCCCAAAATTTTGCTCCCCAGTCAGTACATCATTTAATTGCAGTTGACAAGATTTTTTAAGATTGCCTCGGGACTTTTTTTAGGATAACAACCCTGAATCAGGGATTTGAATTCTAATGCAACAGAAAACGGCAACGCTTGTTAAAGGAGAAGAGGAGAGGAGATGTGTGCTGAATAATTATGCATCCTGTCTTAATTAGATCACCTTGTTCCTCTGTTCTGGCTCTTCTTTAAAGCTGTCGGAGTGGGGAAATCCATGGAGGATTGTGCAATCGCTAGTTAGCAGCTGTGGTCTGTCATGGAGTGCTCTGGACTGCTAATCCCATGATGCATTTTCAGTGGAGGCTACTTGTTATTATAAGTTTGGACAAAGAGCTGCTGCACTGTTAGTTCATTAGCACATTGCGCGAATAAGACCCCTCTGAGAGCGCGTAATCGCGTTCGTGTTTGGGGACTCGGGCAGCAATTATGTCTCCTATTAAACTTCCTCCACCTTGGTATTTGGATATGTGGCTCTGAATAATGCATGTGTTCAGAGAATTAATTAGCCCATATAATTGCTGCTGTCACGTATTTCACAAGTGGCTGTTGTTGTTTTGGAGGAGCTATCAAAACATCTCTCTCTCCATCTCTGCGGTCTGTCTTGTCTCTGAGATGCTCTCACTGTCTTGTTGCTTTGGGCATTGTGTGCTGTAACCTCTCCTTCTGTGTGTCACTCACTTGTCTCTCAGGAGTACCAGGGTTCCAGTGTGTTGGGCCAGTTCGTCACCAGGTTTATGCTAAGAGAGACATCCAGTCAGCTGCTGTCTCTACAGAGGTCCCTGCAGTGTGCCATGGAGGCTGTGGAGGAGCAAAGCAGCCCTGCCCCGTCAGTACTGCAATATGACACAGTCTGTATTGTGTTACTTGTATAGATTCCAAGACACCATTTCTATACTGTGGCCTTGAACAATACTCACTCACCCAGATGAATGCCTGTGGTGCTGATATGCGTTAGTGAAGTACAGAGAATTCCTCAAGTTAACTGGCAACATTCTGATTGGCTGGCAGGTCTCAAGGTTACAATTCTGTATCAGGACGAAATATTTTTTAATTCAGAGCCAATCCAGGAAGTAGTGTGAGTTTTCTGTAGCCTAGTTAGTGTTGCCAACATGGCAAATTTCTCGCTAGATTTAATGACTTTTCAGACCCTCTTAGCAACTTTATTTCTAAGAAGCGACTAATAACAAATTTAGCAACTTATTCAGACCATCAGGAAAAGGGGAGAAATATTTTAACTCATTTCCATTCATGATGCTCAGAGTAATCAGTGTCCATGGCTCTTCTGCCATTAGCAGAGGATCTCTCCTCCTCTCTTCTCGTGCTGTGTAGTAGGTGGGGAACAGGCAGAAGGAGAGGAAATGCCTCTCACCGTAGGGGGTTAGTTGTAGTGAACTTCTGTGGTTACACAGACGCTCTTCCTCTCTGGATTGGAAGCACGAGAAAGTGGTGCAAAAATAGTATAAGCATCAGAGCGTCGATTCCATTGAAATATTTTGTTGAGGATTTTTCTGTTGAATCTAATTCAATTAAATTATAATGCTTCCATTAATGCATGATGACGTCACTGATATGAAAAATCTGTCATCAAATCATGTCATCTGACGACTCTTAGGGACCTTTGGGTCTAGTGCTAGCTACTTTTATTGCAAAAGAGTTGGCAACACTGCTTGAACTGCAACAAAGATTTAGTGTTTCAACACCCATACTATCGCACTACTTAGAATGACAGAAAAAGATTTCATATCTCACATGCAGTATGACAAAAATACTGTACTAGAGTGTCCAACTGCATCCTGTCATATTTTGTAGTACACAAGCTAGCACACTTTTCTGGCTACTCTGAGCCACAGTAGATGACCCAAAAATATTTTTGGTGCTTTAACTTTAACGTACCTTAACATTTAAAAAAAGATTTAAGATCCAGTCTTTCTCTAACCATGAACCCAAGGTTCACTTTACCTTATCCATAGGGTGCATGACGCAGATCAGAAAAAAGTTCATATGGTTTGAAATGCATGGACAGCCTCTTGGGACATAGTATACACTTTAAATCCATTTTTTACTTATTAAACTTTAACCTCATTTTATTCTTAGTTTTCAACCTTAATCAAGACTTGTAGAGCAGCAGAGCACAAGCTTAGGAGACATTTGAATTATTAAGCAAGAATTTTGAAGCCTTTACGTGTCTTACAAAAGGTGGCTGCTAACAAGTAGCTAAATGAGACTACAGAGTGTCATCACACTGAACACATATTTCCAGCCTAAATGTGGTGGCGAAGTTGAAGTCATGCGACTGTGGTGTAGTTTGTTTATAGCCCAGTGCTTTTTGCTTCTAGTGATTGCATTGACACTTTAAGAATTATAATATAATTATAAACTGTGCATAAAATATAAAATTATAAACGTGGTGGTCACCTGTGGAGACGATCTTGCTGAACAAAACATTTAAGTGTCATAAACGTACATGTTTGCGATAGAGTTCATTTTCGGCATTCATCAAAAATCTAATGGAGAAATCCTATTGGCTTTTTGCTCAGGAACAAGCAGGGTGGAGGGTACGCATATCCAAAAAAACTCCAGACAGGAGATCCGCACACTATATTAAAAGCTCCAAGTAGTTTTAATTGTGCAGCATTTCAATCAAACAGATCTTCATCAGGCACTTTGAAATCCAGATGTCAGAATGCTTAACGAAGATCTCTGTTTGATCTTCCGCCAGGGCAATGAGCGATGTGCAGGGATAAATGAATGATCCCTGCAGTGCTCTATTGGCAAGAATCTAGTGATACAATACGTGTCAGGATACAGGGATTGCAATTCAAGACAATAAATTGCGATTTCTCAAAATCTAATTTTAATAAAATTATCATTGCTTTCTGTGTGCCCATTTTGACTGCGTATGTTTCATAACCCTGTCTCCTTTGTGTTTACACTAACGATATGTTGGAGTGCAAGAGTCAAATGGTGGAAGATAAATTAAAACACTGAAGTATCAAGCAGTCAGGGGTTTAAAAACAACAGCAAACTTCCATGAACCCTTGTGCTATTAATTTAAAACTAATAGTGTTTTTGAGAATCAATACAGTATTAGTATTGTATAAGTATCACAATACACAAGTGGATCAATATGTTGCACCCCTATAAGACACAACATAGTGTCCAGATAGACAAAAACAATGGAGATTAAGAAATGACGCCCCTGCACTAAAGTGACATTCCCTCTGCCAGGTGTTGCACTATCCTGTTCTATATTGCACCATATTATATCATAATATTCATTTCCACACTAGCCTTGGAAACACTAGTATGCAGGCTGAAATTTGGAGGCAAAGACCAACAAACCCCAGGGAGTCATGTGGTGTTAATCAGGCTGATGTCTGCTGGAGAAAACCGTTAATTAGTTTTAGTTACTTTTGAGCACAACCATCCATAGCTTTTCAAGACCACAACCAGCAAAGCACAATACTATACCTAATACACTGTGCTTTTACACCATAATCTCCAAACTGCTGCAGGAAAGCACTCCTACAGTATGATGCAGAACTGCGTGACCTCTGTGCTATTAAAAATGAAAATTGTCAGTGAAGACAGCATCTGTATAAGCAGTAAGAAAATCCCACTAATCAGTGCAACTTCAGAGGCGTTTCTTTCAAGGTACATCTTTCAACACAAAACTTTGAATCTGCTACATTCTCACAGTAATTCAAACAGTCGCCTCAGTAATAGGAAGACAGCTTGAAACTCAGGGTTTCTGTCAGAGAGCCTAACGCTTTCATTAAATGTAAATGTAGCTCTTGGAATAAAAACAGGTTTAAATTGCTGTCACCGGTTTGGGATTTGGTGAATCACTGTGCTAGGGTCACAGTGTAAAATGGTGTAATGATTGCTATTTTTTGCAATGGAAAAAACTACTTTATACCTTTCTATATACATTGTAGCTCATTGAGAGTCTCGACATAGGCTCCTGCATTTCCTTGATGCAGCACCTATTAAAGAAAGCCAATGCTCTGAGAGACAGTCCATCCAGGATGTTTAATGAGTATAAATCTATCTCACCACAGGTCAATATCATGACAAATGGCTTTCAAAGTCTTTCAACCGACTGTTGACAATTTAAATAACAAGGATACTTCCCCCACTTTCCGTGGCTACCCAATTTGGTAGCACAGCTGAGGCTGTCTCTTACACTGCGTGTGTCGGGGCTCAGCAGAGCTCTCCTCTCTCCCCTCTGGGTGCCACACTGGTATTATTGGAAATAATGGAGTGATTATAGCCAAGGTGAATTATTGAGAGGGGACTGGGGGAGGCAGAGGTGGGGAGTAGAAGGAGAAAGGATGATATGGGTGGCATTGAAATACAGAACAAGTGAGTCACGGAGAAAGAGAAAGCAAAGAAAGATGAATACAAAAATTAAATGAATGGCGCAGAATGTCTGGGATAAATAGAAAAGGAGAGAGAGGAGGCGTCGTTCAAAAGGACACGATGAGGATCTTTTAGGCTGTGAATAACTGTTAAGATTGTGCAAACAGGTATAGATTTTGGAAAGAGAAAGAGGGAGCGTGTGAGCGTTGGGAGGGGCAGAATTAGAGACATATTGAGTTGGCAACAAACAGCTTATTTCTCTCTCCTCTGCTTCCCTGCAGTGGATTTATGGCTGTTGCAGTGGCCTTTGGGCTCCAGGCTGTTCTCAGCATGAGAACCTCCTAGCAATGCGCTCCCTCTGCGCTGTCAGTGTGAAGCTGCACACACAGACACACACATACTCACACATAATAACATGCACACACAAAGACACAACAAAAGGAGAGACAGAGAGACACACACTAACAAGAACAAATAAATGTGCGCTTAGAGAGAGGCACACACTAGTGAAGTCACAGCATGCACACACACACACACACACACACACACATTGTGAGGGTGTTGGTTGTGTCTCAAGTGTCACACATAGCCACACAAAGTGCTTGATGTCCTGCCCTTGACACTTTGCATGTACAGACGGCAGACTTTTTCCATCTACCACAGAGGTGTGTGTATGTATTCTTGTACTTGATACATAGTGAGGACCCAAACGAGTGAGGACGTTTTTGGAAAGTGAGGACGTTTTGGCCCGTTCTGACTTCTTTTAAAGACATTTTTTTAGGGTTGACTTGGTTTTAATCTTTGGGTTAAAATAAGGTTTAGGCTAGTGTTAGGGTAGAGGTTGGGGTTTGGTATTCACTAGTGATGCTTACAGTTAGGGTAACGCCTCGTTTCCACTTACACACTGTTAGCTCTGTCAAAACTGTTGCCGTTGTTAGCACTCTTTGTGCTGTTAGCACTATTAGCTGCCAGCTGTTCACTCAGACACCTAAATGTAGGCAATCACAGCTCATGCCTTGTTCCCATTTAGGTATGTGACTGGTGTCCGTAGATCCATAAATACACAAACGATGCCTCTAGTGTCCAACGAAAGGAAGTGCATTTCTTTACGGATGGATAGAAACTACCTGTAGCCCTGGGAGAGAGGCTAATTTTGTCCGGTTTTCGCCATCCAGTAGTTTGGAATAAGTGCTTGGAACATTACCAGGACAAAAACAGGACGTACATTGTGCAGCAACAGATAAATGAATATGTTAGCCTGCCAGGTACGCGGCATGTTTTGTGAAATATTTCAATAAAAAGACGTCTGAACGGCTGAATTTGTCATAATGACAATCTGACTGTATATAATGTATAACCATATTTTAGCAGAATAACATTAGATTCAGAATGTGTTAACACTAGATAAACATGTTCTTTTTAATCATACAAACTCACTTGACAATCACCACAGGCAACTGAATCAAAGGAAGTAGCCTGTTAGCCAGTTAGCAGCCTGTTAGCTAAGCTAGCACACTGTCATACGGTCTCTCTGAAATCCATGAAATCCAAATGTTACATTTTTTTTTACATACTCAAAGCAAATAGCAGAAAAGAAATATTACAGAGGCACTTTTGATATCACAGAGATTCCCACAGGAGTGAATGGACTTTCAGATGTCTCGTCTCTGTACACATACATAAGTGGAAACGAGGCGTATGGGGCCAGGGAATGCATTATGTCAGTGAGGGTCCTCATAAAGAGAGATGAATAAGAGTGTGTGTGTGTGTGTGTGTGTGTGTGTGTGTGTGTGTGTGTGTGTGTGTGTGTGTACACACATGAATATTTGAGTGTGTAAGTGTGAGGGCCCATCCTTCCTTACACCCAGCGTGTGGGTTAATAAGCACTGGAGTGTATCTGGCCTTTCTCTAAATGTTTTCACCTCTATTCTGGACACTTGCTGTTTATCTCTGCTTCATGTGTCTCACACCATTGACTTTACTCTCCCTCTCTCCTTCTCTCTGAGACATCAACCTATCTCAGTTTCTGATTTAAATCAATTATTAATGCACGCTTCCTTTCCTCTCTTCCTGCTTCTCTCTGTCTTCCTCTTGCACCCTCTCTCCCTGTCTTCTCTCTTTCCTACTTTAGTTTAATTCCATATCCTCTTCCTCATTCCCCTGTGTGGCTACCCCTGTCTGCCATATCTTCAATTTCTGTTTTTTTTTCTCCCCACACCCCTCTGACAGTTGCTGTCTTTCTCTCTGATGTTTGTCTCCCTGGGTCTCCACTGCTGTCATGGCAGGAGAGAGGTAAAGGCACCGGAGCTGACAGCGGTACAGGGGAATGGCAGGCGGTGTGGTCGCAGGATCCATAATAACCTGTGCATGTCCCCGTCAGATCCCTGCTCTCGCATCCTGTCCACAGGTAAGAGGAATATCTTATTATATGTTAAATCATTTTTAAATCCCATGAAACAAAAACTCCACATATTCCCCTATGTTTTACACTTAATCAAAGACCAAACCTAACAATGTATCAATTAATCTCTCAGTACTCGCACACTTCTCTACTCTTTTTGTTTCTCTCAACCCCAAGTCGACTGGTTCTTAATAAAGATGTAATCTTTAAAAACAGGTTTATTGAGCACAGGCCCAGGAGACCAAAGTATTAGGGCTCGCCCCATGCAAAATATTACTTAAATTAACATAACCATGAAGAGACTCAAAATAACAACAAAGTAGGGCTGCCCCCCGACTAAGACTTCTCCTAGTTGACCAATAGTCGTCATTTAGAGCCATTAGTCGACTAGTCGCCCTCATGTTTATGATATTAATTTAATTATTAAATGATATATTTTGGTGGTTTGAGTTGAAGGTGTGAGAAAGAATAGTCTCAGTAACATTGTTAACACTGTGCTACATTACAGAGAAATACAAACCGTACTAATGAACCTTCATTAATATAGGCCTATATTTTATCTACAAGTGCACGTCACACACTGAGCGAGCCGCCTGTTAATGACGCTGTGGGCTAATGGGCATGTAGCTACTTCCATGTTTCACATGATACGTCATGTTTGTAGTCGACCAATGAAGACGAGTTTACATATCACCTTGGGTTGGTCCTTCACCTTCTCAAAATGATCCCACACTTTGGATTTCCTGCCCGACATGTTATTAACTAAAGAAATTAAATTCCACATGGTCCAGTCATATAGGTTTTGACTTTTTTTTTTTTTCTGTGACTAAGCGACCTATGAAATCTTGCCGACTAATTACCTTACTACTTGACTAACGTAACGTCGACTATTAGGGGGCAGCCCTGCTACAAAGAGACACAAAGATACATAACAACTGCAAAGATACCAAAAAAAGACCTCAGAGTCTGTGTGTCTTGCTCCTGTGTAGGATAGGTGGTGGGGACCTTTGCATATCTGTGCCCAGGGGCCCATTGTCTCATAATCCACCCACGCATACATTTGTATATATAGTAGTTTTTAGCAAATGTTCCTCAAACAGGAGTAAATAGTGCATCTGCTGCAGACTATTTTCTTGTAGAATTTATGACAGCAGGATGGTTTATGTGAGATTGACTCAAAACAAACCAACATTTTCATCACGATGCAGAAATATTTTGTGCAATTTTGTGTTTCATTGATGTGTTTTTAAACTCCGACTGAAGTTAAATTGCTTTTTCTATCTGCTACATATCTGCTCTGCAAATCACTTGCTCTGTGTTGTGTCCCAAAATGTCCATTAAATTGACAGACATTTTCCTATTTTGATACCGCCAATCAAATCTTGTATCAAGCAGTGACGTTCTATCATAGGCAGAGAGCAGACGGTCACACTGACCAGACAGCAGCCTACACAACACAAGAGTCACAGACTTTGAGCAGCCCACACCAGCTTTCCTGCTAAAGTCTCCATCTTATCTAACTCACAAACACAGACACACATCTCGTCCTGCAGCTGAGCTTGTTGAGTGAGCCTCCAACCAAACATTCACCAGGGAGAGGAGCACTGTCGACATCAGTTTGCAGGCTGGATAGCTCATTAGCTGCTCAGCTGCAGCACGTTAAAGGAAAACCTCACCCCCAAATGAGCATTTGTTTATCAGTTACTGACCCTGTGTTGTGCTCAATTCTTGAAGAAAACTTTGTTTTTCGCGCATGCCTCCACAGTGAACAAAGATTTCAAGACAATGCCTGATTAATTGAAGTCATCTGCGTCTGTGTTTAGCAACAGCAGAACTACAGTATAGCAACACATCAGTTTACAAACTCTCACACAACCTGTGCAGTATAATCCAAGTCTTATTATCTAGTCGTATGCTCAGTAATTCCCGAACACATGCATTTTTGCTGAAACCGTACTATTTAAAATACTCATCCTTGTGTGCATCACATCCATGCAGAAGTGTTTCAAATTGTACCGTTTGAGGGGAAATGCATGTGTTGAAGTCTTCCTTTCAACAGCATGTAAACACACCTGAGATGCTGGTGTTTGTCTCTGGCATGTAGCCTAGTTAGGAAACAGGGCAAGTTTGTTTTGCTTCCATTTGGACACCGATGCGCCCCTCCAGCTGGTTGACATTAGGAGTATTTCTGATGTTTCCCCAAGAGCCTATATTTTAATTGACTTTTTAATAGTAAAAAAACAATTTAACAATTAATTAAAAATCATTTTGACATTATTTTGACTACATAAAGAAAAGACAATGTGATTTCACTTGGATTAATACTTTTGAGAAAACAGTACTGCCCTAAAAGGGAAAAGGTCTTAACTAACCAGAGTGTAGAAAAAATGATTTTTTTTTTTTTATTTAATTAATTTTTTTTTTTTAAATATATATTTTATTTTATTTTATTTTATTTTATTTTATTTTATTTTATTTTATTTTATTTTATTTTTTGGTGGCTAAATTAATTGTAGGCAGAATAATGGAAACTTGGCAATTGTTTTAACAATTAATTAAAAATCTGACATAATTTTGTCTACATAAAGAAAAGACTTAAGGTGATTTCACTTGGATTAACACTTTTAGGACAACAGTACTGCCCTACAAAGGCAAAATATCTTAACTCACCAGAAGGTAGAGAAAAATGATTATATTTATTATTTTAATTTATTTTAATTTATTTTAATTTATTTTATTTAAGAAATATTTTTATTTTATTTTTTGGTGTCTAAATGAATTGTAGGCATAATAATGGAAACATGGCAATTCCTTTTTTTTTTTTTTGTTAAACATTTATCTACATAAAAATCTTGAGCTCAAACCACAGACCCTCATTCTGAATTTAAGGTCCTGTGCTTTCGCATTATTTGCAAAATAATAAAGTGTCTAGCCAAAGCAAAATGCAGTAACTTCGATCCACTTAATATAATATAATAGAATATGAATGAGAAGAAATCAGTCAGGACGGATTATGTTTTGATGGTACATTGCCAGTTCACCTTATTAGGACCAAATTGGGTAAAATAATCTTTGTATTTAATTAAAACAGAACCTTACAATATTAATTTTCCCCAAAACAGTAACTTCATGCATGAGTGAACAAAGCCTCCTAAACACAACAAAACAAAGCCAAAAAACTCTAAATGAACCCACTTTTTTTAAAAACAAAAACAACATCGGAGACACAAGATATTTATCCACATCACAGAGCAGTTCTTTATTGTTCCACAAAAGACAGGAAGTCCTTTTAGACCAAAATGACGTTAAGATCTGCACAGCAGAATAAAGCTCCATGGCACAAAGGGATAAACACTATTAGATTTGTCCCCCACCTGTCAATGTGTGCAGCGTTGTATCAGCATCGGCTTACTCGGACACATCACACCATACTATAACTCAACATTTCAGACGTCATGATGATTAGTATAACATTCCTAACACAGCATATCAGTAATGAAATGTACTTTTTATTGTTGTCCTTTGGGGGAGTCGCGTTCGGTGGTGTACACATGGACTATTCCCATCACTGTCATCACAAGTATATTTTGCATAATTAGAGCTGGCTATAAGCTCTCTCTGAGGGCTTTTTTTCTCCTACAGAGATCATATTGACATTTTCCAGAGACAATTGTTTTATGTTGAGCCTCATTTATTTTCTTCCTCACTGTACCGACAGACTGAACATCAGATATATTGTCCCATGAGGAAAAGGAATAAGCCCTGGCGGTCAAAAAACTTAAAAAGAAACTGTCAGTGAACTGTATCAGGAGTTGGATTTATTATTGTACACATAATAAGAAGTCTGAGCCTGGTTTTAATGAAACGGTAATCGCGATATAGGTGAATGATTTATATTCTTTAGAGGAATTATTTCCCCTGAGTCCTCTGATTTTTCTTTTTTTTTTAAAGCTGTTTCTACAGGGAGGCATTTTCACATAAACCCACTTCTGCTTTGCCCTCTGTGTCTTTGCCCTTGTCAGCTGATGATACCATCTGTTTGGTCATGACTGAATTGGGTCTGTTGACACCTGTGAAATGATTAAACACAGAAAGGAAACTCTCAGCTGTCCTCCGACTCTGCAGTATATATCAATACTATAAAAATAGACTACTGCTTTTCTGCTACTGCATTTCGTTAAATCCAGTCAGAAGTAGTATTGCCAACAATCTCCTATACCTCAACGACAGATTAAATCTAATTCCACTTCCTGAATGACTGACATGACCACCCCAAAAACGATATTACTGCCATGAAACTGTCGCAGTTCTCCTGCAAAACTACCTGGTTAGTTTTAGGCAACAAAACTGTGTGGTTAGGTTTGAAAAGACGTCGTGGTGTTTGACATTAAATAAGTACTTTTGTCAACAACGTCACATACGTCACGAGTGTTGTATGCTACACATACTAGCATGTTTGGCTACGTTGTTATTTAAAGAAATCAGTGTTGACCTAGGGACATGAATCTCCTGGGTGAAAGCCATGTGTTTGTTTGACCCATCTAACCTACCAGTAAATCTTTGATATTTGTACAACAGTAAGTGAAGTGTAGTTATTCATGCCACATCACATCCCCGCCTCCTCTGCTCCTATAATAACTACTACAGCCACTAGAAGACGCCGCCTTACAATAAACCTCAGTATGAGTTGTAATAAGCTGCTTGCACAATCGACCTATGTGGTTGTTTTTTTGGTTAGAGTGGGCTGAATATAAGCCCCCAGGAACAGCGCTGGGCCTTGAAGCCAATTTTACGAAGTGGCCAAAAGTGAAATTATTCCATCCGGGTCCGTCATGTGATGCCGCTGGGCCCAAAGAGACTTTATCCCATAGACTTACATTATGAAAAAGACATCTGTAAATCAGTGGATACAATGTTTCTGAGCATCCCAGCTCTTACGAACTGACTCGTTTCACCATCAGGATTTGATCCATTCAGTCTGATAACATTTCGAAAGCCTAGAAGAGCCACACAATTAAATCATTCTTATCCCCATTTAAGTTAAGTGAAGCTCTAAAGCAGAAGGTAGCTGCTCAGCCACTGTAAGGCAGAGAGCATTTTGCAGATTGCAAAATGCAAAGCTTTTAAATTGAATGCCTCTAGTAAATAAGTGCTTGCTGCACCATTTTATTGTGGCCAGGCAACCACCCCATTATGTCTTTACATTAACCTTCCTCTGTAATCAGCCTGCCTTTTTGTTTGTTTGTTTTTTTCCACAGTAATTAGTAGCTAGTTCCTAAAATGTTGAGGCAGAGGGTACTTGCTGTAGCTCTGGTTGAGGTTGAGAGGCTATCAGCACATAGTTTTTTGAGCTCAAGGAAACAGAGATCTGAGTGGGTACACAAGACCCTACTAAAGAGGGTGGATCATGGGGAGTACCACCAGTTGGTCCAGGAGCGTCGCCTCGATGATGGCTGTTTACAGGCATATTTTAGGATGATTCAGGGACGGTTTGACAGCGTGCGGTCTATCGTCGGGCCGTATAGTTCTGGGTATCTAGCAACCACTACAACCAGTTTCTCCTCCATTGTTTACCAACTGTAAACTTGTTGTTGTGACGACCACATAAGACCCACCTCTCAAATCATCTGATTGGACAATGGGAAAAAGATGAAAAAAGAGATGACGTAGGGCGCTTTTCCAGTCTGAGTTGAAGTTTTTTCAATTCGAGGAGTTCAGAGTGCTCTGGTAAAAACGCGAGGTGCCCAGCGTGCAGAAACGTGAGGCATGTTGTAATTAAAAAAGCGGGAGAAGTCATTAAAAACAGTTATAAAAAGGTGTTTCCAGCTGCTAAAATGCTTTCTGTGTGATCAGGGCCTAAGTCTCTTGTGCACTTGCTCTATCAGCCCCATGATGCAGAAGAAATGGGAAATTTCGTACCGCTGAAATCAAGCTTTTTTGGCTTCTTTTGCCACTGAGCAACTTTCACAGAAATGAACAGTGAATTAACATCCAACACCATATCCAGTTCTCTTTATACATCCACGGCTGAGTAATGCACAATTGAAATGGGACACCGGTTTACATTATTTAGGGTCATTCTGATGATTGACTGTCGTCTCCAGGTGTGTGCATGGAAGACGGAGAGAACTGGTGCTCTCAGATCAACAGGCTGCAGCAGCTGCTGGATAAGCTGGAGTGTCAGGTATGAAACTCTTCCTTCTGTATGTTTTCAAGCGGAATAAAAATTGAATCTGAAAGGTTAAGAAAACATGAGCACAAAGCTTTTATGTTTCTGACCCTCTCAGCCCCCATAGATTAGATGAATGCATAACTTTCCCGTGAATACTATCTATCCGCCATCGACATGAAATGTATTAACTTTGCTGAGCAGGTAATGGAATCAATTTAATAGGAAATAACAAAAGCTGTGCGTGGGCTATTTGTTTTGCTGTCACAGGCCTGCCACCTCGTTTTAAAAAACATATTCATTATTAAATAAATTGTGACAAATTATGCGGAGAATATGCAAAATAGTGGTGCCTAATGCATTAGCTTTTCAAATATTTTGGGGCATGGAATATTAATGTGTTAAGAATAATGAGAGGTACACACTGCTGCATTGCAAGCTGTGCAAATCCTTTCACCTGTAAGCCTGCCTGTGAGGCTGCATTTATATGATCGTAAGATTACTTGGGACACGTGGACTTACTTGAATAGTTAAATGCTCTGTTTTCATCATTATGTCTAGGACAAGGTGTCATCTTTGTGCTTGAATAGTTTTAGAGGTGATGACAGCCTGTGAACAGACCTTTTGTAGATCTTATTAACTCTATTATGTTCCATGTTGTACATTTCTATTCAATTTATACACTGACAGCATAATTTAGAGAAGGTTTTTGCGCATTTGGGGTGATAAGAAAGAGAAAGGGTGCATTTACAGCATGTACAAAACAATGGTTTTCTAAGAGGAGCTCTACAGATCTGTGTTTCTGTCACACAAAGCAATCACCTCGCCACCTCTCATTTCTCATCCCGTGTCCTATGACCCGCTCTCGCCACCACATCTCAAATCCCCTTTACACTCTCCTGCCACATCTTCTTCTCATCTCATTCTCTCCCCGTCTGTTCTTTTCTTTATTAACTCCCGTTATTCCAATCTTTTGATGTTCATCCATCCACTCCTTTCAGCCTCTCTCTCAAAGCATTTGTCTCTCTCTAGTCATCAGTTTCCCCCGACCCAGAGGGACTCCGAGTGCAATATCAAAACAATTCATAACCTGCAGGATGTTCGTAGTGCAATTTCCCCACACTTCAATGCCACCACCACCATCACACATACACCTTCTGTCCATCTCTCCCCTTCTTCTTTGCTCTCTCAGATGCAACAGAATGAGTTTTCTGCCTCAAAGGTTATGTTCCCCGTGTACACACACACATGCACACACAAAAACCACAACCTTTTAGATGGAAAGCTCATTCTGTTTTACTGTATTCCATCAATCACAGCACCATACACTTATAGACTATATGCTGTAAACAGCCTACGGATATGATTGGAAAAAAAATGTATGATGAACATGTTTTCCACTTGTTTTTCTTTTAAAAACACAATTTTAATCTACTCTCTGGAGTGTGGCTACGGCTCATTTCTTTGCTCTGCTATTACATTTTTAGCTATAAGAAACACAATGGCATTATTGAATAAATGGATGTAACCTTTATAGCCCTGTGGGGAATTTGTTTCACACAACAGTGTCTGAAAAATGTCAAATCACACACACATAAAGCCACCAGATATCATGGAACAGCAGAGCAACAGGAAAAAAACTACATTACAATAGCAGCTCTGATTCACATACTTAGTACATTTACCATTTGTTCCTTCAGCCTGCAAACAGGAGCATTCTCCCATAGGTGCAAATGACTGCAAATAGGGTGCAAATATGTTCTAACCATCAGCACTTTATTTGCTCTCATGTTGCTTCTGTGTGGAAATGATGAGATGATGTTGGCTACTTATCTTAAAAGTGGCTTGATCTTTTAACATGGTGTGCAAAGTTATGCAATGTGGGATGAAATACATGAAACTAATGGTTGTTACCAAAATGCTGTAAAATTATTCTTATAATGACTTTTTAAAAAGCAGATTGATTGAAACAGAAAATAAAAGATGTTTTATAAAAAAAATAAATAAATAAAAAAAAAAGACAAGTTAGGGGCCGTACCCATGCCTCGTCTTTAACCGCCTGGAAATTGCGAGGTCAGGCAGTGGACGTTACTTTTGGGGCTTTTTTGAGCCAGCTTTCAAGACCACAGTGGCAGGTTGTGTCTGAGGTTGCTAAGCAGATCTTCCAGGCGCTGTTTATGAGTGTGTGGGCATAACGTCCGTGGGACAGATGTAAAGCTCTGGGTAGCCCTGCACTAACATGATCAACTTCTCCATATTTGTCACAGACTGATATTTACAGAAGAAGGGAAAGATATCTGTCGGCTGTGATTGGTTGGTCCTCGTCACATGGCAAGCGGTGCAAGCCGCTGCGTTCCAAATGTTGAACTCGGTTTGTCTCAGGGTGCAGCCGTCACACCCTGAAAAATAGGTGATGCGTCTTCATTGAAAACACTGAATTTAAGGGTGCATGAGTACAACCCCTTAGCTAGTTGCTCACACACATTCTGCTCTTCTCAATTTCAGACTGGTTCAGTGGTTTCATTATTTATGCCCATACCTCTGACATTAATGACATTTCTTTTCCGCATGTTTACCAGAGCTAAAAGCTTCTTCTCATACTTGATACCTTCTTGTTTCAGGGTCCCAAGTTGGAGCCACTGAAAGAGGACACACTGGCCAGCACATACAAGTCTGTAAGTCAACACTGATATAAGCATTTTACCTTTTACAGAGACAATTCACTCCAAAATCAAAATTACCTGTAGCGCTATTCATCAATCTTGATTGTTTTGGTGTGAGTTACGAAGTGCTGGTGACATTGGCTGTAGAGATGTCTGCCTTTTCTTCACTATAAAAGATGGTATTTGCCTTGTGGTGCTCAAAGCGGGAAAAATACATTTGAGAAACTTTGATAAAGTTTCTTTAAACAGAAGTACACCCACCAACGGTATCACTGTGCAGAAGGAAGCGGGCGTCCTCTGCTACCTCACCTGGCACTACTGAGCTGGCTGATGTTAAAGCTCAGCCGAGGAGGACGCCATTAATGTTTACATCTCCTGCTGTCATGAGCCTCTCGTCCATGAATAGATGCAAGCATCTAGAAAATAGTTCCTGCTCACAACAAGGTCTGTGGATTATCTTCAAATTCAACTTTATTTTGTCCCTGGAGGGCAATTAGTGGCACAGCAAATAAAAACACACATAAAAAGAAACAAGAGTACAAATAAGAATATAAATACTCAACAATCAGGGGGAGGTGGGAGGAGCCAGATACAGTGATCTGAGACAAACCATCAATATCACCGTCAGCAAACACTGTCATCATCATCATTACTCATCAAAAGATCATAAAAGTTTGACCCTTCCACTGCCGTGCATTCAAAAGTGAAACGGCAGTCGGAATGATAGACTGCTTGTATCTGTTACTCTTATCGGGGGAAGTCTGAGCTGAGAGCCAGGAGGCAAGAAACCCAGAGAATAAGGGGTGGGAACTGTCGGAAAGGATGGCTTTAGCCTTCCTCCCTGTGTGTTTATGAAACGTGACAGGATTATCTTGAGTAACCGGGTCATGATTTCTGGAAAGAGACATTACTGTTGAGTCTTTCAAATGTGTTTTTTTGGCACTATGAGCACCACAAGCTGAGTGCCATCTAGTTTTATTATATATCTCCAACTCTCGGCCACTAACAGCGAAACAATCTAGTTTGATCAACAGCACTACAGATAAGAGGAAAACATGGATTTTTGAAGAATCATTTGTTGTCATGACAATCACTTAAACAGTTAAGGATTACTTAAGTGGTGCGTGGATTACACCACAGGCTGCCACACGCAGGGTGTTATTAAAGCAAGATGGAAAAAGCTTGATCATTACAACACTAAATTTTAAATTGAGATTTTACAGGCACAATTATGCTGCGTAGCCACACACACACACACACACACACACACACACACACACACACACACACACACACACACACACACACACACAAACACAAACACAAACACAAACACAAACACAAGAGACAAGGACTGAATAGCACATAAACCACTCCATACAAACCAAACTAACATTTTACAGACAGCATCTCTCAGCAAGCAAACACTCAAGGTCGGACTGTGCGGTGAGGCCTCTGCATTGCTTTGTTGAAATGTGAAATGTGACACTTTGCCTGGAGCTACTGCGCAGCAGAGATATTATATAGAACAACTCTCTTTATGTCAGACTGTGCAGTGGCTTGATTACAATGATTGCTGCTCACTGTGCAAATCAAGTGGAGTACAAACTAAGAAAGAACTTTAGTGGATGATTGCTGATTAAAACAATGTTTTCACATTTTGTTCTTTTCAAAGGAGCCACGCTCAGCTCCGTCATGTTACATTAATTTTGCATACATCAACATAAGATACAAGAAGTGCACAGCTGAGTCGGTGCTACTGTGTCTGGACTAGATTACTTTATGCAGAGCGTTTCACCATTGCCAGCATAGTTCCCCTCTACATATTTGACTTGTGACTCCATTAACACCCCCCCGCTGCTCCTCTTTTTACTCTTTGTGATTGTGTACACCTCCAGTAGTTTTAGCATGCTCCAAAAAGCTGACAAAATATAATTTAAACACTTCCCCACCTGCGCTCAGCAATTATTCTCTCCTGAAAATGCATTTTACTCATCCTATTTGCTCGCTGTCCCCATTCTAAATGTCAAGCGGCACACCTGTTCCATCCTAAATGATACCAAAACCTCTTGTACTTGCAACTCTAATGTCTGTTTTTTGGGGCACAGCTCTACCCATTCAAGCTTATTCCAGCCATGAAAATCAATGCACAACAAGCCTCAAGGTTAAAAAGTGATCAGCGGGAGGCAGTCAAGGGCCAGCTGACGTTCACAGGGTTCACCTCGAAACGAGAGAGTAAATAAAAGTTGGTGTGAGTATATTTGACGTGTTCACACATGGACAAAAGACGTGACTGACTCATGCACTTGAGAGGTATAAATGCTGTGAAAACACACACAGACAGGTGAGAGTGTTTTGTTAGGGGTAACTATGGTGACAGTTGAAGCACTTACAACAGCAACAGTGAGGTGAATGTTTTTACATGTTTTCATGGTAGAAAAAAAGAATATGGTAGAAAGGGCAGTGTTTCTGTTTCTCCATTTCTTTAAGGAATTCAGAATAAGCCTTCCAAAGTGAAACCCTGCAGTACAAGGCAAACAACACTGAAATAAAAACACAGAGACGACCCTTGTGATCAAGAGCTGAGTAATGTCACAATGGAGGGACAACTACGCAGGTTGATTTTAGCGCTGCTCATCGTGGACTATATTGCTGTCATTGTTCATTTGAGTCAAACCATACAGTTTGAAAACGAGGCGCGGCTCCAACTAGAAAATAATGTTTTGATGCATTGGATGTGCTGAATATGGGTGCTTCAAGAAGGTCTCAGTCCGGTTGTTTTGGTGTGCACCCGAGTGTGATTGCTGTGTTCACACCTGCCCAAATGAACTACACTTAGGGGCAAACGAACTTGAGTTCAATTTAACCAACCCAAACAGGGCAGGTGTGAAAGCATCCTGAGATAGCCTGCGATGTAATCATGAGGATGAATATATTTTTAGCAACCAAAAATTTTGGACCCATGTCGTTCATAACTGGACTTTTATAAACCTTGTCTGTAGGCTTCAGCACAACAAAGTAGGAAATAACAACAATAAACACAACTAAAATAGGCATTAAAAGAAACCATTTAACTACATAGCCTGCTTACTTACATCAAGGTAAAATGACCAAATCAATTAAGTCTATTCTACAAGTCTACAAAATCTGGTAGGCAAATCCTCGGCTTCTGAAATGCTCCCGGTGTGGTGTGACACAGTGAGGAGGATAAAACAAAACCAGGTCGCTGCTAGAGCGCTGCAGCTGGTGGATTTTCTTCTTCTGGGTCCTTACAACCAAGATGGCAGCAAAGATAACAAAATCAGTTTATCTTGTATTGTGTCTAACTTTAGTGGATCATAACATAGCAGGTATGGAATTAATCTGCAGATGCTCCGATCCAAAATGAGACCAGTCTTTTCAATAGATGTCAGTTTTAAGCCATGACAAAGTGCAAAATATGGCCTGCAACAGACAGTGTAGCTTGATGTTTTTAGCAAAGCCAGTTTCCAGAAAACTTGGAGCCCCTACCAGCTGGTTAAGAGAAGTAAGAAGTCAGTAGTCAATGATAAAACTGTCAAACAGGTTTTTCAACAACTGACCCACCCCGGGACGCAGACTGGCCATCAGGGATCCTTGTGGGAAGTCAAACAACATTCATCTGCACACACTGCGATGCCACACAGCTGGTTCAATATCAGCAAAGTTTCCCTCTATATATTTATTGTCCTCTGTGTCAATCAGCAGTGATGTTGTGGTTCACTTTTACACTGTGATCTGTAGCCTATAGTTGGGCTTTAGCTTCTAACTATCTTTGTCTTTTTAACCTGTTGTTGCTGCTGAGTCAGTTTGACATCCTGGATATATCCTTCAAACACAGACTGTAGACCCCTCTGTCTGCTTCTCTCTGGAATCACTGTTTCATTTTTCCATAAATATGATCATATTTCTTCAGGGAGTGCAGTTAGTAACAGTGTGGGCTCCATGCTTACTCTGACAGTTTGTCGGACCATCACAAAGGGGCGGGGCTTAGCAAAAGGTCAATTATAAATCACAGCATCTATGAGAGATCCTTGAGCATATAGTCATAAATGTGCACACAAAAAATAGGTTGATTGGTCCAGTAGTTTGCAATATAACCTGCAGACAGACAGATACAGTCACACACGACCAAACACATTATCCCCATTATCCCCTCCAAGCTTATGCCTGGCCAACAGAGCTATATTTTTTTTCACCCACCCGTAGTGGAGTCTGGTCGTGTAGATTGTTTTGATTTTATGTGCTGAGGTTTTAAGTATCCTCATGTTAAGTTCCTGCCACTGCAAAACAATTGAGCTGAACATAAATTTGCTCTTCAGAACACTGAAAAACTTTTCATAGGTACTATTTTTGGCAGAAAGATGGTCAATGATAACACTCCACGGCAGGTCTGTGTGTTACTCACTTTTTAAATGTCATTTTTAAATGTTATGAGCATCATAAATTAAACTCCATCCTCCACTGTATTGAAGTGGCGACAACAATCTGAGGAGATTTCAGAGATTTATATCTCAAAACTAAACCTTCATGGCACAGACACCCAAAATATGTCTTTGTGTCATGAAGGTGAACCGACCTTTTCAGGCAGATTCAAGTCTCTGGAAAAAAAAGTACCTCTAAAAGATCAGCCATAAGATGAGTTTCACTTTTACTGGTTGCGGCAGTGACTCACTCTTGCATTGAGTTGTTGAGAAAGTAAAGAGGGCAGCAGGTTGACGCGCAGCACCGAGAGACCAGGCAGAGGACCTTAAAGTTCAAGCCCGCTTTCCCTGAAGAGGACGCCGAATCAATGACAGCTGCAGGGATGTTGCTCGTTAGCTGGCCACATCAATCGATGCAGGGGAAAAAAATATGATTTCAAAGTATCTTTTCTTTCCCTCTGTCAGGAGGTCCATGGATTGATATGGAAAGCAGGTGTTTTATGGAACAGTTTCATGGTACATTTAGTTGACTGTGCTGTCGTTACTTTGCCGGCGGACTTCAGCGAAGAAAGTGTGAAAAACATCCTGCAACACTGACTTACTGTAAGTTCAGATTTAATTGAGAGGGGGAAGCCAGCTGTTGTCAGTATCTTACATGAGAAAATGACAGCTCTGATGACACTGATGAGATGTCTTGGCAACACAGGTATTACAGTGTGCAGGTACAGCATCAGTATACTGTTATATAATCACTTTTCTCTGTCTTCATGGCTTAGAATTTACAAAACGTCCTTGAATTTCACTTAGATAACTTTACAGTCAGTGCCTCCATCCTTCTTTCTGCAGCTGTTTGCAGTCAGGCTTTCAGATGTATTGACAACTGAATGTACTAACAAAGTGCCTTAAGTGAGAGCAATACCAAGTGGTGTACTGTTTGTTTATTTATACCTCATCTGTTGTTGGTGACAGTGAGATACGTTCCCTCAGGAAAGTCTAATCAGTTCCTCATCAGATGCTTTAAAAGTATCCGTGTTGACAATGTCTGGAAACACGCCTGGACCTCAGGAGGGGAGGGGTATGAGCTTGATGCCTCCTTAGACACACGCACAGAAACCTGTTCTTCTTCTGGGCAGACAGTCCCATCCCATTATATACTCTCTCTGTCTTGTCTTGTCTCGTTGCCAACAGAACATCCTGCTGGTTCAGAGGCAGATGTCAGTGACCGAGGAAGATCTGGACAACTTCCGGAAAGTCCTGAAGAGCTACATCGATGCCACCGCAGCCCACTCTGACAATCTGCAGTGAGTGTCGTGCTTGTTTTCGGGAAAAGCAATATATCTTTTAAACAGCTGTGTCAGGCCCTGCTGCTGAGGTAGCTTTTTGAATATTGAGACAGTGTTGAATCAGGGGTTTGAATTGTCAGCGCTGCCAAAACTGATGCTGTGAGTAAGCTGAGGGGAAAAGGATGGAAAAGTAGCGTTCATGGAAAATTCCCCATGAGCATTTTATCAACTATCATCTATCTTAGATGTTTTAGCAGCTTTTATGTGACACCAAACTGTGAGCAGCTTAATTGGAAATTTAGCCCAGCCTCACTCCCAAGGCGTTAAAATATGTTGCTTTGGCAGCATTACGATAATGACACATCGGGCTTTCAACCAACGCCAATGTAAACCCATGTGCATCATTATAGACTGTATGAAATATTGGACGCAATTACCAGGATGTCACCCACTGGTTTGTGGACTCCCTTTGAGGACTCAAGTTTCGGCTGTGACCATATTTGGGCGAGAGGGTGAAGCTGTGGAGAAGTGAGGGGTGGATCTGATTCACAGACTGTAACTACGCCTCGCCTGTCACTTAAAAGCCCCGTTTCCACCAAGCAGTGCGGTACAGTTCAGCTCAGTACGCTTTTTTTCTGTTTCCACTGTGAAAAGTTGTGGATGGTACCAATATAACTGTTCTGTACCGTCCCCATTTTTGGTCCCCCCTCTGTTGGGGTACCTAGCACACAGATCTGGTACTAAAAGGTGGAGCTGTGAACACTGCAGTCTGATTGGTCAGTAGAGGACGGTCACTCTGCTCAGGGCTGAGTTGTGGCTGGTTTTGAGGCTTTGATGACATACACTTGTATATAAGCATTTATATATATTCATTTCGGCCAGATTATGTAAACTGCATATATTCTAATCCTCACTTGGAGAAAAAAAAAAAAACGTCGTGGAGCGTTGTTCCTGTGGGCTCCAGCAACACTAAACCCCTGAGCTTGCCTGAGAAGGACTAAATGCACAACCTTGCTATTTTTAAATATCCCATGGAGAGAGACTCTCACTGCAGCCTGTTCTATTTTGTTCTGAAACCTCGTTCTGTGGATGGTAAACGAGGTGCAGACTGATAAAGGAGGAAATACAGTGAGTGCTGGACAGAACAGTGAGTGACAACAACCCCACCCACATTTAAGAGTACTGTTTGTGGTGGAAACACTAGGGTCTAGGTACCATGTCTGAAGGGTTACTGTTGGTTCCAAAGGTACCATACTGAAAGTGTTTGGTGGAAACAGGGCTTTAGGGGCGTTGTCCTTAATCAAGCGTACCATGCTGTGAACATGTTTATGTTTGGTGTAAAGTTGAACATTTTAACACGGGGTCTATGGGGGTTAACTTGCATCTGGACCCTGCCTCAAGTGGCCATTCAAGGCACTGCAGTTTTTGGCGCTTCTGCATTAAATTAATTTTTCTACCCCATCAGTCAGCTTGCGTCACTAATGACAACCACAATCTTTTCATCACCCTAACCAAGTGGTTCTGTTGCTTAAACCTTACCCTCAACCCCTCCTGCATCAAGATATTATACAAAAGGCTGTCCTCAGTGTAGTGATGCTTGGGCCTTCTGCCCAGGTGTCATAATATGACGAATCGGGATGAGACCACTTTGGCAAATGAATTCAATAATTATATATTTAATAACAATTTATTATTTTCACGAAGTGACACTGTCATTGATTTAGCTCATGGAAATTAAGGCTTAATTGTCTTGTAATGGCGTCTGCTGTCTTGCCCCCTGCCTAGTTCTAACTGACATCTCTCAAAAGATTGAAACTTTTCATGTCATGTACCCTCACTGAGTGCAAACTCTCTTTCACTTTGTATCCTCTTCTTGCCCCACTCCACTTTTTCTTCTCCACCCTGCTGTCAGTGTGTCCGTTCAGAAGCTCCCGGGAAAGTTGTGTTACATAATGTATGAGTTCTGGCAAGACCGCATCTCCTGGATGAGGTCAGTATGGTGTGTGTGTGTGTGTGTGTGTGTGTGTGTGTGTGTGTGTGTGTGTGTGTGTGTGTGTTGTTGTGTGTCAGATATTGGCAGACTGTTTGGCACTCTTAACTTTTTGATGGAAATGTTCCCCACCAGTGAAGATGAGCAGATGGCCCATCTCTCAGTTAGCACACACACACTGAGGCACACATACACACACGCACACATGGATATATCTTAAATGGCTTCACGTGGTCATACACATATTAATTTGTATATTAATCTGCACAAACTGTCTGTTTAAAAAAATGATTTTTCAATAACAAATCTGAACATTTACATTTTTGATTCGTCAAATGAAACCGTTTACTCATTGTACACTTAAAGGGAACCTACTATGCTTTATTTTTAACTGTCATGTCTGTATACTAGGGATGGTAATAAGTACTTGAGTTCTTCTTTGGATGTCAGTATACGTTCAACTCGCCGCCATCCCTCCCACATGTGAACATGACTTAAATATATATTTTTTCACCATGTAAAATGGATAGAGTCGTATTTCACTGTAGAGCTGAGTGCAGTGTTGCTTTGCTCAGCGCCTCGTCACCCTGCTGTCACTCTCTCTATTTATCATGAGACTGCTGCTGCAGGCACACACACACACACACACACACACACACTGATGGTAACTGTTATCACACAGCTAACATCACCTGACAGTTATTAACTGGTTTAATGACAGACTTGAGCTGTCTCATTGTTGTAAGATTGTTAGGAGTGTTAAACGGCTCCGTGTTGGATGTCAGAATCAGAATCAGGTTTATTTGTCACCTCCATGAAACACAGTCAGCATACACGGGAGCGAAATACCATTCTCCACAGATCAGCATGTGATTTTAAAATATAAAAGACACGTTTAAAAGAACATTTCAAAAACATAAAACCAACTGACCGCTGCTGCTGTGTTAGCTCGTGCTAACCGGGGAAGACGTTGACCTGTATGGGAGGAGAGTGGCTCCGTACTCCAGAGACGGCCCCTCAGTGTTTCGTATGTAACGGCAGCGACAGAGTTTGTTGATTTTTCTTATGTTAACTTTGAAATTATGGTTTAATAGGCTAATTGAAGCCTGGTTATTCAATACACGAATTTCAAAATGCACTTCTATCTGTTCTTGGCCAATTTACATTTGTATTCATAAGTTAGACTTTTTTTGGGAAGTACTCGAGTACTCTGATCGAGAGATAGATAGATATTTTATTGATCTGGTGGAAAATTAAGGTACCAGGTAGCTTTGCACACAACACATACAAAGACACAGATACACATAGAAAAAATAGGTAAAACAATAAATAAATAAAACATAATTAAAAACAAAAGAAAACAGAATAAAATAAAAACACACAGCAGTGAAATGTCTCTACAGTGTATATGCTTATGATGGTGGTTGACAGTGCAGGCATTGCAACGTAAGGTGATTAAATTTTAAGTATGAGAGCAGTGCAGAAGTAATGAATACTTTGCTATGGATGATATGAATGCAGCTGAAAATAAATATATACGCAGATCCAGATTTTTTTGTCAGGTGCTTAAAGTAAAAAGTCAAGACTGAACTAAATAAGGAATTCTGGAAAATATAAAAAACAGTGAAGGTGAATATGAAATGCCAGCAGAGGGTGAATATCTAAATAAATATAAATGCAAACAGGGTGTACATATCTAATGAAAATGTAAATACAAATTTTGTAAGGTAGATATAGCCAGTAACTGAGTGACAGTCCAGCAGTCTGAAGACAGGTGAGTCGGTGAGTATTCAGTCAGTTCACTCTGTTCCAACCTGCCGTCACTGGAAGGAGTTGATTAGCCTGTTACATAAGTCTCTGTAATAATTTAAAGCAAATACTCAAATATAAGTCACTTAAAACGCCCACTCCTAACATATATAATGTTACAATATTGGATGTTCATATTAAACATGGTGAAAGTTTAAAATAATGAGTTAAACATGTTAAAGTAATTCCTGTGCGCAAAAACATCAGGCTTCAGACGGCTCTGAATACTCTGTTTCCAACTGTTGTTCCTACTTTGGCTACAGTATGACATCAGCTTGTGACAGATTTCTTTATATGGTCACCTGCTCCAGGCACGCTACTGCAAGTGTTTACATTATGCAGCCTACACTGCTAATTGAAGCTACATGCTAACGTCAGGGAAACATGTAATCTTAGTTGCCAGTGTTGTAAAATTGATCCCCAATTTCAGATCATATTCCTGCTGAAACATGTCCAATTTGGTTTAAATGCTTATATTGGTAATTTTTTCCACATCAGAAAGTGCCACTATATTTGGGTACAGTCATTCCCCCGAGACACTGATTTGCGAAAAACCCAGAAAAGCTGACCAATCAGAGCAGACTGGGCTTTTTTCAAGAGGAGGGCTTAAAGAGACACGCACTAAAACGGAGTGTCTCAGAGAGAGGCTGGACACAGGTGTTCTAGCTCAGACAGTATAAAGAAAATCTTTTTTTTTTTACCATTAAAGCATGTAAACATGTTCTAGTACAGGGGTGTTAAATATACGGCCTGTGGGCCAGAATCAGCCTGCCAAAAGGTCCAATCCAGCCCACTAGATGACTAGGATAAGAGGTGCCAGGTTTCAGGAGCAAGTTAAACAATGCGTTAAACAAAGCCTCAGTCCAAAAGAATCTGTATCAGGAAATGTATGGATAAATGCACGTGTAATGACAGTGACTAAATGTGGAAAAACTGAGACATACTGTTGAAACTGCACTTATTTTCCTTAAGACATCTCAGGCTGTTCATCTGTTTGTAAAAGGATGAACGTCTACAGAATGTGCTTGTGATTCTTTACACAAAAAAGGGAAAATATTGGAGCTGAGGTTACTTATAGGTTATTGTGCGGTGGTTTTATTGGTACGGCCCATCTGAGATCAAACTGGGCTGTATGTGGCCCGTGACCTAAAGTGAGTTTGACGACCCTGTTATTGTAGAAACCCAAAATACAAGTATGAACCTGTAAGTCAGCATAATAGGTCCCCTTTAACCACTAACCACTGTAAATACACATCTTCAAAATAGTTGTCATTTTAAAAAGCAGAATATCTCCAGTGACAAACTCTTTATCTCAGCATAAAGAGCAGTGGACGGTTCATATTACTCCAGGTGATGCTCAGCTCTAACTGTCTCTTTTTCCCTCTCCTTTGCTCCTCTGTTGTCTGTGTCTGTAGCTACCTGCAGTCCAACAGCAGTAAAGATTTCCAGCGCTGCATCATTGACATGTTGGAGGATGCTGAAGTAGTTTCTACCATGTTGATCCCAGGTTTGTAGCAGTAATTTATACTGAGTAAGATCTCATTTGTAGATGTGACAACAGATGTGACATTTAATTTCAGGCCTTCATTGTTTTGTTCAATATCTTTACCTTCATCATCTCATTTACATGTGTAAATGTCTGCCTGGAAGAACGTCTTAATATTTGTACATTGTTAAGTGATAAGGATTGCAGACGCTGTGACAGTTTTTATTTTGTCATCAGTGTGTTAATATGACACGCATTCAGATGATTTGCCTCAGTGACGGCACAATGGACCCAGACTCCTCGGGTACTGAGAGGATGCTAGATATTCTGCTCAGCTGCTCATTGCCTCTGTGATCTGTCATTTTCCTGAGCGTGCGATCATACTGTGCCGGGTCACCCAAACAGAGCCGAGCCTCTTGTCTGTGTCAACAGCTATTCCAAGTCTTTGAAGAATATATTCAGAAAAATAGTCCGGCTTGATAGTGGAATTGAAAATGTGAGCCGGAAGTATCCGTGTCAGGGATGAGCTCACATTCACCGCACGCTGCATAGCTTTGAAATCATCTAATAACTCGCTTTTCAGCCTATCTGTGGTCATCTCAGTTCAACATCTCTATGTCAGCTTGCCCAGAGGCTGCTGTCAGTCACCAATCGTCCAGTGTTTCTGCAGGTAATAATAATAAAAATGTGTTTTATATTCAAAGCACTCCAGGGCACCTTACAAGACACAAGCAGCAATATATCCATAGATCAGGAGGTCAGATTAAAATCGGAATTATAAAAGTAGGTATAAAATCATCATCATAAAGTCGTCGTCAGTGCAAATCTCAGTGTGTGTGTCACCAGTAAATCAGACCACCAGCTTGAATAGGTGTGTTTTTAGACGGGATTTGAAGGTAGAAAGGAAATCAATATTGCCACAGTGCACAGGAAGTGAATGTACGTAACAGTGTTGCACTAACAGGGCATTTTTGTTTTGTGCAAACATGTAATACTTTGTCGCAGTTGTTTTTGTGTTCGACAAAATCTTTCTGGAGTTGTTTAAATGCCATCTACATTTTTACAGCTTTGTGTAGCTCATTTATTTTGTCTTTGAATTGCATTGTGTGACAATAGTGGACATCAACAGTCAACACCTGAAATTCATGCATCATCATGCATCATCATGTATCATGCATCATCATGCATGCAAGAGCGCTGAATCTTAAGTTTTGTTTTCTACAGGATATGGCTGATACACATGGTTTATTTTGGCAAAATTTGAACATGTAGAATAAAATAATTTTGATGAAAATTCACTATTTTTAGCTCAGATTTCTTTGGCTTTTTAAGGTTATGTTTTAGGGTTTTCTGCCTTTATTATAGTGCAGTTGAAGTGAAACAGGAGAGGCAGGAGGTTGGCATCGGCAGACCTGAGTGTGTGCAGGTGGAGGAGCTCAGACAGGTGGGGAGAGGGGAGCCAGGTTGTGGAGAGCTTTATAGGTGATGAGGAGGAGTTTGTAGTGGGCACGCTGGGGGATGGGGAGCCAGTGGAGGTTATGAAGGACGGGGGTCAGGTGGGAGTGTGTGAGGAGACGACGCAGCTGAATTCTGGATATGTTGTTGTTTCTTGAGAGTTCTGGATGATGACCCGTAGAAGAGACTGGTGCTGTGAACGAGAGTCTGCGCTGCTGAGAAGGAGAGGCATGGACGGAGGCGGGCGATGTCTCTGAGGTGGAAGAAGGCTGTTTTAGTGATGTGTTTGATTTAAGAGAGGGTTTGATTGAAGATGACACCAAGGTTATGCACATGGGGGGAGGAGAGCACAGTGGAGCTGTCGATGGAGAGGGAGAAGTTATGGGTGGGTTTGATAAGAGATTAGAGGTGATGATGACTTCTGATATGTCACAGTTAAGTTTGAGGAAGCTGGTTTTTGGCCAGGATTTTATTTCAGTGATGCACAGATCCTGACAGATTGATGTGTTCAAGCACCACCAGAGATTGAAAATATGATGTTTCCTGTTGTTGGTGGTTTTTACAGTTTGTGGCTTTGATAAATTGTGTAATTTTGTTAATTTTCTTAAAGAAAACATCTTTAAAACCCACTGTCGTGTTTTGGTGTTCAGAGGGTATTTAAATTAAATACAAAATACACCCATTTAAAGCTCTAAGTCTCTCCACTAAGCCAAAATAAAAAAATGAGTCTCTTCCCATTAGTGTAGGCTGGTAACACATTATTTTTTTTATTTTTTATTTTATATACCCTTAATAGTCCCACAAGGGAAAATTCCAAGTTTTCACTCTGTTTTTACAAATACACACAGGCCTGAAACACACACATGCACAAACAGGGCCTTTTACATGCATTAAATGGAGACATGTCAGAGTGAGGGGGCTGCCCATGGACGGGTGCCTTGCTCAAGGGCACCTCGGCAGTGCCCAGGAGGTGAACTGACACCTCTCCAGCTACCAGTCCACGCTCCATATTTTTGGTCCGGAGCTACTGCCGCCCTATATGCCACATAAAAATTGTGGCATTTTTATGTGATTTTTGCCCCGGAAATTGTGGCAAATGACAAAAATTGCAAGTCAGGAGAAAGAAAAACTAAACTAAACTAAATTAAACTACTGCCTCCAAAAAATAAGTCATGTGATTACTTGCTATATTAACCTTAGTGAATATTACAAAAACAGCTGCAAATGTTTCAGTTCTCTTCTTTAGTTTTATTGAATTAGTTTCAAAACATGGACTCCAATAATGTTTTTAAAAAATCCTGAGTGAATATTGTAGCTCAAAGCAGACAATGTGACTGTAAAACAACATGTAAGCTACATCTTCTGAAAACATACAGTAACATTTGAATCAATTCAACACATATTGTATGCATTTAATTAAAGTGACAATTCTTATATCAATACAGAGCGTTTCTCCATACTGCAATGACATTAGCGCCATTTGATGATGCGTCTGATGACAATTCAAATTATGTCACATGCGCAAGGACTTCAGGTCAGCTGGAAAATGCGGAAGGATCCCAGGACTTTTGAAAAATTGCAAGCAAATACTGCAGACTTTTGTTGGATTTGCGTTACTTATTGCATTCGCAAGATCCCGATTTTCTGAAGGGACTGATTAGCTACACTTACAGGCAGTTACCCTGACATTCACACAGAGGCACATGTCTCAATTCTGGGGAGATACTCAAATACCAATTTTATATGGTGTAACAGAAAAGTAATATAACGATTAGAGTAACTAATCTTGAAAATCGTAACGAGTAATATTTTACATTTTTAGAACAACGAGCCCAACACTGCTCCCCAGTGCTAAAAAAATGTTTTATGTGCCTCCCCTGTTTTGTCCATTCCCTATAAATAATGAACAGTCCCTGAGTCCAAACGTGCTCATAAGTAGTGTGTAATATGGAACTGGTACACAGCTCATTATGTTGTCCTAACAGCCTCTTTCACATTGGCTCATCCTCCGTAAGTCCTGCTGGCCAACTGACAGATACGATTAGTTAATGTGGTGATGCTCTGTGTGTCACATTCAGCTGTTAGCTGCATTAGTACATTAGTACATCAGACCCTGTGTGTTACGATATGTTAATATGGACTAAAACCTCCCATCTGTGGAAACTGGGGGTTGCGTCCAGAATTTCTGGGCCTCCTGACAATAACTCACTTTGAGAATTCGGCTGTTGAGCCTAAAGGTAGAAAATGTTTTCAAATCAGACTTTAACTGTACAAATATTGGATGTTTCTGAATAAATAAACATCCAAGTGGAGATATCTTCTCCAAACACTCTGGGCTGTGTTCACACTGCCTGTTGCACGTGAGCCGGTTGTGATGTTTCCCTCACATGGGCACCGATAAAGATATGTGTGTTGTGAAGCTGTAAACAGGGCGAAAACGCAGAATATCAAATATCTTCTTGCCTCCTTTCGAACACATTTGCATGTGGAAACAAGCCCAGCAGGCAACCTTTTACTTGGCAATGTGACTTCCATCTGACGTCCATGTCTTCTCCTCGTCACGTCATCGACTCCTCGGCAGGATTAACACATAGCAGAGTAGCACGGATCTCTGCCACTCCAGCTCGGGCCGCAGTCATGACTCTAATCTGCTGTCTTGACATTTGATTCATTTGTGGCATGCCTCTAAATATGCTTCAGAAAGTTATAGGGTTAATTATTATTTCTGCCTCTTTGCGTCGTTGCAGATGGTGAGTTAGCTGTGTGGGCTGCACGGGTTCAGCTCGTTGCTAGGTTACTGTACGTGGTTGTTTACCTCAACATCTGTGACTCTCACGTATGCATGCTGACTGTTTTAAACAAGACGTGAATTAAACAGTTGTGGTGTAAACAAAGGAATCAGGTGCAGGTCACTTTTTAAAAGCAGGTGTAAACAGGCAGGTTATTAAACGTCATGTTGGAAAAAAACAATATAAACAAGAAGGTGTTGTACTTTAAGTGCTGTGTGTGTGTGTGTGTGTGTGTGTGTGTGTGTGTGTGTGTGTGTGTGTGTGTGTGTGTGTGTGTGTGTGTGTGTGTGTGTGTGTGTGTGTGTGTGTGTGTGTGTGTGTGTGTGTGTGTGTGTGATTAATCTACAACACAACTTAAATAGGTCTTAAAATAGAAATTAATTAAAGTAACCCTGGAAAATTCAAAGTTTAAAAATATATTGTTAATAATGTCAATTAACCTGACTGAACTCAAACATAAGTTGAAACTTATTCGAAAATGTGACACTAAAATAATCATACTTTCAATCAACTTTTTTTTTTAACGGCAATTTTATTTATATAGAACTTTTTTTTATTGCAAGACAATACAAAACACTAACAAAGCAAAGACAGTGAATAAAAAAGTGAATTCTGGTTATGTTGGGTGTGTGTGTGTGTGTGTGTGTGTGTGTGTGTGTGTGTGTGTGTGTGTGTGTGTGTGTGTGTGTGGTAATAATAATAATGATGATGATGATGATGATGATGATGATGATGATGATGATGATGATGATGATGATGATGATGATGATAAACAATAAAATAATGATAATTATTAATAAGAAAAAAATAAAAAATACTAATAAAATACATAAAAGTAATGATTAAAATATAATAAATAAGAAAAAGGAAAAAATACTAATAAAACAAATAAAAGTAATAATTATAATAATTTAAAAACAAATAAAATAATGATAATAAGAAAAAAGAAAAAAATTCTAATAAAATAAAATAAAAAATATTAATAATTAAGGGGAAGGAGGTATATTAAAACTAATCCTACCTTTACCCTGTTACCACTAATACCAAAAATTAAATAATAATTAATAATAATAAATAATAAAGTCAGGTGGAGGTGAGGGCAGCGAGGCAGTAGCAGGGCATCATTTGAAAAACGGGTCAACAGGGAGAGTCCGTCAGTATCAGCCAGGTTATTGTTGCATCTTGTGGTTATTGATAATAAGTTTGGGCAAAAATCTAATGTTGTTATAACTGGTTTTGATATGTTTCGTCTACAGATTATTTATTTTTGATATTACTGTTATTATTATGACTGCAGGTGGGTTGTGTTTCTTTATTTTGGCTGGTATGTCTGACTTTGGGTCGCTCTCAGACCCTTAAAGAAGAGGGCTGGCCTTACGCAGACTTGATCCCGTGGGGGGGAATGCTCCCAGACCATAAGCAAGCAACTAGGAAGTAATGGGATCAGTAAAATAAAAAAAAGAGGAGAGAAAAAAGAAAAATGTTTGTTTACATGTCATTAAACAACAGCTTGTTTTTACTCAGTAGTATTAGTTTCAGTTGAGGCTTTGTGTTATTTATTCTCCTGAGAAAAAGTTCATACTGTCTGATTCAGTCATTGAGAGCCAGTGGGGGAGATTGTGCGTATGTGTTTTTATGAGTTTTAATCTCTTCTTTCTTGGTGCAGCACTCACATTAATACAACTGTTAAACTGCGTCTCACAGGATAATGTACAGCGTGTGTTTGTATCGAGACACTGAGCCTGTTTTCCTCAGACGTCATTATTAGGTTATTTTGCTCTGAATCTTAAATGAGTTTGGCTGCTGAGGATACAAGTGAGTGTGCACTGATTGGGACAGAGACGGGGGGTAGTTTATGAGGTGCACATCAGGCGCGCAGTGAGTGAGTCGACTCTGGAAGCAATAATGGAAAAATAAATAAAACACGACATTCTGCTGCTCCTAGCAGAGGCTATTATTGTCTGTGTCGGTGACAGTCACCCAACCATACATTCATACTTTTCTCCATTCCATTTTTTCGCGCCAGCTGTTTTAAGTACGTTGTTTTTATCTCCCACTAAGAATCTGTTCACAGTTTAAAGGTCCAGTGTGTAGGATTCAGGGGGATACGCTGGCAGAAATGGAATATAATGAGTATGTTTTCTCTACTGTATTATCACCTGAAAATAGAAACCATCATGTTTCTGGACCCGATCACACAGAAAACGTTTAGCAGGTTGCAAAACATGAGCCGCACTGCACTGCCTTTTTTTTTTTGTTTTTTAAATTTAATGTCACTAGTAAAAAAACGCTTGCTGCGCCTTTTTATTGTTGCCAGGCAACCACCCCATCACATCCTTACGCTAACCTCAGGGAAATGAAGTTGTGGGAACACAAGACCCTAAAAAAGAGGGTGGATCACGGCGAGTACCAACAGTTGGTCCAGGAGCTTCTCCTCGATGACGGCTGTTTTCAGGCATATTTTAGGATGACTTAGGGGCAGTTTGACAACCTGCTGTCTATCGTTGGGCTGTATAGCTCTAGGCTATACAACACAACACAACGTGCAGTCGTGACCACCACAGAAGGCCCGCCTCTCAAATCATGCGATTGGACAATGGGAAAAAGTGATGAAAAAGAGATGATGTGGGGCGCTTTCCACTCTGAGTTGAAGTTTTTTTCCACTCAAGGGGTTCAGAACGCTCAAAAACACAAGGCACCTAGAGCGTAGAAACACGAGGCATATCACAACGCCAAAACAGCGAGCAAAAATCTTCATTCTCATTAAAAACTATTACAAAAAGCCGCCTCTAGCTGCTAAAACGCTTTCTGTGTGATCAGGGGTCTCAGTTATTAAACAGTGCTTAGAATTCATATTAAAAATGTACATATGTACAAAAGCCAAAAATGACATGCGGCAAAAAATATCCAACAATTTCTACAATCAGGCTTCCACCTCATCATCTGTGTCGCCATTTTCCCATCTCCAGAATGTTCTTAAGCATGGGTCAAAGCTTTTCCCAATAGGTCTGCTTTTATATATATCGCAGCTTTTGTGTGGGAAGTGGTGCACGACTCTTTTAGGCCTTGTTTTGTGCGTACGCAATGTTTATAAATGTGACGCCAGGGCCTTAGAATGAGACATTTATATCTACATAGGGAGCAGGTCCTTATCCACATAGATCGCCGTGTTGCACTGACATGTTTCTACAGTAGCCCAGAGCAGACAATTCAAACACTGGGTCCAGATAGGGACAGTGCTGTTGTCGCATTGGCCAACATAGTTAGCAGCCCCTCCACGATGAGGCGAACAGCATCGGAAAAACACTGATTTTTATCATGAAACTGCTTTATTCAGTGTTTTTACCAGTTTAAATCAGCAGGTCCTTTTGTTTTAGAGAGGAGGAGACCTCTGGGAAAAATTCAGCTCCCTGTTAAAACCTCCTGAATGTCTGGATCTTAAATTATCAGAGAAAAAAACGTGAGCACAGATTAGCAGGTGCTTGGTCAGTGACCCGTCTCTGACATGCCAAACAGCATAGGAAAAACACTCATTTGTAATGTGAAACTACTAAATTCAGTGTTTTTACTAGTTTAAATCACCTGGGACGTTTGTTTTGGAGAACAAGAAACCTCTGTGGATAATTCAGCTCCTGGTAAAGACCTCCTGAACAATGAAGGGATCCTAACTGGGAGTTCACGCTTGGCACACGGGAGAAGTTTCAGCTGGTTGCAATCTGCAATCCTCATTGCTGGATGCCACTAAATTTTACTCACTCTTCCCTTAAGCGAGGGCTACTCTTTGAATGAAAAGGACAGCAGGTTAAACATACTGTAAAATCATTTGCAGAACAGCAGAACAGTGTACACACAGCCTGGTGACCTTATGTGCTGTATCCATAACCCTGCGATTTCCCTGCGATTAATTGCCACCATCCCCAAATGACATAAATCATTTACACGTGTTATTCTGCTGATGGAAACATTTAGCTGGCAAATTGGAAAAATTAGAGCCTTAAAAAATGCAAATGAGATTAATGATTTTTAAATGTTCCCTGACATTTCCCCTCAGGAGATCATCATCATACAGTCAGACTGAAGTGTGGCGACTCAACTCTCTCTGTCTCTCTCTGCATGTGTGTTTCCTCAGCTTCCTGGTGGATTATGACTAACAACAACAACTAGCAACCGAATCCAGAATGTCACATCGACTGCCTACACTGTCACACGGACAAAGACACACTGGCGCGTCAACCCAACCCACCCACACACATGCACACATACAAACGCACACATACACAGAAGAATTCAAAAGGAATCCATGCGTTTGAAAGCAACAGGAGACGGAGACAATGGCGTCATCCAGCAGCATCTTTTAATGTTCCTCCGTCTTCGACTGCTCATTATTGTGCCGCTTGTATCAAAAGGGATAGTTGCACCCTATAGCCAATCTATTGACTTGAAAGTGACTGACTCTCTGCCGTGCAAAAGTCGTTTCTTTCTCATAACCCTGTCTCTCACTTGGCCTCCTCTCTGCTGCAGCATTTGTACGATAACACGCCGGTGGGAGACGACCAAAACGACACTAGTATAGGCTGCTATAGAGCAAATCCAACTGAAATTAAAATTTCCATGCCAGTAGTGTTATTGTGCTTTTGACGAGTTGTTTATTGTTGAATACAGGTAATAAAAAAACAAGCGGATGAGGAGACGGAGGGTTGCTGCAGCCTGAACATGCATGCTGATGACTGCGGCCAAGAGCTTTCAGTAATAGTTCCTTTAAATCCTGGCTGTATATGCTGTATGATACTGTAGCACCGTTTTTCTTTCATCAAGCTATCCTCCTGTCATGTGCACAGAATACCAAAAAAAAAGCTGTTATAAAAAAAGCAACCCCCGCCCTGACATCTATCTATTGCTAGATATACTAGTGGTTATTTATATTAGTTACATCTCCTGTAAAAGTATCTCAAAAAGTGTGAGTATCTAAGGGAAGTAACACTTTGTGAGGATATTTCATCGTATCACTAAGTTATGAAGAGAAACTATATTTAATGTAACATGTATTTCTTTGGATCATGGTAGAGTTTACTCCATCTGTACATATGGAACTGGAGATATATTCATATTTCTGTTGTGTTTTGGTTAATGTACCGTACACCACCGATTGTAAACAAACTGAGAAGCAACTTTAATAAAAATCATTAAAGCTACTAATTGTTTTGACGAGTGAAAACGCCTCTGGATCTCCAGTTTTTGACAGGTGCACCATATATTTTCACTTCCATAATGCTGATTGCAACTTTTGACTCATTTACATTCCAGTCTGGTTTGTTTTCCTCACCACTGGTCACAAGATTCCCTTCTCTCAGAGCAAATTAAAGCTGCTGCAATCAAGTTTTGTGCCACTGAGGAGAAGAGTGATTCCAAACAAACAAACAGACACACAGCAACATTAGCCCCTTTTCCACCGCAGGAACTTTTATCATTTACCTGGGAGTTTGAAAAACCTCGGCGCATTTCTACTGAAATTACCCGGGGAAAAAACTTTCCCTCAACCCCAAACTTTCCCTGAAAATAGTACCTAGTAGGGGGGTAGAAGAAGAACGCTGATTGGTGGAACACACACTTGCAGCGTTCCACACTTCCGTGCCAGTGTGGCTGCAAACTTAATTTCATTTCTACAAGCTTCACTTCGTTTGTGTTTTGATCATTTGGAAAATGGAGCAAAAGAAGAGAAGCTACGAGAAGTGGACGGACGACGAGGTCCAGGCTCTTTGGAGCGTGTTTGCAGAGGAAGAAATTCAGTGGGACTTTGAGTCAGCGACTCGAAACGATCAAGTCTGTGGAGGAATAGCCGACAAGCTGGCGGAGCTAAATATAGGGCACACGCCAAAACACATTTGTGAAAAGTTGAAGAAAGCACAGCAGTCGCAGTGGGTCCGACCCCCATACTAACAAGTGGCACGTCATCAGTCTGATTTGCATACATTTTCTGGAACTTTGAGGAGTGGTGGAAACGCAAACCACACAGATTACCGGGACTTCTTTCATCCAGGTAAATAAATTCCTGGAAATAAAAGTTCCTGGGAATGTTGGTGGAAAAGGGGCTATTGACAGATTATCAGTTGTTATGACCAGCATGTCAGCAAATGTAGGCAAATGACCAGTAAACACAAAGTAACATTGCAAGCGTCTTATTTCTGGCCCACTGACAAATGTAGGTAGAAATGTCAGACAGAAATGTAGATAGGTAGATAGGTAGTCATTGTGTAACCGGTGGACTCTAGTGTTGTCTGCTTGTGTTGATATGAGAAGGCCGTGGGTATCTTTGGAGGCGATCTCCATTTATTCCTGACAGCTCTGACAGCAAGAGGTAAAAACACAGTCCACTGTCAGTTACAAACATACAAACTCGAGCTCCTCTCCCATGGAGAACAACAGCAAAATGGGCGGCCATGTTACATTCAGTTCAGTTCAATAAAACACAGGAAACACACCTGACAGCAAGAAGTGAAAACTAAATCCTCTGTTAGTAACAACCACATAAACTTGAGCCCTTACATCAATGAAGTGACACAGGAATATGTTAGCATTAAATTATTTTATAAACATAGTTTAACAGCACTAAAACATGGACAATGCAATGAAAGCAATGTCGCCGACCTCTCCCATGGAGCACAACAGCAAAAGTGGAGAAGCAAGATGCTTTATAGGTGGGGTTTACCAAAGGTGAACGTAGGGGTAAAGAACCTGAGTATTGTTCCACATATTAAAGATGAATACCTGAGCATGTCAGGTAATAACAACTGAAACAAATTTTGTGTAATTATAATACTTAATATTAATGTACATTTGACTTTTGAGATTCTGTTACAATTGTACAAGCACAACTAAGTTAAGTTTGGTTGTGTATGGGAGTCATTATTATCCATTATCTATCTATCTATCTATCTATGTGACAACCGTAAATTAAATTTCTATGGTCTTTTCAGCACTGGATCCATAGGTTGTTGTCTCTCTGCCATCTGCTGTGTTCTCTTTTGTTCTCAGACTCAACCATGAAATGAACAATACAATTAAACAATATGAAGAGGATAAAAATCTCAATAGAGTATCCGTGTTGGGTTAAAGTACTCTATGGGTACATGGCAAGCAACTGCTTTCACAGTCTTCATGGTCATTTCATTCAAAGCTAATACAAAAACTATTAACTGATGGCTGCTTTAGGTGGAATCAGCTTTGTATCTGAGCTGACAGAATATACCTGATAAGTCTGAATCTAAAAACACAGCCTGAAGGCTAGCTCACAATTAAGGGTCGCATGAACTCCATTCATGTCAATAACTCAACGTGTCCTCATAGAACGGTTCATATTATATCTTACGGAAATACACACACAACAGTTAACATGAAATCCTACGAATCAGTGTCCCAGGAATGATTTTATGTGCCTGATGTTAAGTTACAATCCTAACGTTAGGTTACAGAAGTTACGTTTGAGTAAGGAAAGTTAGGAACATGGTGACGACATACCTTAAAGTGACTCAAAGTTCACTCAGTTCTGAACTCCAGTCTCCTCTGGGAAACCCCAGGGGACAGTCCTGTGTTCTGTGACCCATTCACAACCCCAGCCTGCCGACTTATTGGTCCTATCATGTGAATGCAACCTTCCCAAATTCATGGGTCATACACATAGTACTGGCTCATGCTTATGTAGGATGTGTATGAATTCATCAATACTCTGAGCTTTGAATTTCCCACAGTGCCTAAAGAAACGACAGCACTTGAAATGTAAGGTTTCTGTGAATCACAGCCGACACCTCCGTGACCAGGACTGCTCAGCTGTGTGAATAGAATGCAGGAGAATAATCGAGTCCTACAGGCTTCACTGCACCAGCAGTTCCCAACCATATGCACTCGTGGCTTTGCATCAGGCTGCTTATCTGAGCTGTGAGCGGTTCAATCAGTGGTTTTAAAGGCCTGAGTTTAAATATTTGGGTTGCAGGATTTCATTTCTCGTTATTTCATGTGCGAGTAATCATCAGTTTTCAAAACATGGGCTGCAGCACACCATCATACAAATACAACAGAGGCAGAGAGACACAAACGTAGTATCACTGCACTCCAGGGAACGATCAGGGACTCACAATGAAACATACATCTAATGTACTGTGAACTGAAGCTACAGAGAGCTCAGCAGAAGTCCTTGTGCGTGTCTCCGTTTTCCTTTTGCAATCACAATAGTTTGAACAAATGTTTTACGAGCTCTGAATAGCAATGAAAAGTCCAGCTCCCTCCCCGCAGCCAGGCTCTTGTTATGACAGAAACATCTAATTGCTGAGATTGCTGAAATTGTTTGTGCCAAATTTGCAAATGCACACACAAATGCGTGCACAGGCACAGAGGCTGGCACATCATTGCTCTGATTGCCGGGGCTGTAATATTTGATTGCGTGATTACTGGCCCTCTCATCTTCAGCCTCCTGTTAGGCAGGCTGTCTGCTGGTGAGACAGAATGAATATACGCTGTAGAGTATGGGATGTAGATGAGCCTGGGAGGATGTGTACCCACACCTCCTGTTCCTCATCTGTTCCTCGAAACGCTGAGGGGCAAGTGTAACCACTATTACTAATGCTGAGAGGACCGACGAGGTTACAGCAAATGTTAGGTAGCAGGGAAAAACCCTGTCGCTGTGTGAAGATGAATATTTCCAGCAGATGTCAGAGAAAGATGAAGGATGAAAATTAAGTACATTTTATAGAACAAAGTATTTTTTTTTTTACTTTTTTTAACTGTTCTCACAAAAGCAACCTTAGCCCATGTGACCTCAACATTAATTCAGCTGCTACAAAACAGATTAAAACTCTATTGTTGAAAGTTCAGTTCGTTTAAACCGGTTACTCTTGTGATGAAGGAATAGTTCATCATTTGGGAAATACTCTTCTCAGTGAGAAATTCAAAACTCAGTGAGGCTTGCTGTGAATCCCTTGGGTGTAAGGGCAGTAATTAGAGCTCAGTGTGGGAATGGCGGACCCCGCCACTAACAATGAAAAACATTATTCAAAAACTGTGTTTGAGTTCATGAATATCATAAAGGAACTGTGTACAACATTCACAGCATATCTAATGTCCTTTTTCCATTGTTGCTTTTGGCCGCGCCAAGTAAAACCATGCCACATCGATATGTGTTTCCATTGTGGGTTTAGACACTCCGTGCCACGCCAAGCCACACTGGAGATTGACCTTCTCAGGAGTAGGTCCAAAAGCCGGGCCACCTGTTGTCAAGGGTGTAGCGGTGACGTCTCACTGACCACTGACCAACACCCAAACAAGCCGTGTGTGTTGCAAAACTCTCCTCCCCTCTGTCTGCAGGAGACCAAAGAGAAAGGCATTTTTAAAGTCTCTGTGTGTTCAGCTCTCAGTACATGTGTATCTTCTAACCGAATCTCTGTGGTTTGGAGTTCAGTTTCTCTCCTGTGTCCTGTTTTTACTTCAGATATCTGCTCTATTTTACTATTTCATGTTCGCTATCAGCCGTATCAGAATCCAAAAACTCAATATGTCCTTATTTTGCTGCTTCACAATAAAAGTTTGTATGGAACAAAATAGCAGTTGACTTTTATTGTGAAGAATCTAAAGGAAATTAAACGTGTTTAGTACTGAATTAAGGCAACTCTGTTAGAGGCTTTTCCTTAATTAAGACAAGTTTAATAATTCAGCAGGGAGGAAAGTGAAAGCAGAAACAGCTACAGTGAGATGTTGATGAAGAGCTGCAGACAACAGGCTCTTACTGCACCTCTGCAAACAGCTCACCTCCAACAGGTAAACTTACCTGCCCTGCTGTGGAAAAACACATGCTGCAAAAATAACAGGGGACTTAAGCCGTGTATTAGCACTCTGCTTTTAAACATTATTACTCAAAACGAACCATCATCAGTTAGGACACACCTTCAAGAAGGAAGCCCTGCTGGAATAGAAATGCAAATCCCTGCTGTGCTGGGCTAAGCACGCAAAGGGGTAGATAGTTCAGAGTCTTAGCCGGGATTGCCTACATTTAGGAGGCTGAGTCAGCAGCTGGCAGCTACTAGTGCTAACAGTGCGAAGAGTGCTAACAACAGCTACAGTGTTGACAGAGCTAACAGAACCAGAGGGTGGGCGTCACACTGCTGTAACGACGCTGTTCCGCCACCATGGGTCACGACACTGTTGGGAGCAGTAAGTGTCATATGAGCACAGTACAAAGTGGCAGCGATTAGGACTCATATGCACTAACATGCATGCGCAACTGGTCCCACTACCACAACAAAAAAAAAGAGTAGCGCGGATTACAACACACAAAGAGCGAGCGTGACTTCCTTCTCTGCTCAGGACACCATTACGTCAATGTATCTTTACATAGCAAAGAGTCGTATACAGCCCCGTTAACGATTATGACCTCAGAGACATCAGAAGTTTGTCTCTAAATATAAACTGCCTCAGACTCTCTAACAGAATATATCCAGATCCTCGTCGCCTCCTGCAGTGCACAAGATATAAATTCACCTCCAGCTTTAACTGATGTTCTCCAGGCCGAACAGTGCGGATACAGCGTCTGCCTGATTTATTGTATATCTTGGGTGTACAGCAGGGATTCACTCTCGCCTAGTTTCTACTCCATTTCTGCAGACAATGTGGGGATTCAGTGTTTCTGCTGCTGCTGGATGAGAGATGTGTACACTGGAACCACTGTGGAATGCATTATTCTTTTAAGGGGAGTCTCGGGAGACTTGTCCTCGCAGTTACATATTCCAACATGATACTGAAACAACACAAGCATCGACCGGCTTCTTTGACTCTATTGAGTTTTTATTGGATAGATGTCTGATGTGAGCTGTAATACACAGGTTTAAATAAATAAATAAAAAGCTGCTGGCACATTTCAGTGCTGCATTCATGTTGGTTAAATAACATTTTCTCATTAATAATTTCCTGGTTATGAAACATGCTGTTGTGTGCGGTGAAAGGCGATGTGGGACACTGATGAATAGCCAAAGTTATTTCAAATGATACAGTTCTTTGAATACCACTGTGCGCCTCTCCTTCAGCGGGAGAGAAGAAAAGATAGAGGCCCTTTTTCATTCAGGCAGGTGCCCTTGGCTCTGATGTGTGCAAACACGGCTCGTCACTTCACAGAGCCAAGGGCCAGGGCTAAGGTGACCAAGCGACATCTGTTGTCCCGCTTCACTCCTCCCTATTGCCAGTCCCTGCGCCTTGGTTACTTTATTGTGCAGAAGGCAGCACAGAAGACATCCAAAGTCAAAGCCTGTGTCACCTCTCTGTGTTTTTATCGGAAGAATAAAAGTTGTGAACGTAGGAGATTGCAGAAAACCTTGAGCACCGTCAACACAAAAGCACACAGTATTTTTAAAATCTGCTCTCTCAATCGGTTTCAGCTCACAGACACAATTTGAAGAGTATATGAGGTCAAAGAAAAAGGAAAAAAAAACACATGAGAATTAAATAGGACAACAGATGATGATTATTTTTGTGAGTCTGACGTGTTGGAGTGCGACTTATCTCCACAGAAACCCAAAGACCGGGGGCCAAAGGGGACAAAGCAACAGCTGTTGTCCTATTTCATGCCTCAGTATCTTCATTTCTTTCACCCTGGAAACTTGATTGTGTGGGAGGCAACATGTACAGAGGGCGTTTCGCCTCGAAAAGACTGAGTCACTCGCCCTCATTGACTTGAGACTCCTCACGCTGACTTGGGTTTATCTATAAACTGTACTACATATTGTCCAAGCATCTTTCTGTATTTATTGTTTAAACCTACAGTGAAGAACTTTTGTTTCTCCCTTCATGAGCAGACTATGAGACAGTGGGCCCCTGGGCACAGACGTGCAGAGGGCCCCACCACTTCTCCTACATAGCAACTGAGCACACAGACGTTATGGCTGTTCAGTCTCCTTATGCAACACATTCTCACTCCGACATTGTCGCATATTGACATTTGGTCATGGACCTTCCACGTCCAGATACGATGTAGAAAGGTACCCTGGGTGTTGGTTGTTGATTTGCTTGGACACAGTGTCAAGTTCTGCCTGTTACATGCATTGTCCTCTTTCAAAATACACTTCTGTTTTCACAGTAAATTTACCATTAACATACAGTCTCTTTCAAAATAAAAGGCACTACATCAGTAAAACACTGTGAATTAATGTTTTTTTGCCTTCAACAGTTAACGCATGGGGTTAGGTTTAGGAAAAAAGAACAGGGTTCTTACAGGACACAAACACCGCTCTCCCGGGTGAAAGTCCGGGTAAGAGTCGGTGATTGTTGGACCCATCCACCTCCCCTCCCGCCTGCCCCACTTAGACTTGCGCCACCTTAACTTTCGTTCTTATCCCGGCACGTTTCCCCCTGATGCTGCCAAACGCCATCAAACTATACCGACGACCGACTGTGTATCATGCCGACGTTAGAGGACGCTTTTTCGTCAGTGTCTGACGCTGCAAGGTCACTGCCCAAGCAATTTGTATTTGTGGTTTTATGTCTCTCTGTGTGTTTTTTTGTGTGTCTGTGGTGGTTATGCTCCTTTTTGTAGTCGTTTTGCATCCTCCTGTAGTTGTTTAGTGTCTCTTTGTGGTCATTTTGAGTCTGTTCCTCGTCGGCACGTGTTAATTTGACGGACATTTTGCAGGTGAAGGCCAGGGGGGCCCCGACACTTTGGGCCCCTGGGCCTGTGCCCAGTAAGCCCGTTCAAGAATCCATGCATGGTGAGATGGTGAGAGTAATTTCAATCAGGAAAGACTAGAATATTTATTAACATGTGCGCATAAGAATACAAAATGTCAAAAGCCTTTGGCGACTATACCCCATAGACCTGGATGAGTAGAGGAATGAGCCTCTGTTGAGCTCGTCCTGGACTCAGGATACGATGGCTGGAGGTGATCGGGGTGGAGGAGGGCGCAACGAATCTACCTCCAATGACAGCTGACAGCAGCAGGGGAGAGAGCAGATTTTAAATTTTGCAGTAGCATTCTGATTGGCTGATAGAGACCATGGCAAAGTTTGATTGGATAACACCCATAGTCAGCTGATTAGAGGAAGCAGTGGGAGTGGGAGGGAGAGAATTGTAAATGGATGAGCACAAAGAAAGTCTTCCTGACTGAATGTACGCTGAGCTTCATAATGGCAACCGGCTGTGTATCACGCCGTCGTTAAAGGACGGCTTTTTCATCAGTGTCTGACGCCGCAAGTCCCTGTCCAAGTGCCGGGTTTCGACAACTTCAGAGTGAGACAAGGTTGCTTTCTGTTGTTGTTTTGCACCTCACTGTGGTTTTGTGTCCATTTGTGTGTTTTTGTGTATCTGTGGTGGTTATGCTCCTTGTTGTAGTCCTTTTTTGTCTCTTTAAGGTTGTTTAGTGTCTCTTTGTGGTCATTTTGCGTCTCTTTGTAGTAGTTTTATGTTTCTCTGTGGTCATTTTGAGTCTGATCCTGGATCCCGGTGTTAATTTGAGGGACATTTTGCAGGTGAAGGCCAGGGCGTCTCGGACACTTTGGGCCCCTGGGCCTGTGTCCTGTAGGCCCGCTCAAGAATCCATCATGGTGAGAGTAATTACACAAGAACTTTCGACACTTGCTTATGACTGCTATGGGTGCTTTCTTAAGGTGCAGCACTGGTATTTTACAAATACCAACCTGTCCTAGAGGAGGAAGGTGACAGCTGTGCCTGCCCTTCATGCCTCTCTCCAACAAGGAAAAGCTGCACCAAAGTTGCAGCCAGTCGCTTTTTTTTTTGACTTCTTCCTCTGACTTTTTCACCTGAAGCATAGTTTCCTCACTGCTGCTCTGCCACTATGGTCCTTACCTCCCCCCTCCTGCCCTTTAGCTCTGGCCAGCTGATGTAAAACACATCACTTCTGGTGCACCAGTGCGGTAAAGTTGCCACAGTCATCAGACATTATAACTCTGGTATGCTGACAGATACAAAAAGCTTTCCACAGGCTTGATCAGCATTGTGAGAACTCATTTGGCAAGGGCCTGAATATAAAAGTCCTGTACTCCAGCTTTAATAGAACTCTAAGTGCAATGCAGAACATCCAAAATCTACATTTCATGCAGTTTCTTTGTTTGGTTGGATATAGGTCTGACACAGCAGCAGCAGCAGCAGCAGTCTAAGAAATCTGTCTGAAAATCAATCACTGTGTCACTGCTGGCCTTGAAGAACATTAAGTGTTCATAATAGCATTCTTTCAAACACCATTTGCAAGGGGCAGACGGGGCGAGAGAGGAGGGAAGGAAAGAAAAATGTCAGTAGTGAAGATGTGATTAAGACAGACGGGGATGGAGAGTTTTATCATCAGTATGGTTTTCTCAGTGATGTGCAGCATGGGAGTAAGAAACAGCTCCAGTGTCCTCTCTGTGTCTCGGTGATGATGAAGTACGACAGATCTTCCAACACCATCATAAAATTTAGGCCTCCTGCTGAACGGAGGTGACAGACACAATGTTAGCTCTCAGTGTGTCTCTAAATTTTACTGAGTTTGTTTGACTGCACTGAATTTGCTGTAAATTATATATCCGTGTTTTACTTTCATCACTGAGGCTCTGCTTTATGACCAAAACCCTTCAAAACTGACAGTCCTGACGGCCTCGGCTGAACTTTGTGTCAAGTGATTTTAAGCAAAGGTCTGGATCTTAAGTTATAGAGAATAAAAGGTGAGCACGCATTGCTAGGTGCTGGGACAGAGAAACACTGTTTGTTTTGGAGAGGAGGAGACCTCTGCAGATAATTCAGCTCCCACTAAAAGAAGAAGCTGGCTGAATTTTACAATCCTCATTGTTAGATGCCGCTAAATCCCCCTAAATCCTCCACACTGCGTCTTTCATGTCGGCGTGTTAGCATTGTCATTGTTAGCATGTAGCTCAAAGCACGGTTATGCCTCAGCGCAGCCTCAAAGAGCCGCTTGCACGGCTAAAGATTCTTGTTCCTTTTGTGCATGATTCCCGTATCATCTCCTCGTGACACACAGAGCTTATCTTGGTTTACGCTCCTTTGTGAAACCCTTTGAACTCTCAGCTTTATAGGACAACTGTTGTACAGCATAGGCCTACATTAAATGTATTATTAACAAGTAATCCACTGGGTAGCTACTAATAGTGTTACAGTGCAGCCATCTAGTTCTGCATTTACTCCAGTTCCCATCGCTCGACTGTAACCTACTTATCTGTATCTCATTAAGTACCTACAGCAAATACTGTTTTCTGATACATACATTTAGATTCAATAGAGAAAAGAATTTGCATGTGGTCTCACTTTGGTGATTAATTCAAACTGAGGATCTTCATTGTAGCATATACACATGAAATATACACATCAAAGGCCTTGTAAAGCAATCCTCTGTTTCCTCTCATCATCCAAGATTCACTTAAAGATCAGATAGTGCCAAATACACAAAGGAGTTAGACATTTCTCAACACGATGAGCTACTGCAAGAGCAAACAAGAGTAATTAATTTGCCAAAGGTTCAGTGTTCGCTTGTTGTTGTGACATAACTGCCACATCCTCTAAAGGTCATTTCAGAAACGGTTAAACGCAGCCCCTCTCCTGTGTGGGAGACTGATGATTCATAAAAGAAAAACATTAAATGTTAACACATAACAAACCTCGCTGACGAAGAAACAAAGCTGGCGATGACAACGTCAGAAACCGCATCGTTTTCAGTGTTTGTTACAGGAATGATTCATTATTTGGGAGCTGTTATTAAAGTAGATGATATAAGGAAGTAGAGACGTGAGAAAAGAGGAAGGGTAGGGAGGGAAAGAAGCTTGCTGTATCAGTAGCTTGTTTTCGAGGCATCATGAGAGGAGCTTTGAAAACAAGGGCAGAATCTAAAGTGACTTCCATTACTTTGCCTCCAGCAAGAACTTGGGACACAAACCAGGCACATAATTAAACCAGACTCTGTCCACAATCTTTGTAACATTTTGTATTGGCAAGCAGAAATACCAACTCAGACGTCAGAATAAATGCTGGCAATGGACGTTTCTGCAAACCACAGATATGGGAGATCTGTACGTTATATAGTGAGTTGATGCTTTATGTTTCTGCATCACTGTGGTTAACATGTGGTTGTGTTTCAGCACAAAAACCACTTACTTATGGTGATTGTGGTTGGTGAATGATCATTTTTTACCGTAAAAAATACCTGCTCTTGGTGCAACAATTTCAGCTGGAAATGCCATCAATGACTTGCTAAGAACACTTGGTTTTGGTGGCAAAATTGTCAGTGGAAATGCTATTGATCTGTAGTTAAAAAAACCCACTGTGGGTGGCACAGTCATCGCTAGAAATGCTGTCAATGTCTCGCTAAAAAAATACCTGGTTTTGGTGGCACAATCATCACTAGAAATGCTGTTGATCTGTCGCTAAAAATCTCGCTTTGGTGGCACAATTGCCGTTGGAAATGGCACAGATGTCTTGCTTAAAAACATACTGCCGCCGATGTCTTACTTAAAGTACCTGCTTTTGGTGTAACAATCTCCGCTGGAAATGCAGTCAATGTCTTGCTCACAAATACCTGGTTTTTATGGCACAATTGCTGCTGGAAATACTGTTGATGTGTCACTAAAAAAAACACTTTTGGTGGCAGAGTCACAGCTAGAAATGCCATCAATGTCTCACTAAAAAATACCTGGTTTTGGTGACACAGTTGTCACTGGAAATGCTGTTGATCTGTCGCTAAAACAAATCACTTTTGGTGGCACAATTGCCGTTGGAAATGTAGCTGATGTCTTGCTTAAAATACATACTTTTGGTGCAACAATTTACCGCTGGAAATGCCGACAATGTCTTGCTAAAAAATATCTGGTTCTGGTGGCACAATTGCCACTGGAAATGCTGTCTATGTGTCACTAAAAAACCCACTTTTGGTGACACAGTCACCGCTAGAAATGCCGTCAATGTCCTGCTAAAAAATACCTGCTTTTGGTGCAACAATCTCTGCTGGAAATGCAGTCAATGTCTTGCTCACAAATGCCTGGTTTTGATGGCACAATTGCCACTGGAAATGCTGTCTATGTGTCACTAAAAAAACACTTTTGTTTCACATCACTTTAGAGACACTGATATGAAATGTATGTGTTAGGGATCAGCTTTGACTCTCCCTTGCGTTTCTTGTACCCACCCTTTCCCGAGTGTCTCATGTTTGTTTTCAGTCTGTCTCTGTGTGTTTGCTGAGCGTGGCCTTCTGGTTCCCTCCTCCTGCCAATCCTCCTGAGTGCCGGCAGCTGCTGAACCTGCACACCTGAATCACATCTACAATCGAGCCACTGCAGTATAAAACTCCAGCTCAGAGATCAAGACTCTTTCAGATCGTTCAGTCTCCTCTGTGGTACAGACATCTAGGCCAACTTCTAGTTTTCAGACACTTTGTCTTTTTGTACTTTTGGCTATCTGTGCCTCATGTTCACCACGCCAGCCTCAACCACAACCTGCCACGTCCAGCCTCGTGCTCTGCTTTCAGATAATTTGCCTGCTCTGCTTCACCATTTCTTGCCCACCTCAGCCATCATTTCATTCAAGCCTTCAGCTCCACTTCTCCATTCCTCTGGTTCCTGGTTGTGTTTGCATTTAAGTTGAACAGTCTGAGGTGTGCAAATGTAAAATACCAGTGGTTTGCAGAAACATACATACATTTCCTTTGATGACTGGGCTGGAAACACTTTGTATACTGTTAATTCAGAAAGCTTTAACATCCAGTTAAACACTTTGCTATCACACTGTAAGCTTTGCTCAGCTGCCTCCCATTTCTCTTCATCTTTGACATTTTTCTACAACTTGAAAGACACATACTTATCTAGCTATAGTGTCTCACAGCTGACAATGCCTATCAGAGCAAAAGTCAAGCCATGAAGTTGAAGCACAGATCTGGGGAAGGCTACAAAAACATTTCGGCTGTGTTGAAGGTTTCCAGAAACACAGTGGGCTCCATAACTCTGAAATAGAAGAAGTTTGGAACAACTAGAGCTCTTCCTAGAGCTGGCCACCCCACTAAACTGAGCAATCAGGGGAGAAGAGAGAGCCTTGGTAAGAGAGACGACCAAGAACCCGATGGTCAGTCTGGCTGAGCTCCAGAGATTCTGTGTGGAGATGGAAGAAAATTCCAGAAGGACAACCATCACTGCAACACTCCACCGATCTGGGCTTTATGGCTGAGTGGCCAGATGGAGGCCTCTCCTCAGTGAAAGACACATGAAAGGAAAAAAAAAAGCACATAAAGCACTCTTAGATTGTGAGAAACAAAATTCTCTAGTCTGATAAAACCAAGACTGAACTGTCTGGCCTCAATTCTGAGCCTCACTCTGAGGGAAACCAAGCAGCTCATCACCAGCAATAACACACTGTCTGAATACTCTCTGACTGTGCTGTGTGTACATATGAAAATAAAACTGCCACAGACGTTAATAATAAGACAGAGACCTACAAGCCAGCTTCAGAATTCTGACCATGCTTTGCTGCGTCCATGTGACATCCCCTCCACAGCATGAGACCGCTCGATATCTTATCTTCAGCATGAAGCCGACGTCACGATCCAGCTACGAGACAGGCACAGACAACAACAACACTGATCCTGGCACACATGCTGACACACACAATTACCTCTAGACAACAGATGAGTCATGGTTCATTTTTAGATCAACTGATGGTCAGTAAATACACTTTATGATCATGGTCTGTGCTTTTAAATCAAACTGAAACAGTGCTGCGTACAAAGACAAACAACAGCAGCTGCACTGGTTAGTGTTTATTATCAGCAATAAAAAAAAACTACAAAGGTTCTTTTGCTTTTGTATTTTGCCAGCAACACCTTTAGTACTTTTACTTTTAGTGCAGGATTGTTACTTGTAATGGAGTACACAGCTTAAAAAAATGAAGAGAACATTTAATCATCACAGTCTAACACCAGGTCAGTTAAACTTCAGGGATATCAATGTGTCCTTTTAGGAAGCACAAGTGATTGTGAATCAGTTTCAGCTGCTCTGGTGCAAATCAAAGTGACAACAGGTGCAATGGAGAGGCAAAAGCAGGACAACCTCCAAAAGGGAATAGTCTGTTGCTCTCTCCTTATCCTTCCTGACTGATTCTTCTCTAGTTGTGTTCTGCTAGAATCCTTGTCACTGCTGGTAGCATGACGCGGTACCTGCAGCCAGTAGTCCAGCTCCTCTAGGATGGCACATCCGTATGTGTGGTCACAGGAAGATTTGCTGTCTCAGGAGCATGGAGGAGATACCAGGAGACCGGCTGTTACACCAGGAGAGCTGGACAGGGCCGTAGAAGGGCATCAACCCAGCAGCAGGACCGGTATCTGCTCCTTTGTGTGAAGAGAAAAAGGAGGAGCACTGCCAGAGCCATACAACATGACCTCCAGCAGGCTGCTGGTGTGCATGTTTCTGACCACACTGTCAGAAACAGACTCCATGAGGGTGGCATGAGGGCCCGACGTCCTCTAGTGGTATCTGTGCTCACAGCCCAGCACCGTGCAGCTTGAGTGGCATTCGCCAGAGAACACCAGAACTGGCAGGTCCGCCTTAAGTGCCGCTGTTCTCTTCACAAATGAGAGCAGGTTCACACTGAGCACATGTGATAGGCGTGAAAGAGTCTGGAGATGCTGTGGTGAACGTTACGCATGACCAGTTTGGCGGTGGGTCAGTGATGATCTGTGGAGGCATATCGTTGGAGCGTCGCACAGACCTCCATGTCATAGCCAAAGGTACCCTGACTGCTGTTAGGTACCAGAGTGATTGTCAGACCTTACGCTGGTGCAGTGGGCCCTGGGTTCCTCCTGGTGCAGGACAATGCCCGGTCTCACGTGGCCAGAGTGTGTAGGTAGTTCCTGGATGACAAAAGCATTGATGCCATTGACTGGCGTTATGTATTGGTGCATTTGACGCCACCAGGTACCACCACAGACTGATCCAGGTCTGGGAGGAGATCCCCCAGGACATCATCCATCGACTCATCAGGAGCATGCCCAGACATTACACGCTAAGTTCACACACATTGGATCAGCCTGTGATTTCAATTTTTCATTTTGATTTTCGGTGTGAATCCAGCCCTCAGTGGGTGGATGATTTTAGTTTCCACTGACCGTTACTACGTCATTTTGTTTCCAACAAATTATACAAAGTACATCAGTAAAGATTTTCAGCTTGAATAATTTGTTCATGATGAGCTGGTGTGTGATTTAAATGTTCCCTCAGTTTATTAAAGCTGTATTTTTCACAGTGTGGCTTTGCTGCTAGTATCTGTCTTCTTTGTGAGACAAAAAGCACATTAGACTAATAAAAGTCCTGCTTTTGAATTATTCTGTTGAATTTATTACTGTCATATATGAGGACGTGTGTACTGTGATCCACGTTACAATAATTACACACTGCTTTACATCACTTCTGCAACAAGTCTCCCACATGAAGGATCTTTGCTTGTTAGGAGAGGCAGAGCAATGACACTACTTCTTAAGACATAGCTTATACTGCCACCCGGTGGTTGTATACGATATTACACATTTTACAGCCCCTTGTCTTCTATTTGAATTAACATTGAGCTTTTTATGTGTCCAACACAATGATGAATAAAGTAACTGCTGAAGTATATCATCTCCTGCGAGCACTGTGCCTTTTAATAAAGACCGTCAGTGTGGAGTGACTTAAATATGAATTAACTTCAGAGGTGGAAAACATTATACATTATACATGACGACAGAGTTTCCACCCACTTCCGAATAATTCACTCTCAAGGAGAGCCTCCTTGTTATTTCATACCTGAATCCAAAGATGCCTCCTGCATAATTTATCAGGAGTCGCTGAATGATTCACAACATTAGGGAGACAAAGAGGACGCAAAATTACAGGCTTGTGTGGTTTCTGAAAAGAACCTCGTCTGTGCAGTGAAACAAGTTTATGAAAGAAGCAGTTGTTGTCTATAATTTGTTTTTTTAAGACACTTTTTAACATGCTAATGAGGTTATACAGAGATAATACAATAATGATGAGTCACATAAACAGCTGCTTTTGTGATCTGAAGCTGTGTTACTACTTTTGGAGGAACCATATAATGATGGTTTGTGATGAAAAGACTTTATTATCAAGTCCAATGAAACACACACCAAATATCTGACATATCAAGTACCCTGTTGAAAACAGCACGAAATTAAAGCAATATATACGGGGTGGGGTTGAACCCAGGGTGCAGGAGCCCTTCTGTGCTGAGTCTGCATGTTCTCCCCATGTCAGCGTGGGTTTTCTCTGGGTACTCCAGATTCCTCCCACAGTCCAAAGACATGCAGGTTAACTGGTGACTCTAAATTGTCCGTAGGTGTGAATGTGAGTGTGAATGGTTGTCTGTCTCTATGTGTCAGCCCTGTGATAGTCTGGTGACCTGTCCAGGGTGCACCCTGCCTCTCACCCAATGTCAGCTGGGATAGGCTCCAGCCCCCCCGTGACCCCTGACAGGATAAGCGGTTACAGAAAATTATTGAATAAATGAATGAATAAAGCCATATAGTCTCAGCTTAGAAATATAAGCACAATAAATGCTCTGCTAACTTACCTTAAAGACTGGAATCTACATCAGCGAAACTCATCTTACGGCTTGAGGGCCAGATAGTGTGGCCTGCTCGCCCTCTGCCTGCTTACAATGCGATTATTTTTTGTACTTTGAATGTAAATAATAGAGCTTCCCAGACCCCAGACAGAGGTTCGAACTAAATCCTGAGTGTCCTTACATCCTAGAGACGTTCTAGTGACACCCCTGCATGGACCTCACCTCTATGGGCCTGCTGTGATTGGCTTTGCTTCCTGGTTAAATAAAGGTTTCTGATACACTAACTATACATATACATATATATAAGCAGATTAGGTTTTTGATTAATTGATTAAGTAGAGTTGGTTCTGAGATCCACTGACTGTGACAGTAGGATACATGAGACATTTTGATTCCACGTCAGAGATGTTTAATTTCATACTTGAAGGAATACATCACCCACAAAATGAAGGTTTAAATAAGATTTATTAGTCATGTTGTGTTACCTTGAATTTGTGAAGACAACATTTTTCTTGCATGCCTCCAGTGAACGAAGAATCCAAAAACTGCAAATGTGATTAACTGAAGTAAACAGAGCCCAGGCTTAACAACAGCAAAACTATACCAAAACATCTATTGAGAAACTCTCGTTCAACTCGTGCAGTAAAATCAAAGACTGGGACTAAAAGTGAAAACATGCTTTCAGTTTAAGTTACGGTCAGAATTGGCTGAAGGCAATACAACGTGTCACAGCCTGTGACTGGATAAATGAGACTTGGATTATACTGCACAAGATGTCTAAGTGTTTGTAAACAAGTGTTTTGATATAGTTTTGCTGTTGTTAAATGTGGTCCCCTGTGACTACAATTAATGAACAGTGTTTGCTGTTTTTGGATTCTTTATGAATTCAAAGGAACACGTCACGACAAATTGATATATAAATGGTCACTTTGTGGGTGAAATGTTCCTTTAAAGGTGGATTTATACTTGTGTGTCAGCTCTATGAGGAGCCTACACCATCGTCTGTAGCATTTATACTTGTGCAGTGGTGTGCCTATGTCACTCTGCAGTTGCTGGAAAGTTTAGTTGATTAAAAACACACATTAAACACACATTAAACATGGTTTACTAGCGACAATTTCAAACACAAGTACACAAATCAGCTTCACTATAACTCGCAGCATTCACAGACAAACACTTGTCTTTATCTGGACACATTTACCCCACAAATACAACATGCTAATGTTATTAGCACAAGCCTATGGCATTTTACATTGTATAAATTAGCCTAGCGACTAGCAGAGATTTCCTCTGCTCATATGAAGCCAGGATAAATCACACACAAGACTTAAAATGCTATTTTTGCGGAGGCTTTGTTTTCTTCACAATTTATTGTTTCTTATTTGTGAAATTAAAGTAAATAAAAGCTTTGTTTCCACTGAGGGAAATGGCTTCAGCTTACAGAAATAGACAGGAAGTCTGCGTCGCCGCAACCTGTAGTTAACATTTCTGGGGAAGTGCACGGCGTCAATTCAATGCAGAAGTATAAATCCTGCTTGTCTCCTAACACCCTGATTTATAGTTGCAGAGTTGACCTTTATTTCATCACATCAGAAAAGACAACAAACAATCTGAAGTAATTCTATTTGTTTATTTCATACTTCATGTCAAGATATCTTTTTTTCATATGAAGTTATGCCTCATAACAAAAAGAACGTGTTTGAAGAACGAAGAAAATCGTGGCTCACAAAATAAAGGCATTCTCTCATAATATTCTTTACAAAGTCATCTTACAACAAAAAAAAACAAGAACAATGTCTCAGTTGTAACAGCAGAGTACGATAAATCAAAGTTCCTCACTAAACTTTTGACTTGAACCTAACTGCGACAAAAGGAAAAAAACAAAAGAACAGAATGATCTGTACATACAAATACAGTTTAGCTCCTGAGATTCTCCGTGGAACAGAGTCGCTGCTCGAAACCTGCACCACGGCAATGTGAGCACCAGTGAGGATTTTCTGCTTTTTGATAATTTCAAATGAAGTAAAATGGATTTTTTTTCCCTTATCTCCTTTTCTGTGCTTGAAAAACTTGTGTTACAAACCCCTGATGCAAATATTGCGATGGTGGAAGATTTGGAGCAACATCCGACCCCGCCATACACAACTGGTGACGTGAACAAGTGCCAAAATGAAACTGCAACTAGAATAAACTCCAAACTCCATCTTCCTGCGCCGACTTGATCCGATCACCATCACCTTTCTCTCTGTTCTTTGAAGATGTCTGACGACCAGAAATGAAACATAGTGACCAGGGTTATAAAAGTAGATATGGCGTGTGTGTGTGTGTGTGTGTGTGTGTGTGTGTGGGAGGAGGGTAAGTGTATAATTATCTCTTGTTCACGAGGACATATACAAGCAATGACGACCACGCTCTCTTTAGCGACTGAAAACTTTGGTGATGCACAAACGGCTTGAGATACCTGAACACTTCACTTTAATATTGCTTTGACAAAAGTTATCATATGCTGTACAATATTCACTGACGGCACGACCGTTTGACACACGCATTCACACGTATGAAAACCTGACAAGAAGTTGGCGAGCAAATATTTATGTATACAGGAGGAGCTGCAGAGACGACTCTGACGTGGTCTACGGGATGAAGACAGATGCTTTATGGCTGGTACTATTACACTGTTTACATTTTCCACCACCACCTCCCTATCTTTAATCTATACACAACAACGTGAGAATATTGGTTCAAGGGGAGGCGCCTTTATACCGCACTGTTTTTTTTAATCTCCTCTGTCGTTTCTCATATGCCTCCCTTTCATAACTTTCTCCCCGCGGCCAGAGATAACTGAGATCAATCGTCAGTTTTTTTCCAACCCTCGCAGATCCAAGATTTGGGGTTTTTTGGACGAGGAAAAACACGTTTCCATCTGTTAGGGAGATCTGTTCATCCAATAGATGCATTCGAGACGAGTCCTTCTGTTCTTTGCCAAAGCCAAAGTCCCAGTTGACATATCACTCAAACAGTCATCCATAATCTGTCCTTTTTTATCTGCCAAAGAGTATGATGAAAAATCTGTTATCCTAACTTAACCCACAAATAGTTCCCTCGTGCTGCTGATTCAATTCTTCCCCAGTACGGAGGAGGAAAGGTGCCACGTTCACCACTGATGTCCTTCGCCTCCTAGTGTCCGTTGGTCTCAGGGGCCGAGGCGGGGGTGGAAGGGGTAGAGGAGCGAGAGGCGACCGAAGCCTTCTCTGCACCAGGACTGGAGACTGAAGGGACGCTGTCGGGGGCTTTGACCCCGGCCAGACCGACAGGAGACACCCCGGCGGCGGCTGCTGCTGCCGCTGAGGCCACGGCTGCTGCCCTGCTCGCAGTGATGGCAGACACTGGTTTGGGCTGAGCCTGAAGTCCTGGGCTGCAGATGAGGTGATGCCTCTCCCAGTCTTTGTGCTGGCAGAAGGAGCCACAGTAGCGAGCCGCGTTGCAGCCGCTGCACGTCTCGCTGGCTTTGCGGCCACAATTCCAGCAACACTGAGGAGGAAAGGAGAGACGACTGAGTTAATTCAGGAATGTCAGGGCAGGACAGACATGTCTCACATGCAGATTTGCATCTTTGTGGACATAAAAGTAGAAACTTGACACATACTATCACCCTGATAATCATGTTTCTGGCCACCTGATGGATTTAAGTCCAATATTTACTTGTCTTTGAGCTCCGTTTGCTCTCCACCAACCCCTGAGGGAAATATCTATCTTGGTAGCTGTTAAATGCTTCACTGCCTTCGTCTGTCTGTTTTGTTTGTGCTGGACAAATAAAGAATACTGGAGTTTTAGAGCATTTTCACTAAATACAGCAGCAGCACTGATGACAGCAATGAGAGTGAGCCAGAGGTCTCCACGGGTCTGCTGGGACACTAGGACCAAAGACCTGACCCCAGATCCATATGAGTTTGGATCCCATGGTCAATTGGGTCCGGGTCAGGTCCCATTCTATTACCGTGATCACAAGAGAGACGCATGACTGCTGTGAGTGTAACCTGCGTGATGATTAAACAGGATTTACTTCTGAAGCCATTTCACTCAGTGGAAACAAAGCTTTTATTTACTTATTTTTATTTCACAGATTAGAAACAATAAATTGTGAAGACAATAAAGCCTCCACAGAAATAGCATTTTAAGTCTTGTGTGTGATTCATCCTGGCTTCATATGAGTAAAGGAAATATCACTAGTCGCTAGGCTAATTTATACAATGTAAAATGCCATAGGCTTGTGCTAAAAACATTAGCATGTTGTATTTGTGGGGAAAATAAAGACAAGTGTTTGTCTGTGAATGCTGCGAGTTATAGTGAAGCTGATTTGTGTACTTGTGTTTGAAACTGTCGCTATTAAGCCGTGTTTTATGTGTGTTTAATGTGTGTTTTGAATCAACTAAACTATACAGCACTCCATAGAGGCCCTGCAGCCAACTAGTGTTTTGGAGGTGTAACTGCAGAGTGACACGGACACACCACTGCACAAGTATAAATGCTCACAACGGTGTAGGGCACAGCACATGCATAGGCAACAGCATAGAGCTGACGCACAAGTATAAATCTTCTTTAGGCTGACTTGGGATCAGATGACAAGAGCGTAATTAAGGTGAAAATATTGCTGAGCAGCAGTGCCAATGAGTTGGAGGTGGAGCAGAGGAAAAATAAACAGTGAGCCCAACAATATTCACAACTTGGATTAATTCTATAAAAAATCCTTTTGATTATTTTGCTCATTGGGCCTTTACGGACTAAAGGAGTATAACTAATCAAGGAATGGACTCATTTGGACTTAGTAACAGCTTCAAGTTTGGCAGTCTCCCTTTTTCTATCATTTCTCAACGATTAGATTGTGGAGAATCTAACAGAGCTAACAACGTGTAGCATGTCCATCATTTTGGACCTGTACAGAGTGTATGAAAGATGCAAAGTTTCATGCCAGAAAACCAAATAGTGAGCTGAAATATGCTGCACAGCTCTGCAGTCAGCTGATAAAAATGTGTAGATTGAAGCCGTCACTCAGATGTAGTCATGTGATTCAGTTATAATATGAATAATGCTGATTATAGCAGCGTGTGTGTTTACATGTAACTGTAAGCTGTATTAAAAATCTTTTAATAATCTTACATGCTTGGATGCAGAATCCCTCTTTTAATGCAGGGTTTCATAGAAACTGTCTGCTCACCTCACTGGAGTCCTCCTGTTCGTTGATGACCATGATTGCGTCCTCTTGAGCCTTCCTCTTTGCATCAGCCAGAGTCTTTTCCATCTTAGCCCTCTCAGAGGCAATCATTTCAAAAGCCTTCTGCTCAGCCTCTGCTACTGCCTTCTGAACCTCGTCCATGGCCTGACGCTTCACCTCATTCACCGCTTCTTCTGCGGGGGAGACAAGTGCTCTAAGTTTAAACTCTGCACAACAGCATCAGTATGAAAACACCACAGATGAGCACACAGCTTTATGCCATCAAATTTTTCTTGATTATTGCTTGAATAAAGCGCAGCACTAACTTAATATATTAGCGTTTTTTTTATTAACACATCAGTGATTTAATTTTCAAATGTAATTGTGTTCTTACCAGCTTTCCTCCAGATCTCATCTGTAACGTATGCTGAGCCTGGCCGTGGTGCAAAGTCGCGCTGGGAGTCTGCGGGAAAGCAGAGACAGAAGGGATTAGCACCTGCCAAGGCTTATAAGGATATTAAGATGATTAATTGTTGAAATAATGGCTGACTTTGTGACTGACAGCTCAATCAAGGTAACAGGTGCTTACAAAGACAGGCCACAGAGGCAGGCAGTGATATTAGCTTTGTCGTCTTTTATTTTGTCCTCGACGCAAACAAGTCTGCGTATCTAGGCCACACAACCGACGTAATTGTTGTTTATCGGAGTCTTGGACTGATCTGAGATCTGACAGCTTTAGAAAGGAATGTGTTTGGCTTGGAGGGAATTGCAGACCAACAAGCTGTGTCAACATTCTGTCTGTTCCCTCGAATCTCTCCCTCTCTGCCTGCATCTCAATTCATTTCTGTGTCGCTACCGGGCTCTGCCTCTCCAACACTGCCACCTGGCTCATCTCCTCTTTCCCCCATCTCTTATATCCTCTGCCTCGCCACCGCTTTCTCTCTTCTCCATCATTTACATCCTCTCTCTTCAACCCAGCCTGCACGCACCCTCCCTGCTTCCATTTCCACCCCCACTACAGTCTTCCTCAGCCCGAGCCCAGGCAGGCAGGCAGGCAGGCAGGCAGGCTTCCCGGCTGGGGGCCCAGATGGTGCTCAGGCAAGTCAGCCAGCTCTGGGTCTCTGAGCCTGCAGGACGGCAGGACGGCCCTTCTGTGGCCGATATGGCCGAGGCCGGTCCTGGCACCTGTCTGTGACTATGGACCAGCAGGGGGAAGGCAAGGCTGGCACTCAGAGAGAACCGTGCCAGTACACAGCAGACTGGGGGACTAACTGTGGAGGGACTCACTCACACACTGACATGTGACTTAGCTGCAGTTCTACTGATGACCACCAGACGGCGTAAAGAGTATGACACAGAAGACAGGCTGTCCTTGCTGGTGTTCAGACCTTTCAGTGTCAAATCCACTAAGTACATCTCAGGAAGTTCAGATAGTTTTATCTCGTTTTTTGTAACAGACTTGAATTAAAGAAATTTGTTTATTAAGTACTCACCCTGAGTTACTTTCAATTTGTAAAGACAACTGTTTTTCTCACGTGCCTCAGGTGACCAAACAATCCAAGAACAAAGACCGTCTTTAACAACAGCAAAACTACATCAAAACATTTGCTCACAAACTCTCACACAGCTTGTGCAGTATAATCCAAGTCCCATTTATCCAGTCATATGCTCAGTACTTCCCAAGCAAACAGCCCTTTCCGACAGGAACTGAACTAAACATGAAAAGCCCCGTTTCCACCGTGCTGTCCAGTTCGGATGAGTTTAGTTTGGTACTAATTTTTTCTGTTTCCACTGTGAAAAGTTGTGGATGGTACCAATGAACCGTTCTGTACCGTCCCCATGTTTGGTCCCCCCTCTGTTGCGGTACCTAGCACACAGATCTGGTACTAAAAGGTGAAGCTGTGAACACTGCAGTCTGATTGGTCAGTAGAGGACGGTCACATTAGTAAACTGGAACTACAAAATGAAAGAATGTTTTGCTGTCTCTCATTGGGTTGCCTGCCGGAAACTTTTAAGGCTGATGTCGCGGAGCTTCTTTCCCATGGAGAGAGACTCTCATTGTTTGCGGTGGAAATGCTAAACATACCTAGGGTCTAGGTACCATGTCTGAAGGGTTACTTTTGTCTCCAAAGGTAACATACCCAAAGTGTTTGGTGGAAACGGGGCTAAAATGATCTACACTCAATTGACAAAAGCAGTAATTTTACATCGCAGAAAACAGGAGCTGTTGGTCTACTGTTATTGCGTGACTTTGTTGAATCCAAACTAACCCTTTAAAACATCAATGTCACACAATAACACAAACAAACTAACTGATCGAGGCAGCGTGGCAGCATATTTTGATAAAGTCTGCCCCCTTTAACTTCAATTAATCAAGAATATTCTCCATTATTGGATTCTTTGTTCAAGTTTTCTTCCCAAATTTAACCTATAATTGGGTGAGTACTTGATATACATATGATCATCTGGAAGGCTCATCTACGATCCTTTTTCCATATTAAACAAAAGATGATTATTCACCCAAACTAACATCCAAATCGGTGTGCAGCACCTAGAATTAAAATCATGGAACACTCATCTATTCACTCCTTTATGACAGAAGTTCTCCAAACTAACAAATTAAATTATCTGCATGATAGATAATTCAATCAGGCTCAATGATATTTATTTGTAATTTGGGTGAACTGATCCTTTAAACGTAAAAGCTAACTGTTTTCCGTTGGGTTGGCTTCATGAGGCAATCCTCCCATGTGGAAAACAATAGGCACCAATCACAGAAATGACAACAGAATCACTGGTTTCTGCGGCATACCAACATAACTGAATTAAATCTAGCGGTACCCACCCGACTCTGCAGAGTGGGGGCTGTGTGTCTTTGAGAAGGGAGCGGAGCCTGAGCCTCCTTTGCGCGGGTCCTCCTGCTCGCTCGAGCGCCGTCTCCAATAGTTGAGCTCCTCGCGATCTGACTCCTGGCATCGCCTGAGCACGCTCACTGACCTCCGTGTCTTCTCCACCATGTCCACGATGCAGTTCAACACCTAGAGGACGAAGAGATGAAGATTTTGCTTTCAGCTATTTATGAAATAAAAACATCCAAATCTTATCACCACTCCTTCGATGTAATTTAATTTGAAGCCTGTATGTTTGGAGGTTATAATTATTATTATTATTATTATTATTATTAGTCGGAAAACATGAATTCCTCGTGTCAACGTGTGACGTCCAGATGTGCTATAGATTGCTTTCATACTGTGAGAAGTTAAAACTCTCTGACGTAGGACCCAGTATAACAAATTACATTTTACATTCTTTCTATATCACAGGCCATTAGCAGTAGTGGTGCCTGTCTGCAGACTTACATGGTCCAGATGCCTCCATTCATCAGCCCACTCTCTGTCTGTCAGTCTGTGGTCCACCGGCTCCTCGCGGTAGCCCCCGTTAGTGCCTGATTAAAACACACAAGACAGACCACAGGCCGATGTGATTAACATTCTTTTTAATATGAGAGAAGCCACAAGTGACAGTAAGTGAGTGAAAGGTGTGTATACGTCTGTGTCTGTACTTTAACTTTGCTTTAAATTTTGAGATACAGTAGCTCCATTATTTCACCACAGAATAAACTGAGAATATTTTCCTCACATAGCAGAGGAGAAATGACTTAAAAGTCAAAGGTGGCACCTTTTTTTTTACACCAGAATTAAGAGTGACAGAGATGAGGTGAAGCAAATGGGCAGCAAAAAATAAGAAAAGATGTGAGATAGACCGAGAGATTGTGAGCGAGAAAGGTGGGGTGAAAGAGAAAAGGAGATGGCTGTGATGCAAAACAGACTTCCAGCACCCAGAGCCTGCACACATCTGGAAGTCAGCTGTCAACCGCACACACACACACACTCACACACACACACACATATACACTCCACCAAACGTCTCCCTTAGCACCTCCCCTCCTGGAGCTCACGGCATTCCAGTAGGGAGACACTCAGGCTGAGTGGAGTGGCTCCACTTCTAAACACAACCAGCCGGTCTGACACTCACTGTGGACCATTACAACTTTGAGCACACACACACACACATGCACACACACACTAATTTAGTTAACTATCTGATTCCAATTGAGTCATTGCACAACACTATGACTTAAGCAATATTTAATTGTACATTTAACTGCAATAATTGTTTGCACACACAAGCTTGTGCTCATGCCGGGCCCTGAAATGTCTTGATACATGTCCATACACAGAGACACACACCGACTACAAAGACATCGCAAACCGCTATCTCTTAAAATTGAGTAACAAACGGCCAGCAAGAGGCCACATGCACACTGGGCCTGCTGAAAAGAGTAATGATTCCCTCATGCACACACACACACACACACACACACTCGCTAGCCTTCCCCTCGACCTCTTCTCCACTCCTGGTTCTCATCAGCGTTCATCAGTTCAAAGCCACGAGTGCGTGGACTGATGTGTTTATGTGTGTGTGTGCCTATGAGTTAAGTGGCGGCAGGCGGGCGGGAGGCTGTCAGACAAGGGACTAAGGCCTTATAAACACAGCACCTCTACCATGAACATATCAAGGTGTGTTCCTGTACGTGTGTGTGCCTGTGTCTGTGAGCTACTGCTGTTTCCACTGCTTGCTGACAAGCCCCAAATGGAGGGGAGATATACACCAGAGGAGATCCGACCCTCCCTGCCTGGACAGTACGACTCTGTTTATACACACATGTGGAGTCCAGAGATATATACGGGGACGGCTACACAAACACACGGACCACCCGTTATCGCTCACAGAATGCATGTGTGTCCATGTAAGTGTGTTAAAATCCAGATTAATCACCCACTTGGATTTACTCCGCTGCAGTAGAACCAGATCAAGGAGAAAGTTTCTGGTGTTAAAGTGATTTGCAGGAACATTCTGCCACAGACTGAGGTTTGTTTTTGGACTGAGCTTCTCCACAACTGAGACTCAACTTCTCTTTAGGAATAAATAAAATGTCAGTGCTCATTAACTTTAAATCCTGAGAAGAAATGACTAACAAAACTGGCCAAAAAATAACTTAAGTATCACATACCAGGGAGTCTGGGCCTGTCTTTGAGCTCGCGGATCTCCAGCATGCGTTGGCTGTGCTCGCGGTGTAGGATGTGCGGTGCTGCGATGTCATCCAGCGCGTAGTGCTGCAAGGGCGGAGGGGTCGGGTGAAGCTGGGTGCTGAGGGGCAGCGGGTGGGCGGGGCTGTGTCGGGGCGCTGGGCTGATGGTGCAAATTCGTTTCGCAGCGGGCTCCATGGCTGCAGATGGACGTTCGTGGAAACCGTTCTCTTTAGCTCTGAAGAAGGGAGGGCAGTGGGCGGTTAAAAAAATAATGAGAATAAAATGAGCAGACGGATCCACAAGGCCGGATGTGTCCACTAACTTTTCTCTAACCTGCTGGGGCTGGGTCTCTTGGTAACAGCTTCAGGTGGCTCCATCAGCAGCTCGGAGGAGTCTGGAGAGGAGGCCATGGTGGTGCTCAGCAGGAGATGCTCATGCTGGGACAGGTACTGGGCTGGGGTCTGCTTGGCTGCCCTCGCACAGTGGAGGAGCTCCCTTTGCAGGAGGGGAAGGTTTGCCTGACGAGAAATAAATAAACTGGTGAGGTTTTATTCTGATCTGCAGAGGAGTCTTAAGTCTGAGGAGGTAAATTTTAAAATCTGCCTAAGACATCTTTGATCGAGCGATGTTGTGCCATGTTAAATGTCAGCCAAGTGCAGGGGTGCACCATCAGGAGGCAAACCATCCCACTGAAAAAGGGCCACTTTAGAGTGCTCCCCTGCTGCCCCATTATTCCCTAAGTGGGGTCCCGTATAACAGCTCAATTTCCGAATACTCAGATGGGTGTCGGTGTGTACATGGCTTCATTTATTTAATTTTTTTTCCCAAATGATTGAAACATTTCGTCAAGCACAACTGACCAAATAAACATTTTGACATTAATACATTTTTAGGGGGGGCATAGAGGGGCCTCAGCCGGAATGGGCTTCATGCCTGGTGCCCCCAAGTGGCTAGGATCGCCACTGGCCATTTGCCAGTCACGTATTCAGTCACATGTCAGTCATATCAAAGCCGCAACCTCTAGGACTGAAAAATGAAGGCAACAAGAAAGTGCAAAAAACTGCAGTTCCTCAAATAGCCAGTTGAGGCTGGCTCCAGGGGCGAGTTAATCCTAATAGACCCCTGTGTTTAATTGCCTAACTTTACAGCAGAATTAACATTCCTTTACATTTAATTCAGGCTTACAGATACGCATATGTAAGGGCGAGGCCGCTAGACTGACTGTCTATGAGTCAGATGCACCCTCTCGTCTAAATAAGGTCACTTCTGGCTACTACAAACGAAGATGGCGACAGTTGTCGAATTTAAGACTTCAAAACAGCCGTCCACAAACCAATGGCTAATGTCATGCTAGCTATGTCCATTATTTTATACAGTCCATGGTCATACCACATGCTCATTCAGAGATCGACAGAAAAAGAGAAGCACCAATCTAAAGCATGCAGACCACAGCCGTCCATGACAGACCACCAGCACTGCTCGAGAGCTAAGAGACACAGTGTACATATCCGTCCTGGGGAAGACGCCATAGTGGGAGTAAAGGGGTTTAAAGAAGGGGGGCACTGACTCCTTGAGGTCTGGCTGTAAAGCTCAATTTGGGTCTGGGTGTTGTTTTGTGGCTGCCTCCATGGTGGCTGTGGCTCAAACAAAAACGGCTGAGCTTTCTAAGCTGCTGCTGAAGTTGGTTACTAAGGTCGTGGCAGAGATATGCCTGATGATACAGAGGCTTTTAAACTTCGAAACATTTCATAAGAAATGATACACAGACTCCTCTTCTCCTCTCATTCCTTACCTTCTCTCTCTTTTCTTTTTTTTAATATTTATCTGCGACTGTCTCCGTCCTATCTTTCCATCTCGCTTTTGTTCCCTGCGTTTCCCTAATTAGGAACAGACTCTGGTGTGTTTGCAATTACACCGCTTCCTCACTCCCTCGTTCTCCCTCTTCTTGGGCAACCAACTAAATAAGCATGCCGTTCTCATTTTGTGACTCTGACCTCCTCCTTTCACGTTGCACTTTCAGCCATTATCTTGCAGATTCTGTAAATGTAGACTCCTTCCTCCTCTAATCTTTTCTTCTTTGTCTGCAGTCGCTTACACACGCAGCATCTCTCCCTGTCGGCGTACCGTCGTCACAAAGATGCTGATACCTCCGCTTTATGGTCGGCTGTCTCCCCGTGCTCTCTTTTGCCTCTTTCTCCCATGCTCCTCTGCCTCCCTTCTTTCCCTGGGGCCCCAGCTAGCGGACACATGTGCTGTGTGTCAGTTGAGCAGAGGGCTCTCTGGGGTTCAGCGGGGCGGATGCTAGATTGGCGGCGCCTTGGCAGCTGAATGCTCTTTTAACGGGACAGCGGCTCCATATGGCACACTGAAGCCCATAAAAAGGGAAGGGAACACTTTATAGGCATGTTTCACACTTCCGAGTTCCCACTTTTCCCTCTCTCCTCCTCACCCACCTCACTCTCTTTTCCACTTCCTCACCCCTGTGACTTCGTCCCATCTGTCTATTTCTCCCCCACTCTTGTTTTTTAAGACAGACTCCTCTCAAGGAGTTGGAATTAAGTTGCGGGGACCCCACCCCCTCGTAATAAATTAGCAAAAGGAGGGGAACAGAGGTTTCTTGTCTCGGCGCTCACAGGCAGACAGATGGAGGGGCTCCAAAGGTGAGTAAGAGGTAAGTGTGGAAAAAGAGCAGATTTCGACTGCTTGAAGTTTCAGCGGTACAACTGACTGAAGATTTATGGGCTGCTTTACCGAGGGGAGCTCCTAAAAAGTATACTCTTGCAGACTCCCCTGGTTACAAAGGGGCTCAAGAGGCTGTTTAACACACACACTCATCTGTTGCTTGTCAAGTCAACACGCAAATGTTGATAGTTACTTTGAACTGCGGAGAAGCCGTTTATTCAATTAGAAAACCTACACAGATCCTTATTTATAGACTACTGCATTGTATCCCGGAGACGCTGTAATAAAAGTGTAATGACTCTATTATTTTTCCATCATGACTCACAAGCGCTGATGCAACTGCCCATAGATTATTCAGATCATACTGTATGAGGGTGATGTTGGTGTCAAGGACCGTCTCTTTATCACTTGTTATTATGCGATTAATAAGGCCGCAGTGGTTGACAGCCACCGCCGAGAGAAGTGAGGGCGAGAGTGTTTTGAAACCAGACTGTGTGAGGTTTAAGACTTAAACTGAGAGGGGGAAGAAAAATACTGGTGCTGAGAAAAAAGGAAGCAGTTCAACGGAATAATGCAAAGTAAATATGGGAATGTGGAGGGGAGGTTGAAGATATGTTTACCTTGAGGAAAGGAATGACAAAGGGCCGTAAGGGGAAGTTGGTGGCCTCCTGAAGCCGCGAGTGGAACTCCTCAATGGTAACCGTCGAATTCTAGGAGGCAGGTAAACAAAGTTCAAGATTAAGAGAAAATGAAAAGTAATTTCTGCACAAAATGATCTTTTCTACAACAATTTACCACGAGGGCCAGAACCAGGCTTCGGACGCTGTCTCCGATCTCAGGAGAGATGTCGTTGCCAAACTGCTGCAGCGTGGTCAGGAAACGTTTCAGCTTGCTCAGCTGGCGAGCCCCACAGGTGGCCGGCAGCTGCTGGTTAGCCAGCGATGAGGAAGAGGAAGAGGATGGTCCGTTGCTGTAACGCTGCGGTGGAGATGGCACTGCATTCAGGGTTGGTGGGGAATGATGATTCCCATTAGTCACTGGGGAGGAAAGGTGAGATAGGGAGGGGAGAAATTAAAATGATGCCTAGTAAGAAAGGACATATGCTTTTATTAACCCACTTACGAGACTAATGCCTGTCATATGCTAGATGACTTTGATAAGACTTTTTAAAGACTTAAGTCTGACACCCTCTTACTTCTAAAGACATGCTATAAGACTTTGCAAAGACTGGGGTTCTTGCAGGGCCACTGCTCATGTTGGAAAATGTTCTGCCAAAGTCCCTTTAAGAAAATGTCACTTTAACAATTCCTTATGTGTCTGCAAAAACAAATAACTCTAGAAAAACAAGATAAAAGGCATCTTATGTTGACAGTTTTATTGTCAATTCGGCATCAATATAATCCATAAATCTGAGCTGTATTTGGATCAAACTTTACATTTTTGGTTTTGTCGCCTCAACTTGCTACCAGCCTCTGTTGGTTACCTGCGCTATTTTGGTGGGATGAGGCGGAAGGTATAAGAGGCAAATACTTTTAAAATGAAGCAGGATGTCTACAGGTATCAGACAGTTAAATTTAATACATCTAAGACTTGTTCAAGACACCTTTTAACCAAATTCAGGACAGATTTTTGGACAAATCCTGTTTTACTTATTTAAGCATCTCAGGTAAACACTGCAGGCAAGTAGTATATATGTGGTGTTATGTAGGGATATGGTCATTTGAGTGAGTTAAGTCAGTCTAAATTTTGCCAACAAGTAAGTCTATGTATGGCGTCAAATGACAGTATTGTAGTTTTTAAAGATTTGTAACATTAGAAATGTGGACTTTTACATAGAAAGGCTTCATTTATTTTCACAAAAAGAAATTTTAAAATGAATAAATGAAATTAGATTAAAATGTCTGTAGTATTTAAGACCTGACAAATTCAAATTAAAAACTATTTAATGACTTTTAAGGACCTGTAGACACCCTGTGAAGATTTCTCATTGAAAAAAAGCGCTGGTTGGTGAGTTAGAGACACGCTGAATTAAACTGACTCCACAACTCCACCAGTTTTTCCTCCTTTTCCACAGTACATAAAAAACGAGACTTGTTATTGTTTTGCTCAGGATTGATTCTGTCCGAATGGCAAGATGCGCAAAACACTAACTTAAGACAACTCAGACTGAGTTTTTATGACCTTACACCTTATGATCGAGATCATGGGAGTGTGCAACAATTGAGGTAAAACTCATGATTGTATTCTGACATTGGAAATTTGTCTGCGACGGTGACATCACTTGAAAAGTCTTACATGCTGTGGTGGAAAAGGAGGCCGGGCGAGGGCCGCTGGGGTTGACAGAGGGCAGGGGAGGCATGGTGGAGCTGGCGCTGCTGCTGGGGGCTGATCTGGAATGAGTCTTAGCATCCACAGGAGAACCGGGCATGGCAGGGCTCTTCTTCTCTCTACTGTCTGCAAAAGATAGGAAGAGGACAGAGAGGTCAGCTGTGGGTCAAAAACCAGAACAGTTTTTAAAATGCTGTTACGTTCTCTGTATTGAATTAACAGCACACACAAAAATGTACAAAATAAGTTTAAGAAGAACATTTGATTGAAAGCTGTAAACAGAAATGAAGGAATTCAGCTCACATGACATAAACAAGACACTAAAAAGACCAGTTTTGCTTTCCAAATCAATGCAGGAGCTTCAGGTCTGTGGCCACAAAAGAAAAAAGAAATGCCAACCCCCCAACCCACTTCACATCACACAACACATACTGCCAGGGCATCAACCACCCTGCCTCCCCCCCATCAAAGAGCCAGATGTCTAAAGTTTAGCCCCTTACTCTCAACCATTCAGATCAATAACAGAAGAAATGCTGAAGAAGCCTATTGTGTCAGGAGAAGAATGCCCCCTCATTGAGCTCCCCAGAAAATGGGGGCGGGTGGTGGGGGGACGACAGAGTGAGAAAGGGACGGGGTTATTTCACGCTTTACTAACAAGATCGGCAAAGCTTTTGAATGTTAAACGCAACTTCTCAATATGCTATTGCCGCTGAATGAGACCACCAGATAAGGGGCATGGGGAAAGTGAAATGGGGGGTGTGTCGGCGGAGAGATGCGGGATCAGAAGCCGTCTTTGTCTCCTGGAGATCCATGAAGGCCGGGGTCCCGTCTCCATTTAGAGTGGATCAGACTTTTCTAACTGCTTCAAGAATGGACGATTAATAGACAAGCATGGTCTCGTGGGTCATGGGTCAGCAGAGAGCAGCTTTTTAAATGTGGTTTCATGGTTTTAGGGCTTTGGCTTCAATGGCGCCCTTTATATCTTTTTTCACAGCTATGAACTCTGCATGGCCTTGAGCCGCGGGGTCCCAGTTTATAAAGGCTTAAGTTGGAAGGTTTAAGCCGTCAGTAGGTAACTCATGAGAACTCAAAAGGAGGAATTACACCCATTGAATGAATAAAGAGCGCTTTAGATTTTGTGAGTGCGCAAAAAATATGTAAACATACAGAAACCAATGCATTAAGAATTCAGAGGAAATAAACTACAAATGTATGTGTATATAGAAGCACACGCACTTACAAGAAAGTCTGTCAACAAACTCTCAGCCCTGCCTGTCTTTCAGAGAGTCGATCTATCTGCACACTTTCTCAATCTGCCCCATGCAACTCATCTGTCATGCCTGCAATTCATTATACAGCTTTGACTGTTCTTCCTTCTGTTTTGCAGTCCTCTTCATGCTCTCTCCTTCCCTCTCGTTCTTACTCAGCCCCGTGGCTTGCCTGCCATCGCTCCACCTGTTCACCAACATAGGGGGCAGGAAGGAGGGATCTATGCAGACATTTGGACCGTCGTGCCCACCACACACGCGGTCTGCCAGCGCACCGCAGGAAGCAGCCTGCAGCACGCACATGCACCGGTTCCAATGCTCCGCACACTCCATCCGTATGGCCAGGAAATTAGACTGACATCTCAATAACAGAATCAACGGGGCATATGGCCTTTAGTGTCAAGACTGTTACCATGTAAACAACTTCATATATACACACAAGGGCTCGGGCGTTCGGCTCGTGCTTTTCAGCCGCGTCGCATGGAAATGTATTCACAAGTCGACATGTTGACACATCATCAACAGTTCTCCCCTGGCAGTGAACAGTAGTTCTGTGTCCAAATGACTGTCATCCTTGTAAAGCTTCTTGCAGGCCTATTGTGTGTGACTGACAGGTCTACATGAGGCCGCGGAACAGAAACACGCTCGGCGGATACAAACATACCACGCATATGTCTTATTGTGCGTCCAATTTCAGCCCGGAACTGAGAAATTAGGCTACAGCTGCGTCCGTGCCATCTTAAGATGTGGCACGGTCTGTCGTTAGCCTTGCCAGAGGTAATGGCCAAAACAGGCGACATCAGGTGTGTGTGCATGTAGCGCTGACAGCCCATAGAGGATTGCCTCTGCTTGTCAATTAGACAGCGCACATAGCTGGATGACTTCATCTGGCTTGCGAGCACCTGAGTCCAGCGGATCTAGTCACAGGGCCGTCAGGGGAGGCAGCTGTTGCAGCAGCCACAAAACACACACACACACGTATAGTGTATAAAGTGGTCTGATGTTAACTCAGGTGAATGTAGGCTTAGAGGAGGATGTGGGTGTTTGTCTGGTCTAAATACCACCTGTCGTCTTTGCTCTAATGGAACAAAGACAAGGTACACAAAGCTCCTCACTACACATCAAGAGGATTTCATGGAAACGCCATGATGCATACGCAACGCTCTGAAGCAGAGGAAATAACACTGAATGCATACTGAATATAAAGCTGGATACCAGACGGCTTCAACTACTCAATTTATAAAAACAATAGCATATTCTGCTCACCTCTCCACGCTGCCTGTCTTCTCTCATCGCCTCTCAAACCCATGACACACACATAAAGTTGTATAATCTCGTGAGCTTACTTATCTGCTCTCTACTACCGTTGTTACTGCAGCGATGGAAAAGTAATGTGCACCTGTGGTGATGGCTGTCGTTGCTAGCCAGGTGTTTCTTGTTTGTTCAGCTTCAGGTGACGCTCGTCTGCATTAAAACATTCAATCGGCTTTAATTGCCTCTGCCTCTGCAGGTGATGATTCAGAATGAGGTGCAGGAGGAGAAAGAGAGACAGAGAACAAGGCTCTCCCCGTCGGGCGACTACTGTGGCTGAAGCCAATCCATTAAATAATGAAATCGGAAACGACAAGACAGACAAAGTGCCAGGGACATTCATTTACCTCCTTACGTGAAGTGAGGACGGATAACCGAGTTTGAGTCAGTGCAATAAATTAAACTTGATGTGACGTATAAATAAATGTGTTCAGTGTTAGGGTTTATTAAGCTCGTGGTTTGACTCTGAGGTTTAAACTCTCTGGTGGCTGTGAGTCACGATGAATGTGTGTGCGAGTGCGTGCTGTGGGATTGTGTGTGTGTGTGTGTGTGTGTGTGTGCTCGCGGCGTGCTGCTATCTCAGTCCTGTCAGTGTAGATGAGGTGAGAGAAGATGTAACACAGGCCTGACTAATTTATCAAAGAGCAAAAAGACAATGGAGCACATGTGCAATGCTACAAGTATGCAGGCCCAGAAGATATGCTAACACCCGCAGACACACAAAGCTAACTGAATCAAACCTTAAAACAGTTTGTTTAAATGAACACAGCTGAATGTTTCTTACCAGAAGTTAGACGAGAAGATGGGGCGTGTTTAGCCCTAGCTTAGGACAAACACTGGAGCAAGAGGGAAATCAAGCTAGCTGGCTAACTATCTGGACACAGTTCTCACCATGGAGGTGACTAGGCTGCCAGCTAGCTAGCAGCTAACAATGCTAAACAACAGCAACAGTGCTCACAAATTTTAACAGCGTAACCAGGGGGGGACTGGACTGTAGGCAATACACTTCCTCAATGATGTCATCTCGAGCATGTGAGTTGTCTGGACACTGTCTCACGACGTGGAGGTGGCTGAGCCAGCTAGCAGCTAATGGTGCTAACCGCCTAAACAGTGCTAAACATGGCAACAGTGCTGACAAAATTAACAGTGTTAACTACAAGAGACCTGAATGGTAGGTGCTATGCTCCTAGCCAACCTAGCAGCTAACGGTGCTAACTCCATAAACTGCACTAACAGGGTGTCTTCAGATATAACCAAGTTAAATTTAAGGCAGTTCAAAAGAACCAAGGAAAAATGACAACAATTGGGTGAGTTAAAGTTTAATGTGTTTAATGTAAAAAGAAAACAAAATCTCATCGCTGTCATAAATGCTTTTAATCATTGCAATATTTAGGGAAATACAGAGGGGAAAAAATGTTTTTCTATGGTTTGTTTAATGATTGTAAACAGTCATTGGGTGTGTCAGGCTGGATGAATTTTCACGGTAATGTGACCAAAAATATTTAAGACCCATCGAATCTGACTTTGAGATACAAGTTACATTTAAAAAAAGACTATTTAAGGCCTTATATTAAGAAAATGTCATTTAATACCTTGAAAGACTTTTTAAGGACCTGCAGACACCCTGACTTAACAACAGCAACAGTGCTGACAGAGCTAACGGTGTTAAACCTGAGGTAACCAGAAGGTGGGCACTGTGCCTCTAATACAATGCCATCTTGATATCAGCTGTAACCACTGCATGCATGCTGTTCAAAGCATCGGCGGCGATGAGCTAGCTATTGGGATACACACATGCACTAACATGCACGCACAATGTGACCAGTATACCACAACAAACCAAAGAGAAGCTTCAAATACAACACACACAGAGGTAGTGGGACTTCATTCTCAGCTCAGGACGCCATTACTTCACTATATCTTTGGTTTGCTGCTAAGTTAATGTTTTGAATGTCCTAACTTTCAATAAAAACAGCAAGCACTTCTACCACACTTATGCCATTCAAACAAAAAAAAAGTCCTTGTTTTGAACAGCTAACACAGCCCCCACCGGATCACCAAGGAAAACAACAACTTAACTAAACAGAGAGCAGACAAACAGCAACAGATCTGACAATGAACTTATGGGAATAGTATTAAAACAAACCCCAGAGTAAACAGAAAAAAATGGTGTGACACACGGGGAGTAGAAAAAAGTGATGAAGTGAAAAAGAGAACCAAAATTTAAGGGACTGACTCGAAGCTCAGGGCAAAAAAGGGACAAGCTAACAGCTCCCTCAGCACCCATGCAACTGATGATCACTTCTCTCCCCCTCCTCCTCCTCCTCCTGTACCATATGGATCTAATCGGCCAAGAGCTGGCCAGCTGGGACCTCCAACAGTCACCTGTGAGGGAGGAGGAGGGGGGGGGTGCAGGAGGGACTGCTGGAGCCTCCTCTGCTAAGCCAAAGCAGCCCCTCCTCCACACACACACACACACCCACACACACACACACACACACATTTCTGCCTTCCCTCCAAGGAGTGGAGGAGGACATGGAGGGGAGGGGTGGGGAGGCACGAGGCGGCTGAATGCAAGCGAGTGGACTTAAATGCCGGGGAGACAAAGGCTGCACCTGGTCCCCGTCCGTCCACGCACACCACCACAATACAGCACACATCTGTTCCTCTATCCTGCGCTCCCTCCTGACCTCCACCCACACAAACACAAACACACACACACACACTGCAAAGACAAGGGCTCATGCACCAACACTCACACAACCCTATCCACTTATAAAACAGATAATTCGACAGCGCATGGTCTCTCTCAGTGTCAGGTTGTCGTTATAGCCTCATAGTTAAGCGGCAGGTTCAAGGACTTAAGTATTTTAGAGGCTTTTCGGTGTGTGAGTGGTGTCAAATGTCTGAAAATCAGGAGACACGTGTCCTCGCTGCTTTTTTCAATCAACTTAATTTATACTATTGCTCTCTTGGGACCGGCACCTGCCTCAACTGTTGCCACGACACTGTTGCGGTCACCAGATACTCACAGAATACTGGTTTACAATATAATGACGAGCTATGATTTATACAGGCCATTTTAAAACACACACATACCTGCATTATTTTCAAATTAAGTTCTGTTTTAAATCCCCACTGAAGACAAATGTTGGCTGCCGCAGTAAGACTTTTAATGAGCATTAAAGAGCGTTAAACAAGCACCGACTTTAATAAGAAATTAGCCTGTAAATAAGAGGCACCAGAGGTGGAGAAGGAGGGATGCACGAAGGGTAAGAAGGATGGGAGGGAGGGAATAACAAGGATAGAAAATACTGTTTTCATTTGGTTTCATCAGAAAGACAAGCCTGGTTGTCAGACTCAGAGCCAGGCTGTTTTTCTTGGCTCTCATTACCACCTTCCAGCCCCGTAGACTACATATTTGGACAAAACCCAATATCAACACTCTGCTCCTCACTCTGCTGAGGGAGGGGAGAGAGACGGGGAGGTGGCAAGGTTGACAGCAAGGGGGGGGAAGCGAGAGAAAGATGTATACATAGAAAGGGAGAGGAAGGAGAGACACCTCTGGAGGAAGAGAAATCGGGGAAAAAAAGGAATGTATAGGTGAAGGAGGGGACACTGTGACTTTCGTGCACACATGTGAAGAGGCACGCAGATGTGTTCCTGAAGGGAACTCGTCACGTTTTAATGTGACAGCGAGAGAAGCCCTCGCATGACTTTGTCACTCAGTGAGATAATTACAATAACACCGCTGTAATCCAGAATGCCACATAGTGAAAAAAGGGACCCGGGGATGGAAATGTACTTAGTGGCAGAGCGAGAGAGAAAACGAAAGAGGGGGACGAAGGCAAGGCAGACAGACGTCGTCCATAAAAACTAAGAATGAGCAGTAAAAGAGGCGCAGTGATGTGATGCTGGAAGCAGAGGAGGGAGAGGAGGTTTGGCAAAAGGCCGGACAGCGAGAGCGGACAGCGTCCACGTGTACATGAGGTCAGACTGCAGGGAGAATATACTGGATGGGAAGTTGCTGGCTTTAAGGGCCACTTAGCACTTACTCTGAGAGGATTGCATCCCAGATGTCTTTCTTTTCTTGAGTCTTTATAAAGACTGTTTGTTTTATCAAACATGGGGGCGTTTTTAAAACTCGATGAGTCTCTCTGCAACGTCATCTGCCATATTGAACGAGATGCCCTGTTGGTTGTTGCTGTTTCTATCATTCATAAAATCACTCTTTAGCGATCCCACCAATATTGTTCGCCACTTTAGTTTGGACTCCACCACATGCTCGACTTTGAAGAACGATTTCTACATAGTTATCGTTCTTGGTGTGGACGTCCCTTTACACTTAAAATCACTACAGTCAAGGAAAATGCATCTTAGCATGTTTCTTTGACTGTCACCATAATGTAAACCTACAGGAGTGGTTCCCAAATGGTGCAGCCACAGGGTCCAGATTTCTCCTCAGTCATTAGTCTGTCTCTTTTAAGTTGATGTCCCTTATTCACTCATTCTACAGCAGGAAACGTCACTTCAAAATAAAAGCTCTGTGCTGGAAATTCACTGTACTTAAAAATACTGTGTTTTTTTACAAACTCGACACTTTGATGAATCACTTGTGATCCATTCAGGATGGACCTGTGACCCACTTTTGGAATGTGACCCACCGATTGGAAACCATTGACCTACAGTGCTGTAAAATGATCAAGGACCACTATGGCCCTATGTTGAAATGAAAGCACCTTCCTGTTCTCAACTCTGTCGTGGTTATTACTACGTCTAGATCCTTTCTATGTCCTAGAATAAAATTTTAAGCAGGCAAGAAGGCTGATGTGCAGATTATATCTGCCAGAAGCCCCCCGGTTCAAGGTGGCAATGTCGTCTGGTGCCTCACCGCTCTGAATAAAAGGTATGATCCCAGAATGGGAGGACAAGATTGTCTCTCCTTATAACCAGCAACAGAGGTAGTAACAGCATCAAATTGACACGTTATCAGCTAGCTCAAAAGAGAACAGCAAACGAAATTGGGTAAAAATTAGCAGCTTCTTACCCTCCAAGCACAGGATGAGATCAGCTGTCATGTGACAGGGACAGTAAATGATTGTTAGTGGCATGTTACGCCATTGTTTTTGTTTTAAAGCACTGTTTTATGTCGCATGTCACACCCTTTACTCCTCCTGTGCTTCCAGGCAGCGTTATACCTGCCTTGCTTCTGTGTAAAAAAGCAAATTTGCTCTAATGAAAGGTCTTTGTCGCGGCCCTGTTGTGAGATCTCTGTGTAACAAAGGCTAAAGTGTAGCTGCATTCGGCCTCACCCAGGCTCCATTGTCACTGGGTCCTATGGATGTGTGTTATTCACAGTGGCATAAACTTTAAACACAGACGCAGGCCTGCGTCACACACAGCTGAGCCACGAGGGACAGAGCTGGGAGTGCATGTTTGTCATCATGTGTGTGTGTGTGTGTGTGTGTTGGCCCCATTAACCAGGTGTTGGGTTTGTCATCAGCTTAGTGGAGAGAGGGCAGCTATCCCTGAAGCAACACACACACACCTGTGAAATGGCCAGCCTGAGGCACGTGTACACACACCCCCACACAAATAACAACTATGACATCACAGACAATTCAAATCTGTCAATCATGACCTCCAAGCACAAAAGCCGTGACTCACACACACACGTTTGCAGACTCTCTCACACCAGTTTGCCTTCTCTGAGGGCCAGTAGATTATCTGCCTATCTGGTTACAACCCCTCTCACCTCTCCGTAACTAATTGGTTAGCCTGCCCATCAATCATCGAGAGTCCGCTGAGTCTTTTCAACTCAAGACGGCAAACATTCAGAAGCATGACAGCTTTAAAATGGAGTTGTTCTTTTTTTACTGTTTATTCTCAAGGTGAAACAAAATCATATGATGTCAGAGCAGACTTATAGAGCTCCCCTGACACACAGCGAGGATGTATATTATCTTGTGTGTCTGGAGGATAAAGATTGGGTAGCTCTTACGCATCATAAACCCAGACAATCGACTTAACCTGCAGCCAGGCAAAATACAGATTTTGCTCAGCGCCGTACTTCTGCAGACGCACATACGCAGATGCACGCTCGGAACTAGTAAGTTACGGTAGTCCATAAAACAAAATACGAGCTCTAGACATGAGAAAACAAAGCATGCATTAAGACCGTTCTGTTCCAGACCAGGTGTCAGAGGCCTCAACAGCCAAATGGCCTGGGCTCGGGTCCAACCAGATGTTGCTATCACCACGGGCCATGCTGGAGACATTTACACAGTCTCTTTTGACCCAGACTGAGCGATGACTCAGTGAGCTTTGTGTTTAGGATCATATCAAGACCTTTAATTTTACATTTTTGGCATTTCACTGATGTTTATCCAGAGAGGACATGTGGGCAGAAGGTCAGAGCTTCTAACAAGGAAACATGTGGGCTAATGTATGTACACATACTAGGGCTGGGACGATGTGCTTGTCTCCAGATACTTTGGTGTCGATTCTATATGTAGTGCAATAACTAAGTATTGCTATTCTTCTGGTATAGCAACTCAACGTTTATTGCAAATTTAGTTTGCTTTTTTAACACTAGACCGTGTGAAAATGTTGAACCATTCCCCTGGAGACATCATGACTATATCATGAGTCATATTTTCAAAAACAATGCACATCACATGTCAGTCTTTTTTCTGAGTCTGTGGTTGACACAAGCTGAAGAGACTTTTTGTTATGCGACATTCCTCACTTGTAAGTTTTGAAGCTCTTATGTGTCCTTGAAAAGGCAGTTGCTGACAAGTGGCTAAATGAGACTGCAGAACATCATCATACCAAACATGACTTCGCAACCTTGGTGTGGTGGCGATGTCATGTAATGCGACCATAGTGTAGCTTGTTTATAGCCTAGCATTAGCTTTTTACATCTGGTGATTGCATTTACACTCCAAAGATCATAAAAGTGGTTTTAATTTGAAGATTATCTTGCTGAGCAAAACTTGTAAGTATCATAAACTTTTGATAGCCAGAGCAATAATCCAAAATTCCAAAAAATCCCATTGGTTTTATTGACGAGGGAACAGATGATGCTAACTTCCACGTTGGCCAAAAAAAATCAGTGTTAAGCATGTGAAGTAAAATGGATTGTTTGTTCAAATCATATTATTAGAACTGCAATGCTAATTTACATTAGCATGTAAATGGTAATTTCCATTATGTGTTAGCATTGAGCTAAGAGCCTAAGCACTGGTTTTATGTGAAATCTATTCAGGAATTATTAAAAATCAGAGTCATGATACTTAAATTAACTGATTTTTTTCCCCACCTGTAACGCAAGTTGTTTCAGAAAACCAGTTTCGAGTTGCAAGAAACTGTATTTTGTCATACACAACTTGTGTCTGTGTCGCCACACCAGGCTAGTAAAAGGGACTGGGGGAGTAGATGTTCAATTGGGACTAGGGAAGAAGTTTTTATGGTACTTCATTGCATGTCACAAGGTAGATTAGGGAGGACAATGTTCATATTTCTATGGTCAGGCTTTTAAAAAACATGTCGTCAGTCAAACTCGTCATGAAGCACACTATAAGCGAGTCACATCACTGAGAACATTAGCAAAGCTCCTGAAAAACTTAGAACAATTCTACTTACTGTATTGTAGTAAAACAAAGACAGTATCCTTTCCCCGTGCATGCATGGACTATGCAGATGACTAATCTGTCACCCTCAGGTGTTGTGGATGCAGTGAATCAAAGCTGAGCAGTATGGTCCATAGAGTCCATAAACAGAGCTGTGCGTAAGCTAAGCCCAGCTGTATAAAAGACCAGAGCTCAACAACCGCTGAGAGAGACAGATAAGTAAAACAAAGAGGCCAGCTGTGCTCAAAACAATGAGGAGAATGAGACAGAGATAGCTGGGGAGGATGAGTGTGTGTTTGTGGACGAGTGGGCCGAGGCGTGTTTTGATGAGCGTTATTGTGTGTGTGTGTTGTATGGGTTTGAGCACACGTGTTTAAGAACGCAGTGTCTTTTTTAGCATATGCACATATACAATTCTTCCTCATGGGGAAGTAGGATTATACGATTGTTTTAACGTAAAACTGTCAACTACAAAGTTTCAGTGTGTGTGTTTCTTTAAGTTTTTAATTTCAGCCGAGCAAATTAGAGTTCTTCTTTCTTTTGTTTGTGCAAATACTCACATTTTTGTGCACACTTTCTCAGAAGGAGAAAGAGGGAAAATAATGACTATGACAGACAATTCATGGAGAGAAGCTGCACCACCCATTTCTTTTCCACCCACACACCTAACAACACAGGCACATACAATTTTCTTTTTCTCTCGCACGTCCTCCTGAGTATCAACTCTTGCCTTTTGGGTTTTGTGTTGGAAAAATAACACTGTATTTCCAGGAAAGTTACACATGTTTAAACGCATCCTGTTTTTCACAGAGGCTCACAAAACCTCAGTGTTCCTCCTGCGTATCTGTGCCTCCTTGGTTAAATATTGGAAAGTTTAGCCTGAAGGCATCCTTACCTAATACGTGCGATATTAGGACTCAAATGAGTCTGTTAAATGTCAAAGAGTAGCTAATACTGCTGAGCAGGCTCAGAAACAACACAATCTGCACCTCTGTGCAGACTCTGAGTTACATCTCATCAACCCCAAATATAAATGTGAAGGCTGTCATGTGAAGCAGTGGTTCCATCTGGTTAGTTGTGGTCCAAAACTGGGTCGCAGGTCTATTCTGAATGGACCTCAAGTGACTCGCAAAGGTGTCAGCTATGTAAAAAACACACTTTATTTTGAAGTACAGCAAATTTCCAGCACAGAGCTTTTATTTTTAAGTGCGGTTTCCTGCTGTAGAGTGAGTGACAAACACTCAGCTGCTTGACAGAGACAGCAAACTAGCTTGACAACATGGCCAAACTCAAGTATGACACCGAACGTATCAAACTGTGTGGACCTTGAACTAATGACTAAGGTGGTATCTGGACCCTGTGGCTGGACCAGTTGGGAACCACTGGTTTACGGCCAATAAGCTCAGACAAACTCAGTAAATGCTACCAATAATTTGACGAGGTCTTCAGTGAAGAAAGCTGAACTAACTACCAAGATTAAGACACGGATGTTTTTCTCAAGAATCGGTGGACTAAACCAGAGCTAAAAGGCTAACCGATACTGAACTTGTACAATCGGTAGCAACAAGAATAACACCAATGGGACACTCATATTGATCTATATCCACTAGGTGAGGGCCCTGACAAGCGAACGGTGAGTCATTGGTCAATTTCGGGCCATCAGTGAGGGTCTGTCACCCTAGTTTTGGTGGTGTGTCCTGCACCGTTGGTATTCGTCAGGCCATTGCCAGGTTTTTTCCAACCTAATCGGTACATTGAATCAGAGCCGGCGGAGCCCTACAGCGAGTGAAAGCACTCTGACAAATGGAAGTGAGGAAACATACATCTAAAGTCAAAAAGGCGTGAGATCGAAACTAACTTGTTATATTGGATAAAATAATTTTTTTTAGCCACTAAGCTCCATATCCATTGTTCTTTCATTGCATTGTTAATGTGCTAACTAGCTAACTAGCACCTTGAATCCATCCAGTCAGTTTTCCGGTTTCCCTTTTTTAATAACAAATACAGACTACTATCACCTGGAGGGTTATTTTCTCTAATAAGGCATGGAATGTAGATGCTCGTGGGCCATTGGCTGCAGTCTCTGCGGTGTGTTCAAGTGCAACTTTTTAACCAACGCAACAGTCGCCCTTTGTCTCTACTAGTTCATTTATGTTGGTTCAGTGTGTCTGGGCCTTAGCATGCTAGCAGCTGTGATTTGTGAGATTGTTTTGCACTGATTGTGTTCAAAAAATAGTTCATGTAGCTTTCGGCTCTCTCTTTAAACTTGATTTTTTTCCAATATTTTTAGCACTTATGAAAACCCTTCAGTGCTATTTTAACGCTACCAATTTTTCATGATGTATTATTCTTGTGTTTACACAGGCAATTAATTTCAATTTAGAGCTTCAGACCTTAAATTGATTTGTCTGACGAATTCAACTGAAGTCATTTAAGAGCCTTTTAAGCATGTGCCGATTCTCGTCACTCTCAGACCACACCAGCCCAGTAAAAAGAGTTCTTGTCTTGGGTCACTGAACGGGTCTCTCAGGCCAGCAAGGGGTCAACAGACCTCTAACTCATGCACTTAGCACAAGGAGAGGGGCTCCTATACAATGTCACAGAGGTTGCAATAGGAGAGACGAGGGGGGGTGGCGGAGCACAGGTGGTTGGATGCTCGTTGACACAGATACGCGTCTGCAAACTCGCAAACCCTTTACACTGTCAGGAGACGCTTCCCGGTGATGAAACCATCTCTCATAGCACCACTTGAAGTGACTGAGCCGTTTCTGTTGAGTAAATGATCTAACCCTTTCATGTCCACACACAAACACACAAGCGGGCGCACGCATTCAAACACACAACCTCTCGTTGAACCCCTGGGGCCAGATATCACAGTCCTCGCCACTGGAACTAATAGAGCACTTCCTGCATCGAACTCTTGAAGCAGCTGCTCTATTCTGTGTGAGCGTGCATGTGTGTGTGTGTTGAAAAAAGTGGGGGGTATAGCGTGGATGAATTCTTCAGATAATAGCATGTTGAGCAAGTGTCATGGTGGTCTGTTTCTCCGTTTATTACCACACTTTCAGTAGATAAGCTCACAGCTGGAGAGGAAGGTCAAAAAGGAGGGCAGAGCGTTACAGAAAGCAACCTTGTACTTGAGCAGACACTGTGTCTACAAGACACCTGGTACACACATGCACACACACACACACACACACTTCCTTGGACTCGGCCATATCAAGCATGCGATCAAAAACTTCAACAGCCACATAAATCGTGGACAAAAACAGTAACTGCCTGTCAGGAATGAATGACGCTAAATGAAATTTCTGAATAAAAATCAAAGTCACATCCTTGATCTCTGCACAAACACACACGCGCAGAACACTGCCTGCTGTCAGGAGTGTGACAGTGTCCAGCAGACCAGACAGGGGTCTCTGCTCTGAGACTGTGCAGCCGACAGTTAGTCGCTCCTATCTCCCTGATGGACTGGTCTGGCCGGGCGTAACACTAGCCAGGTCTCTCTGCCTTTTCTCTGTCTGCTGCTCTCCTCACACACCTCCCTTCCTCCCAGACACATATTCTCCTGCAAGGTACTGCAGATAGGCAACACATAAAAACACTGCTCCAAAAATTGTAACTCAAGTTACTCCTACATAATATCCGTGGTACAACAATGTGACACTTACACTCTGTTGGGATCTGCGTTCCCACTGATGTCGGTGTTGTGTAACATGTAGGCACAGCATGAAAGACAGACACAGCAGTTTCCCTCCTCTTCCCATATGTCTGGGATACTGTACAGCAGATGCACACGTCTTCTTTACCTATTTTCTTCTGCTCTGCTTGCCATGTGGAAAAACTGATTACTATCTGAGTAAATGACAGCTGAGCGAGATAAGCCCCTTTCACACATGGAGCCAATCACGCCGCCGTGTTTACGTATCCGGTTGAAGTAGCAGTTTTCGATGTTTGCACATAAGTATTACTTATAGAGGAAGGAATCTGTTCCCACATAGCATAATCACTCCAGGTGGATTTCACTTTTCTTTTACTCGCCACAAGTGGCAGCAAATGGAGGGGGATTAGGGGCGAGTTGAAAAATAAAGAAGCGACAGAAGGCTCCATGTTTTGGCTGCGAAACCTGAGGATGTAGCTGCTTTGGTGAGGAAAGTTTGCTAGGAAAAAAATCCTAAAACCTCAGATGTCAGATAGCCACAGCCTCCTTTTTTAAAAAATCTGCTGCTGCTGCAGATGATGCCAAACACTGAAAGTTGCCAGAGCGTTTTATGGGTTGATTTATGTGCTATATATGGCGTCAGAGAAACAGAAAAAAAGGAAAGGGAACATTTGGAGTACTTCTATGCAGCTCCCATGAGAAATAACCCCCAAAAACTAAACATCTCAGTAAAATGACCCCATCGAACTTCAACAACAAGATAACAAAAGTCTCCTCGGCAATCTGTATTTTGCCCATATGGCAGCAGAAGTTTTTGTGCGCTGAAAGGATGCGCACAGACGAATTCATCCCTCCTACCTCAGAAGATAAGGATGAAGAGATAAGAGGAGAGGATGAGGCACCATCTGTACAGCAGCACAGAGCAGCTCTGGGAATTAGGATGTAACAGACACACACACATACACGAACCGTTTGCAGAAGCAGACACACTCACAAATAGAGATAAATGGACACTATTCACTAAAAGTACACACAGTAAAACGCTGTGCTGAAATCCCTCTTCTGTCCTACCTCCACTCTAGTAGAGTCCACTCTTCAGTCCTGTGAGAAAGTCAGCTGCGGCGGCTGGGTTTCGCTTTCTTATCCTTTCCTTTTTGTCTCTTTCTGTGACTCCACGCCTTCATATGTCAGGCATGTGTTTGCATTCCCACATATGTGAGCTCCAGTGTGGCGAAGGCCAGAGCCAGAGACACAGATGGCACCCAGATGGAGACAGATAACCGAGTAGACCAGCGCAACGCTGCACTACACACACACACACTCTCTGACTTTCTTTCTGTCTTTGTTGTTTCTCTTTCTCTCCCGTCAAGCTCTCTCTGTCTCCTTCCTTGAATCTTCCTCCGTAGGTGTATTTATTTTCTCCAACTCTCTATCTCTGTGTTTCTATCAGTGGATCTGAGTCCTCTCTCGTGCTTGCTCTCTCAAGCTCTGAGCCTCCCACCCTCTCTGTGTCTCTCTTTCGGCTCTAGCTCCTCCCCTGTTTTCCCACACACTGTCCTCTCCTCTGTTTTCATGGGCCGGGTGCTCCGGCGACGTCACAGCCCCCACCCCTCTCTGGCCCCCCTCCTCCTCCTCCCCACCCATTCACCCGTGGATCCTGGCCAATCATCCACTGCTGACTGGCTCTATTCAACCTGCATTCACCGGCAATGGCCCCTGCAATTAACATAACTAATTGCTTTGGCACCTAAAGGCTAAACAAGAGGCCGTGCCAAGAGAGACAAAAGTGTGTGTGCGTGCATCTGCATGTGTGTGAGTGAGGGAGGGGGTCCTTTGCAACCCTACTCCCTCCACCCCTCCAAGAGAAGAGGGGATCTCCCTTTAAAATGTTTTTATACTAACCCCCCCACCCTCCTTCCCGGCTCTTTCATTGATGCCCTCTTTTGTCTCAGCTCCTTAATGCGGCGCTCAACGCTGCCTCGCCAGCCAACCCATTGGGGGACACTTGAGGATCATGAGTTATTCTTCTCTCCTCTTCTCCTCTCTCATCCTCTGCGCTCCATCTTCACTGAGTTAAACTTAAATCACTGTCTGATTTATGCCCAGCCTCGCGTACAAGTGCTGCTGTCGACACAATGCAGGTTAAGATAATAGAGCCTGGCTGAGATCGGGCAGCCTGCGCGCTTCATTCACTCCTCCTGCCTTTTATTCCCTCCACCAGTTTACTTCTAGAAAGCACAGAGGATGGTGCTCACTTCATTGTAAGCCTGGTGTAAATAAGGCATTAATCTGTTTTTAATTAGACGACCGACAATTGAGAGAACATGATCAACGTGTGAGAATCCACAGGCACTTGGCTGCGTAAACAAACAAGCAAATGCTGTCAGATAAATACAAACAGTTCATTAGGAGAAGGTGTTGCCTCCTTTCTTTGCCCTTATGCACAACACACACTTAAACAGCGCTGAATAACTGAAGGTGAAATCCGTTCTGGTTCTGCCCTTAAGATACACAGGTAAAATCCACACTTATCTCACATCTAATTGTTCCTAAATAATCACAAAAAGGCTCATTGTGTGCTACTACATTTCCGCTGGTTGTCAAAAACTAGATATGGACTGAATAATCACCCATAATAACCTCTATCTCCCCTCCTCTCTCCTTGCAGGCCTGTTTTATTCAGGGTGCATCTGGTCAGCCAGCAGGCTCAGAGGCAGGGCCAGGTGGCTGCGAGAGAGGGAGGGAGGGAGGGGGTGGAAAGATGGAGAAATGAGGAAGGCCTTGCATACTGTAACCCACATGCTATTGTAGCAAATAGTAGGTGGTGAGCTGCAACCGACACCGCTGATGGATAAAGGCTACCAGCAGATTCAGATTAATATCCAGGTGCAGTGACAGGCAGGTGGCACATCAGAGAGCATGCTCACTGGAGTCAAGAGCTGTCTCATGTCTGATTTTACCTTCATCATTTCCACACAAAGCTTACAGGAAGTATGAGGTTTTTGCACAATAGTGGCAGTGCAAAAAGAGTAATTATTGTTCAGTATATTAATAAGATAAGCAATGTAATTTTAACAGGTTTTCCATTAAGAAGAAGATGCAAGAACGGCGATCTTGTTTAATTTTGTACCACCAGCTGTCACAAGTCTTACTAGTAAAGCATCTTATTTTAAAACCGAACAAAAGGCTGAGTCTGTTACTTCATAAAAATCAACTATTCTCTATTTATTATTTATTCTAACTGCTGTCGAAAATGACCACAAGGCCCAAATTGCTGTCTTCAGATTGCTTGTCTAATGTAAAGGCCCAGATACACCAAACTGACTTCAGAGAACTCGCAGCAACAAAAGCCCGATGCTGTGTTGCTTTACATCGCTGTGTCTCAGCCAAAAAGTTGTACATCAACACACCGCAAAGACTTCAACCAACGATCAGCTAACACATACATCTTGCACTTGCCTGGGAGGAAATAACTCTCCACATTGGCAGACGGCGGTGTCTGTAATCATACAAAAAGGGGTACCAGACGACCTTAGAGGGCCTTAATGCTCTGTAGACAGTGTTACTGTTTAATGTAGGGTTGTTTTGGTCTTAATGCCCCTTCAAACCCAAAATATGTGCACGTAAATTTATAAAAACTGATTTTCTGGGTTGCTGTCATACCCCCACATGAGAAAAACGTTCAGACAGACCTCGATTTCAGCGGATTTCTGCATGCAGAAACATATGTCTGACCAATGAAATACGGTGTTGCAAATGATGTCACAGCTCCACGTCACAAATTTGCGTTTCTCAGTAAAGCGAATTCATGACCTGCTCTGCCTTGCTTTACGTCTGACTGGCTGACATCCTTACCCTAACTCTAACCTATCTCACTCCTGTTGCTTAACCCTAACCAACCTAACCAACAACAGCAGTGAGTATGAGCTAGTCAGAGAAAAAGTAGGGTGAGTCGTGCCTTCGATATCCCTGGAGGCACATATTCACCTTTACGTCATATCTAACTTCAGCCAAAATGGGGGAACGTCTCATTAATTTGGTTTGTCAGGAACCAGTTTTGCACTTAACAACCAAATAAAGGACAATATGTGGCTTGAGATCAACCATCAGCTGGGATACAATGAAGATGGTAATGCGGCTGATATGCTCTTGCTAACATTATATGCTGGTCACAGAAGGGGGCTAGCAGCAACAACTAGCATTAGCATCAAATTTGGGGTCCGATTAGTTAATGTATTGCTGTAGTTAACGTTAGCCCCTCAGACATTCTCTGTCTTGATGGGTTTTTGTTGTGTGGAGGAAAGCTCCACACAGGAGGAAACTCATTTATTTATTTGACGATAATGAAACACAGCAACACAGATAATTCGGAATATGTGGAGAAAATTCCATCGCACCACATTTTCACATCACACTAGTCAGAAATGGCTTTCAGTCTCCACCTACCCTTGAAGGAAATGTGTGACGCCTGTTGTCATTGTGAGGAGGGACTGTATTGTAGAAGCTGTCACTATGCAAGAGATCAATCAAGAGGCTACAGTACACAAAATACTGAATTTACAGGTAGCACACAGGCACTTTTCTTTCCCTATGTGTAATCACAAGAAAGGTACTTGGACCTCTCACAATACTTCAAAGTATTTTGGCCTCAAGTCTGATCACGGCTCTTTTCCAAGAGGATCCCAAACAAGGAGAGAAAAATAAACCCTGCATACAACAGTATGTATGTATACTGTATGGCTTCCTTTTGCTGTAGCAGCTCAATCCTCACACAGCTGTTTGCCATTGTGTGTGTGTGTGAGAGATAAAGAGAGGGAGAGAGCGACAGAGCAAGAGAGTATGCAGCATCTGTTTCTGTTCACACGCTCCCTCGCCAAACTTCCACTTTTAGAAAAAGTAAACAGCATTTTTTAGAGAGGGAAGAAAAAAAGAGAGGAGGAGGAGGAGGACAAGAGGGAATAAGGGATTTTAAGACTTGGTGATTGAGTAAACGAGATAGGAATCACCCGAGTCAGAACATGAGTTCTCTATGCATGTTCATGCATTTAAAACTGCAGAAGAAATAATGGTTGATTGTTCTGTGTGTCTGTGTGTGTGTGTGTGTGTGTGTGTGTGTGTGTGTGTGTGTGTGTGTGTGTGTGTGTGTGTGTGCCTTCATTTACTTGCATTTGTACTGTTTTTTAGTTAATTGTGTAAGATCTAGCTTGAAGACATTTTCAAAGTACTGCTCAATGTGACTATACAGTATATTTTGTTATACAGGAAGTAAAAGTAAATCTGTGATTGACCACAAACTCCATCCATTTAATTTGCACAGTGTCTTTAGACTCCTGAATCACTGGGTGCCCATGTGCCTCTGGTGAAAACAGTGTTTTCTGAGGTGCCATTATCATGACAATAGATGCCAATGCAGACTGCTATTGCTGCGTGAATGGCATACACAGGTGGTGCATGTGCTGCGAATGGGACTCAGCTTTAGTAAAAAGGGGATGTGATGGCTAACCTCCATTTTACCAAAAGGCTAATTAACCCCAGATAGCCGAGCTTTCACACTAACAATAGCAACACAGCAAAACAACAAAAGCTAATGTGGGCATGTTGCAACAGGTAAAGGACAGAAAATACCAACAGGTTTAAAAGCTAAAACAGCCAAGGAAAGCAGCACATTAGCACAATGAAAATACAGTATAGCCCTGTTTCCACCAAGCAGTGTGGTACAGTTCAATTTGATACACTTTTTTCCTGTTTCCACTGTGAAAAGTTGTGGATGGTACCAATGGAACCGTTCTGTACCGTCCCCATCTTTGGTCCCCCCTCTGTTGGGGTACCTAGCACACAGATCTGGTACTAAAAGGTGGAGCTGTGAACACTGCAGTCTGATTGGTCAGTAGAGGACGGTCACTCTGCTCAGGGCTGAGTTGTGTCTGGTTTTGAGGCCACTATTAATACTGTGGAGAGTTTTACATACATTAGTAAACTGTACTGTATGTTTTGCTGCCTCTTGCAGCAGCTGTATTCTGTCGACTGTCGGCAACTTTTAAGGTGAAATGTTAACTTGTAATGTTATTCAATGCATGAGTTGACAAAATGTGACAACTTTGACCATATTTTTTTTACTGTCTCTCTTGGATGACATACACTTATAGTAATGAGCGGATCTTCAAGCTTTTAAAATCCATATTAATTTCGACTGGATTATGTAAACTGCATATATTCTAATCCTCGCTCAGAGAAACAAAAAAGCATTGTGGAGTGTTGTTCCTGTGGGCTCTGGCTGCTGAGCTTGCCTGAGAAGGACGACATGCACAAACACAGTGAGTGCTGAACGGAGCAGTGAGTGACAACAACCCCGCCCACATTTAAGAGTACTGTTTGCGATGGAAAGCTAAATTGACCTAGGGTCTAGGTACCATGTCTGAAGGGTTACTGTTGGTTCAAAGGTACCATACAGAAAGTGTTTGGTGGAATCGGGGCTTTAGTAACTCACATTCAGTCCACATCTCAACCACATTTCCATGTTTTTTTTTTACTACAAAGCTAAAGCCTCTTTCATTGCTGAGTTACGTGACTCAGAATTGACTGAAGTTTGAGGAATTTTGTGGAACTTGTCGAAGCAGTTTTGATGATACTGAGCATCGCTGACATGCTAATCTCCTCGCACATCAACTCATATAAAAGACACCCATTTATTAGAGGTGTAACAGTTCTGACAATAAGACCAAAACAGCGTCACAAGTGTTCAAGGTCTCATGTTGCAGTTCTGTCCTCCGTGTGCACCGCTACTTCTGTAATTATTATAACGAGGAATAGTTCCATGATTTAAATATGGCAAAACATGAGTTTCTGGACATAAACTTAGACTTTAAGATCATCCTCCTAAGTTGATTTACACTGAAAATATAGCCATTTTTCTGATTTTGACCTAATGTTTACATTGTTTACGCAAATTATGGCAATAAGGAAAGGTTGCATGACTGCACCGTAGTAATAAATTAATTTCTGGACATCACAAACATGGACTTAGACTCTTATATCACCTTTCTAATTAAACCAGAAGCAAAATTAGAACCATTTCCAGTTTCTCCTGATTGATGAGCTCATTATGCTCATTCCTAAAAGTTGCCCGACATACAACTCTTGACAACCAAGCTTTATCTCATCTGCTCAGCCTACACATCATATTTTAATCATAAACATTCATAGGAAGCAACACTGCTTGGTTTCATATGAGCCATACAGGGCTTTCCAGTAGACTAAGAAGGTACATGCTACAAGGTTTCTAGTGTCCTCTGTGTGCATGCGAATATTAGATTGGGTAACAGTGTTTTCAGATGACCGCAGAGCTGCAGATTTTCCACTCTGCCAGCTGGTTCAGTGAATAAAGTACCCCACATTTTCCCCACAGACAACAGGCCTGTTAAGTTTTCCCAGTCTGTCCCTGTTGAATTGCAGACCCAAGATCCTGGTCTCGTACAGACATCTAAATCCTTGTTTTCATCAGCAGTCTTCCACTGCAGCTAACATCAAGATGGAAATTGAGAAATGTGAGATATCCTCTGACGAAACAAGGTCTCTCGGGCAACAGTCCACATCGGCGCAATAGGTGTTGAAGAAAACAGAAACTCTGCCTCCGACGCACACCGTGCAACTGGAATCACATTGATTTTCATGAGGCAATACAACTCACACATGGTGAGAGCATTTTGTTCTCAGCATTCACTGAGGGGTTTGAAAAGGGTAATCTGGCTGATGGGATGTCACTGGGAGAGCTGCTGCCAAATCAGTGTGAAACGATGACAGAGATTTTCATAAGTTTAAAAAAAAAACCTGTGCTGGGGCTTTGTGTTCTTTTCCCAGACACAGCTTCCTACAGAAGCTTTCTCACTTTACAGTGCGTTGAGTCAGTCTTTGTGAGATTTTGTGTGCATGTGTCTGTGATGTGAATATGGTGTTATCAGTTATCGGGCTCGTCTGTGGTCATACAGTGAGGACAGTGAGCCAGGACAGCTAATTCTAGAGATCACCATGTTTCTACAGTAGCCAGGAATGGACAAAACAAACACTGGCTCTAGACAGGGCCATTCCTGTTCTCACATCAGCCACCACAGTTACCAGCTGCTCCTCAACAAGTCCAACAACATTAGAAAAACACTGATTTTTTTACTTGAACCTGCTTTATTCATGTTTTTACTGGTTCAAATCACCAGGCTTGTGTGTTCTGCAGATGAACTGCACTTGTATAACGCCGTTCTAGTCTTCAGATGCTTTTACTGCGTCACATTCACCTATTGACGCACTGGTGGCCGAGGCTAACATACAAGGCGCCAGCTGCTACTCAGTAACCATTCACTCACACTCATACACTGATGGAACATAGGGAGCAATTTGGGGTTCAGTATCTTGCCCAAAGGTACTTCAACATGCGACGCGGAGGAGTCAGGGATTGCACAGCCGATCTTTCAATTAGTGGACGACCTGCTCTATATCTAAGCCACAGTCGCCCCCAGAAAACCTCGCGAACGTCTGGATCTTAAGTTATCAGAGGAAAAAAGAGGAACACACATTAGCAGGTGCTTGGCTAGCGGCCCATTCGCGACAAGCCAAACGATGTAGGAGAAACAGTGGTTTGTAACGTGACAGTGCTTTACTTAGAGTTTTTCCACCTGGTCGGTTTGTGTTGGAGAGAAAGAGACCTCTGCAGATAATTCGGCTACTGGTTAGAAAAAACTCCTGCACAATCGGCACTGAAGGAATCCTAACCGGGAGCTCAAGCTTGGCACATTGAAGAAGTTTCAGCTGGTTGCAATCTGCAATCCTCACCACTAGATGCCACTAAATCCTACACACCGCTACTTTAAATCACTGTATTGCTAGGTCAGTGGTTTCAACTAGTGGGTTGCAGTCCAAAAGTGGGTCGCAGATCCAATCTGAATGGGCTAACAAACGTGTTTGAAATGCTGTTTCCTGATGTAGAGTGAGTGACTAATGGACAGCTACTAGACAGAGACAGAAAACTAGCTCAATGACTTGAGTCCCTTTTTCACTGCAGGAACTTTTATCATTTACCCGGGATTTTGAAAAACCTCGGCGCGTTTCCACCGAAATTACCCGGGGAAAAAAACTTTCCCTCAACCCCAAACTTTCCCTGAAAAAAGTACCTAGTAGGGGGGTAGGACTTTTCAGATTCCCTGGAATTCTTGAGGGGCAGGGCTGTGTGCTGAAGAACACTGATTGGTGGAACACACACTTGCAGCGTTCCGCACTTCTGTGCCAGTGTGGCTGCAAACTTTATTTCATTTCTACAAGCTTCACTTGGTTTGTGTTTTGATCATTTGGAAAATGGAGCAAAAGAAGAGAAGCTACAAGAAGTGGACGGACCACGAGGTCCAGGCTCTTTTAAGCGTATTTGCTGAGGAAGAAATTCAGCGGGTCTTCAAGTCAGCGACTCCACACGACTGAGTCTTTGGAAAAATAGCCTACAAGCTGGTGGAGCTAAATAAAGGGCACACACCGAAACAAATTTGTGAAAAGTTGAAGAAACTTAAGCAAGAATATAAGAAACTGGAGGACCACAACAGTCGCATTGGGTCCGACCCCGTACAGAAAAGTGGTATGACGTCATCAGGCTGATTTGAATACATTTTCCGGAACTTTGAGGTGCAGTGGAAACGCAAACCACACAGATTACCAGGAATTCTTTTACCCAGGTAAATAAATTCCTGCGAATAAAAGTTCCTGGAAATGTTGGTGGAAAAGGAGTGATGGTCAAACACAACTGTGTGCACTTTGAACTAATGGCTACAGAGACATCTGGACCCCGTGGCTGGACTAGTTGGGATCCACTGTGCTAGGATGTATAACTGACAGGATGATTGGAGTCATTAATGTGCAGCACAGCAAAGAATACCACTTCAGACACCTGCAAATGCTCAATAATGGCCAAAGAACTTTGGGTTAGTATGTCGGGGGCCTCTCATAAAACTGCCACATACACAGATGCCTCGTCCTCTATCTCTTCTCCTCCTCTCTCTTTCTGGCTATCTGATAAAAAAAGCCTCTTTTGGGTGATTATCGATTGTGTTGCTATTTTTACCACCAAGCCTCATCATTGCTGTCTCTCTAACCATCTTACCAGCATGTCTCCCCTCCCTCTCATCCCCCTCCTTCCCCTCTTCCCCTACATCTCATCACTGTTCAGACTCCTGATGTTCGCTAATCTGATGCAGCCATAGATTTCCCTGTCTGATCTCGCATGGCCGCATTTTCCATTACATCTTCCACAGCCTATTTATCTAATAGGGACATGTCATTTTCCAGGTCCATGTCTGGAGGACCATTTACTGTCAAAAAAAACACATGACAACAAAAAAACAACACAGTTAGCAATCAAATAAGAAGCTTCTCGGTAGTAACGAAGGCTAAAGTGAGGGCTATTTTCTCTCTGTCTGCAGGGTCAGATGAATGATAGGGTTTTACTGTATGTGTTGGTTCTGGACAGTAAACTTTAAGTAGTACTGGAGGATGGCGAGGGAAAGGATGAGGTTCCCAGAACATCACCCACCCATAAACACACACACTTTTGCTTCGACTTCAACGTTCTCAAATACCAAAGGAACAAAAAACATTTAAATCGATTCCTCTTCCTCCACAAAGGGCCCTGTGGAGTTTGCTTGTAAACAAACAAAAGTTGTGTTTACATCCAGTGTTACTCGCCAAAACACAATGTGTGTATCCTTGAGTTCTAACAAACCTTCCTCATAAATAAATACAAATAAATCCAGCATTGTTTACGTCCGTGTTTGCTAGATTGCAGTCTTCATCTTTCCTGTATTTTCTGGTACACTGATGCATATGTTGGCATGTTGCTGCCACCTTGACCAGTGGAGTAGTGTTACACTGTTGGTAGAACAGGTGTACTAGTGTGACCCCCATGAGCATGTCTGACTTCGAGAGCATGTGCGGGACAAACAAAACGAGGAACCATTCATCGAAAAAGAGCTCCGTCGAGCTACCGGAGGTCTGAGGGCCTGTGTCCATAAAGCATTTTGCTCTGGTGGAAAACAACAAGCTTACAACATGTATGGTGATAAAAGCAAGATTCAGTTTCTGGTGGGGCTGCCCCCAACCAAGAATTTTCCTCATCAACCAATAGTCGTCATTTAGGGCCGTTAGTCAACTAGTCGCCCGCAGTGTTTACGATATTAATTTGATTATTAAATGATATATTTTGGTGGTTTGAGTTGAAGGTGTGAGAAAGAATAGTCTCAGTAACATTGTTAACACTGTGCTACATTACAGAGAAATACAAACCGTACTAATGAACCTTCATTAATATAGGCCTATATTTTATCTACAAGTGCACGTCACACACTGAGCGAGCCGCCTGTTAATGACGCTGTGGGCTAATGGGCATGTAGCTACTTCCATGTTTCACATGATACGTCATGTTTGTAGTCGACCAATGAAGATGAGTTTACATATCACCTTGGGTTGGTCCTTCACCTTCTCAAAATGATCCCACACTTTGGATTTCCTGCCCGACATGTTATTAACTAGCCTGTGGAATAACTGCAGGTACCAGCTCTGGAAATTAACCTGACTCCTGTCTGACTGCTGAGCGTGGACACTTCCTGTGTCTGTCCTTTCAAATTAAATTCCCACATGGTCCAGTCATATAGGTTTTGATGTATTTTGACAAGGTGCAGCTCCTCATAGAGTTTCACGTTTGTTTTCGTTTTTTTCCTGCGACTAAGCGACCAATGAAATATTGACCTTTCTGGTCGACTAACGTTTGGTCAACTATAAGGGGGCAGCCCTAGCTTCTGGTCAGTCTGTTCCCACAAATGAGCTTGTCTGTCCTTGTTGTGATGATATCTATCTGACATATCATGCAGCTCTGGATAGACAGACACCGCTTCCAGTTTCTTGGTTACCAGGGTAACGAGTCCTGCCCCATCTACTGTATGATCACCCACACCTTTCTGAAAAGTTCAGACTGTCCACTACAATCACTCAGCCCAGCTCCATAAAAAAAAAATCTGAGTGCTAAAAAAAAGATGCTGGGAACATCGCTTTTTCTCTGTGCAGCAACATGTGGCGTCACACACTCTCTCCTCATTGGGAACAATCTAAAAAAGACTCAGCCACTCAGAAAAAAACTCAATCTGGACACTCAGCCTAAAACTACATGGGGAACCTTTAAATGGCAGTTGGCAAACCACAGAATGGTTCTGGTAAGCAACCACTTCACAAACATTAAATAAAATGTGTTATTAATATTATAAACATGGCTGTTGGCTGAGTTGTCAAGGCAAAGCTTCTAATTCGGTGCCGTCTCTGTTGTCACTTGGTTCAAAATAGCTAATCATTGGTTTGTGTGGAGATATCTGCTTCTGTGGTCATATGCCTGGACAACTTTAAAAAGTCTGATGTGCCTTGGACAGCAAATAGCATTTCATTACACTGAATTAAATACATGTTTTAAGGCCCTGTAATGATCTAAAATAAACACAGACATGAACGAATAGGCAAGAAAGTTTGCTTCTTAAGGGCCATTTCTGATATTAGCAGCTGTAAGGAGAGCTGGCTCTGACAACAGTGAGGTTGGAATCTGTGTGAACTGAAGGTATGAAACCTTTATGCTTTATTCCACTGACCTCAGAAGTCAGAGCTGGGAATTACATCACATCAGAGTTGACTGCGTTCCAGTACAACAAGTGGGAAAACCAAGATGTTGTTAGCAATACCAGTTCTAGCTAGATTAGCAAGTGTTAGCATTACCTGTTGACAACACATTAATAAAAACACCCTAGCATCATGTCCACGGATAGAAGTTGGATAGAACTGTGCATATGTCTGTTTTAATGAGACACAAATAAAGTGCAGTTTCCACTACTGTTGATGCACAAAGCAGCCATATTGGATTTTGAGATCGGGGTTGGTGAGGTTCCTCCCACTTTTTGAGTCAGAAATCCGACCTCAGGGGCCGTTACAGGTGAAATGTCTAACTGGGAACTCGAAAATTTTGACTTCCCGGTTCAAATGGAAGGCACTGTTAGTACAGCTTACACACCACTGATGTCTCAAGTTGTCTGTGAATTTTGGGTGAAACATTTCTTAAGAAAGTCTTCTGAATATTTCAAAACCTTCATTGTTTATATTGGCTAACATATCTTCTCTTATTTTGGCTCATCAAAGCTACATTTATTGGCGCCTTAATACCCTTAAATGTACCAATTACATTTGCATCCTACGCATGCTAATGGAGCACGAGATAAAACGAAACACGCTGATTAAAGCATTAGTCCATAGCATCACTACTTAGTAAAAGTAAGTACGTAAATTTATTTAAATAGCGTTTCAGCAGACATAGGTCGCAATGTGCTTCACAAGGGCAATATACAACAAGACAGTGACTATGTGAGCCATGTAGTAAAAAGTGCACGGCTAGCAAAACTATTTGCACACACAAGGAAAAAGAAATTCACACTACACAACAACAGTACACAAAATTTGCAAAAGCACAGCTCTGGTAAAGTTACCCAAACGCCTGTCTAAACATGTGTCTTTAGCTGGCATATAAAAGAAACCAAAGAGTCAGCAGATCGTAAGTTAGCAGGCACAGCGTTCCAAAATTTAGGTGCTACAGCCGCAAAAGCTCGATCACCACGTGTCTCAAGGCGAGTGCAAGAGACGGACAACAAATGTAGCGTAGTTGATAAAAGAGTGCGAGCTGGAGAACGTGGGTAAAGTAGTTCAGCAACATGAGAGGGAGCTTGATCGTGTAATGCTCTGGTCAAACTTCGGGCTGATAGACTGCGATCACCTGGCCAATGCACTGATGGGAGTAAACAAGGAGGCGAGCGGTCGCGTAAGGAGGCAGGTTGGGGTGGTGAATGGGTCACAAAAACTAAGACTTTCCTCCAGAACTTTCCTCTGGAGTTGCATGTTCAGAACAATGTCAACTTTGAGTCAAGGTTTCTTCTCCCTCACCTAACCCCAGCAACTTTAACTGCCTATAATCTCCATAACTTTCTGTTTATTATGTAACTGTACCTTAAGGACGTAACGCCATTTGTGACACTAATTCATAGGACATCTTACAAACCGTTCTTTGGGAATACGTCGTAAAAACTTTACTTGCAGACAGACAAAAGCACAGCAGCCATGAGTGTGTGAGGCATCACACTGTTTTAAGTGTATTAACTTTTTAGGTCATTTCCGACAACAGTGTGTTTCTGTTGGTCAACAATGGTTGCGTAGTTGGTTAGAAGGCCATAAACAAGGAAACACATTTAAATGATCTGCTTTGATTTGGGCACGGCCTCACTTCTCAAAACTTTATTGATTCCCTTAAGACTCATTCACAGCTCATCCCAAGGACATTAAAAACAAATGGGTGGCTGGTGTGTGTGTGTGTGTGTGTGTTGGGGGGGGGGGTCCCACGGTGCTCTGACACAAAACAACCACCGACTGGTACTTTACCCCCTCCTGACATCCCACCAGCCCAAACACGCCTAGCCCCTCCCGTCTTTCCCAACAGTCCTCCGACCCGCCCTTGTCCCCCTCCTCAGTCCGTCCATTCCACTTTGACTATTGTGCCCTCCTTTTCAGGCATCCTCATATCACCCAAAACAAATGGGTCCCGTATTTTCCCCTTCTCTCCTCCTCCCCCTCCTTTCTCTTATTTTCTCCCTCTCTTTCTCCCCTTCACTCGGTGCCGATGAAAGGCAGGCATTGAGCCGGCAGTGGCATTCCAAAACCTCAGGCCTCGGCTCCACTGTGTCTGGCTATTCAACACTGCTGGGAGCCATTAGTTTAAGTAAGGTCTGACCCGCCTACTCACCCACGGAAAACCCTCAGATCTCCTATTACACTCCGCGCACAGAGGGGAGACACACGGCTGCTCTTGGGGTGCAACGGGTGTGTGTATAAGTGTGTGTAAACACGAGACAGGAGCAAATAGAGATGAGTAAATATAAGAAGTGCGGGTATGAGAACGAGACAGACATGCATGTATGAGTGTGTGTTTATGAGCGAGAGGGAAAGTGAGTGAGAAAGTGTTTGTGTGTTGGTATGAGCGAGAGACAGAGCGAGAGAGTGGCTGCATGTGTGCTTGAAATTTATGAGCGGTGGGTCTCATGCTCACTTGGCTGCATCTTCCTAAAGTTTCCACGCAGGGAGGCCAAGTGCGTAGCCAGACGCCAAACCCTTCTCACCAATAACTCCCCTTAAACGATATTCAACAACCAACGCACTTTTTCGAAGTCTCTCCAGCCGCTCTCTTGTTTAACTAATGTACCAGATACGCTGTCGGGGATATCCATCTATGGCACTCACTGTTAAAACCTTAAATGCGGCAATTTGGCTAATTGGAAAATGATACCGCGGATCAGAACTTGCCAGCCTCACCCAATTGTTGGCACATAAAAATGAATAGTGCTCATAAACAACTCCATGTTTGGGAGAAGTCGTGTGTTAAAAGAGCGGGCGCTTGCTAAGATGTGGACGGGCCCACACACAGACGTAACACATACAGCCAGTAACTACGCACTGGACATTCCTCTAAGTACAACAGGCTTTATTATAGTGACAGTGCTGTGTATTGTTCACAGCTGCCGACCAGTAAAAGATTATTGACTTTGCCACCTTTTTTATAGGGAATTAATCAACGTCCAAAACTAAAAACTCAATTACATCATTTATGACTTAATATAAGTCTTTGTAGAGGCTGCCACCTCATGAAGCTAATACCGTCTTGTTCCCACTGTCACTACACAAGCTAATACAACACATACGTTTTGGCCCAGGGTTTACATATTAAAGAATTAGATCACATAAAAAACATGACTAAATCCTTATACTGATTAATTACTAATTGTGAGTGTAAAAATGAGTCATTACTGAGTTGTCCCACAGCTCAGATTCAGCAGCTTGCCTTAAATGTGTCTTGCATTTATTGAGGGAAAAGTCTTAAAATAGAGGAGCCACAAATAATTTCATAGAACACAACAGCATGAATATCTCTCTACTTTCAATGTGACGATAAACTGACATACATGCTGTGTCAAGGTTCACAACAACTCCCACTCTTGTCAAAGCCGTCACACTGAGCTGCTTTAATTAAAAGCACATCCCCACCAGGCTCATTCACACTGACACGTTTTTAAAACGCAGTTTTATACACAAGTGTTTTCGCACTGTTTCAGATTCTCTGTCCATACTAACGTGCATATCACACCACCACTTACATACACTGGGCAGGTGCATGGAAACAGGAAGAAGCATGTCTACTTTGCAGTTAGTTGCTTAGTTACAGAATATACTACGGAGAAAACGTACGACTAAAGCCGGATTTATATTTAAGAGCCTACAGCGCAGCCCATGCATGTGGCCTTCACCGTTGTGCGCATTAATACTTGTGCGGTGGTGTGTCTGTGTCACTCTGCAGTTACACCTCCAACCCACCAGTCAGCAGCGGGGTTTCTGTGAAGTGCTGTAAACTTTAGATGGTTCAAAACACACACCCAAAACACAGAATAAACATGACATAATAGCAACAATTTCAAACACAAGTACACAAATCAGCCTCACTATAACTCGCAGCATTCACAGACAAAGCACTTGTCTTTATCTGGACACGTTTTCCAAACAAATATAACATGCTAACGTTATTAGCACAAGCCTATGGCATTTTACATTGTATAAATTAGCCTAGCAACTAGCAGAGATTTCCTCTGCCCATATGAAGCCAGGATAAATCACGCACAAGACTTAAGATGCTATTTCTGCGGAGGCTTTATTTTCTTCACAATTCATTGTTTCTTATGTGTGAAATTAATTTAAATAAAAGCTTTGTTTCCACTGAGGGAAATGGTTTCAGCTTACAAAAATAGACTTGTCTCTCGCCGCGATGTGTAGCAAAGGGCTGCAGGTCAGATTCAAACCTGGGCCGCTACTAAGGATTGGGGTGGTCGATTAATTGAATATACTCATTGTATTGCAGCTTGTTCCATGTGTATAAATGACTATATTGCAATCATTTTATATATATGTATATAAATTGTCATATCATTTTTTTTAAAGCCAGTGGTAACAGACTTAATTCTGTGTTTTGGCTCTCACTCTCACGGACACAACAAGAAACAAAAGAAAACAAACATGAAATGTCACACGCATTTCTCCACCCATCCAAACCACTCTCTCTTCGCAGATAGAGCAAGCAATGCTTGTGTTTTTGTACCCGCAGGGCTTCTGTCACATTTTGTGACCATGGAGCACCAGTGCCACTTGCAAATATTGATAATATATAAACTGGAGCGCTATTATCCATCCATCCATTTTCTAACTGCTTATCCTTTTGAGGGTCGTGGGGGGGTCGGAGCCTATCCCAGCTGACATTGGGCGAGAGGCAGGGTACACCCTGGACAGGTCACCAGACTATCACAGGGCTGACACATAGAGACAGACAACCATTCACACTCACATTCACACCTACGGACAATTTAGAGTCACCAGTTAACCTGCATGTCTTTGGACTGTGGGAAGAAGCTGGAGTACCCAGAGAAAACCCACGCTGACACGGGGAGAACATGCAAACTCTGCACAGAAGAGCTCCCACAGCTGGGATCGAACCAGGAACCTGTAGTTCATTTAATAGTTTTGTATTTTACAGTTTTAAAAATATCGAGATATATATCGAGTATTACGATATGGCCTAAAAATACTGGGGTTTTATTTTTAAGCCATGTCACCCAGCTCTACTAAAGACTCAGCCTACATGGGGTGCACACCCTGGCCTGGTGAGCTACATGTCACCCCTATCCTTGAGGTTTTTAAAACTCAAACAGGTTCAGCAGCATTTCCATTAGTCTCCACAGCAGTGTGGACACTTGGTGTAAATGAAGCAAAAGTTAAGTGCTTTTAAACTAAAACAAATTAGTGTGGCTGTAGCCTAAGAAAGAGACAGCTGTCTTTACTGAGCAGCAACCAATGACAACACAACCTACATCCTAACTTTACTTTAAACTGTGTATTCTTGCCTGATGTGTGCGTGTGTGTGAAGCTTCCTGCTACCAGCGGTTGATTCTATATAAACCTTCCACCTCTCTTTTTTTCCTCCCCGAGGCTGAAGGAGCAGCTGTGTTGTTCTCTTCTCTGGCGATGGCCACACCTGTGATCTGCAGGTGGTTCATCTGGCAGCGGAGCCGGGAACACCTGGCCGGGCTGAGATAGAGCCTCCAGGCTTTACTCCCTGTGTGTGTTTGTGTGTGCGTGTAATAGTTTTTTGGGATTTCTGAAGGGCTCAATTAAAGCTGAGGGAAGATAACGGCTGGCTTTGCTCACACACACGCCCACACACACACATTCAGAGACATGTGTTGGCATTTCCCAAGGTTAAGCCTTAGGGATGTTTGGGCTTGTCAGTGTTGCAATACAATCCTCAATCTGTGTGTGTGTCTCTGTGTGTGTGTAATGGAGAAAGGGGTGTATTTACAGTTTTACTTGTTCTGGTTCTTCTTCATTTCAAGACATAACAAATCAAATTCAGCCTCCTCCTGCCTCTCCAGTTGTCCCTGCTTGGATTTGCGGACTAAATCGTACAAATATCTCCAGCCAGAACAAGAGGAGACCGTGGCAGCACCTGCTTTGTTGTTGCTTCGCAGACTCACCACGGGTATGACATCTCGCTACAGTACTCTGCTAGAACAAACAAGCAAAGACAACAAGCAGAGACACCAGCTGAGGACAAGACACATAAACAACGGCGCCCAGAACACATTCCACCCTGGGAGCAAGAGCAGGCAGAGTGCAATGTGAGTTTATGTGCGTATCGGGAGAGCAGGTCCCGTTCTCTGACAGCACGAGGCCCAGCAGGAGTGAAATCAGAGAAGGGACAGATGAGGTGAACTTGACAAAAGTCATAAAACTCACGACTGACACTCGGGAGCTCGGGAGTGATGCTGGCTTATAGGCTGAGATCCTCTGTCACATTCGCTGTCAGTGTGTGTGTGTCTGATAAAGTGAGACTAGGCCAAGGCCACACATCATGTTCATCGTTATCTGTCAGGATGTGTAACAGCCATTATCTGGGTCAGACTCTGCTGGATGTGCTTGTTGCAGATGCTTTACATAAACATTACATGTGTTATGGCGGATAATGGATCATTTTAAAGGGGAAATACGCCCATTTTCAAAATTCATGTGTTATTCTTATGGTCTAAAAAATATTAGTAAACATGAACAACTCTCCTAAATCCGCAAGCTAGTGTGCTTAAACTCAAATTTGTGATGTCATCAAGTAGTCTGGAGCTGCTCCACAGACAATGAATGCCATCCTCCATTTTTTATTTGGGGAAGATGTTACAGATGACAGTGAGAGCACCCAGGGGGATGTTCTGGGTATATGGGAACATTTTCTGTTTCGCTACGGAGAATACCACAATAAAATAAATCTTATTTAGGGATTAAAATGATAAACAAACATTCTGTTGGTCCACAAAATGATGGAATAGCTCCAGGCTTTATACTATGGATTGTGACATTCTGGGCCGATGCAGTACCAATGTTATTTTGTTTTTGTTGTTATTTATTCCCTCTTTTGTGCAAGGAATCTTAATTTTAAAAACACTGAACTGTTTTAAAGCCATTCAGCCTTTTCATTACACTACTGATTTATTAAACAACCTTCAATAACCTTTCATATGTAAAACATCATTAAAATGGCTTTAAGTCATTCTTCTATATATAATATATACCCTCAAACTTTTATTTGGTGTGCATTTTTAATTTCTCCTAGCTATTTGGGATCAGTAGGACTTGATAAGTATAAAAAAAACTAAAGTAAACACAGCTAAAAAAAGATGACAATGAAGTCACAGTGTCCTTCAATGAGGTGACGATAAGTTCCCCATGTCCTCAAACAAGTACTTTGTATTTAACAGCATCTCAGCTTGTTGTTGTTGCCTAAAAGTGGTCACATTTTTTTGCCATATCAACCTACAAACAGTATTAATCATAAATAAACAAGTTTCAACCATAAAATGTGATCAGGTTTTAGACCTTGTCCGCTTTTGTTTAGGGGTCGGCTGCAGACTGACTTGGCAGAGATGGCTGCCATCTTGTTTTTACAAGGATTAGTGTGTTGTGGGTTTACCACCACTAGATGACACAAAAAGTTTCCACAGATGAGGACAACAGGTCGAAGTTAACCCAAAATGTGATGTCCTCATATGAGGACACAGGGTCTCAGGAGAATATAATAATTCCCTCTCTGATGCCTATTTTATATTGATGTGAAAAGGTCAACCTTCAAGTAACTGTATGCATTCAAGTTTCTCACAAAAAAAATACATTTTACAAGATTACATTTGAACGTAAGAACATAAGAACGTTACAATTTACCTTTGCCCAACCTAATTTTTACGAGCAGAGCTAGAACGCTTCATAATTCAACTCACTGCAACCTCTGTCATTAGTTAGGTCCAGCCACCGGCTGCTTACAGCCAACGTTAATTGGCTCTTCTCTTGCTGATGTCAACAATTATTTCTAGTTCACAATGTAACATTATCAAGGAGGCAACATGGCGTGTGTCTCCTGATGTTTCAGTAGTGAGTTTACAGTCCCAACAACGTCTCAGGGAAGATCTGTGTTTATTCCAAACTCATTTTCCATTGTCCCCAGGATGATGGGACACCATAAGTCTCCAGCCCTGCTTTTTAAATTGCGTAAAATTGATGTGACAAAATGGAAAAACATCGGCCACTGCCGACAGTGATGCCATCTTGTTTGCCAACAGGCAGTCAAAAAGGCAAATATCGACGGATACCGATATTCGGACGATAAATCAGGTGCATCCCCACTTTCTACTTGATGAAATCACAAGTTTGAGACTGACTACTCTGAGAGAAGCTCATGTTCACTAATACTGTTTGAACTTTCATAAGACATAAAATATACTGGAAATCTTGATTTAGATGATGTTCTCCTTGTAATGAAAAAAACCCTATTTCTTTTATATATGGAAATATTATATCGTCTGGAACTGTCTGTAAAAAAGGGGAAGATGACAAATAGAAAGAGGAAAAAAGGGGCTTTTAAAAAGTGTGACTTAACCTATAGCTCATAAATCCATGAACTGAGACTCCTCTCTCAGCGTCTTCAACAAGAGCTCATACGCAGCTGGATGTCAGCTTTCCACGGGGCGACGACAGGCCAGCTGCAGTTGGACCCTGCGTGGCGGCCAAGACAGACGAGTGGGAATGGAGAGAGGGTTAAGGGGAGATAAACAGAGGCGGAAAAGGAACGAGGACAGAGCGACGGCGAACAAAGAGGGATGGACGGAGGGAGGCCGAACGTCGGGCTGAAACAGGAGGTGAGAAAGAAGCGGCAGGGGTAACCCTGGAAGGCGTGGAGAAAAGGGGGAACCAATGCTAACTCCTCTTTGTCTGAGCCAAGTGGGAAATGATGGAAGGGGGGTGAAAGGCAGGGGGCATTAAAAAAGCATAATGTGGTGATAAGTTCCTTTCACTTGCTTTTTTTTTCTTCCCCTGACCGCTCTGATTTACTCTGAAGTGACTGGGCCCTTTTGTTCCCAGCAAATGTCCCTCAACTTAAGAGTAGAAGACCGAATAAATGCCTGCACACAATCCTGAGGCCTGCATGCCGCCATCCTGATAAAGGATACATGATTTTTTTTTTCTCCGTGATGATTTAAATAAAACAGAAAAACACACAAAAGACGCTTTTATCCCTTTTTGGTTGTGTGTCTCAAAAGCCATATAACAAATATGCAAAACCACTCTCGAACCGTGCGAGACGCCTTTTTGGAATAGTCAAATGTGTCAGAGCGATGTTTACGCTACCAAGTGACACCTGAATACAGAGGCCACGGCGGTGGCTGGCAGTATAACAAAATGACAGTGTTAACAACGCTTAGGAGCCGAGCTGAGACCTGCAATCACCAGTGAAAAGCAGAGAGCCGGGTTATCTTTCAGAGGCGGAGAAGTGATGTTTTGTCAGGAGGTGGGCGAGCGCGGACACTCTAATAGCCCCAGTCTCCTGTACGGCTGGTATTTTGGAGGATTGTTACTGGCGGGTGATCCTTGGCGTAAGATCACATCTGGATCCTATCTTCCCAGCCGCTCCGCGCAGTGCCGCACAGCAACAAGAAACAGCTGTGCAAAACTGGCTTCAATTAGCCTCACATTCTCCCTGACAGTTAATCCCTTTCTACTCCCCTTCTCTCACTGTTTTTTTTCTTCCTTTAACTGTTCGGTCATTCTTCTGTTTCTCTCTCTTTTTTTTTTTTTAAGCTTTGCTTCAGGTTGCCACACTGTCTGAAGTAATAGACAGGGGAACACAGTGTGCTGAATTGGAAACAGACAACGGGACGGAAAGCTCAGAGGTCTCACGAAACACGGAACATGACAAATCCTATCTGTTTGAAAAGACTGATGATGCAGTTTGCAGCGGTTTGGGATTCAACACAAGGGAACTTGATAATAAGATGCAGAGATGATATATTTTCCCTTCCTGTCACTGGGTAGTAAACGTTTCATTACAATTAGGGTTCATTTAAATCTTCAATTTTCGCAGCATGTGATCCGTAACAGTAGATATGTGACACATGCAATTAAAGTCTGTTTAAACAGTCGCGTTTCCTCACATATTATTACTCAAACAGAAGATGCCAGATTCTTTGTTGTGGTTCTCACATGTGGAGCACTGGGCAACAATGTGACCCCATAAATTCGGTCTTTAAACATCTCTTTTCCCTCTAAAACCACACTTTGCAAACACTTAGGCGATCCAGCAGTGCAGCACGCTGAAGCGAATGTTGTCGCTCATGAGTCATTAATCAAACTCAGGCCGGTTTGACTGCACACCATCTTGACTCAGCTAAACTGCACCGGGGAATCCAGCTCAGATTGGTCCCTGCGATAGGAAATGGGAGCCAGGTTTGAGGTAAGGGAGCCGATCTGATGGGCTTGATGAGCAAATCTGGAAGGTTCTGCAGTCATTGTAGCCCTGGGGCCCGAGTAAAACACTAACAGGTGGTAGTGCTGGTGGAAAAGACCCACGCAGAGACCAGAGGGAGTGAGAAGGATACTGGGCTAGCAGCCTGACACACACAAACACACACACAGGCGCACGCATATTACAAAAACACAGCCAACCGCATGCATGACACATAGTAACAAACAGAACAAGTATAAGCTGCACATGGAGAAACTGAAAAATAAAACACGCTGTTCAACGCACATTTTCAACATACATACCTGAAATGACACAAGCATACCGACACATTCACACACACACACACACATGCATACAAACAGCCCACAAAGACGAGAAACAGCGCAGGGATGACTCAGAGAAGATCTGCAGGCACCTCTCTTCTCTACCTCCAGCACAGGCAAATTCTCCCACATGGCAAAACACAAAGGGCCCACGTCTGGCAACGCTAACAGCCCACTCAAGCCAAAACCAATTAGGTCTCTAATGCAAACCTGCAGGGCCCCTTTGTCGTTTATTTCCCTTTTAATGTCAGAGGATTGGAATCTGACTCTATAACCCACCCCAAAGAAAAGAAGGAAAAAAGGCAAAAGGGAAAATTATCGGGGCTTCCAAATTATCCACATGTTTTCGAGTAGAGCTAATTGAATCAGCGGTGAATGGAAATGATTGACTAGTGTGAGCGATGTTGAGCCTACATGCTCTTTAACACATTTTCTCCCAGTGTACACACAGCATCCCAGCTTCCCAGAGGGCTATTTAGCTTTCTGCAAAACATCGAATTACTCCCAACTAAACAACGATTACGGTAAAACAGAAGAACACACATTTTTGATCTTTTGTGGGTTAAAGTTGGAACCGAATTTTCCAAAACAGGGATTGCATTCAAACCCAGAATCCATCATGTTTACAGTTTTATATTACAGTACACACTCTGCTGCTCCCTGGTGGCAACTGTGGCCCCATCATCATGATAATTATCATCATCACCACAACATCAACCATCAGCGTTACAGTCACGTCTTTGTCATGCGATTATTTGTTTCTCTGCAGGGAAAAGGGGGAGTCCTGAGGGGAGCTGTGGCGACACATGGGAGCCCTGCAGTCATGCCCTCGGGCCCTGCTGACCCCACTTGCATTGCAGGACTGTACTATTGACCCCTGATGTAAAGCAGGCAGAAACCACAGGCAAGAAAAAGGGAAAAACCTCCTCCTGGCATCAAGCAGCAGCTCCAGCCTGGTTTCACACCGCCTGGTGTTTTTGTCTTAAAAAGCTGTAAAGTCCAGATGGTGGAAAGAGACAGAGAGAGAAAAAAAACTTTGCCTGGTGGATTAAGGGCTCCAAATCCTCCGCTGAATAGACACATAGACCGAAAGCTGCTATTCAATCAAATGGGAGCATAATAGCTGTCTTGTGGGGGCTATATAAGGGATAATGCATCCAATAGAGTGTGTGTTATGCATAGTTTATTCTCACTCTTTAATGGATCCTAATGAGCGTAAGATCTCAGCAGACAAAGGGATGACTGAGTTTTTGTTTGGTCATTATAATGATTTGATATGATCTGAAGTAACACATTCAAAGGTCCTCTCTGAAGACTTTAGCCCGCTCTGGGAGACGAATCTGAAAATAATAGACTGGAGGTTTTTTAAGTCCACATTATGCAGCGAAGATATCGGCTCATTACGAGGCAAAGACAGAGCTTTAGCTGAGATTCTGGTCCTGAATTATGTAAAACATAAAGATGAGATGAAGGACATATGGGCCCGAAGGTGTAGATTTGGGGGGGGGGTACGCAGGGGACATGGCCCCCTCAGTATTTGAAATGTGTGTATTAAGCAGGATTCATACTACGCCGTAGCCTTCACACGGGGCCTACGCCGTTGTGAGTATTTCTACTAGTTTTTGTAAAGTACTGTAAAGTTTAGTTGATTGAAAACACACCCAAAACACACATTAAACACACATTAAACATGGCTTACAATTTCAAACACAAGTACACAAATCAGCTTCACTATAACTCGCAGCATTCACAGACAAACACTTGTCTTTATCTGGACACATTTTCCCCACAAATACAACATGCTAACATTATTAGCACAAGCCTATGGCATTTTACATTGTATAAATTAGCCTAGCAACTAGCGGACATTTTCTCCTCTCATAGGAAGCCAGGGACAACAGCAACATTTTACAAAAGTAACGTTACAAAATTCAGCTCCATTACAACTCACAAGGTTCACTGACAAAACAGCTGTCTTATATTAAACACATTTTCGAAGATAAATATAACATGCTAATGTTATTAGCACAGGCCTATGGCATTTTACATTGTGTAAATTAGCCTAGCATTTCTCTTCTCATATGAAGCCAGGGACAACAGCAACAATTAACAAAGGTAACATTACAAAATTTAGCTTCAATACAACTCACAAGGTTCACTGACAAAACAACAGTCTTATACTAAACACATTTTCCAAACAAGTATAACATGCTAACGTTATTAGCACAAGTCTATGGCATTTTGCATTGTATAAATTAGCCTAGCAACTAGCGGACATTTTCTCCTACTCATATGAAGCCAGGGACAAATATAACATGCTAATGTTATTAGCACAAGCCTATGGCATTTTACATTGTATAGCAGAGATTTCCTCTGCTCATATGAAGCCAGGATAAATCACACACAAGACTTAAAATGTTATTTTTGTGGAGGCTTTATTGTCTTTTCACAATTTATTGTTTCTTATGTGTGAAATTAATTTAAATAAAAGCTTTCTTTTCACTGAGGGAAATGGTTTCAGCTTACAGAAACAGACAGGAGGTCTGCGCCGCCATGACGTGTAGCTACATTTCTGGGGAGGTGCACGTCAAGCTACGGCGTTGATTTGATGCAGAAGTATAAATCCTGCATTAGTCTCCCTCATTAAAAACATTAAAGTAGCAGAGGACTTTTTATTTGACAAAATTAAAGACATTTGTGCAATAAATTGATGCAGAAAAGGCAAAAAATGGTGCACAAAAATCCCTACAATGCAGAGAATTAAGTGTCTGATGCTGAAAATTTTCGAGCACAGGACCCCTACCCCCCCTCCTGTCTCTAACATGTCCCCCCAATGTTGAAATGAAAGCTACGCCCTTGTAGGGGCCATTTGTCATGACTCAGCAGGGTGTATTACAGGGAGCAGGTGCAAACATACACGTATACATACCTGTGGATATATGAAGTCAGGTAATAGAAACACACTTACAGCAATAACTGTAACACACAGCACATTACGCACAATTAAAAGTCTACTTACAGTTTAAAGCACTCGGCATTCCGACCATGCTCCTCGTATTTTGAGTTTTCCTCCTCCTGGCAGAATGATGGCTGACACGATCACAGTGCCACAGCTTCTCTTCGACAGGGTCTATACTAGATTAAAACAGTTTTAAAACACTTTGGAATGAGACAGAGTTAATCGGAAGCAGCAGGAGAGGATCGATCGGGATCAGCAGCAGGCATCAGGTATCTTTTCTGTGCAGCGCAACAGAGGAGATGAGAGTGGGCGGTACTAATTGTCAGCATTTAAGCAGAAAACCAATAACGCTCCGTTTACAGCAGGGAAACAGTGTCTGTGTAATGATTAACTGCGAGCAGCAACAATAGGACACCAGAGCTCAGCTCACATAATCCTCACAGCAGACACACTTCTGTTGCCTTGAGCAAAGTCGTTTATGACCTCGACTTGTTGGTGTATTGATTTTGTTTTCCATAGCCTGGATCTATAGCCTGGGATGCCTCCACAAATTGTCATTGGAACAAGCAAGGAGAGGGAGAGCCTGGTGGAGATGAAAATGATGGACTGCACTTGATAATATGTAGCCCTAGGGGATGAATTAAAATGATGCACAGTATAAACATGCATTAATGTTTAAAAAAAAAAAAAGAATATTCGGTACGTAGGCGTAGATTTTGTGAGTATGCAGGGGACAAGTTGCCTTCAACATTAAGAACATGTGCAATACAAACATGAGCACTTTTACTTGACAAAATTAAAGACATTTACATTATAAATTGATGCAGAAATGCACATATAACCATGCATATAGGTAAAAGCAAAAGTTGAATATTCAGTGCATAGTTGTAGATTTTGGGGGGGTATGCAGAGGACAAGTTGCCGTCAATATTTAGAACATGTTCTATAAAAACACTAAAGTAGCAGAACACTTTTACTTTGACCAAATTTAAGATATTTACACTATAAACAGAAAATGCACATATAATTATGCATCATGGTAAAAACAAAAGCTGAATAGTAGTAGTAGGCGTAGATTTGGGGGGTATGCAGGGGACAAGTTGCCTTCAGCATTAAGAACATGTGCAATACAAACATGAGCACTTTTACTTGACAAAATTAAAGACATTTACACCATAAATTAATGCAGGAAATGCACATATAACCATGCATATAGGTAAAAGCAAAAGTTGAATATTCATAATGGTACAAACAAAAGTTGAACAGTTGGTGTATAGGCATCGATTTCAGGGGGTGTAAAGTGGACACGTTGCCTTCAATACTTAGAACATGTGCAATAAAAACATGAAAGGTAACAGAGCATTTTTACTTTGACAAAATTAAAGACATTTACACCATAAATTGATGCAGAAAATATACATATGACCCTGCCCAAAGGTCAAAACAAATCTTGAATATTAGGTGCATAGGAGTAGATTTCAGGGTTATGCAGGGGACAAGTGGCCATCAATGTTTAGAAGATATGCAATAAAAAAAATAAAGCTGAGCCCTTTACTGTGACAAAATTTAAGACATTTACACCATAAACTGAGGCAGAAAATGCACATATAATTTCAAGGTAAAAACAAAAGTTGAATAGTAGTTGTAGTAGTAGGCATCGATTTCGGAGGGTATGCAGGGGACAAGTTGCCTTCAATATTTAGAACATGTGCAATAAAAACAGCACTTTTACTTGACAAAATTAAAGACATTTACACCATAAATTGATGCAGTAAATGTACATATAACCATACATTAAGGTAAAAAATAAAAGTTGAATTTTTGGTGCATAGGTATAGATTTTGGGGGGGTATGCAGGGGACAAGTTGATGTTGATATTTAGAACATGTGCAATTAAAACATGAGCACTTTTACTTGACAAAATTAAAGACTTTAATATAATGAATTAATGCAGAAAATGCACATATAACCATGCATAAAAGTAAAAATAAAAGTTGAATATTTAGTGCATAGGCGTCGAATTTGGGGGGCACGCAAGGGACAAGTTGCCGTCAATATTTAGAGCATGTGCAATAAAAAAATGAAAGAGCACTTTTACTTTGACAAAATTAAAGACATTTACATCATAAATGTATGCAGAAAATGCACATATAGTCCTGCGTAAAGGTAACAAAGAAAGTTGGCTGTCAGAGCACTTTTACTTTGACAAAATTAAAGACATTTGCACCATAAATTGATGCAGGAAATGCACATACACATGAACATGTGCAATAAAAACATTAAAATAGCAGAGCACTTTTAATTTGACAAAATTAGGACATTTACATCTCAAAGTGAGGCTGAAAATGCTCCGATTGTTTCATAAAATTCACCAGAATGTACGAATTTAGTGTTTTAAAGCGTTCCAAATTTTCTGGCCGAGAACCCGATAGCCCTCTGTTTCATATGTGTGTCACCCAATGTTAAACCGAAACCTACACCCTTGATTCGGTGTGTCATCTGTTGAGCCAGAACACAAAAACCTACACAGTCACACAGATCTGGACTCCATCCACAGTCTCACATGTTATTCTTCTTTTACAAGCATAATATTTGGTCGCTGGCTGAGAAAGATTGTGAGCAATACCACTCCTAACCCACAGATAAACATCCACCATCATCTTTCCATCCTCCCTCCCCCCCCTACAGCCACCCACATATGCCACACGCTCCTGTCCTCCCCCTCCTTCCCTTCCCCTCCAGCCCCCCATCCTCCACTCCTGCCAGGCTGCCACCTGCTCTCTGCAGCATGCTGCACAGCTGCTCTGCTACAATAACAAATTAAGGTCCACCGTGGCAGGCAGGAGTCATTACCTACTGTTCCTGCTATGGAGGAGCCAAGGAGCCGTCAGCTACCGTCTCTGTGTGTGTGGGGGGGAACACAGGTTTTCACCCTTATTGTGTAAAGCTCGGGGCCAAGGGCCACTAATTGTTTTGATGTGGCGCAAAGGATCAGGGGGTGCCACAGTTTGAGGACACAGAAGCTAAGAGTCACCGCGTGCTGTGTCAGTGTCAGGAGCGAGTCATGTGCTGCTGACTGAGCTGTTTTCACAATTAATGAAAGAAGGATCAGATCCCTGCTAGAAAAGACTTCATTATGTACGACATCAACATCCTTAAATTTGATTTGATAGACATTAAATGAATCAACACAATGTTTTTGTTGTTTTTTTGAAGCAGCTCTTCAAATTCAAATGTCATCCTCCTGTGGGTTAGTTATTGTGTCACTTACAGATAGTGACAATGTTACTTTCCTATCAGTTATTGAAAAGAATTAGCTTTAAAAAGCCTGTCACTGATCATTAAAATCTCGCGATACAACAATCCCCTCTCTTGTCAAATGTAGTGAGGACATAATTGAAATGCAAAGCATGATACACTACACCAGAAAACTATTTTTTAGTTTAGTTTAGTATGGTTTAGTTTATTTATGAAGGGACAATGCAAATTAATAAATACACATGGTAGAAAAATGGTAATTGATTCATTAATAACTAGACCATAGTGTGGAGGAATAGTCCACAGATGAGATGTCAAAGTTTATAAGAAGTACTGAAAGATGACATAAAAGACAAAGTCTGCTTTGAAGAAAACAAGGTTAACTCAAAGTTACCAACATTTTAACAATGCTACAGTACCAGTGTAACATGAAATGTTGGCATTGTATGTTTATAGAAAACCAGGATACGTTACATTTGCTTCATATGGGGGGGATGGTAGATGATGTGATACTCAGACAAGACACCTGCCAAGCTGCAGACGACTGTTCAAGATCGAGGAACCACAAAACTGGCTGTGTTTTAGTAAGTCATCAGTGTTTCCAGTGGGTTTATAGCCACCATACGTTGATATTTTTCAGTAATCTATTGCTGTGTTTCCCAACGGTTGTGCCATTAAAAGCAATTATTTGTTTCTGAAACATCGCTGTGTTTCCACAGGAGATGGTGATATGAAAAGTGTCTGGTTTTTTTAATGAGACATTGCTGCTTTTCCAGCAGGGATTGTGCCACCAAAGCTGGGTATTTTGGGCCAAAACACGATCTTGTCCTATCCATAACTAAGTGGTTTTTGTGCCTAAACCTAACCACATGTTTACCATAGCAACCCAGTCTCACTCCGAGGTCATCGAAATCTGGTGCTTGGGCAGTGACTTGACATGTCAGACACTGACTAAAAAAGTAGTCCTTTAGCAGCATCAGGAAATGTGATGGGACAACAATGAAAATTAAGACGGCAAAAGTCTGAGCAGGGCAGGTAGGAGGGATGGTGGATGGGTCCTTGGTAAGATTATATAGCCAAACCCTGTTCTTTTTTCCTAAACCCAACCACGTGTGTTAGCTGTTGGGTGAAAAAAAAGCATCAATTGCGGTGTTGCACTGACGTAGTGCTTTTATTTTGAAAGACACCGCATGTAAACGGTAAATTTCCTGTGCAAACGGAAGTGTATTTTGAAAGAAGACGATGCATGTAACAGGCAGAACGTGACACGGTGTCCCAGAACGTCAACAACCAACACACCCAGGGTACCTTGCACTTCGTATCTGGACTTGACCGAAAGTCAATATGTGATGAGGTCGGAGTGAGAATGTGTTGACCACAGTGTTACTGAAACGTGAAGTTTCAGTGTACAAATGTAACATATCTGTGGTTTGCAGAAAAGTACAGTGCCAACATTTATTCTTAGTAAAAGAACGGACTCAGATCAACAACCCATACCCAGCAGGTGCAGGTGGTACATTTACTGCCTACACCTGACTGAGAATACAAGACACAACCAGTGAAGAAGCTTATGTTACTGTGATACCTTGAATGAACTGTAATCAGCTTAATCTCGGTAAAATATTTTAGAGGACAATTAACCTCATTTGGGTTTTAACCATTCATTACATCAATAACATTATGCCTGTTGCAGCTCTACTTGTATTGTTAGAACAAATCTGTGCAAGAAAGCACTTAACTTCCTCCAGAGCTTTGGATGCAGAACAATAAATGAACACAACTTTCAGGTACTGGGAATGATGCAGCAGAGAATCAGCAGGGGTGTACGCATAACAAATGAACACTAAACCTATTTACATGGGTGGCCTGACTGTTTGAGTTGCATCAGGGTTGTATGTGATCAGACAGCGTGACTTTTAAATGACTCCTGTGCATGCGTGAACCACCACAAGCCTCTACTGCAGACACATTTCTTCTGTCGACAGCATGACACAGCATGATCTTTTATCATTTCAACATTTAAATCATCAGTCTGTGTAATTTGAATCTACATGTGTAGTATGCATTCAGTGAGTTACAATGACTCAGTCCAGACCAAACCTTTGATTGTGACAACAATGTCCTAACTCATCTCGTCAACAAGCCCACTGACAGGTTAACAAAGAGATGACTAGTCAGTTAGCAGGAGGCTGAAGTCAAAGAAGAAACAAGCTCAGACGGTGGTGGGATTTGCAGCGGCCATTATGGTCCCTGAGTGTGACAGCTGGCCGCTGCCCCCCCTTCATCGCCTTTCAGCGTCTTTGTCACAGCTCCTTTAATCACACCAGCAGGACTGTTACACAGCAAATCAGCTGACCTGACCTACTGGCTGACTGAGCGACTGTCTGAACGTATAACCTATAAGCTGTGGCAAAGTTGTAACAAGATGTGTAACCCTCTCCCATAATCCCCTATAAATCTCACCGCGCAGACTCATGTGCAAGTGTCCTGTCATTTTCAATTAAAAGTTCCTGCTAAGACAATGAAAGCTGTCTTTTATATATGGGAAAGGGTGACGTGGGGGCAAAGCACTCACTGTCTTGGTTCACTCTAACCGCTCTCATAGTGGCGAAGCAGGCAGCTGTCTCCAGAAAATGCTATAAAAACCCAGTGTAAGCTAGCTGCCCAGCACCTGACGACAGGCAGAGGAAGTTAGCGACTAGAAGCTAGTGAACATAGTGCAGCATTTAGCAGCTACATATTTCCCTCAGGAGTTAGCAACGCTGAAAAACAGAGCTAAAACTGTCAAGTGCAGATCTAGAGCGTCCAGTGGAATTGTACGTCCTGCCAGTTGGCAGTAAAGGTAATGAAAAATAGTTCGCATAGCAGGTATGGAATTAATGTGCAGATTCTTCAGTTCAAAATGAGACCAAACTGAGCAGCAAAATGGGCTAAAATGTGGCATGTAACAGACAGTGACGCTTCTTGTTTTTAGAGTAGATGATTTCCAGAAACGCCTTTCGCTCTTTGCTTTTGCTACTTGATTTTGTCAATGAACTGCTGCCCCTATCAGCCGATTAAGAGGAGTGAAGAATCAGCAGTCAAAGATGGTATAAAACAGTCAAAAAACAGGTCCTCCAATAATTGTAGATCACCTCAACCGTCGAGCAAACAAATCTGCACACAAAATATTAGGCTGATTGGTCCAGTAATATGTGAGAGTAGCTACGTACAGACAGACACAAACATGTCTGTGGAGATTAAAAGGGAGTGAACATTGGACTTAACTGGTGGCCAGAAACAAAACTCCAAATGAATGTTTATGCTGCTGATTTTACCTCGAGTTCAGTGGCGTAAGGAAGTTACAATGGGCCCTAGTGCACATTATCGTACATGTATGTCTTGACACAAATAGAGACCTGACATTAGACAACATCAACATACTTATTACCCAGCAATCATCGCTGCATGTCTGACAAAAATATTAAAGAAATGGGCCCGCTCTCTTACAGGCCCTGGGGCAAGTGATCATTCACTAATTCCCGCCCCCGTCCGCAGACCGGCCAATCATAACGTAGCATCAGCTGTGCTCCATTGACTCTAATGCAGTCGTTTCAGATTTCCTTCATTTTCAGGCTGGTTTTGTGGATTTGGAGCTAAATGTTGTGCCTGGGGCACGTCGTGTATTAATGATACTCGTTACCTGGAGAGGTTGGAAAAAGATATACGTTTCTTCCCTGTTCCAAAATCAAACCCTGAAAAGTGTAGGGTTAGCTAGCTAGCTACTGAAGATATAGCCTACTGAATGTATACACATGCTGCTTTTGCTTTGTAATGATTATAACAGTGAAACAAAGACCGACCCTGCTGTACAGGAACCAGTGAAGGGAAGCAGGGGAACTTTGCAACATCGTTCATCTGCACACACTGCAATGCCACACAGCTGGTTCAATATCAGCAAAGTTTCCCTTTATATTCATTGTCTTCTGTGTGGATCAGCAGTGATGTGGTGGTTCACTTTTACACTGTGATCTGTAGCCTATAGTTGGGCTTTAGCTTCTAACTACCTTTGTCTTTTTAACCTGTTGTTGCTGCTGAGTCAGTTTGACATCCTGGATATATCCTTCAAACACAGACTGTAGACCCCTCTGTCTGCTTCTCTCTGGAATCACTGTTTCATTTCTCCAAAAATATGATCATATTTCTTCAGTTAGTTACAGTGTGGGCTCCTTGTCGGACCATCGCAAAGGTCAACTGCGCTGCTTACACGGTCTATATTTACGCCCCTGATTGAGTTTATCTTTGATAAACTGTGACCAATTACAAACTGTCTTGAGAGTGCTAACCTTTGAGGGATTTAAGAAGCGAAGAGTCTAAAATGAGGGGACATAATCTGCAAGTAATCTACATCACCAAGCTTTAAGACCCAAGCACCTATTTTGACAATCATTTGAACACAGATTGATTTTGTTGTGCTCATTCTGCACACTGAAAAAACAACTTTGTACCCTCCTGTGTTTATCCTCTCTGTATGCAATTATTTTCACAAGGCACGCTATGGCAGACCTGCAGGGACACACTGTCTCCTCAGCCTCAAGAGGAACTGGCCACCCCTCCTCTCTGCTCAGCTTGCTGAGTTAAGTAATCGCTGCCTCGGAGTGATCTGACAGTGCCAGCAGCACTGTGAAAAGATGCCATGAATATATAAGCCCACACGTTTACCCTTTGCTACCCTGCTCACTTACCCTCTGCACTGTACAGTGGTTGACCTGACAGATTTCTTAATCCCCTTGAGGGGATGTTTTCTCCAATTTATTTGCTCTTTCACTCGACTGTACTGAGTCAAGAGGGGGCAAGTCATTAGCAGGGACTGTTTACCCTACTTTCTCAGCAGTCGTGCCATCTGCGTGAGCTCTGTAGGTTGCATAAGGCCTGGCAGATATGACACCTCCACAAAACCTGTTCCCTTTTATCTATTGTTTCAGTCTGCTCCTTCCAATATTATCTTTTCTCTCCCCCGTGCCTTCTTTCATGTTCCCTCTGTTGGCTTTTTGCGATTTCGCTCTCCTCACCAATTATCTTTTCACGATTTATGTCTCTTCACCTATTGTACATTTCTCTCGCCCTCCATTACATACATCTCTCCTCTCCTTTCCTCTCCCTCTTTCCCCTCCTCTCCTCCTGTCATCCCCAACAGCTGACAGACCAGACCCTGCCTGGTGGTGACACTTCACCCACGCCGACCCGAGCCAGATCACTAGTCCATGTGGGAGCTGGAGCCAGGGCCAAGGCCAGGGTTTCTGTTTGGGGAGGGTAGCAGGGGGGGGGTGGCTGAGGCCAGCAAGATGGCCCTAGTCATCATAATCATTCATTGCCTGCTGGTCCTTCTGTCCACAGCCTCCTCCCACTCCTCCTGCCTTTTTGTCCTCCTCATGTCAGGGCCACACGGCACGCGTATCAGCTGAGCCCAGGATGGTCGGAGTCAACGGGGTCAGGTGGCAGACGCCTGGTTAATTCTCCCGAGGCTGCAAAGTGCTCGCGTCAGCTCGTAGAAACGGACGCTGAAATGCAAAGATAGAGACAAAAGCACGCACGCATCCTCTCTGATACACATTCGCAGTATTCACGGCACAAAATAAGACAGATTGTGCAGACTGAAGATAGAGCGTGATGTTATTAGCAAGAGCTAAATTGTTTCTGGGGGAGTTTGATGAGGATGACGGGGCACTGGGTCTGTCAGACTAACAGATAGATCAGCGTTAGGAAGGAGGAGGGGAAGATTATAAACACATGACCAGATGGAGAGAGAGATAGCCCTATTATGTAGATCCTTCCATCCCTCTGCCCTGTCTCCTCTCCTCCTCTTGGATCCCTCATGCATATATACCTTTACATTATTCAGGAGCTTATAATGAGAGTAACTGAACGTGGCGGGGGTTAAAAAAAAGGTCGCCGGGCGGTTTAGATGGCAGAAGGTGGGCCACAGGTGTACAAGCCTGGGACTTATTCTTCTGTTTGACCTCTCATTATCACCCCCAAGTTCTCATTCATTATCGTCCTGTGTCCTCGGGTGCTCGGGGAGCAGCGTGGTGTGTCTGTCTACCACAGTCTGTTCACCGCGCAGTCTGTCATTCATATTTTGGGAATAATATATTCCATATTTTTTAAAATCTAGTATCGTCTGCTCATCTGTTTGTCTGTTTTGTGGTCCGTCCATCTGGGTTTCTGTCTTTTGACCCATTTTGACCACATTTCTGGTGACTCTTCCACCGTCTCCGCAGATGCTTATCGATAATGTGATTTACAGTCCCTCATCTCTCATCTGACTGTCACTTCTGATTCAAATCTTTTCAAATCCCTGCTGTCACATCTGCATATCTCTCGTCATCTCCCTCTCAATCTGTTTATCTTTTTGTCTGTGATCAGTTCATCTATCTGTTTCATCACCAGCCTGCCCTGGACGGCCTGTAGTGGAGAGGTCTGGTCTGTTGTTACAGAGGAACAGGTGGGCCGGGCTAACAGTCAGAGCAGGATTGAATCACACACACACACACACACACACACACACACACACATGCAAGCTGCAGGGAGGCAGGCAGTCAGCCGCTCAGACACTGGCCCATATGGTAGACCTCTGGAGCTGTTGCCCTTTGCAGAGTAGGCGAGGGATAGATGGAGGGATGCAGAGATGGTTGGAGGATGGAGGAGCAGGAGGAGGCAGAGGGAAGCAGGGAGGGGGGGTTGAAATTAATCAGCAGGCCACCCCAACTGTCCACTGTCTTTGGGGAGTTGAGACATGCATATATGTGGCTGATTGAACCGGGGGTGACGATGGCAAGTGGGGGGTTGTAGAGTCTTCTGTTGTGTGTGTGTTTTTTTATCTGATTGAAATTAAGACTACAACTAGCCATTATTTTTTATTGTCAGTGAATCTGTTGGTTATTTTCTAGATTAATCGAATAGTTGTTTGATTTATAAACAGTCAGAAAATGGTGAAAAAATGTCAGTCAGTGTTTCAAATGTCTTGTTTCATCCACAACTCAAAGATATTCAGTTTACTGTCACAGAGGAGTAAAGAAACAAGAAAATATTCACATTTAAAAAGCTGGAAACAAAGAACTTTGACTTTTTCTCCTTAAAAATTACTCAAATTGATTCATTGATTGTAAAATTAGTGGGCGATAAATGTAAAAGTTGACATCTAATTGATTAATTGTTGCAGCTCTAAAAGAAATACAAACATCCTGCAGCATTTTTTAACTTTTACACACCCATTGAATTAACCTTAGGAAATCCCATGAACGCTGAATATTTACACAAATAAATATTAAAGATAATAATTCTTAAAATGGCAAAATAAATTCATCAATTATATGTGATGTAAAACGTTTACTCATGAGCATCACGTTATTTTTTGCATTCTTTGTCATCTATATTTTGTTATATGTCATGTTAATTGTTCCTTAATTTAATCACAGGCTTTTTCAGTGGTGAAAGAAGCATTTGGATCTCGTACGTAAATAAAGTAGTAGCTGTTACAAGTAAAAGTCTTGCATTACTTACGGAAGAAAAAGTATAGATGTGTTAATCTCTCAAAATGTACTGACAGTGTCAAATATCGATATATCAACATGAATAAAATAAAAATAAATGAAATAAAATAAAATAAAATATTATTAAATTAAATTAAATTAAATTAAACAGAGTAAAAGAAAATAACATAAGATAAAATAAGAAAAAAAAACAAGTAAAAGTACTTGTTAAGTAGAACTGTCCCTTTTTAGAATATTATTTTAGGTTATATATTTTTGGATTATTATTCTACTGATGCATTAGCATGTAGGAGCATTTTAATTTTGTTGCTGGTCAAGATAAAGATGATTTATAGTTGTTGTTTATAGTTTGTAGTTAAATCTTTAACAGTATCTAATTTTGTATGTTGGCTATTGTTCACAACCATCACTAGTTGTTACATCTCATCTCGAATATTCTGGAGTACAGCCAAAAAAATCACCATCAAAATACTTATGTAAGGCACCGTACATATGTTTCCATCTGACGAGCAACTTTTTCACTACATGGTTACATCAACTCCAAACTCCAAACGTGTTTCCTATGACAGGACATGTATTCTTTTGTGTGTGAGAGATCCTTACAAATCCTGTTGTCCCATTCACTGAAGCTTTGAAAAAATATGAGGGCCTGGTACTGTGAAAGATAGGCCGGCCACCTGCCATTCACATCACAAAGGAACAGACTGACAGATGTATAGACAGGAGGTCAGATGGTCAAACGCTTTGTCATAATGCTAAACATCATTAGGTAGATGCACTGCTTAAGGCGAGCGCTGTCGTTAAAGCCCCCACTTCATTGTTGCTGAGCTGTTTATGTTCCTCTATACATGTGCTAAATAGTACATCTAAGAGTTTTTGTCTGAACACAGTGTTGTAAAATAGTGTAAGTATAGGTGAAAGTTAATGGGGAGAAATATTTAAAAAAAACTTAGTTAACTGGATCATGTCCACTTCTTCTTCTACCATTTAAAAGAGACAAAATCTGAATCTTACACTGATTTAATGGCCACTAGAGGACACAACTCTACAAGCTGCTACCTCATGTAATACTGGTGAAAACTTACCTGACTTTACATCCAGCAGACAACTTTTATTAAATTATTTATTTGCTTGTTTGTTTCCTACGAATTCCAGAGGGTAATGTTCAATGCTTTGGTTAGCTAAATGTCCGCTAAAGGTCAGTTCAATTCTCCACCGTGTTCACTGGCTAATCGCTAAGTGTTTTTTGCTGAAAACAGCTGCCTGCTGTGGCTGGAAAGAGGGTTATTGAGAACGCCGAGACTAAACCAGTCAGTACACCAGTGGGTGATAACCAAAACAATAAGCTACAAGAGGCTAAAGGGCTCAGTCGACCTAAGAGCTGGGAAATAAGTCTCTCATATTACATGTAGTCATTTGATTTTTTGTTAATATAAAAAGAAGTCTGGTAAAGCAACACCCATATACAGTCACTGGCCACTTTATTAGGTACACCAGTTCAACTCCTCGTTTACACAAGTATCTAATCAGCTAATCACGTAGCAGCAACTCAATGCATTTAGGCATGTAGATATGGTCAGGACGACCTGAGCATCAGAATTGGAAAGAAAGGCCTCCACAGTCACCAGATCTCAATCCAACAGAGCACCTTTGGGATGTGGTTTAACAGGAGATTCACATCATGGATGTGCAGCTGACAAATCTGCAGCAACTGTGTGATGCTATCATGTCAATATGGACCTAAATCTCTGAGGAATGTTTCCAGCACCTTGTTGACTCTATGCCACGAAGAATTAATTGTCCAACCTGGTAGTAGCAAGGTGTACCTAATAAAGTGGTCGGTAAGTGTAGTTTGGCTCTTGTACAAAAAGTACATTATATTATGCATTATATCTTACTTTGAGCCCAAACAAAAAACTTCTACGCTGTCATTGAGGCTGTGCTTTCAACTGTGAGGCAATGTTCATTACAATGTTTACACGAAAAGTAATTATACATTTCTATTAATTTATTTATTCAACCATTTATGCATTTAAAACCAATCAACCAAATTATTTAATCATGTGCTTTAATCAGCCACCAGTAACAAAATGTTCTTCTGGTAAGTGCCAAAGGGTTGCATCGTCTATGAAATATTACACACATGAATAATATCCCATTTGTAAACACGCTGCTGCTTTGGTAAAGAATAATTGTAGTGGCTTGTGCAGTTTCCAGTAGATGTCTTCTGAATTTAAAAAACAAGGCCTCAGTTACTACTTGAATAGCCTATAGATATTTTCAGTAATGTTAAAATAAATTATATAAACCACATGACTGTGCAGAGTTTAAAAATGCATGTATTTTACTGAACATGTGGTCGAATATGAACTTAATAACTGTGATGCATTTAATCCTGGGACAGATTGTGATGGTTTAGTGTTGGTTGATGACACAGTAAATGTATATTTCATCTTATGTCCAAGAGGTAAATCTCTTTGTAACATACATTATTATTATTAATCTATGAAAAACATCTGCAAGGTTATTTAGATTACAGTTAGTAAGGCTAGTTTTAGTCATTTTAATCTGTTTTGATTTGGTTTTATTTCTTTTGTTGTCTATTTTAAAACAAAATTGGCGCCACACAATAATTTAAAAATGTTTCTAAAAGTCTATCAAACAAATAAAGGATGAAAACATTTAATATTCCATGTCAAATCTCTGCCTCATATCTTAGAAGAGGTTGTTGGATTTAAAGTAATGAGGCCATGGGGTCACTAGAGGGAGACAGAAGATTGAAAACCACTATTTAAAAAGCCTGCACTGAGCTAAACATTGAGTTTGTCTGTGAATTATGTTCAAATGATGCATGAAATTCAGTTACAGGAAACAAAACTACAAGTCAATATGTATCAGAGTAACCAATTACACGTGAATGCAACAGTTTAGGCCGGGGCTGTGTATCTGCTCAGCTGCTTTAATGTTATAAGTAGGCTTTATTAACAGATGAGCATCTTTAAACCATCTGTATGGACCGAGAGCAATTTCCAGTCAATGTTTCAAACTTGTTTTCATTAAGGAAGCAATTGCCCCTCACCATCCCACCCAGAAGAGTGTTTTCTAAAATTGGGTGCTGGAACTTCTTTGCTATTTCACCTGCTGTGAAGCAGATGCAACGCAGGCTGCCACACACACAGCTGAAGGGCTGGCAGATTACTTGCAGATGCAGTCGAGCATGGGAAATGTGGACTGCTTCATCAGCTTGTTTCAGTGAGTCACGCATGTTGTTAATGTCTACTCCGCGCAATTAAGTGCACCTCTGCTGAGTCACCAAGACAGTGCAATACTTAGGCCTAACCATGTTGAGTTAGAGTCAAGACCGAGGGTAAATGGCTTTGTCAGCGTATTACTGGTGAAATCATAGCTTAGTACAAATCAGCATGCAGTGTGTTGCACAGCGTTTTCAGTGATTTCTATATTATTTGAAGTGTGTATTCATAAATAAGAAGCTGAAAGGTTAAAACTAGAGATTCACTCAAAGTTAGGTGTGGGTGTCTGTGGCTGAATTATTGCAAATCAGATTGTGGACTAAAAAATGGACTAGCTAAATCAGACTGATGGAAGGTGGACGGAAATAAATCAGCAAAAAATAATTACTTCAGCGGAAGTTATTGTATTATTTGGAAAATAATCCAGATTGAGGCACAAATCTTGCATGCCACATCCTCCTGAGACCCTGTGTCCTCATGAGGACGTCACATTTTGGTTTTACTTGACAGTATACTTCATTCTGCTTAACTTAGACCTGTTGTCCTCGCTCGTGGACACTTCTTTGTCCCATCTAGAGACAACCTTCAAACTTCACTATCTAGTGGAAGTAAAAGTCGTAATAAGGTTTCCATCGGTGAACATGCGGAAGGATAATTTGCACAATGCACTAACCCATGTAAAAAACAAGATGGCTGCCATCTCTGCCAAGTCTGCCTGACACAAAAGTGGACAATGTCCAAAACCTGATCACATTTTATGCTTGAAACTCATTTTCATTCATTCATTTTCTATAACTGCTTATTCTGTTTGGGGTCGCAGGGCGGCTGGAGCCTATCCCAGCTGACATTGAGGCGGACAGGTCGCCAGACTATCGCAGGGCTGACACATAGAGACAGACAACCATTAAACGCAATTTAGAGTCACCTATTAACCTGCATGTTTGGACTGTGGGAGGAAGCCGGAGTACCCACATGAAACCCACGCTGATGCGAGGAGAACATGCAGACTTCAGACAGAAGGGCTGCCGCACCCTGGGTTCGAACTAGGAACCTCTTGCTGTGAGGCAATGCTAACCACTGTACCACTGTGCCGCCTAAAACTTGTTTATTTTTAGCAACAGTAACAAGCTAAGACACTGTTAAATAGGAGGTACACGTCTGAGGACACTAGGACTTTATTATCATTGACAATGTTTTGTTCTTCATCCGTAACGAGTCCTACTGGTCCCAAATAGCTAGGAGAAATAAAAAAATGCACATCAAACATAAGTTCAGGTCTCATTTGGAGGATACGGAGGACATTTTCTCCAAAGCTCCAAACCACAAATACACACATTCCTAACAAACTCCTGACCTAAACAATAATGCCGTGCTCCACCAGTTCAAGGAGAACCAGCAGCAAATTTCTTCACCAGTACCTACATGTATATTTTTTTTGGTCTCTTCGCTCTTATGCAACTCCGTCCGGCACATCAGGTCCTTTTGGTTTTGGTCTGTGGCCAGTATTGATTCAGCTTTATCAGTGCTCATATGCTGCGCTGCCAACTCATTTAGTGCCTACTGGAGGGAAGCTTCGGGCTAACCACCCTTCAGAGAACACCATGCTCGTCCGGTGTCCACCTTTTATTAAGATTTTGCTGGGTATCGATTGGGGTGGTTTATTTTCCACAAGAAGCTTAACTAAGGAGCAGTTGTTGCCACAGACCTGAATTGTCATGACACTTATGAGTCAGTATCCTTTTCATTTGATTTCCAAAGGCAAATTCAGAATATGTTTTTTCCTTTTAAAGGAGAACTAAAAGAAACATATGCTCCTTTTTTTGAGCTGATGGTAAAACGAGGTTTATTTACTCCTCTGTTGTTAACATCACATACATTATGAGCATGTTTCCTGTCAGCAGAGTTCAAACTGGATGTGATTTTGTGGATTTCATGCCTGATATGAGCCCTCCCTGCTGGAAATGCAGAGCAGTGTATGTGGCCTGCAGGAGCACTATTGATTTCATTTTGCTCATGACAGATCGCCTGTATATATCAATGCAGTGATTTTGTGTCTGTTGGGCACATTGCAAATTAGATCTGTGATCTGAGCCCGGCTGCTTCAATGCACATGAAATATATAAATAATAAAAACGAATCAAAACTTAATTATGTGTGACTCAACCGCACACAGTTCATTAATGGGGGGACTCAACAAGAAGCTCTTTGAACTCTGAGTGTGTGTGTCAACACCGTTGCTAATCGTATCACCCTCAATTAACTTTACTTCTTACTACTGGATAAAGCTGCTCGGAGGGGGGACAGAGTCAGGGGGGAGAGGGTGAGGCAGAGGGGAGGAATCCAGTGTGTGTGCCCCCTACCCTTCCCTTCCCTCCTCCACCTCCCCCCCTATCTCTTTACAGGACTGCCAGCCCGTCTAGAGTTATTCCAGGAATGCGTTGAACATGGCTGCCGCGATGAAGGCGCAGAAAACGGGACTGCTGGAACTTCGAGTGACCGTGGACCGCTGGATCCGGGTGTTGGCTACTCTAACCGAGGACACGCTCACCGTCAACCCCGGGGAGGGTGCAGAGGAGCCCGCAAAGCCCAGCCCGAGTCCCGCCGGTGCTATCAACGGAGACCCCCCGAACCTCAGCTCGTCCCCGGTCCCGGAAACCATCACCAACGTGAAGCGCACCGTGCGAGTCACCAAGCAAGATGTTGGAGGGCTCGGAATCAGTATCAAAGGTAAAGACACTTTAAAGAAATAATACTATATTAACGGATAACTTCTCTAACGGCAGTTAGCACAAGTTTTGGCGAGGACTTGGGAGTGCGACGACGGCGACAACACCACCGCTGACTTGTCAGTTAACTTTAGCTAACTTCAGACTGACCGTTAAACGTGCGATAATTTCCACTTCGCCATTTTGTCAAGGCTAATTCCTATTCTTATTTTAACTCACACTTAATAAACGTTACACTGTACGTTAGTTAGCACAGAGGAAAAACTGACAGCTGTGATTATCTCACGCTGTCCCCTCACCTCAACGGGGAACCATTTCAGTGTCCCAGAGTCACCGGAGATGGCAATTAGCTTGTGTCCTGTAATCTCAGGCTGGCTGTGACACTGTGGCCGCACACACACTGTCCTAAACTCAAAGTTACTTGGTTGAGGTTGTAAAAGGGAGGAAAACACTTTATTTTGATTACTTAGTGTGATTCTTTTCTTAAAAACACACAGTTTAACAAGCTTAATAACTCACAGCTAACAATAATGTGTTTAAATATTAGATATGGGTCCAATAGGCTCACTAAAGCCTGAGTTAAAGGAACACTTCACCCCCAAAATGACAATTTACACATCACTTAGTTCAGCCATCTTACCATGAATTTTGACAAGAAAACTTTTCTTGCATGCCTTCACAGAAAACAGTCAACATATTGATTTATTGATTGATTGGGGACCAGGTGTAGCAACAGCAAAACTACAGGTTATGGTCACAAACTCTCACACAACTCCTGCAGTATAATCTAAATCTCATTATTCCAGTTGTGTGCTCAATAGCGTAGACTCATAGTGTTTCCACACTTTATGCGGCATGTTTGCTTTGCTCATGGATGTATTAGGGGCCGTACACATGCCGCCTACTTAACCACCTGGTAAATGCAAGGTCGGGCACTGGGCGCTACTTTAGTGCCCTTTTTGTGCCAACGAACAAGAGTGCGGTGCCAGGTTGCGTCTGAGATTGGTAAGCAACCCTAGCAAGCATGGTATCATAGCCCGTTTACCTAAAATCCTGAGTGCACAGCTGATCTTTCTCTTAGAGGTGTGTGGGGCCTACTGTCCATGGGACAGATGTAAAGGTCTGGCAGCCCTGCATTAAAATGATCAACCTCTCCTCCATATTTATCACAGACTGACATTTACAGAAGAATGGAAAGATATCAGGCGGCTGTGATTGGTTGGTCCTTGTCACGTGACATGCATTCCAAAGTTGAACTTGCTTTATCTCAGAGTGCAGCCATCACGCCCTGAAAAATGGGCACCGCAACGGCGACGGTGTCACCCTGGCGTTTGAGCACACCTGTCACGTGTCAATATTGAAAACAATGAATTTGAAAGCGCAAAAAACGTGGCATGTGTAAGGCTCCTTAAGAGACTTGGATACAGCAATGGTGGCAGGCCCCCATTTATTCTTATGAAAGTTGCTTAGCGGTGCATAAAGCAAAAAAAAAAGCTCTATTTCCATGGTATGACATCACCCAAATGATTGGTGCTGCCTCCACATAATTGATAGTGGAATGGGTTATTTCATGGAGGTTGTGACGTTCACTGATTTATAGATGTATCTTTCCCAGTGTTGGTCTATGGGAAAAAGTCTTTTTTGGGTCCAATGGCACCATGTGACGGGCCGCGAAAATTGCAGTACCATTGTTTGGCCTCTACTAAAATTGTCCTCAAAGCCTGGCACAGCTTGGCTGCTGGCCTCATCTCTAAGGGTGGGTGTTACAAGTCAAAGCAACCTTGATTGGCACCTTTTGGACCAATTATTCAAGAGAAATCATTGAAAAAACTACCTAGAGACACAGGGTCCGGACTACAGTGAACACTCGCCGTTTTACAGACACGTGCTGTTTTCAACTCACTGAAAAGGTGAGACCTAAAACACCGTATGACCATTTAATTTTTTATATTTATTGAGCTTTATCATGAGCAAAATCGACCTGTAAATAGTATTTTGCCAACACAGGCTCTGCCCTCCCTGGAACCGTCAGTCACAAAATCCTCTCACCTGCCATGTTTGTGCAGCTGTGGGCCCACTTTGGAATCTCATCCTGGTTTCTCCTAAAATAATGAAATAAAAGAGGAAAATGAGGAAAAACATAATGACACAGACAAATATTTGATTCATGACCTGGGAGTATTTATTTAAATAATTTACATCAAACAGTCGAGCATCCAGAATACCATTATGTCCAAAATACAGTGAGTCTACGTTACTTCCCAGACACATGCATTTCTCTGTTAAAACCCTTAGTATTGGAATCTGCTTTGAAGAGAGCATAGAAAAGTTTCACTTTCAGTTCAATTCAGGTTTTCGTTTTAGCAAAAATGCACACGTTTAGGAAGTACTGAGCATATGGCGGTTGCTAAAGGTGGTCACCAATCAATTATTAAATCAATATGTTTGCAGTTTTATGTGGAGGCATACAAGGAAAAATGTTTCTTAACAAATTCAAGATAACACTGCATGACTAACTGATATACAAATCGTAATTTTGTGGGTGAAGTATTCCTTTAAATTTAATACTAACCCTTGTTTTTCTTTCAGATTAATTTGACTTATTCATGTTAAAAATCATGACAAACAAAAACATATCAACTAGTAGTTAATCACTGAAGTTGTTTTGTGTTATAAACACTTGCATTTTACCTGTATTGTTTATTTTGAGCCATACATCCAAAGGGTGCATACACCTTCAACGAAAAAGTCATGTCACTGAAAGGTATGGCTGTGAGTACCAATTAAGTGCTACATAGAGAAAAGTGGAGTCACAGAAACAAGAGTAAACTCATCACTGTCTCCACAGAAAATAACAACTTGGCTAAAAGATCTTTTTTGCTGATTAACTCTGTCTTTCAACGAGCAAAGCTGCATCTACGTATATCCCTCTGCTGCTTCATCATAGTTACACCAGCATTAGTCCCATAACCTCTCCACGGGAAAAGGTCGTGACCTTGCCATATCTTACAAGCCAGGCTTACATACCTGCCCTGTGTACCATTGAGCGGCAGATAAAAGCCTCTTCCTTGTCCTGTTTCCTCGACCTGTAGCAACAGGCTATTATCTCAGTGGAGATCTCAGTATAAAGAAGACTAGGAATGGCTGAGCTTTGGGAAGCTATGTAAATACAAAAGATAAAAGGGGACAGCGCGGTGATAATGCAGTCTGAGCCATGTTTTGATTCTTATTTCCTAGAGGCATCTAATATTGTTGTCCAGTTTTACTCAAGCGTAAATTTGTCGGCTGAACAAGATAGATTCAGATATTTTACACTGCTTGACTACATTAAGATGCCTTTTGCAGTTTGTATTACTATTGCAATTCAGTTAGCAATTGATTCATCCGTCTTCATGGCTTAAACTAGACCTGTTAGGGGATGTGACGGTGAAGTTGGGATTGCCACTTACCTTTTGTTTGCAATTCGTGTGGTTCATCACAACAATAATGGACCTGCATTCTGATATACTCAGTATGTGCATTGTGTTTGAACTTAAAGCCTCCACCTGTTAACAGGTCTCCAGTCTGCATGTATTGACAGGTGGGGTCGTTTTGACGAACAACTGTGGATTCGCACCTTTGTCATGTAGCAAAGACGATTCGTCATTGGAGCAGCTGGTGGCATGTTAATATAAGTTCCCCCACGCTGCTACCGCCACCAACAACAACAAAGCCAGCCCCTAATGACATAAATGTAATGTCCATCTTTGTGGAAATGGGTGGCTTTGAAAATCAGACAGCATGTTATTAAAACAAAATCATAGCTGGCACCCCGCCGGCTTGACATTGTTGTGATGCCGGTTGTTCAAAGGCGGCAATGAAGGGAGGGGAGGAAGACGGGTCTAGAAGAGGGATAGAAAGAGAAAGGCAGAGGCTCAAAGAGCAAGCATGAAACACGACTTGGAACAAACCAAAGAGGTCAAATGAGTAGAAAGGAAAAGAAAGATTTTAAAAAAGGAGCAGGAAATAGTACGGTGTGAAAAAGAAACAGGGTGAAGCAAATGAAAGTAAAGGGCGAAGTTGTTGTGGGCTAGCTGACACCACATTGTGAACAGCTGAGAGGAGCAACCCACAGAAGGCAGTTGTCATTGGCTAAAGATGAAAGCTATGTGGCTGGGAGTGGAGTACTCCACTAGTGTTAATTTTAGGGAGCCCACCCCAGCTTGCAGAGGAGAGCATGGAGGCAGTCAACCTTTACTCTCACATGTCTAAATTTAAGAGGGGAGGCTAGGAAGTGAGGCTCCGGATCTCTAGACAGGCCCACTGGTCGGAGTGAAGTAGAGTGTGTGTCTGCAGATCGGGGTGTAACACTTTAGTGTGAGGAGTTGTACCGCAATTAAAGTCACGGTGACAGCACCTCAAAAACATGATTTTGATTTAACAGCTTCCCTGGCATTGTTTAAACTGTTACAGTATGTTTTATCCCAGCTAGATGTGACTTCATGCAAGTTAAAATCAATGCTAGTATTTTTAGAGCAAACATAATGAAGCCATGTTTTGATGCCTCAAAGTCTTTTGTCACAGAACACCTCAGATGTGCACACAGACAATATTTTTTGTCAGGTAACAAGGCTCAGGTGCAGCATTATGCAACAAATCTATTGTCCTCTCCAAATGTGGCTCCGCACGTTCATGAGGAATATGCAACCACGTTAATATGAAGGTTTGTGTTGTGTCTTTTTTCCTGTTGTTTGTTCCAGTGTTCATTAGCACTGCACGCAACTCAGCGGTTGAAGTTTGCTGAAGTTAAGTGCTGATCACACTGAATTCTTTGAAAGAAGCATTATCACAACAACACACATTGTTAGCAAAAAATTACCTAATTAGGTACATGTCACTGTTGTATAACCCAGTACTATTCATTTACCTGTCATGGGTAGCTCCGGTGGCTCCACCCCACCTCCGCCACCGCCACCCTCCTGTCAGCTGAGCGACAGGCTGCCAGCTGGAGGGTGCTGAACTGTGTTTGACATGAAAAGTTGAAGGAGAAAAAAAAGGTAGGGGTGGGAAGGGAGTATGGGAGGATTAGGGGGTTGTGTAGGAGTGGCAGACATATTGACGTTATTTTTCCTACAATATGTCAGCGATGTTTATTCAGCAGTCATGCCAGGGAGAGGGATTTCAGATTGGAAGTAAATGTGAAAGTATGGGTAGAAAGGAAGGAAAATAAAGGTTGACATACAAGAGTTCAAAAGGGTACTGTGTCTAGTGCTTGTCACTGTTGTAGGCGCTCACCTCTTGGATGTCCCAAGGTCAGACTTAATAGTTTGTCAAAGTGGAAGGTGAGAAAGGGATAGATCTTTTGAAGCAGGGTTGTACTGTATGAGCTACTTATCCTCAGGGAGTGTATTAGGACACATTCACACCAGGATAGTCCGGGAGACTCGATTCGATTGGGCGGGGAATGCTGAAAAATGTCACACCTTCATTTGGTTCGGTTCACTTTCACCCAACCACCTGGACAACGTCACGCAGTTACAACAGCTGCTCGTTTGGGGGCGGTATTGCCTGAAACGACCACTGACCAGAAAAAAGAGCACGAGGAAGAAGAAAACTGGCTTATCGATTGGCTAGGACCGGAGACAGAAATCCATCCCCTTCCATTCCCTGTCCAGCATGTTGCTTTATACATGAGACGAATGTACCAGTATCGAAAAGGCGGAGAGCAAGACTATGATGTGCTGCCGTGGTTAAACAGACGCAGAGCGAGGTGTTGCAAGGATTTCAAAGTTTTCAGATCACATACATGTCCGTAAATCATATGTATGCACTGCGCTCTATGTCACTTCCTCTCTTTGGTTCACTGGATAGTCTGTTTGCATTTCTCCCTGTAAGTGAACCGCACCAGGGTTCACTTGCAAGTGAATCGAGACCCCCAGTTTTCAAGTGGACCAGGGTTCACTCGTTTGGTCCGCACCAGAGTTCAAATGAGCGTTCACACCACTCCAGACGAACCGAACTATCAGTGGAAGCGGACCAGGGTTCATTTAAAGCGGACCAAATAGCGCCAGTGTGAATGCGCCCTCAAAAAAGTCCCACCTAAAAAAATATCAATATCAGTTAAATGTACGCTGTGTTTAGAATATTTTTACTGCTTTACCTCACGGTCACACAGCAGTTTCCAAGTGGGAACTGAAGCCATTATATCTTTCTCTTTAAAGCCAGACTCCATTGAGAAAAACAGGGATTTAACATCTATGAACACAGGGGCTGCTGGCCTACCACTACCTTGATCAGTTATTTATTTTGTGATATTGTGTGACTTTGGTGTTTTAAAGGGTTAGTTCGGATTCACCAGAGGTTCACAATAACACAAAAAATTAACTGATTGAGGCAGTGGTAGACCAGCAGCTCCCCTGTGTTCAGCAAGCTAAAATTACTGTTTTTGTAAATGGAGTTTGGCGATTTTGACGAGAGCATGGATGGAGAACTGAAGCCGTTAATGGCTCCCCTGTTGGACTGGACTGTCCGATGGAAAGGTAAAGCAATGAAAATACTGTCAGTAGAGCAGACATTTAAAATGTTTTAGATTTAGTGAGATCTTTTTTAGGTGGCTAAAATATGTTTAGCTGCTGCCCTCATCCACAGCGATACATCACTAAGATTCCATGTTGACACTGTCACAATCTACTGTACTTAATACCCCCCCCACAAACCCCACTTAAAAACAATCCGAACTGTCCCTTTAACCATCACTTAAGTCAAGTCATTTCTTCTCCTTATCAGTCCAAAAATCTACAATTTATATGTGCGATTGAGCGTACATCATTTGGAGGCAGATGCCAAGTCATTTGGACACCAATACCATCCTCTCATCGCTTTGACACCGATGTCACTATTATCCTCCGACTGTCTCAAATGACTGGGCTGTCTTTTACCGACTTGTTTGACCATTTACTTTAAATAGATCCTCGACATAAATTTCCACCATTCATCAAGTTAAAGGAGAGAGCACTGCAGTTGGTAAAGTGGGAAGTGCTGTTGTGAGCACTTTATTAGCACGGGTTTGGTACATGAGATATTAGCATGTCAGTTTTAATGAAGCTGAAAGGTCACTGGCCGTGTCTTTTACTGCCGATCATTGGTGAAGTCTGAAGACCCTTCATCTACCCCTGCAGTAGTTTTAAATTCAGTTAGTGTTGTGGTTGAATCAGCAGCCCAGCAGTAACGTAGTATGTACTGTAGTTGTAAATGTCTTCATCTTTTGTTAAGTGCACATCAGAGTATAATTGTTAACTTCTTTTTACTGTAAATTCTATAAATACTTGAAATCTATCGCAGCTACCCTGCACATTTGACCTAGTCGTCATTAATTGCTGGATGCCTGTTGTTAAATCTTTAAACCCTTCATGTAGACAGCACCAGCGGTTTATGTGTTACTAATTATACTATGGATTCCTTATGCACTGAAAGGAGATTATAGAGAAATGTAATTCACTACACTCTCTCTATGGTAGTGCAAATTAGGGCCAAAGGGAACCTGAAGGTTAGAGAAGTAACTTGTGACTGGAGGGTATTCAAATTTAATCCTCAGATCAGCTGGGAAGATTTGGACGGGGGCGGTAAGCAGGACACTGGCTTCACACTGGCTTCACAGGGCAGCAGAGCATTTAACTTGACATTCAGAACCACACATTTATCGTGATTATTTCTCCATCTTAATTGTGTAAGATCAGGGATTTGCTAATAATTGCCTACAGGCATGTGTTAGCACAACAGTAAACTTTTGAGAAACAAGCAGTGTCATTATTTCAAATCAGATTCACTTGCAGTTGCTCTTTTCTCATATTCAGAAGAAGTATTTCACCGCTGTTAAGATTGTCTTTTAATAAACTAGACTGTCTGTGCAGTAGAAAGATGCAAGTACTTTTAAAATTGGTTCTACACAACCAGAGAAAACAGAGATGAAGGGCTGTGGGATTCACTTTTGTTGAAGAGGTAGAAAAGCTACAACTACTAAAAACACTGCCCTATACTAGACCATTAAATGCTCCCGCTAGTGGATGATATAATGTGAGCATGTCCGTTTCAACATAGGAAATAATATGGCAGCTTGAATGGCAGTTAAACTGTAAACTGAAATATGTTTCAAGAGAGAAATAGGCAATGCAGTAACTAAATCTTCGTTCATATTTTATCAGCACTGCTTAGTTTTACTGTTTGATCCAATTTTTTTCAGCCTCTGTATTTACAATACAGGAAACAGTATGGTGCCCACTTCCTGTTCACAAACTCTCGTATTACAGCCAAACAGTGCACTAAATATATCTCTTTTAACATATTTTAGGTGAGAAATAGGCAACACTGTAACATGATCTTGATTTTTATTAGATCAACACCGCCTGGTTTTACAGTTTGAGTCTGAGTTTGGTCTGCATTTGAAAGAGAAAGAGACAGAGTTCTGTGTTTGCAGTGGCAGGCATACGAAAATGCAGAGGTACAATCTGTAGTCACTCACCAGCCAAAAGACAATGGTAATCTATTGAGTGGCTGGTAGATTTTTTTAACCCACCAGCCGCAGTGACAGGTGGACAAAAAAGTAAATTTCCAATCCTGGTAAAATGTACGATTCATCACTGTCGAAGGAACTCGGACTTTGCTAGTTTCCCAGGCTCACTTGCTGCTGACTCATCAACTGAGCTGTCCTTCTTATCAGAATTGGGGGAGTTTATTAGCACAGGACTCCCAAGGACCAAGTGAGAGTCAGAGTATCACAGAGCACTGATCAGACCAGCAGTTCCTCAGCAGTACAGTTCCACATAAAGTTAATAGTAGTAGAGTTGCAAGTACTCCCCTGGGAAACTGTACGCACACAGTCTACCATGTCCTCCTACAGAGCCAAATATTTTGGCTCTCCTTACCAACCCAACAATCTCCCTTTGTTACAAATCATAGTAGAAGTCAGTTTTTTAATGTTTCCCACAAAGTAACAAAAGGCAACTTTATTTGCACAGCACATTTCATATATGGCATAATTTAATGGGCTTTACCTAAGACAGATGAGAAAATAAAATTAAAAAACATTGCAGATCAGATTAAGCTTTAGCCTAGAATGAGTGAGGGAGCATCCAGTAATTTGAGCCGCTGAGTGGAAATTGTTGCGCTCAAGTTGATGCGTACTCAGACAGAAACCATTGGTTATACCTCAGAATAAAAAGGGCACCAAAAGCCCCGTTTCCACCAAGCAGTACGGTACAGTTCAGTTCAGTTCGCTTTTTTTCAGTTTCCACTGTGAAAAGTTGTGGATGGCACCAATGAACCGTTCCATACCGTCCCCATGTTTGGTCCCCCCTCTGTTGGGGTACCTAGCACACAGATCTGGTACTAAAAGGTGGAGCTGTGAACACTGCAGTCTCATTGGTCAGTAGAGGATGGTCACTCTGCTTAGGGCTGAGTTGTTGCTGGTTTTGAGGCTCATGTAACCACTGGTAAAAGGTACAATACCGAACGTGTTTGGTGGAAATGGGGCTAAAGATTGTAGTGTTGGCTGGCGGTGTTGTGGCTAACACGGTGCTCATCTCTTTTTGGTCCTTCTGCAGGTTCATCCATGCTGAGCAGTCAGAAACTGCAGCTATGTTTCTTAAGAGAGTTGCAACGCTAGCCAATGCTGAACATTTAAATGATAGTCTCCCGTGTCCTCCACTGATTAGCAGTATGAAATACACACAGAGGTTAATGTCTGACATGCTCAGGTCTCTCCAGGGTATTTAGCCTAACACATAAAATGCTCTTTTTTATTAATTCAGTTCTTGTCTGACAGTTACAGCTCCACACAGCTGCATGAATACTGTATGCTGCATAAATTGAAAAGAGACAGAATATTGGTGCTCGTAAGATTAGGTACAGACTGCAGGTGCAACACGTACCTTTTCTTTGCACTTCATATGCTTGTCTTTATCATGGGTAATTCTGCAAACTGTCCCTGTGCCAAATTAAGGTACATTTACTGTACTTAAAGATTCAAAATATTCTGATGAAAGGCTTATTGAAATATATTGACAATAACACCTCAAGTATTGCCGAGGGTCCCCTTCACCTCATCTCCACTTCAAAATTTCCATCAACACCTCACGATTCAGGGATTCAGTAAGCACAGGCCATCACCTCGCTTCTAACACTCAGTCATGCAGTAAACAACAATCTGATGTCACGGTGCGGTCAAGTAGCTGCTAAATCCTAGCACAGTGATTGACACGCACGGTTTAAGCGTGTGTCATCCCAGCCATGGTGTTTTTTGTTTTTTCAATTAAGAGCATCAGGCAGTGGCCTCTAAAGAAAGACACACGAGTTAAATCTAAAAGGAATCACCCAGAGGAAGCAACCTGTGGAGGATGTATTTAAAATTAATTAAATGTAATCCTCTTGTAGATAATTTCTCACTAGCCTGAAGGCCAGAGTCCAACTGCCAGCTGACATTAATGACGATATTTCTCATGAAGAGTAGAGGCCCACAGCAAGAGGCAGATCCATCAGCTTACTAGCTGACCTTCATTTAATGAGAGAGAGGGAGAGAAAGGGAGGGAGAGATGGGAAACTGTGGAAGTTAGTGCAGGAGGGTAATCGCTGCTGTCTGTCTGTCCTCATACGCTCTCTGTAGTTTAGGGGGCTGAGGTCACCTTAAATGCTTTAATTTGAGGATTGCAGTGGTTGGAGTCAAAATAGGTGTGGAGTTAGACATGCAGGTACTGGACACAGATGATGCACTGTATCTCTATAATAAACTAAGCTGTTATCTTTGTCTTGGGTTTCTTTGCCAGGTATTATTCCTGGCGTCATTTCCTTCACTCTACCTTCCAGTCTGAAGTTGGCATTTGCTGGCAGCATCATATTCCCACAGCCTTTAACAACATGCCATATTCGATTTTGTCAGTGTACCGAAGCTTTTAGCATAAGCACTTGCACTTTGCATGGATTGTGTAAGTAGAAAATAACTTAATTCCCAGCTGCTCTGATAAAGCTGATCAGGGGCCAGAAGCTGAGGGTTATGGCTGCTCTGTGCAAGTGTGAATGGATGTGACTGTGTATAATGTGCAATTACTGTATGTAAAGCAGCACGTTCCTGGAAAATGTACAAGATGAAACAGCAACATTTTTATCGTCCTGTCATGCAGGTGGGAAGGAGAACAAGATGCCAATCCTCATCTCCAAGATTTTTAAGGGCCTGGCTGCAGACCAGACCGAGGCGCTTTACGTCGGTGACGCCATATTGTCTGTCAATGGTTTTGACTTACGGGAGGCCACACACGACGAGGCTGTGCAGGCGCTGAAGAAAACTGGCAAAGAAGTCATCCTTGAAGGTGAGATATTTTTCATTCAGAAAAAAAAGCACACCCTAAAACCGACAGTCTTTCTGTCACTGTCTTCTTTCCATTTTGTCTCTGCTTTGCTGTTAAAACGCTTCACAGAGCGTCAGAAAACTAGGAGTTAAATATGAGACACACTCGCAACTATCTGTGTTGCGTGACAAAGTAGTACTTCATATGTCTTTAACAATGTAATCCTCAGAGTGGGACAGAACGAAAATCTTATCTTTCATGAAAAAGGAGCACTTCCCTGTCTACACTCCACGGCTCCAAATAGATACATGGATGGAAACGATGGGAACTTTTGATACCTTGATATGTTTTTGCTGCATTTCTCCAGCACTTTGGTTGATTTTCCCTTAAGGGCCATATATGATGAGCTGAGAGAGACGATCTGTTAAATCAGAACTTTGATCAGACTTCCTTGGAAACATCAAAATAATGAGTTGAACTGAAACAGCGAGAGGAAACCAAAGGCTCAAATTTTGCGAATATTGTTGTGGCTCACACCTCTGAGCGTCTCAGCATGCTAATGAGCAGTCTTTCCGACCATCAAACACTGTTGACACCGATAGAAAGTTCTTTGTTGCCGTTCACGTCAGAACTGAGCACTGTGGAGAACTTATAAGGTGAGACCTGCTGTGCATAGGAGGGTTTGCAGTGGAGTCAGCAGGTATTCGCAGGCTTTTTCCTTCTCTCTTTCTCTTATTTAATTCGCATGAGCTGCCAGAGCTGATGTACTGCATCTCTGTCCTTTTTCGGTCTCATTTAGTCACTCGCTGGATGTGTTGATGCATATTTGCCTAAAAGCACCGGTCCACCAGCAGGTGTGAAACAACACGGCTAATCTGAGATGTGATCTTTAGCTGTGAGGACACAAGAAAGGGATTTAAAAATCAATCTTTCTTCTTGCCAACTGATTGCATCACAGGAATTCTGCATCTCCCACCAAGCTGCCTTAAAGTCACTGGGCTGAATTGGAAATTCACTCGCTACAAATGCACAGAGTGTCTAAAGGCAGAGTTTGAGTGATGTTTAATGGAGGATGTTACCATTCAAAAAGAATATGTTTCCATCAGGAATCATAAAAGTCGACTCTTTGTTGTTTTGCTTTTTATTATTCTTTCCATTGATCTGTATATTCTGTATGTCAAAGTCCGTGTTTTGAGAGAGAGCTCTCCCACAGAGGCGAAACAGAGGCTAACAGTTATATTCAGTGATGTGAGGCGAACTGACACTCCAGATCGTTGGTGCTCTCAACGTATACTTTCAGATGAAAACCTAGTATGTCCATAAAGTGTTTTCGGGAACTGTGAGAAACAAACCCCAACATGTATATCTTCATACTGGTCCAATAAACTGAAATAAGAATAACTCATTAAGCCGGACATGAAGTTTCCGCTTCAGAAAATAAATTTAAAAAAGCAATAGCAAAACCAGAGTTGCCAGTTTTCCATGTGACAGCATTTCTGTGGGTTAGCTCGCACAGTGGGCTAGCGTCAGTAACTTCAGTCAGCGGAGCAGATACAGCTAGAGCTACAGCCAGGGGAAATCATTGCAAATCCCCCTGCCTTACTTGTCCACAGTCAGGCAGAAAAGTGTTGATATCAGACAGCTCAACCAGCGCTGCTCTGTGATCCGTCATGTCAGGAATCATTTCATGGGTTTCCCTTCCCCCCGAGGACCTGATAGAGGAGTGAAGAGACGAAAGAGGCTTGGAGGCTCACTGAGGGGAGAGGGTTGAGTGTGTATGCGTGCGTTTGTGAGTATTTATTTGATGTCCTGCGATTCCTCTGCTTGTGTCTGCCCGTCTGACCTGGAGATTGCAGGACTCCAGGATGCATATCTGTAGCGAGAAGCTTTGGAGTATTTTAAGGGAATAGAGGAAATAAAGAATGAAAGTTTTTGGTCAACACTTGAGGGCTACGAGCTCTCCAGCTGCAGTCGTTAAGATTCAGATTTTTCTTCCAAGACTATTTGTGCATCATGAAAATACTTGTGAATACATATGACACGGAGTTCAAGCACAATGTTTATTTTGGTTTTGGCATTTTATCAAGATAGTCAGAAACACAGTCAGAAACTAACTCCTTCTTGGCACCACTACAGTGTTAAAGGTCAGGGTTACAGTCTTTCTTACATGTGCACAGCAACAAACAAGCCACCACCGCTGCGCTCAAGGCACTTTTCATCGCTCGGTGAAACTCATAACACAGACGGCCTTGACTGAGATCAAGGAGAAGCTGCCTCCATCACATTCAAATATCTGGAATATGTGAACAGTAATACTTGAATCTGTCAGATAATTACCTTAACAACATTTAAGGCAGCTACATCAGAAGCCTGATTGACGTCCTGCACTTGTGGCAGGATTTTTCCTTTCTGACTCTTTTGGAAGTCAAGAAGAAGAATTATTTGATTGCCTGTATTAAACAGATTTCTGCTCACTTAGATTAGCGCAGTTTTGATTGTTGCAGCAGCTCATGTAAGGGATTAATGCTGAGCTCTGCCTCATACCTGAAGCAGTATAATCAAGGTGAAGAAGGTTTTTTAGGGTAACATGTCAGTGGCTAAAAGGTTGTCTTCAGAATTGTCTACGTGCATGAGATTTAAACGTCAGGAAACAAGAAAATTGTTTCTTAGATTGGTTTTGAAAACAGTTAAGGGTTTCCAGCTGTGCAGATGTGGCACAGTAACTTCTGCTGTTGGATATATTGTCCCAGAAATAATTCTGATAAACAGTATTACTGGCATTTAAGACCACTTTATGCCACTGCTATATTGATCATTTAAGAGCATGATGATGCAAGTGCACCCTTTCAAAGAGCAATGAACTTTTAAAGATTATTTTTTTAAGCTATTTTGCCTTTATTAGACAGCACAGAGACATTAAAGAGGGGAGAGACAGAGGGGACGACATGCAGCGTAGTGTCAATGTTGGCAGATATTTTAGATTTAGTCTTTAGACAAAAATAGTTTTAGGATGCTTTCAGACATAGAGTTGTCTTGCTTTGGTCTGAATCAGGGACTAATTTTTACTACAAAGTTGCATAATTGCCTAGAGTTGGTTTGTGTTACAAGCGGACCACATAAAATGCCTTGTGTGAGAAAGCTGCTCTTGATTGGTCAGAATTTCCATGTGGGAAAAATCCAGGAAGTAAACAAAACGTTGAAGAAGAGTACACTTGCAAGATAAATGTGACACTTTCTAATGTCACAATGGAGGGACAACTACGCAGGTTGATTTTAGCGCTGCTCATCGTGGACTATATTGCTGTCATTGTTCATTTGAGTCAAAGCATACAGTTTGAAAACGAGGCGCGGCTCCAACTAGAAAACAATGTTTTGATGCATTGGATGTGCTGAATGTGCATATTAAGGCAGTACAGGAGGAGGCGCACATTAATAATCCTCCAGGACTGTAACATGCTCATGTTTAACCCAAACAATGTGTCATGTGACTGCAGTTGGTTCAGATCCAGGTCGGAACACGTTCTCACCACAAACAAACCGCACCAGAGTTCGTTTGTAACCAGACTGAGATCACCTCTTTAAGAAGGTCCCAGTCCAGTTGTTTTGGTGTGCACCCAAGTGCAATTGCTGTGTTTATACCTGCCCAAACCAACCACACTTGGGGCAGGTGTGAAAGCACTCTAAGTCACATTTTAGTTAATTTGTTCTTCATAGTTTTAGTCAACTTTTAATCGACGACAACTCCGAAAGTTTTAGTTAATGTTCTCCAGTTTTAGTATACAAAAGTCATGACGTTTTAGTCAGCTTTTGTCATTACTTTTGGTCAACATCAAGTGTTGAAATTTCCTGATTTTTTTTCATACAGCTACAAATAATTTCTTCACATTTTCAAACTTGCGTTTCACCAGCAGAGTTTGTGACAGGACTAAAGGATGATTTATGAGCACACACTTACTGATCATCATTTGAAAAGCTCACCATGTCGTTATTTATGGTCTTAAAAACTTTGAGACCTTAAAAAACTGCTTGGAGACAACTAGACAACTTGGATTTGTACCCAGGTTCACTGAAAACTCTGTTAAGAAGCAGAAAAATAACTTAATTTCTGCCTGAATTCTGCAACATGTTAGTCTGGAGGTTTGAACTTGCGTCCTCTCACAGAGTCAGTGGTTAAAACTGGACCCTCAGCTCTGTCAGAGAAAACAGAAAGCTGAATTCAAACTGTTTATTTAGAGCGCAGCTACACTCACACATAACTGAGCCTCCTACCTGCCCGTCAAACAGCGATCAAACCATAAACCTTCTCTAAACAGTCTGGATCTGAGCGGAGTCCTGCGAGGATCAACAGATGAGAAGACCGGCGGCTGGAGGCTGCTCTCTCTCCGCTGCTGTTCAGTGCCTAACAAGCTGAGCTAGCTGCTGACAGCACCGCTGCAGCTAATAAACTCCACAAATCCATTCAACAGCTCCACCATCTACTGCCAGACACACGGCTCCAGGGAGGATGCTTTTCTGTAGGCTGGCACAGCAGTTAGTGTCGCCCTGGTTCCCTCATCAAAAAGCCTATGGAATTTTTCCATTGGATTTTGGATTATTGCAGAAAATAAGCTCTGTTGCAAACCAGTGTTTATGATACTTACACATTTTGTTCAGCAAGATCATCTTGACAAATGTACACCACTTTTATAAGTTTTGATGCCTAACTGTAATCATCAGAAGTGAAAAAGCTAACATTAGACTGTAAACTACAGCATGCTGGCATGCCTTAAGGTCCTTACCACAGCGAGGCTGTAAAGCCATACTCGGTGCAATGACATTCTGTAGTCTCATTCAGCCACCTCTTAGCAACCATCTTTTTTTTAGAAACTTAAAAGCTTCAGAATTCACAAGTACTTACATATTTTATGCTCATATTTCTTAAACTTGGGTTAACCACAGACCTTATTTCAGGCATCCAACCAAAACCTATTCAAAAAAACCCATGGACTTTGAGATGAGGGAACCAGTAGTGTTAACATGCTAACCCATTTCGGGGCTACAGGACTCATTCCTTATTATTTACTGCTGAATTACAGCTCAAAACTTGCGCTAAAGGCTAACACTGCTCCAGTGTGAGGGGTTTGCAGGCAAGCAAAACATCCTGGTGCTAAAGGTTTACTGAATTTACAGCCCGTCGCTGCTCCGATCTCACACCACTCATCAGGCATTTGAAGCACAGCTGCTCTCGGCTTCCGAGATTAAAACATTGTATCTCATATGTATGAAATAATATATCATTGTTTTCTACTCTCCTCTCATTTTGAATGTCCCATAGCCCACCACTAACAATTTAGTCCCGTCTCATCAAGGAAAACAGAACATACAATCCGTCATAGTTTTCATGATCAAAGATCTACTTTTTAGCTCGTCAATGTCTCATCTTCGTCTTGGAAAAAAGGTCGTTGATTAACATTTTTCATCATAGGTTTTATTAATGAAATTATGCGGCAAAAGGGGCAGGTCCGACTCAAAAGCAAGCTGTTAAGACCTCAAACCATATGGGAGCCTACACTCTACTAGGTGAGCTACCAGGATGCCCCAGCAGTGAGCTTTTAGCTGAACCAGAATTTACAGTAAAACATGCCTTACAGTGTAGATTTTTTTCTGTTCATTCAGCTAAGGCGCTGCATCCAAGTCTTAAAATGGAAGGGAAAATGCTTGCTGTTTATTCTGGCATTATTTTGGCAAAAACCCTGGTGACATTGTTATGTGAACAAACACGCATATAAACACAACGGACAATATTGTACAATATATGGGCATGACCTTAATAAGTCGACCTTAATAAGTCGATAATGAAATTACCATGACAGCCCTAGAGGAAATACTTTCACCATTGTTCACTTCATAGATTTTTAATAAATCATCTGATTTTAATGCCCCACTCAGTTGCTTAGCAGCCAGCAGCAGAAGGAAGGGGCAGCACTGGGCAGCTCCCAGGTGTGAGTATGGATATGCGTAAAATCTTCCGCCTCCTGCTTTTCCACAAATAAGAATTTGTGCATCGTCAATCTGTTTGTTTGAAAGAAAAAAAGTAGCCATTGTATGTGTTTCCAATAGATGCCCTCTGCTCCTCTTCCTCTGTGCTCCTGACACACCTTACATCAAAATGGTGATAGAATAATCAATGTGCGTCTGCGAGAGAGGAAGAGTAAACACCTGAGAGGGTCGGATAAATATAACTGACCAGATGAAACCATATGTCCACAGCTGCCTTAATTTCCTCCCAGTGGCATTTACAGCCCGACTGTGTGTGTTTATGCATGGGGTGTGTGAGCACATGTGCTGCATGTTTGTGTCCGTGTGGGTGTGTTTTAATGGAGCATAGTCTGCTGCGTCTTCAAGTGTGTTTGTGTGCGTGTGGTTGTCTGCTTGTGTGTATGTGTCAGGTCACCTCGACATTTTCCCAGTTGCACTTTATTATCACACCTGAGTGTACCGTTATAGTGGAGTCACAGATTCATACGCGTTAGGTCACAGTAAACTTGGAGATTTATATATCAATTTTGTAAAACGTGTGAGAACATCATGAAACAATTAAACATGGCTTTACGGAGCAAAATGAACCAGTGTGAAATGAAATAGAAATCGGGACGGAAATAAAACTGACTGCAGACTTATATGAAGCAGTCCCACAGGGAGGGACAGGAGAAGCTACAGTGTGTAGCACTGGTCTCTGAACTGTCCCACTGTGTCTCTACCCTAGTTTAATTTGGATTCTACTCTCGCTGAAAATGCATCCATCATTGCCACCAGCCTGCCAGCAAAGGCGAGGCATGTTCCGCCACTATATGAAGAAACCATGGAACAAGAAAAAGTGTGTGTGTGTGAAAAAGAAAGGGGTTGGGGGTAGGGATAGTTCAATCCTAAAGCTTTTCCCTGGGCTACCAAGGACTGACAGAAAAGCACGCACACGACCACATACTATACATACTTACACATGTGGTGTAAAGCAGAGAGGAAGGATAAATGGGCTGCAAAGGACAGGTCAGGACACTGAGGTGAGTGTGAACGTGGGGGGCAGATTGAGTGTGCGTGCCTAGGGAGCAGGTATGTGTCTGTGTGTATGTGTAAGTGCTGTTCATGTGTCCTAGGAGTCAATGTACCAGTACACCATGTTTCGTAGCACAGGGCAGGAATGTAACACTTGAACGATTGAGATGGTGAGGCTGGTTGCAAGACCCATAGTCTGGATGAGTGGCTGTGCAGAGTTGTTGTACAACTGCTTGATTTATATACTGGTTTCTGGTAGTACTTGACCATGTGTGGTTTGAATCACTAGAGACCTCATGATTCTATGTTATCAAGATACTGAAGTCACAATACAATATTTTTTACCATCAGCAATCATCTGACGACGACTTCGCTTTATATGAGCTTTTTTTTTTCCTTCTATTTTTTCTCTTTATCGCATTCATACGCAGATATGTTTATAGAGATTAGCCAAAATGACCAGCAAAGGAAAAGTGTTGGCCCAGGGTGGCTGTGGCTCAGAGGTAGAGTGCGCCTTCCACTAATTGGAAGATCGGCTGTTCGATCCCCATCTCTTCCAGCCCACATGTTGAAGTATCCTTGGGCAAGATACTGAACCCCAAATTGCTCTTGATGGCTGTTCCATCAGTGTGTGAGTGCGAGTGAATGGTTACCACCTTGTACAGTAGCCTCAGCCACCAGTGTTTGAATGTGACATGAAGTGTAGAAAGCACTTTGAGTGATTGGAAGACTAGAAAAGCACTATACAAGTGCAGACCATTTACCGGATATCTGCTCCCTACACCAGATATCCAGAGATATTGGCCGTTGCCCCTAAAGGCTTATCATCAGGCCAAAAGTTGAGAGGTTCCAAGATTGCTAGCGTAGTGGCATTTTGTACAACATGCTATCAGACCATATCTGAATGCAGAAGTGTCCACCATCATATAGAGGGATGAGAAGGGGCTTTAAATAGGGATAACAGTGCACAGTCTCAGACAGTCTCTCCTTGAATGCATTCATGGTGTTTGTGCACACAAAAAGAAGTAGGAAGTAGTTACGTAAAGGTAGTCAGTTTCAAATTGTTGCTGGACGGCGTCCTTCAATTGTGACCTCTGAAATGGGCAGCGGTAGAGGGTGCCCTTATAGTTGTATTTATTTTGTATGATTACTCCATGTGGGGAGCTCTTTCCTCTTGGCACCTAAAAAGGCTGAAACATACCATTAACAAGCATGAATTTGCAATAGCTGTGACCTCCATGCAAACGTAGCCTCCTAGGGCAAAATATTCGGCCAACAAATTCTGTCGACAGACCAATGGACAGACCAAATATTCAACCAACCGTCAGAGCGAGCTACATAGCTGCTGCTGGCAGTTAAAAAGTACATTTTGGTCTTTGTCTAACAAGAAGATTTGATGGTCACGTTCCATGTCGTGAGGTCCATTTTGTACTTGATGAGGGTAGAGCGCTTCATGTCAGCCTCAGTTTAAGTAGAATATACTTGGATATCTAGAGGGACGTAATTTCTTGTGTGTCTGTGCATATATGTGTGTGTGTGCACATGAGAGCATGAGGGACAGAATCACGGGGAGAGAATTTCCCCTTGGCAAGACATTTCTGGACACTGCTGGTCCTTTCTGCCCTGTCCTTTTCATTAAGGCAGTCGCGCTCAGGCTCAGTGCGCACACACACATGGATTAAGTAGGCTTAGTTATGGAAGCTCCACGGTTGCAGTCTTTCCCTCGTCTAGAACTTCTTTTAGCAGGACATGTCTTGTTAGCTGTATCAAGTCTCCTGATTTCTGTTATCCCCATTGGGCTGTCAGCCAACGTGTAAGCATGAACTATTGATCAACACTGTACAAAGTCCAGTGTGTTTGGGGAAAGTGTGTCACGTTTAAAGCCAAAAAACAACAATGGAGATTTAAAAAAAAGGTCAAACAATGACATGTGAATATATTTATTGGTGTAAACAAAATTCCAACCTTTATAATGTGCATTTAACTGTGGGTGGCGAGTGAATTTATTAATTCAGCGACATTGCAACTAGCATCAAAATTAAGCAAAACATTTAATCTACTCATAAATGTATTCTCAGTTACTGTCAGATATGTTAAAAGAAACTTTTGCTTGATTACCTCTTTGTTTCAAGCTGTGTTTTAAGATAAATTAGGGTTAGGGTTACTGGATTTCTGAGTTTGGATCTCCTCTCTAACTACTAAACTAATGACCAATGATGGAGGACGTTGGACAGAGCAGCACACTCAAAACCTAGATGCATGATTTTTATTTTTTAACTCATAAATCCACTTTTTTGGGTCATATTTTGCCTCCATCAAGAGAAGTAAAAACACCCGTCAGCTTGTGTGACATACAACAAGTGATTCAAATCAAAGAGCTCACATGGCAATCAACATGAACATAGACAGAGAGTACATAGAAAAGTAAACCAACAAAAGCAAGTTCCCAAAACAGTTTGCTCAATTTGAATGTTTGCATGCACTTGTTTTTCTCCTTTGATGTTCAATCTGTGACTTTGTACTTTGCTGATTCCTAGATTGTGCACACATGAACATGGAAAGCTTCTCTTGGCAGTGAATTACCTCTCTATGTGATCCATTTCTATGTTCATGCCGCTTGCACAGGGATTTGAAACACCTGTTCTGCACACAATATATACCAGTCAAACTACTTTGTCTGGTTTTCTTCCAATCCTAAAGACAGCAGTTGAGACGCAGAACTCAGTTATGAGTGTGCAGCACTTACTTTCAAAGGCGATAATCATTAGCGGCAGCCTCCGTTGAGCTTCGGCCATGTGTTGCCAGGCTGTTTAGATCACGCAGATTCACGCAGGCTACATTTTGAAGTTTCATTACAGCTTTTAATGTGAAGTCCCAGCGGGCACAGTGGTTACACTTCTGATTGTATTTAATAAGTGTGACTACATTGACTGCGTCATTCCTCTGAAAGCGCATTAATGCTCCTTTTAAAACGCTCAGAATGTGAAAATTCAGTATGCACAAGTAGGAATGTGTTTCAGAAGTGCCCGAGGTGAGATTAGATTTGAAGAGGTTCATTTGTGTCAGTGATGAGTATTAGCTGAAGGATGCTTTGTCAGCGTTCTCAACAAGATCTAACCCCGAACCTAATCTCTCCACTTCTCTCTGACACACGCATGCGCACAACTCAACACAACTTCTCTCTGCATCAAATAATTTAACCACATTTCTATTGCATGCATGCATACAAGTTGTGTGATCTCAAACTGCCACACTGTCCTTCTCTTCAACAGCTCATATCAGCCACGTGGTGGTTTGGATATGTAGGTAGTCACTTAAGATCATGTTCATAATGTCACATTAATGTAGTCTGTTATTAATACGGACAGGCAGATCTTCAGAGGGCTGAGGAGTGCAGACAAGCTTCATTTTGCTTTGAGGGCTAAAACCCATATTTCATATCTACAAATCAAGCTCTTCAAGGGCATGTGTGAATACAGCCCCCTTTAAAAGAAGATACATACCATATAGTCTTTTTAAGCAAGGCCAGCAGAGATATATACTCCAGCCTTATCTTCCTGCACTGATTCAAGTCTGGTTAAGTGAGTGATTTATGGAATATAATGACTTTGGGGAGTAAAGTTTAAAGCTCCTCATAGGGACACAAAGTGCTGCCGGCTAAGACTGTGTCTGTACCGCTCATTCTTTGTCTAAAATTCATTCTGTACAAGTTCAGGTTCTGTTACTGAAGCAGCAGATGCCTCTGGCTGTTCACACATGTAATCTGTAAATAGACTGTGCTCGTGTATGCAAGCACATTCACTTGCATATGAATTTGCATGCTACTTTCCACCTGTGCTGCAGATTCAAAGGGTGGCCCGTGTCTCTCATTGGACCGTGCCGTACAAGTAGCCAGGGAGGCAAGTGAGATTTTCCTAATTCACAGTTTCCAGTTGCAAATTCTCAGGTGGTGTCTTTGGGCCAAGCTGCCTCAGCCCAGTCAGAGATGTGAGAGTTGGTGTTTCTGTATAGCAGTTAATCTATTCATCTGGTGGGTGGCAGCAACAACTCCCTCTGGTTTGGAGTGTTTTTTTCTAGTAGCTCTTTTGTTTGACTGCCTTGTGTCCTTCAATTCTCCAGGAGTTCATACCCCCTATCTGAGAATAGCCAGCCAGTAAAACAAGTGTTTCGCTGGGAAACAGCAGGGCTCTGATTTATAAAGGCGCCTTTACACTGTGCAGTTTGGAGCGATCTGTGATGAAAGTTGACAAATCGTGAGAGAAATGTGGTAAATTTTTTGGTCAACAATCCAACAATTGTTGAGTGAACAGTTTGCCTCTGTTCTCATGTACTTCTTTTTTTCTAGTCATATTGTAGCGCTACAATTCACGGCTTATTCATTCTCATAATCTGAAATTCCTCAAATTGTTACTGTACATACTGAGACAGCTTGCAACCAAGATTTTATTAGAACCATCTCACCAGTGTTTTCCCACAGAAATTAGGGATGCACGATTTATCAGCTGAACACTAGTATCGGCTGATATCGTTTTTCCGTTGTGTCACATAATGTTTGCTCAGGGCTTGAAACTAAAGGCCACAACCTTAAAGTAATGAGCAGGTACAAGAAGAACACAATGACTGACTCATGAATGGGCTCTACGATCTCACTGTTGTGTGACAAGATGGCTTTAGCAGCCGGTGTCCCGTCTTCCTGTCGTCCCATTCTCCGAGGGAAAATAGAAACATGTTTGGGACAAACAAAACTTCCCCAGGACACTGCATCAGATGTACCTCATTGTTTTCCTGATAATGCTACATTGTGAGCAACAAATCTGTTAAACTCATCAGGATAGGAGCTGGTCAGCGTTAACGATTAACAGCCTTTGGCCACAACTATCAGCTCATGGAGGCTGCGGTTTCATTATTTCAATCAGGAGAGACTCATTCTGAGAGAAGAATATTTACATGTGCACATAAGTGAGAAATGTGGAAATTCTTTGGCGATTAGACCCCCATGGTGATGTCACCTGTTCAAGGAGGGAGGTGAAGACATAGTAGATTACACGCTGGTGGTGGTGGTGGTGAGATGACATGAGGATCTGGATGTAAAGAGGAGTGGGCTTTGATGAGCCTATCCTGGGCTCTGGATAAAGTGACTGGAGGTGAATGGGGTGAAGGAGGGCACGACGACTCCACCTAAAATGTCAGCTGACAGGAGCAGAGAGGAGAACAGATTTAAAGTTTGGCAGCAGCAACATGCATAACTGAAGGAGATCATGGCAAAGTTTGATTGCCTAACCGGGAGAGGGAACACCCACAGTCAGCTGATTGGGGGACGTGGTGGGAGTGGGATAGAGAGAGAATTGTGAATGGATATAGCATAAAGAAAGTCCTCCTGATTGAATGTAGGCTGAGCTTCATGATGCATTCAAGCTCTGTTTGGTTAAAATGAGTATTTGACACAGGTAGTTATTTCACATCTCATGATGTTTTCACTGTAAGCTTATAAAATGTTTTTTTTTGGCGAGAAACTTGAATGAATACAGTTGTTTTAAAGGTGAAATCAGTTTATTTTCACAGCAATATAAAATGGATATTCAGAGAGGGAATCATGATAAATAGAAAAGCAGTGTTTTTCATGTGAAAGTTTAAATTAAAGGTTGTTTCAGTCATTTGTATGATTTGAATTTGTGCTCATTCAAAGGTAGTGTAATGAAGAGCTTGATTACATAAACACAATTTGTCAAACTTTAAGATCTGTGGTTTCCATTGGATCGCAGCTGATTTCATCTAAAGTCGTTAGGAAAAACAATGGACAACACTATAAAATGAGAGAGCGATTGTTCTAAGAGTGTTTTTATTATTATGTGAATTTATGAACAGCTAAGTTTCACTTTCAATGCTCCTGGCGGCAAATGCCGATATCGTCCACAAATAAATCAATATGTGGGAAACCCTGCAGGCAGTAAACTTGCCTGACATTGTAACACCGGCTAAAAGCACCTTAGAACATTGTAAGATCTGTTGTCTTTCAGACGCTGTCATCTGCAGCACGAGAATCATGTCCTTTTTTCTCTTCTGAGGACCTGTAGGATTGGTAAATTCCTCACACTGTCCCCAAACACAGCCTGGATAGCCTGTCATGCTGGATTGGTACAGTCCCTGGTCCTTCGTCATAGTGGCTCAGTCTGCTGTCTTTTGTCACAATCCTTGCTTTGCTGACTTCCACTGTCATGTAATAAAATATGTCTCAAAAAAACGTGCAAAACAGTGTCCATGAGACAGTGTTGCAGCGATATCTGCTGCAGATAAAACCATTTCAATCATGACTGGAAACCAATTTAAAGTTGTGTATTGAACATACCCCCCTCCCCCTCATCTTTTTCTCAGTTTGACCTGCCAGTCAAATTTAATTGCTGGTTGAAGTACTGTACATCTGCATGTGGCAACATTCCAGTGATGACCATGTGACACGGATGTTTTGCTGATGAGCTTGCACACAATTTATAAAAACATGGTAAACTTGACTTATGTGAGCAGATTCTTAACTAGAATTTGCTGCTCAGAATTCAGACATTAGGGATGTCAGTGAAGATATAAAATGTATGAACCCAACCAGTGTTGACGCCGGAGCTGTACATTTCTGCCCATGACATGCATGTACTTTATCACCTAATTAAAACTTTCTGGCTCCCGCTCCTGTGACAGTATAATTATTACTTCGGGAAAAAACCTCCCCTCGTATCCTGACTGAATCCCTCAGCCACATTCCTCCACTTTCCTACTACCTGCTGGATCTTTGTTCTCAAGGCTAAGTTTGCTCTCTGCTCTTCAGCTCTGATAGATGGAAGTGACTTATTTAACAGTAGAAAGGCGGTTCTCTTAATTTCAGATGTATCATTAAATCTAGATACAGAATTGTTTTTGTGGAGCAGTTCAGGGCAGAGCGCGGGGCCGTGTAGTCTAATTTAATTGGCAACTAAATGAAATTCTATTCAATGAGGTATTTCAGTAACCTTCGCCGATCCAGGGCAGCCTCATTCAGAGAAGTTTGCGTGAGGTGAATGAAAATGTCTGTGAAACTGAATGAGCAATATTTGTGAAAAGATTTTGTCCAGGAAAAAAATACAGTGCAAAGTTGTCTGTACATTTTCCAGTGTGCAAAAGCTGACATAAAAAAAAATAGCTTGCCACGTCTTTCCTGCTTGCATTTCACCACCCACAAGCAGACATACAGCGATACTTTGCTGATATTCATCCAGATTTGTATCATAATGGTGTTGCTGGTGTGTGTAAATGGACTGTGGTAAACTGCCCTCCATCTTACCAGAGTCCAGATATCCCAGCTCATATTTTCACTAGCTCTAGTGCTGCTGTTCGAACTACAGATACTTTCGCATTTTTGTATGCCTGCCAATATAGACAGAGTATAGAAGCGGATCGGGAGACAGCTGCCAATCTCTCTCTCTCTCTCAAACTCAGATCAAACTTATTTCTTGCCTAAAATGTCTTCAGAATCATTTTAGTGCACTGTTTAGCTGTAATACGAGAATTTATGAACAAGAAGTGGGCACCATACTGTTTCTTGTGTTGCTAAAACAGAGGCTGAAAAGACTAAAGCCCAGTTCAGACCAGTGATTCGTGATGAGACAAAACTGTTTTAGAACATTGCGGTCTGAGCTCGACTTAAGCCGGCTGATGGTGTCACCTGCAACTCAGCTGGTTAAATCGCTGGCGGCTGGTTTTAGAACATAAGGCTAGTCACCTATTTCAACAGCCAGTCCGCTTGTAGTGAAGTCAGCTGGTCAAGTCAAAATTACCGCAGACGGTGTGTTCACTTGCTGCAGCAGGTGCTCCGTCCCTGTCGAGCCCTCTGTCCATCCTCACGGTGTGCCAGTGTTGGATGGTGGGTCACTGCTACTTGCTGTATGTGCCCCCTCCACACACACATTCTCACTGACTGATTAATTGCCGTTAGTTTTAAATATTATTGTGGAATATTTATTATGAATACCATCTGATGCTCATTTTGTTTTTTGCCGTTTCATCACAACTACAAATGCAGCTGTAGCCAGTATCTCACTATCACTATCCTCATTCATATTTTAAGAAGCTACAAATTATATTCAGCCACAAAATAAGTCTGAAAAAGCTGCAAACAGGAATTACAGAGATTTGTTGCATAGTGATGATACACCACCTCCTGTGTTGCATTGTGTGTGAACTGGCAGGTTTTTAGAATGTTGCAAAACGGCACATTAGAAGTAGTTGCCTATTTCAACTCGTCTTGTTGCAAGTCTTTGGTCTGAACTGGGCTTTAGGAGCGAAATAGGCAACGCAGTAACAGAATCTCTGTTAATATTTGATCAGCTCTGCTTAGTTTTACTGTTGGACCTCAAATGTTTCCAGAGACATATTTTATTTTCCTGTTAAACTGCACTTTCGCTGGTTACTAACCAGCCAACCATATTGTTTCCTGTGTCAAAACGAACAAGCTAACCCACCAGCTGAAATGTTTACTGGTCTGGTGTGACATAGTGCACTCTGGTAGTTTTAGTTTTGCTGCCTCTTGAGCAAAAGCGAATGCTGCAGTTGTTTTTCGCTGTCTTCTCTGATCATATAGTACCAATTTTAAAAGTAGTTGAATCTTTCTACTGCATAGACAGCCTAGTTTTATGAACAGACCATCTCACCAGCAGTAAAATACTTCTTAAAAGAGACACTCATAGCTCATGTGGTTCGATGTGCTTTCTTTACACTGGCCTAGATACATTGATATTGTGCCCTTTTCCTGGTTGAAAAATCTTCAGTTATTTAGGATTTGTGCATAACCACCACATCTGGGTCTTCTCAGGACACAGGATGTGTGCTGTTTCCGACAATGCATTTGGCACCTTTAGAGAAATATATCCCACCCATCTGGTGCTCCAATTCTTTAAGGTAAACAATCACAAATATAGCCATCACTCAGGAAAGGCAAAGTTTTAACTTTGTTGCTGCAAGTTTGGATTAATCCACAGCAGTAGCATATGTTGAATATTGTATCATGTCAGAATAGTTTCTGTTTACTGGCTTCTGTCTTAGTGTTTGTGTGTGGTGACAAAGAGTGTTAGCACTTTAATATAAACGCTTTGTTTTCATGAGAAGCAAATGAATATAAATCTTTTTTTGCAGTGTTGCAAATTTGCTGCCACCATACATTCCTCTCTTTATAATTATAGATAGAAACAGCCGAGATGGAGCAACAAAGTCAATTTACAATGTGTGCATTTGAATCAAACTGTCATGGGATTTAATCCGTAAAGCATTCCTGTCCACACCGCACATCGTCTCCTGCAGTCTGTATGTGCTGCAGGAGAAGGGATGTACTGTATTTACTGTGTTTCTGCCCTGAATGTCTCTGTGTATCCTGCTGTGAAACCTCTTACCCTGCGGACACATAGCTCGGTTCCTTTTCCGTCAGAGCTGCTGGCCCGTGATGACATTGTGCTTAGACTCAGCGAGGGAATGGATTAACCCGCAAAATAACATAGCTTTATTAAATCACAACTCTCCCTCAGACCTTCTCTCCCTCTGTGGCGTCAAGTTTGCTTAACAGGCCCCATCTGAACCCTGCTGCCCTGGTCCGGGGCCCCTGATAAATTGGTGTCCTAGTCTTTGTGCCACTCTTGCACTTCATTACAGGCTTAGGCTCCACTGAACCATCTCACAGTATTGTGCAGCATGTGCATGTAGTGGATGGAGGAGGGGGAGGTAATAGGAATGGGAGTGTGTGTATGGTATGCAGCCACAAATTAACAAAAAATAAAAGATGACTTTTTCAGCATTTTAAAGAACTGCTGAGGTACCAGCTAATGTGGATTTATTCAACTTTTACCATTTGAATTTTCAGCTTGGCTACTTAGGATTTCATATACAATTGCATCACTATATTGTCTATATTATGCATCATTTTACTAGCACAGCAGGTTACTGCTTTGAATCACACTGAGCAAATGTACATGAACCTATAAATGGAAAATTGAGTTTCTTTGCATTTCAAGCAGATCTCCAGACACAAAGTTAAAAAAAAAAAAAAATTGGAAAGTAAAGTGGAAATGTCTGCCACTCAACCTCCCTTTCACTCTGTTCTTGTCCTCTGCCAGATCCTGCTCAAGTTTCCTTCACTTTCACTTTGTTGAATTAGGATAATTAACTCTCCTGACACACTATGCAAAGTAATCAAATCTGTGCTTTGGCAGTATGTGAATTAGTTTAAAAGTCTGATTCGGTGGGCTCTGCTCTCTCACTCTCACTCATACCATACCTTACACACACCCCCAACTTGGCATTTGTCCATGATTTTAATGAGATGGGCTATAGGAACAATGATCTTATCTAAATCATTCAGAACAGGGGAAATCTTCTCCGGCTGACTGACAGTGCCAGTAAGAGCTGTGCATTAATCAGTGAAACACTGTGGGCACATAAACCTGATGTTTATTAACTGTACATGATCTCACAGAGATCTCTGAAAGGAGGCATGGACGTAAACTTCTTATTTGCACATGTACACACATGCCTTGAAACAGACAAACACCACCTGAGGGGTTTGGTAAGTCTGAGTAGAAAAAAATGTGTATTATACTGAAATGTGGTAGAATATGTAGTGGCTGTTTATTTAATTTCATGACATGTGATTGGCTGTAGCTCCTGACAACGTTTTGGTTTGAAGGTATTGATTCATTGAAACATTGATCGTCCATTTCTTTTCACTATACAGCCGAACTGACAATAAGAATACCCTAAAGGCCTTTGGACACTGAGTCCATTTGTTTCGGATGGGTTTTTTTAATCCATCATCTGAAAAAATGGTCACGCACAGAAACCTTTTCTCGCCGAGTCCAATGCATTTCATTGTTTTATTTGATATAAAGTGAAAAGACAAAGTTCCTCCTTTGCCTCTCTCCACTGGAGTTACCTATCTGACTGTCACCACTCCCTCCCTGTCTTTCATTTGTCACCGCAGCTGCATGAAGGGGCGGAGCTGTCCTCCCTCTGTGTCCTCCACATTCTGTGTGCGGTCCACATCCTCCTCCTCGTCATCGTCATCCACCTGAATATTCCTATCTGACGTGTTGAAAATGAGCTGTCTGAGTCATGAAATGATTCTGTGCGCATTGTTCCTCTGTCTTGGTGGGGATGTGTCCCACCGCCACATTGTCTTCACTGATTCTTGGTCAAACGTCTCTAAAGGCTCTGACGGTTTAGAAAAACGCAGAAAATCGAACCTGTTCAGAAAGCGTTGGCATTTGTAGTGTGCCGACGTGATTGACACAACATGAAGTTGTATTTATTTGTGGATGTGTGACAATTGCAGACGAAAAAACGGACTGTGGGAAGGCCTTAAAGCTGCTGTAATCAGTACATTGTACAATGTGTTTTTAAAGGGTTAGTGTGGATCCAGTGAAGTCCCACAATAATACAATCAAGCTACAGATGGAGGCAGTGGTGTACCTGTAGCTCCTGTGTTCAGAGAGATAAAATTACTACTTTTGTCAGTGGATTCTGGCTTTGAAGAGAGCATGGATAAGTTTCACTTTTAGTTCGGTTTCCCATTGGAAAGGGCTGTTTGGGAAGACCTGAGCATGCGACTGGATAAATGAGATTCGGATTATACCATACAGGTTGTGAGAGTTTGTAAACAGATTCTTTAATATAGTTTTCTGTAGTTAAATGCAGACCTATATGGCCTTAATTCATTCAAGAATTTTCTCTGCTTTTGAATTCTTAACTCACCGGAGGCATGCCAGGAAAACTAAGTTTTCTTTATTAATTCAAAGTAATGGATGGTCAAGCATTCCTTTAAGTGGACTCAGTAATACCTTTAATTTTCTTTTACCTCGACTGACCTCAATGTACTGAAGGAGAACAGCAAGTGTTCCTGGTATTTTGCAGTTATTTATGATGTTGTTTTGGCCGAAGACATTTCTCCTCGTTGGTGGTGTAACATTGGGACATTCTTCGTCTGACATGGTTTACAGAGCCAACAGCATGCTTCTGAGGTCGCTGACTGGCCAATGACATTCCAGCTGCTCCCACGGCAACCAGCGGCAGGGGGAGGAAGGGCTGGCATTCAACTTTAGAGCATTGTCTGGCCTTTTACAAGCCAATGGCACTTTTTGACCACATGTTTTGAAGCGTGGTTATGACTGCCAAACTGTTTGAACTTAGTGGGTTTTTAATTAGATACCTGTAGATGTCATTCTCAGGATGTGCTGGGGAAGATGCAGGCTGAGGGTGGGGTCGATGTAGTGTGGGTGTATCTCTGTTCGTGCATGTATATTAGGCAGTCAACACAATGGAGAGTATTGGCTGAGCACAGTTTCAAAATTTAAACTTGTGCTTTGGCAATTCGTACCATCCAGGGAACTGGAGAAGAAAAAGCTTTTCAAACCACAGTTAAGTGAATTGTGTCAAAACTGAATTGGCTGAAAATGTCTGGTCAGGATTTGTGAAGTTCAATGTACAGACTTTAGTAGGAAAAGCTTAGTGGCAGATTCTGCAGGAGAAGCAGAGAAACTCCTCGTACACACACCCGCGCGCGCACACACACACACACACACACACACACAGTACAAAAGTAGTTTCACTGGCTGCCAGATAAGCTAAAGTAATAACAGTGCCATCTCAGCTAATTTTAGCTCTGTATTGAATGTGCCGCCACTGGTATTCATGGCAACATTTCTGGCTGAGCTTAACTGTATGTTCCGTCTCGCTGTATTGCCTGTCTCACTCTTTCTTACTCTCTCATTCTTCTTCCTTTCTCTATCCTCTCTACGTTGTTTATTCCTGTCCTCCTTCCTCTCAATTCCCCATCCCTCTCTCCGCTCCTTTTCATTCACCGCTCTGTTTGAAAGCTATCTCGTCCGATTTGCTATATGGGGCCACAGCTAATGCCTGACATTTCTAATCTGGGAAACACCAATGCGATCATTTCCATGTCGGTTTTTGGAGAATAGTAAAGCCTCTTTACAAGAGTAAATATCTCCCTCGTACTTGCCATGATTGGTGTTTTTCCCCAGCCTGTTCTGTTTGTGCTGCATGAAACACAAACATAAACTCAGTGTTACATAATAAAGAATAATGACCACTGAGAATAGAACGCTGTTTAGGTGCCAGATATTAGCACCTACAGCAATGTTTGTTTCCTTGCTTCTTACTGTCTCTAAGCTTTTAAGAAACTTTCATTATTTAAAGTATAGTGCTTGTTGAATGACTGAGACATCGGCCCTGCTTGCACCTGGTATTAATATGCATCTTGGATGATCAGATCACAAGTAGACAGCTCTTGGTACAGGTGTGTCCTCAATAGTCCCGTTTCCACCAAACACTTTAGGTTTGGAACCAACAGTAACCCTTCAGACATGGTACCTAGACCCTAGCATTTCCACCACAACCAGTACTCTTAAATGTGGGCGGGATTGTTGTCACTCACTGCTCCGTCCAGCACTCACTGTATTTCCTCATTATTGGTGACACAGATGGAAGTCTGCGCTTCGTTTATCGCCCACAGGATGAGGTTGCACGCCAACATTTTCAGAACAAACTAGAACAGGCTGCAGTGAGAGTCTCTCTACATGGGATATTTAAAAATAGCGGATTTGTGCATTTAGTCCTTCTCAGGCAAGCTCAGGGGTTTAGTGCCCAGTGCTCCGCTACATTTTATTATTTTTTTTCTCCGAGTGAGGATGAGAATATATGCAGTTCACATTACCTGGCCGAAATTAATATATATAAACGTTTGAAGATCCACTCATTACAAACTAAAGTTATGATCAAAGTTGTCATGTTGATTGATTGATGTCATGTCTTCACCTCATGCATTGAGTAACATAACAAGAAAACTTTCCACCTTAAAAGTCGCCGGCAGTCGGCCCCAGTGAATTAAGTTATTTTTTTTACTCCGACTACAGCTGCTGCAATAGGCAGCAAAACATCCTTTATTTTTGTAGTTACAGTCTACTAATAAAAGTCTCAGTGGTTACATGAGCCTCAAAACCAGCCCAGATCATCCCTGAGCAGAGTGACTGTCCTCTACTGACCAATGAGCAGACTGCGGTGTTCACAGCTCCACCTTTTAGTACCAGATCTGTGTGCTAGGTACCCCAACAGGAGGGACCAAAAATGGGGACGGTATGGAACGGTTCCATTGGTACCATCCACAACTTTTCACAGTGGGAACGGGGGGGAAAAAGTGTATTGTAGTGCACTGCTCGGTGAAAATGGGGCTAATGTGTTTCAAGATTCGAACACCTGGACCACATTCGAGGATGGTCTGGGCTGCATATGACCATATTCTTTCAGCAGTGTGTACGCTAATGTGTCGTGAGCTACACTGAAGGACTGTCAACTCGTGTGATGTGCTTGTCAACTCCCCGCCAGATACAAAAACTTTCTGTTGCTGCTGTTGCACAGGTTAGAAGCAGTGCTAAAGGACTGAGTCCAGAACTGCTGTGTCAGCAAATGGTCAGTTCAACATCTGCCCTGTTAGCATGAGCTAACAGCTGCGGTCCCAACAAACTCTCACCAACACAGAAACAGCTCAACTCTCTCATTAGAACTGTTAGTAAATGCTAGCCGTGTGATGCCAGCAGCTAGCCCTGTCACTGTGTGTGTCCCACAGCAGTAACCCCCTTATGATGGTGTATGAAATGATGTGTGTGTTTATTTGCATACAGAGTGGGAAAATGATATCAGATCACAAGTGGTCACTTGAAGTACATGTAGAGACGATTCATATACCAGGTGGGAACAGACAAACTAAATGCTTTCCATTTGTGACCCAACATACATGTTAATACCAGGTATAAACAGGTTTATATATATCCATCATTGAAGTCCCAGTTAAGTCCCACAATAGGACTGAGAAATTCCCACAGCTCTTTCTTATTCAGTATAGTCGCAGGGTTTAGGAAGCCTCCACTTGAAAAAATAATGTAGGCAATCCCATTTCCATTCCCAGCCTTGTGGCCTAGCCTGCCATATTGAGATTGACCACATCAATTTTGAATGGCCTTGGTCCAGCAACAAGGAAGCAGTTGGCTACCCTGTGGTACAAACATCAATGGCTTGGCACAGGAACAAATGGACAGAAGCTCATTTCCATGAAACATTACGTATGCAAGTTGACAGCTACTTCAAAGCGTAGCTGGTACATATTGGTTGCTCACTGCTTCCGTATTCCCAGTCTACACATCCTCAATACATCTGGTTTTGTCTACAAATGCACATGTTTTATAGTACACTGAACTGAATATGCATATAGTGTAATAAGGCAAGTGAAATTCTCCAGTAGAAAAGGAAGAGAGAAGACTCTTTAAATGTATCAGGGACATGTAATGTGGGTGAAGTCAATACACAGAACTGAACATCAAGGAGGCACAGAGCAAAAAACAGGGTTAACTAACAGCTCTGACACACCAAGCCGTTCAATGTCAGGCCTTTGCTGAGCATCTGTAACCCTTGTGTTGTTGCGTCTCTTCCACTGTTGGCACTTGTTGTCTCCTGTTGGCTGTTTGTTGGCTGATTCAGCAAGTTGGATTGGTGACAGAGCTCGTCAGTGAGGGAATCACTCTGACTGGCTGTTAAGCTCTGTGCATAAGAAGAGAAGCAAATAAATGACTAAAACCTGGTATACACTGTGTGATTTTTGTGTGTCCCAGACGAAGGATGACCATCATGAAAAATGTGGCGATGTCTTTTGTCGTGGTCCTACGGCGCACAGCGCGAAAGATTCAAGGATGGATCAAAGACAGTCTGGGATAAAATTCTGAGAGTGTCAGAAATCTGAGATGACCACCTCACTGTGTGACTGCTGCTATGACCTACGTCTACTAACCAACCAACAGAAATGCAGCATTAAAGGACGCACTGGCGCTAAACCCAAACAAACAGGCTGATAGCAGCTCGCCATGGAGGCAGAATACGCTAAAAGAAATGTGGGATTCTGGCAAAGAGGGAAACCTTGTCAAGCTGTGGCAGCAGAAGCCTTGACTGTATGATGTGTCCTCCAGCTCTGACCATGATCACGTAAAGAAGGCCGAAGCACAGAAGGAAATTGCGGCCAGGTGTGCAACTTAGCATCTAGCAAACACACAGACACCCCGCAGTATATAGTGTCCACAAAAATTTAGGTTATTTAATACTGTGACCCTCTATGTTGTGCTTCACATTTGGAGAAGTAATAACGTGTGCAGCATCCCTGCGTATCCCATCGTACATCGTACCTGCAATTCCGTAGGCGCTGTCATCGTACAGTCTGCATACATCAAACTTCATGTTGTACCCAAGTTTATTAGATCCGTGTCGCACAGTTTAGTTTGAACCAAACTTATAAGATTGCTAAAATTTTACAGTCTGTAGGAGGCTCAAAGTCAAGAGGGCGTGGGATTGAAACAAACTTGTTATATTAGGTAAGATAATTTTTTTAGCCATTGCGCTCTTTAGCAGACAAGGTTCGTTACTGTTTGTGTTGTTCACTAGCGCATGGTAAATATTTTCTTTAAACATCAGGTTGTGTTGTTAGGGTTAGGGTTAGGGTTAGAGTGCTAACTGGCTATTTAGCATCTTGAATCCACCTTCCTTGCTCTCCAGCTTCCCTTTTGGAATGATAAATACAGAGTGCTGCTGCCTGCTGGTATAGAGAGTTATTGCCTCTCAAGCAGGTGCAGTTGGCCATTGGCTATAATCTTTGCAGTGTGTTCAAGTGCAACTTTCTGACCGAGACACAAGCAATGTGAAGTGACGCAACAGTCGGCCTTTGTCCCTGCTAGTTCTTTGATCCCAGTTTGGTGTGTCTGCGCCAGAGGACAGATTTTACACTCAGGTTCCAAATAACCTACTGGGATACTTAAAAGGTTGGGGGAAATTTTCAATATCAGTGCCGAAGTGATACCTAAGTTTTGGCATCAATACCATAACAAAGTAAAATGTTTTTTTTCCTTTTTTACTTCGAGGAATACAAACCTTTTACCTCAGCCAACCAAGATGTCAAATGTTATGTACACACAAATAGTCATAAAAGAAATGTCTGAATAAACTGATTTTAAATTAGAAACAATCTGCTGAAGAACAAGTTAAAAAAAGGCTACAAATCTGAGCAAGCTTTCTGCACTCTGCTCTGCGGACACTAAGTCAGTATCAAAAAAAAGCACTGAGGCTGGAGACACAGCCGCGGGGATTCCAAGCCATAAATTTATTTTTGGATGTGCATTACTTTGTGTGCTCATTTATGTCTGTTTGCATGTGTGCCTAGCCATGGGAGTGTGAGCAAGTGTTTGCGTTAAACCCAGACTGTGTGTGTGTCATAGGCCCAAATGTTTGTCCCTGGAAACCATACTGGTAGACCAGAGGGAATGAGAGGGAGGGAGACGGAGAGAGACGGGGAGAAAATGAGACTGTGAGGCAGGCATTTTCAATACTCTTAATCCAAAGTGGGGGAAACGGAGTCATTCTTCTCAGTGATTCTTTATAGATTTGAGAGAGAAACCATTTAATGGCGAGATTTTTAGCTTTCAGACACTGAAACAATCCACAAACCAAACTGAAAAGGAACAGACCTCATCTCTGAGGACAGGGAGAGAGGGAAAGATTAGAAGCAGATTAGAAATCCAGGACAATATTATCGAGAAAGAATACGTTTTCAAACAGAGAGCTGCAGACGGGAAGACAGCGAGCATACTGCTGACTCAGAGGAGCTACTGTATGTTTATAGTTTTCAGCATTTAGGTCATGCCCTTTTCTGCAGCTACTTAAGTCCCCTTCAGACATGCACTTTAGTCCTAAAAAGCTCTGCCAGTTTTTAATGTTGGCAAGAACCTGAGTCATTTTTTCCATCAGCGCTGCTCTGGCAGTTTTCCTACTTAGGACCATTTCTGCACCATTTTTTGAACATCGCTCACGTGTAAGCACACGCAGTCCTTTTGCCATTTAAAGCACGCAGTTTTATGACGTTCTTCCATTTGACATTTCTATGGCATTAGAACCAATTATGGGAGACGGCGGAGTGACACTTGATCATATTAAGGATTTTAAAGTGGCAGATTACACTGAAACGAGAGATTGTTTTTACAAGGATGGCTGGAGATGGCTCGGTTTGACACCGAAATTTGATAACAGTTGTTCCACCGGTGCCAAGGACGAGATAACAAGTGAACAATCTCTCGGCTTGCTCATCACATAACTTTCCGCGATGCCTCTTTGCACGGGCTGGATGCCAATCATGTGAGCTAGTTTACATTCGTGGCGACCGCGTCCTTTTGAACAGTCAACATGACACTTTTTCAAAGTCCTATGTGAAAGCTAAAAGCCACTGCTTCAACAGACAGATGAAACAAGCAGTGTTACAGATTTAAATGTCTGAAAGCAGCTTTACGGAGAGTGAGCAGCGTTGCTCAGAGACGCGACCCCTAACTTTGACCCTCACTTCATTCACTGAGTCACTGCCACCTCCTGATAGACATGAAGAATGAGTCTGAATCACTAGTGCACTGTTTGTAGTGAAGTGAATCTATAAAAGAGAGGGAGCCACTGCACGGTCGTGGATTTGATGTACTGCTTGATGTTTTAAGAAAATAACTGTGTGGCTGCCTGCCTGACTGGCTGGCAGGGGCTCTATTTTGGGAATGGTGGAAGCCCCCTCTTTCTCTCTCTGCTGTTGTCCTGCGCTGTGACTCCTCTGCTTGCCCTCTGGCTACATGCCTCTTGTACTGAGCAAGAAGAGCACTTCACACTTCCCCAGTGAAACCAGAGCTCAGCCTTCAGCCTCATGCCTTGCCATGTCCTCTGGGCTATTTTTACTCCAGCAGTGGCTACTTCTGCCAAACCCATACCACAGCCTACTGGACTGGAGCTGAGGCCACGTGTGTTTCTATGTATGTGTATGTGTGTGTGTGTGTGTGTGTGTGTGTGTGTGTGTGTGTGTGTGTGTGTGTGTGTGTGTGTGTGTGTGTGTGTGTGTGTGAGTAGGTGTTTGTAGGTGTGTGAGTGGTAAAACTTTGCATTTTAAAAGAGATGTGAGCAGAATAGAGCTGGGCAATGTGCCAAAACAAGACAATGTAATTCTTATAATTATGGGTTACAATATTGTAGTTTTTGGAAAACAACACAAAAGGCTGAATTTATTTAATAACACATAAAGCACTGGTAATTATGGTCCAAATTCTGTAATTAGGGGCCACTTTGACGTTGGATATGGTCATTTAGCTGAAAAACACTATGTAGTGTTAAGTAGTGTAAAATTTACTGGATAACCACTTTAAAATTACACACTAGTTATTAAAAACATAGGACCAGTGATAAGGAAATAACAGTCCTGTTCTAATGCATAATTCTGTCTCTAGTGCTGCTGTAGCTGACCAGCACACCGGGAACTGGCAACCGGCATTGTGCTGGTCATAGTGACTTAAGTGTTCTTAATGCTTCTGCGTTCACTCGACGCAATGTGCATGCAGTTGCTCCGCAGTTGCTGTGTGCCTATCATATCGTCCTGTTGGTCTATGTCGCTATGCAATATCCCACCAAAGGGCTTGAGGGCGCGATGTTGTTTTTATATGCATTGTTTTTACACCTCCAAAACACTGGTCGGCAGCAGAGGTTTCTGTGAACGCTGTTAAGTTTAGTTGATTCAAAACACACATTAAACATGGCTTAATAGAGACAGTTTCAAACACAAGTATACAAATCAGCTTCACTATAACTCGCAGCATTCAGACAAACACTTTATCTTTATCCGGACACATTTTCACCACAAATACAACATGCTAACGTTATTAGCACAAGCCTATGGCATTTTACATTGTATAAATTAGCCTAACAACGAGCAGAGATTTCCTCTTGATGTAGTTTGAAGGACCAATCATAGCTCTTGTGGTCTGCATTGGGTCTGTGTTGCCTCGAGGCGTGGTTACAGTTTATTGGAGGTGCATGTCGCGTCTGTGTTGGTCACAGAGGGACGCAACGCCTCCATAAAGCCCTCTGCATCGTAGGTACGCAGAAGCATAAACCTAGTGTTAATCGCACCCCATTCCATTTGTTGTGCTAACCTCAGTATTTAGCTATTGTGTTTCATATCATAGGGCCACAAATATTAATCCATATTTTATAATTATCAGACTCTGATCCTCTGTCTGACCTTCTGTGTCCAAGGATATTCATTTATTTTAAATGGTCTAGACCATTTAATTGTTCTATATCATCATGCTATTTTTAATATAAGCAGTGGATTTTAATACAAAGTGGTAACCACTGTATGTGATGCATGAAAGGGTCAGACCTGTGCAGCACTGGATTTGAAGTGAACTCAGTGAACTGGAGCTTCTTTGCTTTGATTACCTGCTGTGAAACAACATGACCCTCATCCTCTTTTTAAAATGCGTATCTGTTGCTCTGAGGTCATTTTGGTGAAAGTAACACATGAGTAATTGTAAAGGAACTTACTGTCAAATGAAGGTAACTGATCATATGTGATGTATTATGAGGGTAAAGTGCCCAACACTGGTGATTTCCATCCCCCAGTGTAGTTATGGGATCTTAACCCTTCTGTTCTTTCTGTAATTATGGATGTAGGGATGCAATTTTTTGATACTGTCAATCATACAGACTACAGAACAGTCTAAACTGATAGTTACATTGACTGTATTGACTACTGTTGGCATGACAACACGGCTCCCACTGTTGACTGATGGTCATTATTAGTGGGACTGAAGCAATTTTAGTCAATGAATCATTTTATTTGTCTCGAAAGGACATTTGGTTGTGCAGCAATCAAACACAAGGCACAAGAAAAAAACATATAAAGCAAATGCTGCAAAAAGTCAAGTTAAACAAATATTTTAACAATTCAGACTGAGGAAACAATCTTAAGATATATAGAATTTGGCTTGTGTTTCCTAATGTTGTCATGATACCAGAATTTTAAACATTGATATAAAACAAGTATAAAAATACGATACTTAACTCCTATTTGGATACCACAGCACAAAGAAAACAGTCACCTACCTACCTAGTCCTGTCTGCTTGCGCTTCATGTTTTCTGAGCGTGCCGTAACAGCCACAGGTTGAGGACCAGGGGCTGGGTGCACGAAGCACATTAAGTTTGCTCTGTATGTATGACACTTACAAGTACATGTACACTTACTTACATGAAATATCTCGCCAAAAACCGACTGGAAAGATCCCGTTGCGTAAAACCACAGAGCAATCATGAATTGTAAAGAACTGGAAGAGCGCAGCTTTGGAGAGCTGAGTGGTTCAACTCCAGACAGTCACGATCATAAATGGACTTCCGGTCAGATTTATAGCACAAAATCATTTGCTCATCATACAATCAGCGTGTCTATTGGGTTCATCTGGTTGTGGAACATTCTTCTCAGAAAGCCTTAATTTGTCTCATTTAGCTCCATAAACTCAACCATGTTGCAGTTAAGGTGGAGTCAGAGGTACTTTTTGTCGTCATTACCTTGGTTACTAAGGTCCAACGGGTTAACAAACTTTAAGCAGTTCCTTAAGTACAAGACCAAGATAATAAGAAACTTAAATCATTAAGTAAACATTTTAAGGAGAAAACTTGAGGATGTTTTGTGCAATGGATTTTTGCTCATGAAACTTTAAAGGTGCTTTGTGCAGCTGGCCCCAGTTGATTTTCTCCCTTGTTGTTTCATTGTTTCAGCCTTGATTTGAAAATCTGATTGTGGATTTCTTTTTAATACAGCCTCAGCAGTTACAGTACTATCGAATTTATAGCTGACAGAGATCGTATCATTTCAAACATGTCCTATCACATGTACCACCTTAGTGTATTTCCCAACGCCTCACCCATGCCACATAATGTCAGTGCACAGCTGGAGGAAACCACATCCCCTCTCTGCCGCCAGCTGGTGTTCAAGACAGGCCCACCCATGCCAGAATCAGCCACATACAACAAAAATACAACATCAAGGGAGGGAAGGGAAACTGTTGTATTCAGTAAATAGAAAAATTAACTGGGGGAGAGGGGTCATTTCAAAGTGGAGAGAAGCATAGAGTGGCCGTGTTGAGAGTAGTTTTACATGACAGACGCTATACAAAAGCTGAGGATTCTGAAGAGACAGTGAATTCTGTGCAGATGAATTCCTTTTTAAAGCTGTTAAGTGCTGCTACAGCTTTCAACTCCTCTCCGAACCCAGAGGCTCCATATTTATATCCAAAATTCTTTTTCTCTCCCCCCTCCGTCTTCTTGTACTTCGTCTGCCTGTCCGCTTTATCTAATTGTGTCTTCTCCCTCACTCTCGCTCTGCTTCAGTGAAGTACATCAAGGAGATGTCGGCCTTCTTTAAAAACTCGGGGTCCCCCGGGGCTGCCCTCCCGTGGGAATCTCCCCCCTCCACACCTCAGAGGGGCACTGAACTCTCACCTGAGGCGAAGGAGCCCCGCAGCATCCCGCTGAAGATGTGCCAGGTGACACGAAAACAGTGCCCCCCGGACACAGAAAACAGGTAGAGCGTGTTACACGTTTACAGCTTTGTGTAATATTTTGATTTTCAGTTCATACATACCTCAAGAAAACAAAAAAATCTGACAGATCTTAACCTGAAAATAACAAAATGGCTCAGAGAGAATATTGTAAAAGGGACTTCTTACCCGTCTTCCTCACATATTCTCTTTGTTACCATCTGAAACTTCCTCTTCACCCTCGAGCTTTTCTGTCTTTGTCATTTTGTCTTTCATTTCTCTAACTGCCCCTTTTCTCCTTTTTCTCCCCTCCCTGCTTGCCTCCCCCGTCTCGTCCTCTCTTCTCATCTGCCAGGTATTTCGAGGTGATTTCATCCAACAGAAAGAACTCTGTGTTCCTGCGGGCAAAAGACCCAGCCATGGCTCAGTCCTGGTACAATGCCATCCAGGCTGGTGCTGCCAACCTTTTACCCCGAGTGAAGGAGGAGATGAAGAGCATGCAGCTTGGCATGGAGGTCAAACATCTGGGCTGGATTACAGAGCAGGTATGCAAGAATACAGGCATACATAGTCCATACTGCAAGATCTGCTCTGCAGTAATTTGCATTTTTATGTTCATTTTTTAAGTATGTCATGGTGCCCTGTTTTATTGCTAAATGTTGTGTTTTTGTTTTTGTGTTTTTATATCTGTCTGAGGTAAAGACAAATTTCAAACACAAAACACTGAGTCCTATCTTAAAGGGATTGTTTTGATCATTTGATGTGGGTTTGAAGAAGCAGGCAGGAGCACCGCCTCAGAAGATAAGCTGTGCTCTGTTATTGACGGGGCCAGCAGCAAAACATATGTTAGTAAACTTAAAGTCCCACCAAAAAAAAAATCTATCATTTAAAGTGTATGCTATACTGAGAATATTTTGACTGCTTCAACAGAAAAAAACAGAAATTTTAGCTCATTAAAAATGAGAGCTGCCTTGATCAGTTAAGCGGGATTTATACTTGTGTGTGTGCAAGCTCTATGCAGAGCCTACACTGTAGCCTAAGCTGTTGTGAGCATTTATACTTGTGCCGTGGTGTGTCTGTCACTCTGCAGTTACACCTCCAAAACATCAGTCGGTGGCAGATGTTTCTGTGAAGTGCTGTAAAGTTTATTTGATTCAAAACACACATTAAACACACATTAAACATGGCTTAATAGTGAAACTTTCAAACACAAGTACACAAATCAGCTTCACTATAACTCGCAGCATTCACAGACAAACACTTGTCTTTATCTGGACACATTTTCCCCACAAATACAGCATGCTAATGTTATTAGCACAAGCCTATGGCATTTTACATTGTATAAATTAGCCCAGCAGCTAGTGGACATTTCCTCTACTCATATGAAGCCAGGGACAACAGCAACATTTAACAAAGGTAACGTCACAAAATTTAGCTCCATTACAACTCACAAGGTTCACCGACAAAGCAACATTATTATACTAAACACGTTTTCCAAACAACTATGACATGCTAACGTTATTCGCACAAGCCTATGGCATTTTACATTTTATAAATTAGCTTAGCGACAAGTGGAGATTTCCTCTGCTCATATGAAGCCAGGATAAATCACACACAAGACTTAAAATGCTATTTTTGTGGAGGCTTTATTGTCTTCACAATTTATTGTTTCTCATCTGTGAAATTAAAGTAAATAAAAGCTTTGTTTCCACTGAGGGAAATGGTTTCAGCTTACAAAAATAGACAGGAGGTCTGCGTCGCTGCGATGCTTCGTTACATTTCTGGGGAGGTGCATGTCAAGTATCAGTTCAGTTCAGAACTGAAGAAGCACTTAAGATTACCATGACCTGGATGACTGAGAATCTTCACGAACACGTCACCACTAATCCCAGATTCATAACTGCGAATGGGCATTACTGTCAGAAATGTGCTGTGTTTAGTAATAGTAAGATTAAGTGATTTCTTCAACTGCTACAAACTCACAGGTGACCCAGGGCCCAGAGAAACCAGTACTGGCTGTGTTGACTGACAAAGACCTGCTCCTATACCCCACCCTGCCTGAGAGCAAAGAGAGCCTCAGCAACCCCACCAAGAGTCACCCGCTCATTGCTACCAGGTTCACACACACAAATGCTTGCATATATACACAGACACCACACACAGCACTCAGTATTTATTAACTTACTTAGCACCACTCACTTAGTCCACTCTAAGCAGCCCAGTCATGAGTTAACAGACCTTCTCTTGGCTTATTTTGGTCCAGCCCAAGAGCTCATGCTCACTCTTTCCATAACTGGACATTTGGACATTTTGACTCCATAACGTCACATTCATTTGGAAAACATAAGTGGAACCAGAACCTATGACTCATGTGTTTTTCCTTCCTTTCCTTCTCTCCTGTGCACTCCACATCTCACTGTTCACATCTGTAACACACGAACATGTACACACTTTAGTCTTTTGGCTCATTTGCTCCTCTGGCTCATCCTTTTTGATGAATCTTAATTACCCTCTTTGTCATCCTTTGTTCTTCTCATACTTTCTTCTCTCCCTCTTTAGACTGGTCCACTCTGGCCCAGGAAAAAGTTCTCCTCTCTTGGACTCCGATCTCTCATTTGGCCTGCGTTCGGGCACTAAGCAAGGCGTGGAGACCCATGTGTTCAGGGTGGATTCTGCCAAGGAGCTGTCCACCTGGACTCATCTGCTGGTGGAGGGTTGCCATAATGCTGCTGAGCTCATCAAGGAGGTCACCACGGGTATGGATTCAGAGATTTGTTTGACTCCCAGTTCGGTCGTCAGTTTCTCCACCTCGGAGTAGAAAAAAATTAAATTTGTTCTGAATGACGCAGCCAAGGTTTCGAGGTTTGACTCCCACCCTTCATCAGAATGAATGTTCTCATGGTACTGCAACTTTATTTTTATAAATTCACTACGTTATATGCAACATGAGAGGGTCTATCCAGCTTTGCAAATTCATGTTTCAGTTGGTGCCTCTATCAGTCAATAAAGTAAGCATTATTGGCCTAAAAATGTACACACAAGTACCTGCACTCACAGTACATTTGTATAATGTGGGCAGATCACACTGTTCCTCTGTAAAAATTCTCCCAAAAGAGAATGCATGCTAAACTTTTTCACATCAACAAAAAGTGCTCTCCTCTGTGGCACAATCCATGATGGATGAATAAAGATGTGTGTTATGCAGTTAAAAAAAAAAGTCAGAAATACGGACAGCTCAGTAACGCTGTTTCATGCCCTTGATGATCTTCCAATACCAGCACTAATCCAATTGTGTTTTTTTCTCGCTCTTAAAGAACTAAGCTGTTAATAATACATCTGTATGGATGCACTTTGCCTACCTTGGCAAATGGCCATCTAAAAAACATCATGCTCAAGCTGTTAAACAAATATTTTGCTCTCCTAAAGGAAGAAACACATAACCCATAACATCACTCAGTAATGCAATACAGCTGCTTCTTTTTATTCTGACCTTTTCTCATACAGAACTTTAAGCAGCATTTTTGATTTCTTCAAAATGAAATCGACAGTGCAAACAAGTTTTAATCTGAGTATTTAAAACCAATTAATTATTATTACTAAAATATTATTACCGATTACTTGAACAGCGCTTAGCGTTATGTACAGATGAGAATTCCATTTTCTGCGTTGTAGAATCAATATTTTATCTGTTTTGGATGATTGGTTTGTTATATAAAGAAAAGCTGCTGCCTCTAACTTGCAATAACTCAATCCAGTCTACCACTCAGCCCTAAGGCTCATAACAAGTGATCCTTACAACAACCACCACTGCCATGTTTACCAAAAGGTCATCCGGCCACATTTGGCTGTGAGGTGGGACCAGCATTGGTTTCTATTCATCTATAAAGCTTTCATACAAATGCTTTCACCCCGTATTTCATCACTTTTCACCCTGAACTCTTGATACTTGCTTACAGAATAGGTTGTTGCTCCACATTGCCATGTTCCCTAAAAAAGAACTGAACTAGGAAAAATGTAATTCTCCTACAGTGAACCGTATACATGAATTATCTGTCTGTTTTTTAAACGCTTTATTTCAGATCTTGTTTAAACTGTAAATGCTTTTAACTGTACATCTATACAATAGCATGTTAAATATACTGTATTTTAATTGTTAGCTATTATATATTATTATTTTGTAAGATTTATCTCTATTACAACTGGTTAAAGTTGGCATGGTGGTGCAGTGGTTAGCATTGTCGCCTCACAGCAAAATGGTTCCAGTTTGAAGCCAGGGGTGGGGGCTTCAAACCGTGCCGAGTTTGCATGTTCTCCCCGTGTCAGCATGGGTTTTCTCTGGGTACTCCTGCTTCCTCCCACAGTCCAAAGACATGCAGGTTAATTGGTGACTCTAAATTGTCCGTAGGTGTGAATGTGAGTGTGAATGGTTGTCTGTCTCTATGTGTCAGCCCTGTGATAGTCTGGTGACCTGTCCAGGGTGTACCCTGCCTCTCGCCCAGTGTCAGCTGGGATAGGCTCCAGCGACCCCCCCAACCCTCAAGAGGATAAGCGCTTACTGAAAATGAAGGAATGAATAACTGGTTTGCATATTGTTTATCTGTTTGCCTGAATATTGTTATTCGTGTCTTTATTCATGCTCGGCATCACCGAGTCTTAAATGAAGGTGTGAATTAAATGACTGAATAATTCCAGTTTAAAATACTGGATATAACTTGATGTATCCCATACCTAAATTACATAACGAAAAACAAGTTGCAGTGTAGACCTTAACTTTAATAACCCTAACATACAATATGAAATGCACAGTGGAACACAGCATGGTAGACCTGGCATCTGAAGGCACTCACAACACAACTGAAACTCAAAGCTATCATTACACCTGTTATCAAGTTAGCTGCATTGAATAACAATTATCTAAGTGTAGACAGCGTAACCTCTAAAGTAACTCTACTGTTCATGAGACACATGCTGCTCATCTGTGTTAATCATCATAAGACATGCTGTGAAAAGTTAAGATAAGTGCAGACTATATTGATCAGACTTCTCAGTCACATCTATGAATACACCTCAAATCTGTATAATCCAAACAGGTACTGTTTGGGCACAAGATGAGACGTTTATTCACAAACGTCTCTACATAATCAGGGACTGTCTCCCACAGCAGGATTAGGAGTTACTATTTATTGTTTCTTGCACTGTGATTTAGGGACTGTAGTCTTTAGCAAAATGTCCTCCATCTCTGGAGATTTCTTCTGGCTGCATGTTTATAAGAGACTTGAATTAGGTTTTAGAAAGGAAAGCCTTTGGTAATAGATTCTTATGGAGAGCTGGAGAAGAGACAAAACATCTTTGTTTCAGGTGCAGCTGTATATATGGTATAAAGCCATGTCTGCTCTGAGTTACAGTGCTGCCCTTTATTTCCATGATCCAGATTGTACATTTTAGTCATTAAAGTTTCTATTGGAAACTCAGTAATCCTGTTTTATACCACAGGCTCATGTCAGTGCAGTGTAGTGATGCTGTTGCATTGCCCTCTGCTGGTAGCATGGAGTGGTGCAATAACGTTCAGCCTAAAACCAAGAGTGGTCTAATTTTAGTATCAGAATTAGGATAATGTTGCATTTAACGAAGAGCTATTCTCTTTGCTTAACAATAATCATTATTTGAATCATATTGGTATCCTTTCATAGAACACAGCCAAGAAATCTGGGCTCCGTACCAACACCGTGACACTGATCTCACAACAAAACGACAACACAAGAGATGTGTGATAAATCCAGATTTATTTGAGAACAGCTTCAGTTGTGTGCTGTAAAATCCTTACACCCTTTTTTCTGCCTCTGTCTAAGCCCTGTTTTGTCTTTTCCACCCCGGCAGCCTGTAGTTGGAACGGGAAGGAGTGCACCCTGGGAGTCCACATTGACGAGGGTTTCACACTATTCACAGAGGAGATGGGTGTCCGGAAAAGTATTCTGCTTCAGCAGCCCTTTGAGCGCCTAAGAATGTCCTCAGATGACGGAGTTCGCATGATGTTCCTCGACTTCGGAGGCCCCGAGGCCGAGATTGTAAGTTACCGTTTGAAATCTAATGGACGACAGTATTACAGGCAAACGTCTTAAGAGTGCTATCACAATGTCATCGCTACTTCGTATGTTTTAAATTATTTATACAACTATTTTGAGGAAAAATAGCCTTTCGTGGAGCGTTCAATTGCATTTTGGTCCTCATCAGCAGATAGAGATTGCTGAGATGTCATGAAGATGGCCAACTCTGAGCCACCTCCACCTGAGTCAACAAATTAGCCATTTGTGTGATGAATGAATAAACTCCATTTGCTAAATAAGACTGTGGTTTCTTTGTTGAAAGCTCCAAAAAAAGGACTATTTCCAAAGTCAGAAGTGAACTTTTATGTTAAATCACAATTACTTTGACAGTATACAGATGTCTGAAATATTTTAACTATATTTAACGACTTGTTCATTTAATACAAACCTCTTTGCTTTGTGTTTTTCAACATTTAGCACTGAGGTTAGACGATATATTAATTTTTCAGGTGGCCACCATCAGCCCAACAACTGGTCAGCTGCCTGTATGTTTGCACAGGTGTGTGTTTCAGCTGTTGCGAGTTCAGTGTTCCACAAGCTCTTTTACCTTTTTATATTTTAATAAATAAACAAAATAAACTCACAAAATATCAAAAATATAACTTATGTTCTGTCATTGAACTAATACTAAATTAATTGCCTGTGAAACTCATCAAAATACACTTCATTCAAACTCAACAGTTAAATTCTCACCAAAACTGTCTTGGTTAGTCTTTCCACTGTTCCAACTGTCACCAGCTCTGGTTTGGCTGGGACAAACCCATAATTCAGAGTCTGAAGTACTGGTCTACATGCTGTTTTCCCTGCTGTCTCTTAGCTGTTATTGGCCTCTTTGTGCTACTGGGTTAGCTCACTAAACTAGAGGGTGTCACAGGGCAGTGTCGCAGAGGTTGACGTATCTCCACGCTTTGTTTTAACACTGTGGCTCTCACTCCTTCTTCAGAGGCAGACCATTAAGTGAGCAAAGTAAAGTGACGAACCCTACACACACACAAGGGAAAAAAAAAAAACAACTAACAATGTACGCAGACAATCTCCAATAGCGATATATTTGTCCAGTTGCCCAACCTTATACCTCTACACTGGTGATTGCTGTGGCTGGAGGCATTATTCGAGCTCAGTATTTCGAAAACCTTAAGGGGAATTTATTTACCTTTGGCACAAATGTTCACTTGGACCCAGGGATGTAAAGGTTAAGGTCACTGTGACCTCGTCCGTCTCATTGTTGTGAACATGATATCTCGAACACCTTGAGATTATTTTGTTAAATTTTGCACAAAACACCTACTTAGACTCAAGGATGAAGTGATTAGAGTCTGTTGGTCAAAGGTCAATATTACCGTGACTTCAAGTATGTCTCATCCTCCACCTTCAGGGGAATGTTTTCCAAATTTGGGACAAACATTCACTTAGACTGAGAGATGAATTACTTAGATTTTGGTGGTCAAAGGTCACTGTGACCTTGTGTGACACTTTGTTGTGAACAAAGAATCTCAAGAACACTTCTGGGAATTTCTTCAAATTCGGTACAGCACATCTACTTGGACGTAACAATAACCTGATTTAGAATTTGGTGGTCAAGGGACAAGGTCACTGTGACCTTGCATCCATCTCATTTCAGCATTGAACATAATATCTCAAGAGGGCCTTGAGGGGAATTTACTTAAATTTGTACAAATCTTCATTTGGACTCATGAATGATGAACTGATTAGAATTCGGTGTTCGAAGATCAAAGGTCAAGGTCAGTGGGACCTCACAAAACATGTTTTTGGCCATAACTCAGAATTAATATGCTAATTGGGGGAAAAAAAAATTATATAAATGTCTGATAGGAGAAAATAAAATGATGGGTTTTTTTTTTTATCTAAAAGGTCAAAGGTCAAATTCACTGTGACATCATGGTTTCTGGTCATTATTTAACATCATAACTTAATAACACAGGAATAGGAGGGGAAACATTTGGTCAGATACTGAATCAGTGACACTCAGTTTGGGTGCCTTCCTTACTCCGGATGTCCACTGGCTCCGTCATGTGCGTGATCCGGCTGGGGCACGGATGCTGGAGCTAATCGCGGCCATTCGAGTCAATGTAAGCTGCTCCACCAGAAGCACCGCGGCGTAGAAGCGGCTTGGCTGAAAATACGCGCCGGGTCTATTTTTGACGGACGCCGCGTCAATTTGCACAGACCGAATGAGTCAAACAGGAAGTAGAGTATCCGGTCAATTTTCAAAATAAAACACCCATGAAAACTCCAGATGGCCTACAGTGGTCAATGTCTGGCCGGCAGAGAAATCTTTTGTTTGTTGATGTCTTGACCTCCAGGGTTTCCGCAGATTATTGCGTGACATTATGATCTCACGATCCGCAAATTCCAGCCACTCGCGTGCGCGCCACTATAGATACGCTTCCAGTGGACATTGATGCCTGGTGATAGAGATTTGATGATCTTGACAGATCTTGATCTTGATCGCGACAGATCCAGTGGACACCTGGCGTTAGAAGTGTAATGTTATGGATCCTCTGTTCAGACATGGGTGTAAACTGTAACTGCAACTTCCTGGTTTCTCAGAGCTAGACAGCCTCAAGGTGGTTATTCTAGTTTCTAAAAATGTGACCTTTCACTGTGCAAAGATGTTGATCTTTTAATATCTCTTTTGCATTTTCTACTCTCCAACTCTCTCTTCTTACAGCAACTGGACCTCCATGCTTGCCCCAAGACCATAGTCTTCATCATCCACTCTTTCCTGTCCGCAAAGGTGAAGCGACTGGGCCTCCTGGCATGATAACGGCCAACCCTCCGTAACATCGACAATAGGAGTATTCAATAAAACACACAGCCAGAAGACTCTGAAACACAGAGGATGTGGCCCCAGGAAAAGATGCTGACTAACCCCTTCCTCTCAGCCCTCCTAGGCCTCTGAAACGATCGTCTCTGGTCGGACACCTGCTGGTCTCTGCAGGGGAATGAAGAGAAAACTGCAACACTGATGGACCTTTTTGTTGAACTTGTAGTTGTAAAGTAAAGAGGTTTTACAGATGGCGTAAGTCAGCAGCCACTTAAGGGATCTGACATCTGTCAAATCTGTCTCGGTGGGTCATCACACTTTGTGATGGCAAACTGTGTGAATGAAATGACAGCCTGCATCTTAATGTTTCGAAGCTTGAAGTCCCAAACATTTTAATGTTGTTTTGCCCCATTGTTCGGTTCTGTTTTTGTTTCATGAGTCACGGCAGGCCTTTGTCATGAGCATCCTTTCATCTTTCAATCTTTGCTTTATGCGCTGTGAGCAAGTTATTTCATAAATGTCCTGATTGATGTTGGACAAACTTTGTTTTTTCTTGATAAAGGCAGCTTCAGTGGAGTGACAGAATGACATGACTGATAACTACACGATCAATAGTCTGGACTGAACAATGTACAGAATACAACTATATGCTTTTTATGTGGATTCTTAAGTTGCCTTTACCCTGAATTTTAATGAGAAAAGCTACATAATTTCTGCTGTAGACGACTTCTAAATGCCAAATCAAATATATACTTTTCATTGTAGCTGAACCACTTCTTTTTTTTCCCCCCTCTGTCTGTCTTCCTCCCTGTTTTAAGTGTGCTTATCCACGGCCTGACAAAGAGAAACGACTAACAGAGTATATTATAAAAGGCTTTTTTTTGTAATTGTGTTTTAGTTTAACCAATAAAGTAGATAAGAACTTATAATTCTCCTAACAAAAACGACACCTCCTTTGAATCTGGATAGCCTCAGTCAGGCTGTGACTGCAGTTTCATATCAGCCGTGTGAAGTACAAATAAGAGCTCTTGTGTTTTTAGAGTCCTGCAGACAAAGGTTGTTCCGTAATCACGTATTGATATACGACAAAGAGTCGGCTGAAAGAGCTCCAGTCCAGCTAAGCTACTTCTCCTGTATTGTTAAGCTTTCAAGTAGAGTTTAGCTCTTAATTAAACCATTTTATAGTACAGTGTTTTTGTCTGTACTTAATTAATCATGAGAGAGGACAAACGGTCCTCATCAGAAACCACTAACGGTCCATTTTCTACACAATTTGTCCAACATTTAAATATGTTTATTTACCATATAAGAGACGTTGAGTTGTTTACATCATGCAGTGTTTTATTATTTGTGTCGACTGAACATCCAAAACTTATTGGGGCCTTCTCTCTGTGTCCAACACTAAACAGACTTGTATTAATATATATTTCAAAAACTAAAACCTGTTTGCTTTCAAGAATAAAAATGTATTGTATATTCTTATTTAAACAAAGGTGTGCCTTGCAGGGTTGTTTGTATATAAACATGTAATAAACTTTGTTAACTTTTATGGATTGCTTTGCATGTGCTTTATTGGTACGCTATAAATGCGACTTTATTTGGTGAGAGGATGGAGCTAATGCTAACACTAGCTGCTAGCTTTGTTACCGTGGTGCATTTACAGTCTATGATTAACTGTGAGGATGCTAATGCTAATTAACAGGCTTAAAACCATTGAAAGAAAAGCCCCGTTTCCACCGAGCAGTGCGGTACAGTTCAGTTCAGTTCAGTACGCTTTTTTTCTGTTTCCACTGTGAAAAGTTGTGGATGGTACCAATGAGCCGTTCTGTACCGTCCCCATGTTTGGTCCCCCCTCTGTTGGGGTACCTAGCACACAGATCTGGTACTAAAAGGTGGAGCTGTGAACACTGCAGTCTGACTGGTCAGTAGAGGACGCTCACTCTGCTCAGGGCTGAGTTGTGTCTGGTTTTGAGGCTCATGTAACCACTGTTCATACTGTGGAGAGTTTTATTAGTAAACTGGAACTATAAAATGAAAGGATGTTTTGCTGCCTCTCACAGCAGCTGGAGTCTGAGGAAAAATAACTTCACTCACTGGACCGACTGCCGGCAACTTTTAAGGTGGAACGTTAACTTGTAATGCTACTCAATGAATGAGTTGACGACATGAATCCATGGACACGTTAAATTTCACTGTGACAACTTTGACCATCACTTTAATTTTTATTGTCTCTCTTGGATGACATACACTTGAAGTGGATCTTCAAGCGTTAAAAAATATATAGTAATTTCAACCAGATTATGTGATCTGCATGTATTCTAATCCAGTGGTTCCCAACCTTTTTCTTAAGGGACCCATATGTTTACCATTGTAGACTTTGGTGCCCCCCCGTACACATGATACACACGCCCATATCCTCGCAATTTTTATATATATATATTATACTATTACACTTTTTATATACTAATCTATTTATTAATTTTCAAATAAATGACTACGTTTGTAATATAACCCTTAAATTTATTTGTTTTTGACACATAACACATTAAAATTATTACACCCCTTAAAATCGAGGGCTTCGTGACACCCCTGTGACACCCTGTTCTAATCTTCACTTGGAGAAAAAAAAAGTGGCAGGAAACGTCAGTCCCGCCTGTTTTATTTTGTTCTGAAAATGTCGGCGTGCAGCCTCATTCTTTGGACGATAAACGAGGTGCAGACTTTCATCTGTGTCACCGGTGAGGAGGAAATACAGTGAGTGCTGGACGGAGCAGTGAGTGACAATAACCCCGCCCATGTTTAAGAGTACTGTTTGTGGTGGAAACACTAGGGTCTAGGTACCATGTCTGAAGGATTAGTGTTGGCTCCAAAGGTACCATACTGAAAGTGTTTGGTGGAAATGGGGCTAAAATGTGATCAACAGAAGAACTGAACATCTGACTCCCTAGATGTTTTTTTTTTATTACAACTAAACATTGAAGGAGACATTTTCAGGTAACCAAGATGTTACAATTAAACTTCCATCACCTGAAAATACACTGAACTGTGTTAGCTAGTTGTCAACAGACGTCCCCACCTGTCAGTCAAAGCAGCCTTGCCCTTAATTACACGTTTGTAAGCCAATTTAAACAGGTGAGATATATTAAAATTTATCTCCATAAAGCTTTCATTAACAGGGAAATTAGCTATAGAGACCAAAACTGTTTCTTGTACCAGGCTGTAAACATGGTTATTACTGCTGTAAAGTTGGGCATTTTAACGTGGGGGTGTATGAGGATTGCCTCAAGTGGACATTTGAGTAACTACAGTTTGTGGCACTTGTGCATTGGCATCATTTTTCAGCCTTTGAGTTCGCAGCTTAATCCTGAAGATTCTTTCCAAGCTTAATTTGGATGTACTGCTCCCCATCATCAAAGAAAACCCAGATTTTGTCAGAGCAAAGGAAGTCCTGGTGGAGCTGACACCTGCGTCTCAAGCACACATTCTCAAATCATATTTGTTATCATCTTTATCGTCTAATGATTCTCAAGATGGAAACCAAGGCACGCATTTGTAGGAGTGAAACTGTGACCCTGACCACTTGTGAGAAAAGGACTGAATAAAAATATCTCTCCCTCCACCTGCCCATCTATCCATCTGCTTTAATAGCTCTCTCAAACAGTCTTGTAAAAAGTCCTTTTTTTTAAGTCAGTCCTAATGCACTTTTCATATCCAGCTGCAAGTTTTAATGTCATATCTCATGGTCTTTAACGATCCGTTCCACTGCGCCGCTTCAGACAGCACATCCAGCCTTTGCACAGTCTTTATTTAACAGTCCCGGCTGGTGGTCTGACAGTTTTATTAAGTCCAGACAGATCTGTAGAATGGGAAGTGCAAAGATGATGATGATGAGATGCTTAAGTCAGCGGGGTGTGTGATGGAGACAGTTAGGCCTGCTGCTAGCCATTGTAAAAGGAGCAAGCAAACAGGCCCCTCTTATATGCTTTTACTGCCATGAGGCAGCGTTATCACTGAGGCGCAGATGCTGTTTGTTGCTGTGTAAAGTGCCCCTGTGTGTGTGTGTGTGTGTGTGTGTGTGTGTGCATATGCTTTTCAAACACACGTGTGCATTTGCATGTGTGCGCCTGAACAACAAATGGAAGCGGGCGCGTCTAGTAATAACAAACTGTGAGTTGTGTATCAGCCTATCAAATCAGAATAGAGTGTTCACATTTGATCATATCTTCTCTCTCTCTCTCTCTCTCCCCTCTCGCCCTCTCCTCCCCCTCCCCCCCTTTTCAGCCCCCCACTCCTCTTGTTGAGATGTTACCATGGTAACGGCAGGGCGCTCTCAGATTGGCTGCGTCCGTCTCTTCGCCTGAACTATGGTTTCGCTGCTGAAATTGCCAATCAGCCTCTCAGATCCGCTGGAGAGGAGGAGGAGATTGTGTGAATATATTTTGATTAACAAAAATGGAAGGGCACTTAGGAGGGAGAGGAAGGGGGAGAAAATTGTCAGAAAATATGATGTTAGTAAGGGAAGGGGGCGAGGAGAAAATGTTGCTCTGGATAGAATACACTCTGCAATCCCTCCTTTTGTGCTGAAGCCTGGAGAGCAAACACTATTACACTCAAAAAAGAAGGAATATATAATATAATATTGACTCTAAATAAGATTGAATAGGCACTGTAACACTTTTGCCGACCGGGCATTAAGGTCTATGTTTGAATTTACATAATAACAACCAGGAATATTGTGTATATGTAGACATTAAAGATGAAAAGACTGGAGGTGAGACAACTCTGCACTCCTATTTAAATGACTATAGTGCAGTTTTTGTGTTGTTTTAGTCCAGATTTTATTCATACTATCTCATCAAATCAAAATTTAGTAGCATGACGAGGCAAAGCGGACATCACAGATCAGTTTCCACTGTCAGCTGCATTATCAGCCAACAATAAGGCATCTTTGGCAACTGTGATGAAAGTCTCCCTTCAGAAAGATGGTCTTTTTTTTATAAAACTGTGCTGTCTGTGCAGCAGAGAGAAACACAAATACTGCTGAAATTGGTGCAACATGACTGGAGAGAACACAGGAAAAGGGCTGTAGCATTTGCTTTTGCTCAAGAGGTAGAAAACCAACACCTACCAGAATGCATCGTGCTGCACAGGACCAATTAACGCTCCTGCTGATGGATGATGTATTGTTAAACCAGCTGTTTTGACCAGGCCCTCAGGAATGGACAATTTTTCCCAGTGGCCACCCGCGATATTGCAGCAAAAAAAAAAAAAAATCAGATATACTTTAATTCCTCACCGTTGCTCCAGTGTAAAGAATACATGGTTGGCAACATTTTCCTCGTAAGCCATGATTATAAACAAGACATCTGTAAAACTGTTGACAGGACACTTCAAAAACACAAACAAATTCAGTTATGACTCTTTCTATTATGAATTTTTTGTTATCCATGGTGGCTTTATGTTTGGAAAACTTTCCTGGAGCCAAGAAAAGCAATCTGTGACGTCATCACAATGTAAAGTCTACGAGCCGAGCAGGAACTCGCGGGTGAGGTTAGCTGAAGTAAACGCGGACGCTAAAAACATTTTTTTGACGTATGTGCCATGGATGTATTAAGAGACCTGGATACAGCGTTGAAGGCGGCCCCCGTTCATTCTTCTGAAAGTTGCTCAGTGGGGCGTGAAGCCAAAAAAGCTCTGTTTCTGTGGTATGAAATTACGCAGATGATCGAAGCTCCCCCTGCAACATTCAGCCCATAGAGCAGGCGCACTAGAGACTTCCACTGGATGAGCCAGATGTGTCTGGTTGAGTGTTCTGCTAACGTTGATAATAAAACGAGTCATTTTGCCGAGGCTGTGATGGTTAAAAAAAATGTATCCACTGATTGACAGATGTCTCTCCCGCCCGCCCTACTTGGAATTTTGCCACCTTAACTTTTGTTCTTGACCTGCCATGTTTCGCCCTGATGCTGCCATTAAACTATAACGGCGCTCGGCTGTGTTATGCCGGCGTTAAAGGACAGCTTTTTTCGTCAGTGTCTGGCGCTGCAAGGCACTGCCCAAGCGCTAGATTTTGACAACTTTGGGGCGGGGAGAGAGGGGCGTTTCTCTTTAAATCCACTTCCATAGGCTACTCTTTGTGTCCGTGGTTGATGGCATACAAAAATGCAGAGGTGCAAGATTTAGTTCGAGCAAAAGCTCAAGAGCTGGAGAGATGAGTTTACCAAAGTTCATCTACACATACAGCCACATTGTTCTGGTACAGAGCTGGTTAAAAATCTCCTTTTAAAGATTTTGTTTGTCTCTAACACTGGGATAAAATTGGGATCCTGTTCTTTAGAGGACAAAGGAGAACATTCACAAATGTAGGAAACCTACTGTGGCGACTTGTTGGCATAAAAGAGCTGTAAATATTAATAGGCTTAAAAGCGCCAAAACACTGAAATGATCCAACAGTAGTAAACCAACATCAGGAGCAAATAAACAAAACAATCACTGAAATACTACATGAAGTAGATTCATCATGCTGTGCATTTTAGCACAGTTTGCTGCCCTACAATCAAATAAACCTGATTATTGTTGCACCCCAGCTCCAGCATGTCGTCAATAAAATGTTTCCATAACTGTAGCTTTGCTCTCTTTCGCTCTCTCCATCCTGTCGACTTTCCATATTCCAGACTAATGACAGGTTTTATGTCCTAAATGCTTTACAGCTCCTGTAAAAATATCCTATATGAGGTTCCACCATCAGTATTTTTAAAAGTTTAACTAATCACAATCTGACATTTTTACTAGTTCTCTTTTCATTTTTAATCATTCGTACTTTGTCAGATTCTTTGTTAAACTAATAAATTAGACAATGATGAAAAGTTGTTATTTAAATGGAAAGCAATCAAAGTGGATATGCCGTTTTTAAATGACAAAATTAAAGTGTCCTCTTAAATAACTGCTCAGGAAGCATTCTGCGATGGCACGGGCCCAGCGTGTCCATTTGGCATCATTTTTACACTTTATTACTTTATTAGAGCTTCATCAAGTGAAGCATCACTTCTGTAAAATGAACCATCAGTAAAGGTGTTGATCAAAATCACCAGTATGGCTGCGTGCTTATTGTGTTTACCGTCGCCATCATTTCCCTTTGTAAAGCCATCATCACACTCTTCAGTATACAGTAATCACTATTATCATCAGAGCTGTCATCATCGTCATTATGAAGGCTGTGCGTCTTGTCCTGGGGTCTGACTGAGTCATCGCTCTCGACACAGATCATCTTTACAATGCTGCGCATAATCAGGAGATCAAGTGTGGCTGTGAATGCAAAGCTCATAAAACTGAAATAGCTACAATGTTTTTGCCAGACTTGTGTGTCTGTGCACCTGAGATCAGCGCTGGAATGTAATTAAGTACGTTCACAAGCAAGGTAGTGATTATAAAATATTTCGGGTGGGGTGTGCTGCAGTTCTGCATGTGGTTTGTCCAAGTGGTGTTGCCATATCTGTTGCTGGTCTGCTGTGGGGCGGCACAGTCAGTGTCAAACACTGCCTCTTTATTTGACTACTTTTAAATGTATTGACAAGTGGAAAGTGTAATATGAGTGTTAAAGTGTCGATCATGTATAGCCCTGTTTAAGTAGGAATTGTGCAAATTTGCAGGGAAGCCCAATCAGTCTTCGTTCAGCATTGGCAGTATGAATCAAAATTGGGAGTGCAGCAAAATGTGCCTTTTTCGGTGCAATGGCGGTGTGAGCAAGTAACAAAACGTGTAGCTCAGTGTGTGACATCTTGCGCCTTGCTCCAAGGGAAGCCGCGGCTGGCCAATCCTTCACCGTTCCCGTCATTTAACGGTTAATGGCCTCTTCGTTTGCGAGGGCAAGGAGGCCGTGCAATTCCTTGTCTCCCCAGTTGCTCATCTTTACAGTTCCTTTCAGGTTGGTGTCGACGTTGTTTGCGTTTCCCTCTTGCTACTAGCTGCTCATTCCTGCTATCAGCTGTTTCCTGTTTTTAAGTCCACCACCTCATTCTTTTTAAACCAAAAATGTTCCGTTTACCCCTACGCGGCGGAAAATTGGGCACCTCGGATCAACTCTCCAATCCGGCTCTGTGTGTCTAAACGCTTGCAGCTTTCCTGCAAAACAGCCCAACATTCGCCGAAAATCTGGCAGTGTAAAGGGGCTCATGTTGCACTGCATGAGTAGGCAAGAGCGTAACACATTTAGTTTTGGCTTAATGCTGTTCGAGATTAATTATTTATTTGTTTTATTCCAACAACATGCACATCTCAGCTACAAATGAACAGTTATTGTTTTTTTCTAGGACTTACCTTTCTTCTACAATCACACCGAGAAGTGGTGGAAGTTCAATGTTACAGCGTTCCCAGTGGGTGGCGTTAGCTTTAACACTGGCTGGAAAAGTCTGTTTAACACAGTTAAGTCAATACAGTTCTATCTCTATACTATATCCATCCTTTAGTCTGTCATCCATATTCAGTGGTTGGACCGATAGATGTACATTTATTGGGTGACATAGATCCACATGTCACAATGTGAGTATTGAATGTATGAATATTGACGAGACTGTGAAACTGTGTCAGTAAGATACCTGACAAATTAAAACACAAAGTATATCTCATTTAATTGAGGACATTAGTTCAAACTGAACTTCAATTTTAAGTGCAACAATGCAGTCAGTCTGCAGCTGATCAAGACACAAAAGAGGACAAGGTCCAAAACCTGATCACATTTTATGATTGAAACTTGTTTATCTATGATTAACAGTGTTTGCAGTTTGATACGGCAACAAATTAGTCCAATTTTAGCAACAGTAACAAGCTAAGCTAATGAGAAAGTACTCATTTGCAGACTTTAGGAATTTATTATCAGCTTGTTGAAGGACATTAAGACTTTATTATCGTCTTATTTAAGGGCCGTGGAACTGAATTATTGTTGACAATGTTTAGTTTTATTTTATACTTATGAGGTCCTACTGATCCCAGATAGCTAGGAGAAATTAAAAATGCATACCAAACAAAAGTATGAGTCTCAGGAGGGTATCACTGATAGCCCAGTAATACACAGTGTAGTCATTATTAACATAATGCACATTTTTCTGTCTGTACTTAGGTCCCTTTATTGTGAGATTTTAAATGCAGGACTTCTACAGAGCTGTGTCAGTAAACCTTTTGTGACCAACTTTATTGTTTTTGTCACAGAACAGCACCAGCATGTATTAGTGCAGTTGACAAATGGATAATTGCAGATAAAAACATGGAGGAAAACAAATGAAAAAACAAGAAAACACAAACAAAAGAAACAATTCATCCGCCCACACAGTCCAACCCTCTTGATGCTTTGCAGTTCAGACAGTTACCAGACTATCTGTCAGATACATTTTACATATAGGGTTTAATAGCAGCTCTTGCCTCGATCTGTAGGAGTGTTTTTATACAAGAAATCAACATTTTTAAAGCTAAAAGACTAAAAAGAGGAAGCCTATTATTTAATATGGTAACTATGCATGGCTTTTTAATCTTTCAATAACACACGTCTTGGGTAATCTGCTAAGACAGCTGCCAACAGGTAAGGATCCTAACACTTCACTTAAATTTCCACACACTGCAAATTACTATCAAGATGTGCTGGCTTTACATTTACCAGGCCACTTTATTAGGTACACCTGTTCAACTGCTTGTTAACGACAATTAGCTAATCAACAAATCTCATGGCAGCAACTCAATGTATTTAGGCATGTAGACATGGTGAAGACGACCTGCTGAAGTTCAAACTGAGCATCAGAACTGGAGAAGAAAGGTGATTTAAGTGACTTTAACGTGGCATGGTTGTTGGTGTATTTCAGAAACTGCTGATCTGCTGGGATTTTCACACACAACCATCTCTAGGGTTTACAGAGGATGGGCCGACAAAGAGAAAATATCCAGTGAGCGTCAGTTCTCTGGGTGAAAATGCCTTGTTGACGCCAGAGGTCAGAGGTCAGAGGAGAATGACCAGACTGGTTCAAGATGATAGAAAGGCAACAGGAAGTCAAATAATCACTGGTTTTTACCACGTCCAACCTTGAAGCAGATGGGCTACAGCAGCAGAAGACCACACCAGGTGCCACTCCTGTCAGCTAACAACAGGAAACTGAGGCTACAATTCACACAGGCTCACCAAAACTGGACAATAGAAGATTGGAAAAACGTTGCCTGGTCTGATGAGTCTGGATCTCTGCTGTGACATTCAGATGGTAGGCTCAGAATTTGGTGTCATGGATCCATCCTGCCTTGTATCAACGCTTCAGGCTGGTGGTGGTGTAATGGTGTGGGGGAGATTTTCTTAGTACCAACTGAGCATGGTTTAAACACCACAGCCTACCTGAGTATTGTTGCTGACCGTGTCCATCCCTTTATGACCACAGTGTCCCCATCTTCTGATGGCTACTTCCAGCAGGATAACGCACCATGTCACAAAGCTCAGATCATCTCAAACATGACAATGAGTTCACTGTACTCCAATGGCCTCCACAGTCACCAGATCTCAAGCCAATAGAGCACCTTTGGGATGTGGTGGAACAGGAGATTCTCATCATGGATGTGCAGCAACTGTGTGATGTCATCATGTCAATATGGACCAAAATCTCTGAGGAATGTTTCCAGCACCTTGTTGAGTCTATGCCACCAAGAATTAAAGCAGTTCTGAAGGCCAAAGTGGTCCAACCTGGTACTAGCAAGGTGTACCTAATAAAGTGGCTGGTGAGTGTATGTTAAATGTACATCCAGCAGTCACATTCTGCAGTGTGTATTGCAGCAGACAGATGGCAGTAGAGTATTGAGGAAAGAGGGGTCACACTGGTTTTAATTCAGCAGCAGAAACAGTAGGGGTCTCTGTCTCTCCATACAGAGGAGTCACAAAGACAGCTCTGGTGTTCAGTGAGGGGAAGAGAGAGAAAAAGCATTTAAGCTTTGATTGGTCCTGACCTAATTCAGAACAGGACATCCCACAATATTCAATACTCTATTTCTTGTTTTCTCTCTCTCTCTCTCTCTCTCTCTCTCTCTCTCTCTCTCTCTCTCTCTCTCTCTCTCTCTCTCTCTCTCTCTCTCTCTCTCTCTACCCTCTATCTTTTTTTTCTTCTCCCTCTTAACACAAAAGGACTAGAGAGAGGAAAGAGGGCAAGAGATTAATACTAAGGCTCGAGCTGAGCAATTCATATTCCAATTGGAGGAGCATGTTATCTATTTTCTCACACTCGTTCATTGTGCTGCTCTTCCTGAGAGGCATTCGAATCAAAGCAACAGGAATCAAACAGGACTTTCAAGGAACCGAACAATGGCGACAACATTTAGTCTAGGGTTGAACATTTCAACCTTGCACAAGAACCCAAAAGGAAACAACTGCGCAATCACTTTCACATCAACTCCTCAATAACCGTGTCAAATATGTACAGAGGGGTGGGTGGAGGGGTTGGGTGGAGGGGGGGTGAGGCTAAAGCTGAGTCCTGTGTCATTGGAAAGTCATTCATCCAAGCTTAATCAATCTAGGTTGTTTGATTCAATTCAAACTGCCTCCCGGGCAGAAGAAGAGAGGAAGAGAAAGGCAGAAAATGAGAGTTGAGCTGAGCTGACTCTTTCTAACTTTGACAAGGCTTCTCGCTGTCTCTTGTCTCCTTCATTTTCCCCCCTTTTCCCCCTTTCTTTCTCTCTATCGTCCTCTCATCCTCCTCCTAGAGGCAGGAATTATAGGTACTCATTTCATGCTAAGGCATAGCTTGGATTTCTTTTTTTTTGTCAGTCACCAGTATTTTTTTAATATTGTTATTACTACTGTATGTCTTAAAGACCAGGTTAGGGTTATTAAATATGCCAAAGCGAATTGTATTTTCGCTCAAGTAAGCTCCTTGGAAATATTCCATCAGGGCACCCTTTTATTCTTTCCAAATGTAGTTATGAATTTTAAAGTAGACTTGTATTACTGGAGGAGAGAGGTGTGTGATCAGAATACTGAGCAAAGCCCAGATTGGAATTCCTTGTTCTTGGAGCATTGAAAGGGAGACTGTAGCTGTCAACAGGAGGGGTAAAATAAAATAAAAAAGGGAGAGACAGGGAGAATGGGGGTTAATATTGGCAGCTGGTGATGATGAGAACACTTAAGTTTGTTTTTTTTCTTTGTTTGAGGCTGTGGAAATTGGCCAGATTGCTTTCAGAAAGGTGTTACGTCAAAACAATTCACAAAATGAGCGCGTACAGGCGATAGCTGATAAAGAAATTACAATAAAAATGCATGTTTTCCGTTGCCTCTCATGCTTTCAAGGGTTAAAATGCTTTTTTTTTTCATAGCAACACCATCATATAGACATTCACATCCAACACCAACACCCCATCTTGCCTTCATTTTTTGGTATTCATGAGCATATGCTCCTGTGTGAAGTCCCCTGTCAATAAATATGCACAGTCTTAATTGTTCCCATCGTAATTAGACTACAGTTCTGTTCTTTTTGGCTCAGGTGTATGTTAAAGCTCTTTCTTTTGTTTGTGGTTTGGCACCTCTGATGATTTCCATGACAATCATTTGAGTGAGCGAGGAAGCGAGAAGAGGGGAGAGGGAGACAGGGAGAGAGAGGAGGTGAGAAACAGTTGCTGGAATAAAGCCCCATCTCAATCTGAATAGCTTATTAATAGAGCTGGTCCCAGGCAAACAGATGGCAGCTGCCAAAAACAAACAGAGAAATCACAGAAATGAAAACCCTAATTCAATTAGGTGGGAAGCATTCCTCACTGCAGCAGTTATTGAGCAGTTTCCATTAATTTGATAATCCATTTTTTTTTTTTAAAGAAACGTATTAAAAAGTGCCGTTTTCCAGAATGCTCTCCTCTGTTATTATCTGAGGCTGACAAGCAGAGAAAGAGGAGGCCGCAAGCTGCATGTATGTGGGTGTGAGAAGAAAACAGGATTTAAGTCATTACTGGCTCACGGTTAACAAATGCAATTAAAGTTACTAATGAATGATAAAACTGCAGAGTGTATAATAAGAATTTATAGTTTAGGTTAGAGGAGTCCGAGAGATCAGTGACTTAGGTTCTGGGCTGTTTACATATTAGCATATTAACATCTGTAACAATGAGAATAGAAAAATCAATAGGCTTTTGGAGGCTGTGGGTGATGCTGCGGTTGTATCTTCATCTTAGGGACTGTTTCAAAGCTGTGTGTGTATTACGGTTTCATAGTCTTGGGACTCAGCAGACAAGAAACTGTAGAAACATCTGCTTTGTAGCCGTGCAAGAGTCGCAGCTCTTGAGATACAAATGTCAGTCTGCCAGTCGACTGAAGTATCTCAACAACTATTGAATGGATCCCAGTAGGATGATGGGTCAATCCTACCATCCTACTGGGATGTTATCAGCCCATTAAATGGCTGTTATCTGTGGTTTGAAGCCTATGGGTCAGTAGGTGCCTTCTCCATCTACTGGTTGGTTCATAAAGCTGTTATCAGCCCATTCAATGGGTGTTACCAGTTTGTGAGGTTTCACTTTTTACTTTCCTGAGGTTTAGGCACCAAAATGACGTGGCTAGGTTTAGGAAAAGATCATGGTTAGGTGTAAATATTGGCTTCACAGGAGTCTCGCATCCTAGTCTCCTGGGTGAAAGTCCTGTGTTTTGCGGGATGTATACTTCTGTGTTGACTTGCTGACATACCTATGACGTAGGCTCTGCACTGACATAGAGCCTATGTCGTACCCTATGCTGAAACCTGACATGCAGCTCCCCAGAAATGTAAAATGTCACGGTGATGCAGACCTTCTGGCTATTTTTGTAAGCTGAAACCATTTCCCTCAGTGGAAACAAAGCTTTTATTTACTTTAATTTCACAGATAAGAAACAATAAATTGTAAGGACAATAAAGCCTCCACAAAAATAGCATTTTAAGTCTTGTGTGTGATTTATCCTGCCTTCATATGAGCAGAGGAAATCTCTGCTCGTCATTAGGGTAATTTACACAATGTAAAATGCCATAGGCTTGTGCTAATAACGTTAGCATGTTGTATTTGTTTGGAAAACGTGCTTAGTATAAGACAGTTATTTTGTTGGTGAACACTGAGAGTTGTAATGGAGCTGAATTACCTTTGTTAAATGTTGCTGTTATCCCTGGTTTCATATGAGTAGGGGAGTAGTCTGCCAGCTGCTAGGCTAATTTATACAATGTAAAATGCCATAGGCTTGTGCTAAAAACATTAGCATGTTATATTGACGGGGAAAATGTAATGTAAAGCATTATTTATGTACTCATGGTTGAAATTGTTGCTATTAAACCATGTTCAATGTGTGTTTAATGTGTGTTTAATGTGTGTTTTGAATCAACGAAACTTTACAGCACTTCACAAAAGGCCAACTAGTGTTTTGGAGGTGTAACTGCAGAGTGACACAGACACACCACCGCACAAGTATAAATGCTCACAACAGTGTAGGCTCTGCATAGAGCTGACCCTTTTGTGTTGTGTTTTTCCAACACTTTCGTTTATGAGCACATACCTGCAAAACTAGATAATGCTGGCGTGCTAACATGCTAAACTACGATGGTGAACATTGTATTTGCTTAACATCAGCATTTTACCGTTGATCCTGTGAGCACGCTGGCATATCAGCGTTACAGCTTAGCTCAAAGAAGAGCCTCAAAGAGCTGCTAGCATGGCTGTTGACTCTTTGTCTCGCTGTGATACTAATAGCCTACATTGTATGATTTAACACAAATGATGTTTAACAGTAAGGCTCAAATCTGATTCTTGACCCTGGAAACAGCCATTAACAAAACAATCACTCACATGTAGATTATGTGATACTATCAAAGGCTCCAGAGAGCTTATAAATGGATCTTGAGCAAATTTTGTTTTGTCGGCTGCTGTTCCCAAGGTCAAGAATAACATTTTAAGACTTGGCAGAAATCTATCTTGTTTTTTTAAAAAAAAAGCATAATTCAGGTCACGTTACATTTCTCTTAAAATATATCTGCTGTTGTAAATGAGTAGTTTTGAAGCAGCAGCGTTGCTTCTCCAGTTTTAAGGTTAAATTTGCAACGGCTGAGCACAAAATTTCAGTAGAATTTTATTTCCAAGGATTCTCTTCCATACTTTGACTGAAGTCTCAGAAAACTTCCCCTGAACTGAGCCGCACTGCACATGAACTCCCGACCTGCCTCACACAGCTGCTGCCCTTCTCCATGGCATGTCAGCTCATCATTGAAAAAGCTATTCTTCTGCAATTCACCTACTCTACTGACAAGATTCAAAGGATGGATGGGCAACAGTGAGAAAAGAGCTAAATGCTTTTAACTGAGCACTAATATTTATTTGTAAAACCCACACGTTGTCACCGCATGGCCTTCATCAGGGTGTGTGTGGCAGCACCTGAACTTTCTGCCAATGATTTAGCCCGGGATGATCCTTTGAATTGAATCCCAAGTTAGAATTCAAACCACATTTTTTCACCACCTCCAAACCTTTTAAGTCAATTTCTTTAAAACCAGGGAGACTGATTGAAAACACTTTGGAGTGACAGAAAGTATCATTACTTGGAAGAGAGACAGAGAGGGAGACAACTCAAGAAATAGAAGGAAAAGATTCTGCTGTATTTGATTTCAGTGAATGCAGATGCACCTGACAAAAATAAAATGTCCCCTGGGAAGAAAGAAAGTTTGTCTCGCAGACGTAAATGAAGAGTGATAGGGCTTATTAAAGATGGAATGATATATTGGATTTGAAATATGAAAAATTGCAAACAAGCACAAAGCATTCTGCTGTCTGCAGGTAAATAAACACTGTAATTGGTAAAAAAGGAAAAAATATTTGACATACCATGTGTCAGACACGACGGAGCTCGCAGTGACTAAACAAGACGATCCAGTTTGTGTTCACTCGAACTTTCTTTGAGTCGAATTAATGAACAGCTGAGACATATTTAAAATTTGTCACATTTTACCATGAGATATTGTCACTTTTTGTATTTTTAGAGGAAAAGACATACAGAAAAAAATTAGCCAATAGTTAATTAGAGTCGTGACTTGCTGGCATTGTCACATGTAGTTCATTCCATTTGTATAATATCCTAGGAAAATGTGCACACAGTGGTTCCTGTGATATCCTACAGACATCTTACAAATAAAGTTATGTACTTAATGTAGAGTCAGGGAATCAACATAAAACTACGAAGCTTAGACTTGGGCAAATAAAGTTACTGTGGCCTTAAAATGTCTCATGGTTTCAAACTTTGGTCTTCTGGGGAAAGTCCTGTGTTTTGTTACCCATCCACCACCCCAACCTGTGTCCTTATGGGGTCTGCTGGGTGCCGGTTCCATCTTTACTCCCATCAGCACACTGGTTACATGATCGCAGCCTTCCAAAGTGGGTGGGTTACACAGGAATTACTGGCTCATGATTTTATAGAATATACTAATTCTGGGGCATTACTTTTCGGAGGAAAACATTCACAAGAACAGTCTGAATTTATTGTACCATTTAACTACGAATAAACATAGATGGCTATAGTATGGGTCATATGGGTCATGGGGCGGCAGTAGCTAGGTCCATAGGGACTTGGCTTGGGAACCGAAGTGTCGCTGGTTCAAGTCCCCGCCTGGACCAAAAACATGGTGCCAGTTCACCTCCTGGGCACTGCCGAGGTTGCCCTTGAGTAAGGCACCGAACCCCCCCAGCCTCTCGGGGCACCTGTCCATGGGCAGCCCCCTCACTCTGAAGTCAGGTTTCCATCCGAATGTCTTGAAATGTTCGAGCAAATTTAGTGGAAATGCGCAAAAAGAAAATGCGGCTTTATGCCCGTTTCTATTTGTTATTATTTTGCGATTACTGAGAGGAGAGTGCACCATGAGATGACATCATCAGAGAGCGTCTCTCTGCCACAAAACAAACAACACACTCGGCTGACAGTCAACAACTGATCATGGACAGATTCCTGATTGACCTGTCGGCGTTTGGAAGAACTCTGGTCACCATTTTGTCAGCATTCACCGCGTACCGAGCCATCCTGAAGAAGAGACGACAAGGAAGAATTTTAATGTTGAGAGTACTGTCGGAAATAGCTGGAAGGAGACCACCGCGTACCACCAAGGTATACATGTGACATGATATCCAGTCCAGACATGTGACGTGTATCCGGTCCAGTCATTGTTTATCCGCAAAACTTGTTTCCATAGCAAAAAGTCGTACTTTCCTTTTATCGATACGCAGACAAATCCACCCCCTCCAAGCGTAAAAACTTTTTTGCGAATTTTCGGCCTTTTTTCGAATTTCTAGTGTTTCCATTAATGTTTATTTTCGCTATTTTTGAAAATTCGAATAAGAATAGGTGGATGGAAACCCTATTTGACATGCCTCCATTTAATGCATGTATAGGTCCCGTTTGTGCATGTGTGTGTATTTCGGACCTGTGTGTATATGTAAAAAAAACAACAACAGAGTCAAAACATTGAATTTCCCCTTGCGGGATTAATAGAGTATATAAAATTAAAAAAAACAAACCCTGCCCCCTACATGTTAGCAGGAGGGGCATGCCAAACTAAAAAAGTTCAAGTCAAGAAAAATTCCCAAAGATGGTTTCTGTAGTTTTCATCACACCGATACATGTTCAAGAGATCCTTTTTTTTAAGTTTGGTTTCAATCAGTTATCTGATAATACGTCATGTAACGTCATGATTGACTCACACTTGGGTCAGGCAGGTGTGGGAGGGACCTCAGATACAGCGGCTCCACACAGCAATGACCTCTGCACAGACTCCGCCCCAAAATGATGCCATGTAAAGTACAAAGGAAGACACTACTAAAAGGTTTCATCTTGATGAATATGGCTACAGCTGCAAAGATATCAAACTCATCTTGAAATACAGAGTACAAGTGAAAGATAAAGTTCAAAGAGTTTTAAAGTGGAGAATAAAACCAAAAGGGCAGTGAAAATTGTAGCATTTAGCAGTGGCTAGCATCTCAGAGAGATTTGCACTGACCTCTAAATCATATGGCAACACATTCACCACCAAAATTTAACAATTTGAATCACAAAAACACATCAAATTAATCTCAAATTGAACATAGCTCCTTGGTTAAAGTGCTTTTTTAATCAAAGAATAAGACACAAGTGCTAACTGGGATGGATACTATCTACTAGCCACTGCTAGCATTCTGTCTTTGTTTTGTTTTGTTTTTCAAACTTAACTGATAATATTTTTTATCTTCTAGAAGAAGAATCAAAATAATAATCAAACATCCATGTTGTGATGGTTCAGTATTTTTATTAGCTGAGTAGCATTAGCCAATCTAACCATCCTAATTAAGAAATATTTTTTTATTAGACTTTACCTAGAAATGACAAAACTGTTCCTCACACGTCCTTCATTCATGTTTCCTGAGAGTACAGGAGTTTCTCAGGCCCCAAAGAAAAGCCGCTCAACTATGCAGCAAATGTCTCCCAGTGGCCACTGGCAGTACTGCAGTGATAAATACCTGCAACTGTAAAGAGATGTCTGGAAAACTGGTCAAGGTCAATTATGAATCTTTCCATGGCGGTTTCATGTTTGCAAAACTTTTCTCAAGCCAAGAAAAGCAGTTTAAATATCCGTCACGTCATCGCAATGTGAAGTCCACGAGCCGAGCGGAAACTTGCGGGTGAGGTTAGCGGAAGAAACACTGTTTCGCATATTCAGTGGGCTGAGTACCGCAGAAGTAGGGCGGAGGCTAGGAAACTTTTTGGCATACGCGCCGCAGTTTCCGCTCCATTTCAGAATACTACTAGATATGCTGGGAAATATTTGGTATTGTGAGCGTTACCGTTAGCTTGCTAACAGCCTGTATGCAACCTTCATGTGTACCTATGGACAAACATGGTGTTTCATTTTCAGTTTTGGTGTGTCACAACGGTGATGTCTCCACAAGGAGGATCAATATGTATCAGTTTTTGATGTGTCACACTGCATGGGAGAAACTGATGGTTTTCTCTGTACAAAGGAGAAAGCTGCAAAAGCTTTTTTGTCTGCACTAGAAATCATTAGCTGTAGTTTGCTGCTATTAGTGGATCAAGGAGAGGAACATCTCATAATGTAATCACTGAGCAAACAGGAAAGAACATTTTCAACTAACATTTAATTCCTTTATTTTCATAAATGCCTCCTAAATAGTTTGTGTGATAATTAAATGACTAAACTAAGCGATGCTATTTCAAAGGATATCACAGGAATAATAAAGTGAGGACGAACTCAGTAAAAATACATTGTGAAGTTACATTTAGTGTATGTTGGCAAAGCATGTTCCACAGCTTGGTTGCTATGGTGCCGATTTTAAGAACATGGACCTTTTTCACCAACCAAATGCTAGGACTGTCTATTATACAACATGCCAACATGTTGCACTATACTCAATTGAATCTTTTCCCAATCTCATCTTTGAGCCTATTTAAATAGTGTTACATGCCATGTGCATGACAGAGCTGAATACCTTACTTCCTGAGTAACTATTTTGTATTTTCATAACAAGCCTTTAATCCCAAACATCTGGACCAGAACCTTGTTACACTAACACAGCCATTTCTCTCTAACACTCTCCCCAACATGCAATTATTGGATGATCTAAGGTGCAGCATGTGTGGGCGATATTGCTCAAATAGAGCAGCTGCGGCGTTTAACAAACATCTGAAATGACTGCATATGGCTGGTCCCGTTTTTTTTTTTGTAGCTCCAGTGTGAGGTGATCCAGGGCATAAAGAGACCTGACTTTCACAGACGACTGCAGGGGTGATGAGAAAATAGTTACGTGTGTGGTTCTCAATCTGACTCATCTCCACTTCAAGTCAAGACTTAAGAACTGCTGAGATGGAGAAATGTGAGGCACTATTATTTTACCTCTTAGTCAGTGAGCACAGTGGTTTCTCTTCAGGGATGTGGGCTCCTGCCCCGTACAGCCCACAGCCAAATGAGAAAGAGAGTGAGAGAGACTTTTCTTCTTATCAAACAAGTCTCTCTTCCGGCCACCATTTGCTTAATGCTCTCTCTCAGCCACGGTTTTCATGGGTCCATAAAGATCAAAAGTGCAATATCAGCCTGTTCAAATCACTCTCTCTTCCTTGGTGAGGCAAAAAGATCTGCTGGACATATGCAACCTCTGAAATACCACATGTTCATACAACATATTCAGGTCTAAAAAAGAGCTCGAAAAGAAAAGAAAGGAAAATATGTAATTTACTTTTAATTTAAAGTTTCTTTGTTTTATGTTGGTTCAAACATGCAAAGCTATAGTCTAGCATTAAATATATGATCTGCCGCTCCGTGGCCAGTGCATGGGTGTGGGACTAACATTTGTAAGGCCACATGTTTATGTGGGATTATTATATGGAATCATGATTGATAGTTTGAATGTTTCTGCAAACTATATAACATTTTATTACCTATTTTATGGTTATGTTTGCTTTGAATTCAGTTATGTCATAAAACACACATTTTTCCTTATAAAAGTCCTCTGTACTCTTATATTTTTTTAAATTAGAAACCTCCAGTAAAACTTTTATTTTTTTGGCCGGTTGTAGATAGTGGAAATAAGCAGTGAGCACAACACTGACACACTGGTATTACTGGCACTGTTTAGGTTTGTTACAAAACAGTGACCTATTTACACACCCAGCAGACACTGAGCAACACTCGCATCATTTGAACTCATGTTCACTCTCTTATTCACTCTCCTTTTAGCTCTGGTTTCGGTCTCAACCAGCTCCTGAGGGAATGCTACAGTATGTTCACAAGCTTGTCGCTAAAGCCCAGCTCAGACCAAAGATTCACAACAAGACAAGTTGAAACAGGCAACAACTTGCAATGCGCCGTTCGGCAACATTCTAAGAACCTGCCAGTTCACACCAATGCAACTAGATGAGACTGTGTATCATTGCTATGCAATAACTCTCTGTACTTCGCTTCTGATTTGCAGCTTTTCAGACTTATTTTGTGGCTGAATATAATTTGTAGCTTCTTAAAACATGTATGAGGATAGTGATAGTGAGATACTGGCTACAGTTATATTTGTAGTAGTGATGAAATGGTGAAAACATAAACAAAACGAGCATCAGATGGACTGTATTCCTAATAAATACTGCACAAATGTAAGTAAGCAGCGGCAATTAGTTAGTCAGTGAGAATGTGCATGAGGAGCCTGGTCTCACTCCAGCGCTTGTGCAGTAACTTGCAGCATCCGTAACCAATGAAAAAAGGTTTCCTTTAACGTCAGTGTGATACGTGGCTGGCTGGCGTTACAGTTTAATGGCGCCCAGCGGCATCAGGGGAATCGCGACAGGACAAGGATGAAAGTTAAGGTGGCGAAAGTCTGACTGGGGCGGGCAGGAGGGGTGGTGGACGGGTCCAACAAACACTGACTTTCACCCGGGAGAGCAGTGTTGGTGTCCTGTAAGATTATGAAGCCAAACCCCTTTTTTTTCCCTAAACCCAACCACATGTTTATTGCTGAAGGGAAAAAAACATCAATTTGCGTTGTTGTACCAACGTAGTGGGTTTGATTTGAAAGAGACTGTATGTAACCATTCAATTTCCTGTAAAAAACAGAAGTGTATTTTGAAAGAAGACAATGCATGTGACAGGCAGAACTTGACATGGCGTCCCAGAACGTCAACAACCAACGCACCCAGGGTACCTTGCACATCATATGTCGAAGTGAAAAGTCCATGACTAAACGTCAATATTTGACGAGGGCGGAGTGAGAGTGTTTGTGCATGTGTGTGGGGGGCATAAGCACATTCAGCGAGCAGCAGCGACCCATCATTTGACACTGGCACATCGTGGGGACGGAAATAGAGGGCTCGGCGGGGACAGAGCACCTGTCTGCGGCCATTTTGACTTGACCAGTGGACTTCACTACAAGCTGATTGGCTGTAGAAGCAGGCGACGGGCCTCATGTTCTGAAACCATCAGCCAACTTGAGTTGAGCTCAGACGGTCAGTTCACATCTCAGCAACGTTCTAAAACGGTTTCGCCTTGTCTCGAATCATTGGTCTGAACTGGGCTTAACTTTGCTCATATGCTGTTTGATGCAGAGGTAGCAGGTGGCAAACATTTGGTTTTAGAGACTTATCTGAAATCAGCTACCTGCTAAAAACAACGCTATGCGAGCGGCGAGACTGATTCAAAACAGTTGCTGAAAGACCCTAAAACGTTCTGTGGAACTGAGACAGGTTTTGTTGCTTCGAGTAACTCCTTTCACATACAAGTATGTGATTGTTTTAAACATAGTAACATGATTATAGTAGCTTTAGGGTTCGGTCACTAATATATATACTACGTAGTTAGGAAAAGTTAGGAAGTTAGTTAGGAAACAGTAACTGTTCATCTAAGAATGTATAGTTATAACCGATCGACCATTAACAGAAGCAACATCAGAAAATATAAAGCTTGATATTGGTTATATTGGCTCTGTGCAGACATGATATAAAGGAAATGGACAATCCAGTGGGAACAAACAAACAAAACACACTAACAAGAAAGATTAAAAATAGAAAAATAATTGCTGGCAAATGGGACTGAACTCTTAAACCTCAAGGCCACTCCACTGAAACTAAAACTGAGAGAGCTGTCCTGTATCTGCACACATGCCAGCTTGTGATTTTGAGCATCAGTCACTTTAATAAAAGCAGTCGTGTTATTTTGGACGTGAGATTTCTTAGATAATACCATTTTCTAATGATCCTGCAGTGTGAGGCAAAGTAGCCAAATTGATATTGAGACATTCAAATATGGTTTAATCCAGTCATAGAGAGAAGTTCTTCATCACCTGACGTTTCACAATGAGTCTGAGGGAAATTTTATATGCAAAATAAAATTGCAGCACTGGTTCTTTAAAAGACAATGAAACCACGCTAAGCATTTGATTATTTGCGATATCAGAGAAAACAGGAAATGGACTAAATTTGGCCACCGCAGGCAGCACCTGATGGTTGTCAAAGCTGACATAACATATACGCCTGATTACGTAAATATCCACAGGTGTGAAACCACAAGTGTTCTTTGTGCCTCACGTGGTGTGTCCTATGTGTTGTGTCTCTGTTTGCTTCAGAGTTTTTGTGCATGTGAGTGAGCTGCAACTGTCAAATTTAGATAACCCACTTTGTTCCAAAAAGAGGTCTTTGACAAAAAACCTGACTGTGATTAACGTTAGCTTGCTTAATTGCCAAATATGCTAAATTAGAAGAACTACAGATTAAATTCCTGTATTAAAATATTTAACCTGCTGGCAATATTGTGTTTTGTTGATGTACTAATTTATCTTGTGCAGTACAGTCAGCATAAAAAAGAAACCTTAACTGATTCTGAACACAAAGCGAAACCCATTTCTTGTTAAAACCACCCACATTTCCTGCTGTTTGTTGCTCCACCGCAGCACCAGAGTTGCAACTGAAACGTTTTGCCTGTATGCTACAGTGGCTGGCCTGTGAAAGCTTGGTGTGTTTGGTGCTCTGTGCGTGTTTCGAGCCTTGAGTTCACCCATAGCACTGACCTTCTGGCCTGCATCACTTTAAACTCAAAGAACAGATAAGCTCCTGCTAGCTGGTCGTCTCATGTGGTCACATTAAACCATATTTATATTCACGCTCACATGAAAACTGATGCTACATTGCTGCACCACAACAATGAGAAAATATAGAACATTTCTTAAGAAAATAAAAGGCTTCTGACAGGGTGGATCTCACTGTTGATGGTGATGGAAATTTTCAACGGTTGGGCTGAGCGACTCCACAGACACACACACTCACACACGCTGAGGTTGACCTCATATTCATCTACAAACATGCTGAGCCTGTTGTACACGCATGGTTGTATTTTTAATAATCAGTAGCATACATAAATAAATAACTAAATAAATAATGGTCTGGCAGACGTGCACACGGCTCTCAACGCTGAAAAACATTTAGCAGAAGTTTGTTTTAATGAGTTGAACATTGTGCTAATATATTTCCTTTTTAGGACTCTGGACATTTTCATCATTAGTTAAAGCTCAAAAATAATTTGGTTGAATAAAAGATCCTCATAGAGAGATTACAGTAATCTGTGATAAAGTCTTCAGGCTAAATAATAAGTGAAAACAAACACCAGAGTCCAAAATTTCAGTTAAGGGAAGTTTGAACTACACAAGCTGGACTAATAAATGAACCTGGATTAATGTCAATATATACAGAGGGCCTGAGAGGCAAGGTGAATTTATTTATTTATTTATTTATTTATTTAGGTGGTCAATTTTAGCCAGAACCTATATTTATGTCAGATAGCTTCTCTGTGGGAGATAATATCTTGCACGTAGGGGGAAAACTTTGGGATTAATTACGCTAATATGAGAGTGCAGAAGCCAGGCAGAATGAAGCGCTTGGTGCACGATACAAAGGGCACTGAAATTTCAGCCAAATGCAGCATTAAAAAAAGTGTACCTTCTCAATAAACAAACAACAGAGTCAGCCGTAAAACATAACAGAACTGTGCAGTGATGCACTGTCAGGATTCCATTTCATATGTACAAGAAACGCCCGCCCACAACATTCAGGTTCCCACGCGTGCACTATGCATCTACTCAGCATAGCAGAGAGAGAGATTGATTAGTTTTGTTGCATGTTACTGAAACAACACAAAACTGTGATTAGCTGACCGCGTGAGTTTCGAACCAGTCAACGGACCAAGTTTACACAGTCATCACTGCTCTCATACAGTAGCTCATAACGCAGAGGGCCAAAACCACCACACACAGCAAGGAGCAGGACAAACTAAGGCCCGATCACACAAGGTGTTTTGCAGGTTGCCTTTTTTTTTTTTTTATTGAATGGTACAAATAAAAGAAAAATGCTTGCTCAGCTTTTTGTTGTTGCCAGGCAACCAGGCCATCACCTCCTTATTCTAACCTTTCTGTGTAATCAATCTACCGTTTATTTACTGATTTTATTTATTTCACTGTAATTAGTATTTAGTTCCTAAAATGTTGACGCAGAGGGTGAGAGGCTGTCAGCTAAAAGTTTGTTGGGCACAGGGAGACGGAGATCTGTGTGGGGACAGGAGACCCTAAAAAAGAGGGTCGATCACAAGGAGAACCACCAGTTGGTCCAGGAGCTTCACCTCGATGACGGCCGTTTCCAGGCATATTTTAGGATGATTCAGGGGCAGTTTGACATCCTGTTGTCTATCAGCAGGCTGTATAGCTCTGGGTATCCAGCAACCGCTACCACCAGTTTCTCCCCCATTGTTTACCAACTGTAAACTTGTTGTCATGACGACCACAGAAGCCCCGCCTCTTAAATCATCCCATTGGACAATGGGTGGAAAGCTGAGATGACATGGGGTACTTTTGAACTCGAGGAGCTCAAAATGTTCCAGCAAAAATGCCAGGTGCCTAGAACGCAGAATCGCGAGGTGTATCGCAACAAAAAAAGAAAAATGTTAGCAAATAGCTTCATTCTCATTTACAACAACCTCCAGCTGCTCGAACGCCTTCTTCAAACGCAAGTTTTGGCCAACATTGCCCAAAACAATCAGTGAATATTTACAGTCTTACATAACTAAAAACATGAACTATATTAAAATCACCCACAAAATTATTTTCATTTAAATTATTACACTTTTGATTCAGTGTTAACTGTGAAGCTTTTTTCCCATCACATTAATTTTACTCTATCCTTGATGGATACCACACTGACCCCATCTTTGTCAACCACCCTGCTGTTACTGACGCCATCCATTTTGTCGCTGCCTTGGTCTTTTTTGAATTGTATGGAAACCAACAAGACGGCTGCATTCACCTCTCCTCAATGGCATCCTCCACCATAAATTGTAGCTTTTCATTCTCCGTTGGCCTCATGACTTTGACTCTGAGACGAGGGATGGGATTAAGGGCGCTGACGGGGGAGTGTCAAAGTGATACTGTCTTCCCGCAGTATTTACTACAGTATTACTACACACAATGACTGCCGGCACATCTGTGCATGGCAGCGAGAATAAAGGAAATAAGATATTGTTGTATGCAGTACAGCTGGTGAGGAGAGGCAGCACCCAAACACAGAGAAGACGGAATAAAAAACACATAAGCAGATATTCATACAAACACATGACGTACACAAAAGGCGCAGACGGGGCTGCGTGGCTGCACCCAAACCCTCTTTTATCTTGCGTTGCATTAAGAATGTATGACTGTGATTTTCATATAATGTGTGTCATATCACAAAGTGGCAGGTTCTCCAATTGTCCAATAATGATCTATTTGCCAATTCAATACTATTGAGGAAGAGACGGCAGGCAGACGTAAAATGAATAAAACATTGAATGGAGGGATCGTGACAGTTCCATTTCAATCTCTCCTTCTCTCTCTTAGAAAGTCTCTGAGAAGACTTGTGTGCAATTGGGGTAAAATCAGTACTTGGACGGTTGCCTGAGTTTGTGTGCACATTGCATTTCTCTGTTCTCTTTATCTCACACTAGACGCCTACGATGCACCACTTTCACAAGCAAAGCAAACGTCTTCTCGCATCTGCTCTCTTGTTTGTTAAGATAGTTTACTGGCAATATCCACGCTGGCTGGTGTACTCTGTATCCATGGCTAATTAGCTAATGCCATCGGAGCCCTGAGCTAAATATAAATATAGGATACAAATGTGACCCTATTAAGCGCAAACACACTGTAAAGTACAGTAAAGTTGGGGGTGTTGGTGGATCTTTAAAACAACGATTATCGTGGCTTTTAAATAAAGAAGGTGTGATCGTCTTATTAGAGAAGGGGACAAAAAGAGACAAACAGCCTGCAGGGAAATTAAAAGACATCAGGCTTGTTCACTTTTAAACTTTTTTTTATTATGCAGGTTTGAAATAAAAGAAGCATTGTGACACAAAGAGATGCTGCTGGCAAGGAAAAAAAAAGGAGCAGCACCCAAAAAATGTAAAAAATAAAGAAAAATCATTGTTGTGGTCATCATCATTTTTATCAAACCAAAGGAAATGAAACAATAAAATAAAATACACCTCCATTGTAAGAAGCAAAAAGTGATCTAGTTTCTTTCATAAATAAGAAAACCTGTCAAATGGCTGATGGGCAACTAGAGCGGAAAACAATATATTGATAACCATTTAAAATATTTATCATTACTGGCTTTACAAATAAAATAACTACAGTTGGCAGGGTTTTTTTTTTTTTTTTACACAACTTAAAATGTTATAGTTCTGTAACAACTAAAACTGAAATTATGCTACAGTAAAGAGATAAATACAGATGTCTTTGTCAGCAAAATGCATTTCTGTTAATCACACAAAAAGTTAAAAAGATGAGATCAACACAACCAAACACCAAGTAGAAACTTATAAAAATCACTGTAATGTGGATGTGATGGCTCCATTCACATATTTCATTACTTCACTTCTGCATGTCGAGGAGACAAAATTGACATTATGGTCAGACGAAATAAGAAAAGGGAGGTGGTGGTGGTGGGGTGGGGGTGGGGGGGCGCATTTTGAGGCAATATCTTTTTTTTTTCCTCTCCACCTGCAACATTATATCTCATTTTATCTCACAGCGTTTCTTTCTCTCTTTCTATCTCTTTCCTCTCTATCTCTCACCTGGCTCTTTCCATTTAATGATCTGCAGGACACATATTGTGTATTCAGTTTTAGATTGAACTTTATTGGAAAAAAACACACCAGTGAGCACAGATTTAATGCAAGAACGAGAGTGTGAAATACTCCTCTGAAATCCAGCTGCACAAGGCTGTTAAAATTCACGAGAAAGACTCGACACTCGAACACTGAGACACTCTCGCACGCAAGTGTGTGTCCGTGCACATACACACATACACACTCGACTTCACACGCCATGAATGGGGTACATTCTAACGTCCAGACACACACACACACACACTCACACACACGCACAGAAAATGACTTACATGTAATATTAAAGAAGAAACAAATCTATCTGGACTTCCAATTCCCAATTTGATCCCATAAAAGTGATATTTACAATCACACTGTGACAGCTCAGTAGACCTCAACAGGTCTTTAATATTAAAAAAAGATTCCTTTTTGTTTTGTTTCTTTTCCCCACCCAAGCTTTTTGTATCAATTTGCAGGCCCTTAAGCAAAGCTACCATAACATCAAAGCCTGCGCTGAACCTACTAGAAGTTAATATTTTTCTACAGTACAGGGCCCAACGCTTATTGGCAAAAAAAAAAGAAAAAAAAAAGAGGAACAATTTTGCAAGCCAGAAATAAATAAAACAGCAACGACAACAACAACAAAAAAAGAAAAAAAAAACACAAAAGGAAATTAAAATGATTAAAGAAGAGGAAGAGTATTTTTTTTCTTCTCATTCTAATTAAAGCTGGATGGGGTCCCTGAGGGGACTTTGATGGTGACACAGAAGAGGAGTGCTCCACAGCCCGGCCTGTATCGGAGAGGGCATAGACACACAACTCAGAGAGGAGGGTGGGAGCGGGAGGGGAGGGGAGGGAAGGGAAGGAGGGGGGCCTTAATAAGTGCTTGGCAAATTTTAAACAGCGAGAGGACTGCTAATACATTAAGTGGTACAGACAGCAGTCATCTAGTCAAAAAACTCTGGTCACAAATTCTTCTAGAAACTGAGAGAAATAATAATTACATTGACAAAAAAAGGTGGCGGTGGTGATTCGGGAGGCGGAGTGTGTGTGTATGTGTGTGTGAGTGTTTGTATGTATGTTACTGTATGTGAAGTGTGAACTGTGTGTACGTGTGTGCATCAGAAGAGGGTTGAGGGGATGTGGGGGTGGAGGGAGGGGTAGGGGGGTGGGGGGGTGAGAGTAGACTCCTCGGTGTCGTATTTGTCGACAGAGCATGATCTTCAGTTTCAGGTGAGGTAGAGTGGCTTGTCCCTGCCAATCATGCTGCCACTGGAGAGAGGGAAAAAACAAAAACACAAAGGCACAGGTTAGATTACAAACAAAGAAACAGCCGTAAAGGAAACACAAGAGTCATACACAAAAGGACAGAAAAATATGAGGTATATTTTCCTCCGATTGTGAATACTTTTCCTTCCCTGATGGTCACAGTTTACCTCGCCTCAACCAAAACCCTGTAACTTAAAACATTTATAGTGGTTTGGCACGATGAGCAGTGCCGCACCTAGCACACTCTGAGCCCTAGGCAAGGGCCCCCCCACCCCAAAAAATATTATTTTGTATTAAAAACAAAAACAAGACCTGAAAAATGAACACAGATAAACAACGTAGCCAACAAACAACAACAGTAAATAACAAACTAAAGAATACAGTTTTTGCAAATTTGCTAATTTCATCTTTTTTTGTGCTCCAATTTGCTTTCACCTCTCAACATAAACGCCACTCCACCATATCTATGTTCTGACAGTGATCACTCACTGATGAACACATTAAGAGCTCATTTATACCCCCTTTACATACAAAAATAGATACGTCAATCCATGCCCTCTGTTACCTCTCTCAGCTTACCAGCTCCGAACCTTTATCGGGAACACGCTGGCTTATCAGCATTAATTTTAGCTTGGCTCGTTATGAGCTGGTAGCTAGCCTATAGTGGTCCGGACCACTCTGCAGAAAGAAGGATAGCAAGGGTACCATTCACCAACAGCACAACGAACATAGCCTTCTCGTAAAGTTTAGCAGTAGCCCTGAGCTTATCTAGACACTTAATTCTGCGGACTATTTTCAGTCAGTACGTTTACATGCAGCTTGAGAAAATCTAATTATTGGCTTAGTCCGACTGAAACTGGACTTTTAAATGCATGTAAACAGCTTAGTCCGACTGAAATTGGACTATCCGTAGCTCGACTAACACACCTGGATAATTCGATTGAAAATCTAACTATTGCTGCATGTATCCACTTAGTCCGACTGGAGTTGGACTCGGCGTTCTGCGCATGCACCACTTTTTATATCGCGGGCTTTCACCTGGAAGAAGAAGGAGATGACGTAGCAGCAGTTCACTCCCGGAAAAACAAACAAACACCATGGCGACCGAGAAGCAGAAGACGCACTTCTAGACATACGAGGAAACTGCATTCATGCTCCAACAGCTAAAGGAGCTAAACATTTTGAAGTTTGTAGATGGTAGGAAAATGCGAAATGCGGATTTAGCTTTTTCTTCGGGTCAACGGGAACTAGTTCAATACGCACTATATTAAGTCAGACATTTTCTCTTCTGCATGTATACTCAGACAAGCATGTAAACGTACTGACTCTTTGCTGCCTGCCGTCTTAAACCATCACAGGTTACCCACAAGGCCACCGGCCCTGAAGGGCAAAAGGGTGAGTCGCAACACTTCATACCGCCATGCATCCTTTGTGATAGTATAGATCAGAGGTGTCCACTCTTCTTTGAATGGGGGGCCAGATACGTTTATATAAAAAAACACCTGGGGGCCGGCTGCATCTCGTATCATATGAGACGAAGGCAACAGCCCTTACCGTCTACTTCACGCTTCTTTGCTGTGGCTATGTGGGCAACCTGGCAGGAAATGTCTGCTGTTGGGTAACTGTTAGCTTGCTTTGGTTTACCGCCTGTTATATCAGCTCCGCCTTTGTAGTTCCTACTTGGTTCAAGTCTACAAACTGTATGACAGTTCTGCCATCATGGAGTAAACAGGAAAAATGCAAAGAGATTTTGCTAGATTAACCAATATCGTGTCACAGGCCACGTTTAATATATTTTAGAAGTCAGTCCGCGGACCACAACTGGGCCCTCAGGCCAGACTTTGGACATTCCTGCCATTGATACAACCAAAAGATGGAACTAGAGAGCAGAGTTGAAAGGTTCATACAACAAACAAGGTGACGGTGGAGGAGGTTGTAGTAATGGCCCTTGTAGAGGGCGCTGGTGTTAGCTGAGGCCATTAAATACATCGCGACATGTGGACAGCGAATTCTTTTCACTGTATTACCCATTTCTAAAATGTCATATCTTGTTTGAACTACACTACACTGCCCCCACGATCAGAGAACGTGCACAAATACAGACGAAATGAATGCAGAGTACGAACAAAAGGATCTCTCCTGATTTTGACACCCCCCTCCTGCCGCCTCTAGGTGGCGCCCTAAGGTTGTCGCCTACTGTATCTCTTATGGGAAGATCCACCACTGTCGACGAGCACTGTAAACTCAGAACATATTTAGCGTTTCAGGACTGCTCAGTCTGCCAAACCGTTTAGTACAATAGCAGTGAAAACTTGTGTTCGGGAACATCTGTTTTTTCTTTTTTCTTTTTTTACTGCAGTCTGACAAACACATGACAAGCTCTATTATCTCACCATTACCTCTCCAGCTGTCTCACTGCAACGGAGCTGACAATTTTTAACACTCACACTGTGAAAGTAGTGGGAGAGACGTTTGACGAGACTATATATGCATATTTCTAAGGGACCTCTGGAGTAATTCTCAGATTGGACTGTGTCTCTCTGACAAATTCAACCTGAAAAACTTCAATTAAAAATCTTGGCTTTAACTTTGTCACAGTGGCTTAGAGTAAATATATCGAAAAAAGTAAAAGAAAATGTCCATGTGGTTGAACTTAATTAATTTGTCTCCGTTCAAAATGTCCTTCAGGACTTCACAGTGTGACCTGATGAGTCGCAGTAACAAAGGTTATTGTGGAAAACAGACTGTGGGAAGCAAATAAAACAGTCTCCTCTGTCTCCACTGACCTGCAGTGGTTGCCACACTCCCGATTGCAGTATTCACTGTCCCAGTCGTGGCTCTGAGCCACTCCAGGGCCTGGACCGGGGCCAGGGGCTCCTGGAGACTGGGAACCCCCAATGCTCTTCTGATACTCTGACTGGAGGTGGGAAAAACCCTGGAGAACGAAAGGAGAAAATTAAACACAACATCTCACAGTATTAACTACCTCGCAGCAGCGTGTGTGTGTGTGTGTCTGCAGATTGTCACCGTACCTGCTGCCCAGGAGGTGGGGAGTGAAGAGAGGCCTGCAGCCCCATCTGGTGAGAGATGATTGGCTGGGACTGGACCTGCTGCATGCGGATAGGCTGGTTGAGGAGCGAGCTCTGGTGCAGGGAGAGCTGCTGGTGGGGGTGAAGGGGTGGGCTGATCTGGAAGGAGGAAGGGGGAGAGGCACTAATGCTGGGCAGCATCTGCGATTGGCTGAGCGTCTGCGACAGGGTGTGGCGAGGGGCGTGTCCTGCGTAGCTCTGCAGGTCGGTGAGAGGGAAGGCCCCGGGCCCCAGGTAGGGCGACGACGGCTGGGGGGGAGGTGGCACGCTGTACAGGGGCGGGTTGGCTGGCATCATATGTGGAGAAGCCTGGCTTGTTTGGGCACTTTTTGTCTCCACGGGGTCATTATATGTCTGCAGGGGACGGAGAAGGAAATTAGTTACACTCGTTTACCTTCAATAAAGTGGTTCAGATAACCCGGCTAAACTGTTGGCTCATGTCAAGGGTGTAGGTTTTGTTTCAACAGTGAGGGGACACATATGAAAGGACATTTTAAATATCAAACCCTTGACTTCCTTCTAATTCCTGCAAGTTTTAGGCACTAACTTGTGCCTTTTCTGCTTGATTTAATGGTAAAAATATCCTCTGTCCTGTCTGTTATTGGGGTGGACAAATGCACGTGTTCTAAATATTAAAACGGATGTGTCCCCTGCGTCCCCCTGAAATCTACACCTATGTCTCCTTTACAACCTGACGCTCATATGTCTTCTCCTGTCTGACTTTACTGACGTTGCCATGTTCCCAAATCTCAGCTTTTTCAACAGAAGTGACGGCCAAAGTTACAAAACTACTGTAAGACCCAAGTTGTAATAAACTGTAAGGATAAATCATATATTCAGTGAAATATTAACAGTGTGCACCTTGCTGAAGGGTTTATGTAATGGTTAGGAGTGGAATATTTAACATATTTAAATCTGAAGGAGTCCTTATTAAAATGCGGATCTGTAAGATTTGTGTTATTTCTTTTTTGGTGTAAATTAGCTGTAGGATTTTTTGAGCTGCTCCCCTCAGCCTCAGACAGTATCGTTAGTATTGTGAGCCTGTGTCAAAATTTTATAATAATGGTGTGAACATTATACTAGGTTATGCAAATATTGTGGGGCTATAACAGTAATAGTAACAGCAATAAATTATGGCGTCAAAAATAAAATTTTGCATTGAAAAAGGAAGCATGGGCAGTAAAAAAGTTCAGTTTAAAAATAATAAAACAGGCACTAAAAATCATTTTTTGTTTATTTCTTATTTCATACCATTTTATTTTGGTTATTTTGTTTTATTTTCATTCATTTATTTTGTTTCATTTCATCTTATTTTAATTCATTTTATTTCATTTCCTTCCATTTTATTTTATTATATTTAATTTTACATTGTTTTTCAGTGACTATCTTCAGATTTTGTCTCTTCATGTCTCTTTTTTCAGTCTCAACTTTTTGTCACTGCTTTGGCGTGGAAATGCGAGGTTAAAGGGGAGGGACAAGGACAGCATTGTGTCAATATAGAGAACGTCTCTTCTGGACTTACGGTCCTTCGAGCGTGACATGAAGAAAAAAATCTGAAGACTGTCATCGAAAGTCAGAATGCAAAAAAAAAAAAAAAAAAAAAATCAAAATAAAATCCTTTTTAATGCCTGCATTTTATTTTTCTGTGGAACTTTACTCAGTGGTAATGTTTCCTTTTTCAATCCTAAATTTTATTTTTAATACCAAAACTTACTGTTGCTGTTCAAGTTCCATTAAATATAGTTCAGGACAGATATGAGCATGCAATCGCTGATGGAGCTGATAGTCATGAGAGGATAAAACTGTCTTGTAATTCTTCAGAGAGTGAAAGAACTCTCTCAGGGAAGTTTAAAAAAAGAGGAGCAGCATTTAAATAACTTAATGAAATCATCTGAAAAGTGACGTCGCTCCTCTTCCAAGAAACTTTAACATGATGTGACAATGTGCTTGTAAACAGTGAGCACTGTAACCCACAGTATTTATGTTTAGCCTCTGCGGCTAACGCTACCTCACTCTGTTCCTCCTCTCTTTATTTATTTATTCCACACAAACCCCTGTTGATGCTGCGAGCCACGACACACACATTCATTCTGCAGGTCTCTCTGTCTCCCCTTCTTTTTTTACGAGGTGGCGTATGTATGAAATACATCCAGTGTTTCTCATTAACTGTCAGACGGGCCGGAGTGATGTGTGGTGGTCTGCTATTTAGTAATGGCTCACATCCATCCCTCTGAACCCGTGAAATAATCAATGGAACGGGATAGAGGGATGGATAAAAGAGAGGGTCAGATACATTTGCAGGGTCAAGTGGAAAATGAAATACTGAAGAAATGGTGTGAAGGGAGAAGGAACGAGCGAGAGGACGGGTGTGATTTGTTTCACCTTATTTTATTTTAAGGGGACATTCTTTGGGCCGATGCATCGCGGCACAATGATTTCATATTCATCAGAGGAAATATATGATCAGTATATGTGTTAAATGAGTTTGTGAGGATTGAAACATTTATGAAATCTGTGAAATTCACCAAATAATTTAGACTTTTTTAAATAACGGTCTCTACTTTGGAGTTTTTGGGATTCAAATGAACACAAGAGAAGTGGCGCAGCATACAGTGGGGAGCAATCAAACTTTTGTTTTTTCTTCTTCTCCCAAACAAACCGAACATGCGTCACCAAACAAAAAGGCAACAGGTGCACGCTGAAGATGTGAATCCTTCAAATGATACTCCAATTACCTCCAATTCCACCCGCCCCAATTCACTTTGAAAAGACTCCTTCATTGGTAATTAAAAAAGAGAGTCGCGTTGAATCATGAGATTCAGCCCTGCATTCAGATTGGCTGGTCCTGAATGAGTGAAGGGGAGGGGAAGGGGGTGTGTGTGTGTGTGTGTGAGGGGGGGGGGTTGCAGGTTTATTTTTGTTAGTCAGTTTTTTGACTGGCAATCTACCAACATATAGTATCAATCAAGCCTCTGTATAGGAGCTCTGACATGAATGTCTAATTGCACCAAAGACAAGAGATGAGAATAGTCTTTTTAGTTGAAAGTATGCCACAGTGAAGAGGCTGATGAATTAACTATTCATGCCTTAATCAAGGTGCTTGTTTTCGGCCCATGAGCGTGAGAGGAAGTGTGGCGCTGTGCGGAGGGGGGGGAGGAAGGAGGACGGGAGAAGAGGGAGGGGGAAGAGGAGGAGCTTGGGATATGCTAATGCAATTTGGAGTTGTGTTTTGGAAAACAATGCAGAAACACTGAAATGAAATGCAGCGCACCCACAGATTGAAACACCCCTGTACTGTGATAACTATTGTATAAGCCTCGCAGATGTACAAAGAATTTTGGGAACATATTACATCAGCTTGTTTTTTTTAAAACTTTACCAATGTGTGGGGATTTTTTTTTTTTTTTTTACAAACCCGAATAGAAAAGTGTTAATGTTCTGGGCTAACCTGCAGCAAAGAGAGAGCAGTAGGTGTGAGCAAACCTCAGCCAACACATTAGTGGCCCATCAGGGAGGACAGAAACACCAGGAGGACAGCAAATGATAGGTAATGCCCACTTCTACTCTTACATGTGCACACTGATGAGCACGCGCACACAGACGTGTACTGTTACTTTTCATTTCTCCCCAGGTTGCAAATTGGGTGTGTTTGAGGCCTAATTTTCACTGTTCTCCTCTGAGCACACACACACTCTCTCACACACACACACACACACACACACACACACACACACACACACACACACACACACACACACACACACACACACAGATATGCACAAACATACTAACCCCTCGGTGCAGCAAGTGGACCCTTTCCTTGGAATAAGAGTGAGAGGAATTCGCTGTCTAATTTATCATCCCTTATATCGCCGCTGACCCATGTATATCAAAGATGTGACCCCCGTGGTTACCTTGGAAACCAGACTGGCTCTGTAGGCGGCCAGGGCTTTCAGGTACTCCTTCTTAGCAGCCTCTGTTTTCCTCTTGTAGCTCTGCAGGAGCAAACACAACAACAACAACAACGATTGATTACAAGGTGATGCCAAAGGCTAAACTGACCCTGTGGTCCACACTGGCTGATGCGGATGAGATTTTGGGAGTCATGGTGTGATTGCGTGACCCCGTCCGTGCGCTCTGCGATGAAAAACATATCAAATGTATTCATAGCACCGTTATCAAGTCAAGGAGATTTGACCATCTGCATGATGCTGCTGCATTTGAATCATTTATTTCCTTGAAAATGTCCAGAATGAAATGCCGAGAAAGCTCGTGTGTGTGCGCTAACGTGAAAATGGAGTTTGAAATATAATGGAGCTAAATGAGGAGTGAGGAGCTGTTTGTCATTTTGTGTGTTGCTTTTCAGCCTCTTCCTCTATTAAGGCTGCTGTTGCTCATCTCTTAATCAGAGCTGATGTCCCAGCAAATCATTCAGACGAGGAGGAGGGGGAAAAAATAAAAGAATTCAAAACAGCATTAGCAAAGAGGCAATCTCAAGCCTTCTGAATGAACCTCAAATGATGCGTTAAGACAGGGAATTCAAGTTAATGTCATCACATGTCACTCACGGGCTCTTTATAGCTGCCACTGCCTTTTTGATGCGGGGAAAACAAGTCGCAAAAAGTCCACCCTTAAATCGATGAGGAAGACTCAGATCTCAGCTCCTCTCTGGAGCATTTTAATATGAAGGAGGACGTGTGTTTCTGTGTGTGTGTGTTTGTGTGTAAATGCTGCAGATAATTACTGATCCTCAGTGAGAGACTGTCTGTGGCTCCATGGACGGGGTCATTTCTTTCAAAGAGGTGGGGTAGAATAACCATTATGCATTCATGTGTTGCCAAATGCACAAAGGCTGGCAGCTGCTAACACATACAGTCAATAAACAAACAGACATACACACAGAACAGCAAACAAACCGGGATGAAGACGGATACAATCTCTTGCTCAAACAGCTGATGTTTATCCTCTCACTCATCCCTATTTACAATATTATTATTATTCCCCCTCCATGATATACATTCAGGTATTATAGAACAAGGCTGCATTCAATTGAGAACTTTAAAAAAATGCAGGAATACACCTCAATATTTCTTAATAAAACCGCAAATCCCTGTTAAGAAATGAATTACAGTTTAAAAAAATAAGTGACAACCTTACCCCTCACCCCTTAAATATTGATAGATCCATGGCTGCCTCTTTAATGAACCCCAAACTTCTCCCAGCAGCTTTAATTTCAAATCAATTTAACACAGCTAATGATTCGCGCAACGACGGATACTTTTAAATAAATTACCATGCCTAAGGATGTCTAATTATTCCAAAGTGAGTGGATTCATTAGCAATTGAAGCCGTCAGAGGCTGCAGGTCAGTATGAATTAAAAATAACAAAGCTGCAAGGGGAGAGCATATGCCTCCATCGTAATCCTGACACAGAGGTGTCCCGCCTGAATTAGCCCCTAATTGTACCTTAATGAAATGTTCTTGTTTGATAACCAGTTAATTACAGGAGACAATAACTCCGCACCCTGCTGACACTGAAGGGAGTGATTACCCCGACGACCGAAAAACCGAGCGACCGGTGAGAGGAGGAGGAAAAGGAGGAGGAGGAGGAGGAGGAGGAGGAGGAGGAGGTGGAAGCAAACGGGAAGTAGGGAAGGTGGAGAGATGAGAGGGATTAAAAGGAAGGTAGTGGAGGAGAGGAGAGGAGAGGACGCCGAGGTGCAAATTAAAAAGAGAAAAAAACAAGTGAAAGTTAGACAAAGAGGCAGAAAACAGAGTAAAAATATTGGACGGATGCTAAAACACAGTCTGTACAAGGAATTTAATATCAAAGCCTGCAGTTTAAACTAAGTGACAGTGTTCTTTTCCTTCTATCTCTGACCTTTCACTGGTACACAACTCCAACACAGCAGACTCAATTAAAAAAAGCTAAGGTCTCTCCTCCCTCCTACCCAGCTCCATTATCACTGTTCCTCCCCACTGCTGTAAAAAAAAAAAAAACAACAGAAAATTGATCTTAATCTTAAATAACAAAAACAAGGAAAAAATGTTCCTTTGTGTTTCTGGGCCAGCTTTAACATGTAGTCACCTTGAGGAATAACGCAGCCCAAATAACGCATTGATCTTGCACTATAAAACAAAGGCCTTCGGGAATTAAAAAAAAAAACGCTGTATAGCGTGCAGGCATTCGAAAACATCTTAATAAAAAAGAAAATATGAACATAAACACGAAGAGAAGAAAAAAAACCCCACTTTGTTCTACCAAACTCAAGGGCGACACTGGAGAATACACAACAGTGCGAGCAAAGTGGGGAAAATGCACACTGAAGCTCAAAAAGAATCACAGAAAGAACACAAATCACAACAATGACACTTGTGATCGTTCCTTCAATAAAATACAGCGATAAAACACGCAGCCTTCAATGCATTCATGTGAGTTCTGCTGCATGGTGTGTTTGAGGAGTACTATAGGTAATTGGAAACAGGGGCCACGTTCTAGTTAAAACAAAGCTGTGTGTAGGGGAAGGGGTTGTGTTTACATTCTGGTGCTCCTGCATGGCTCCAGAGGGTCTGACTGTGACATTATAGAACACACCTCATCGGTCCTATGGAGATGACGTGACAGCCCATGTTGGAAGAAAAGAAACGGCATAACAGCATATACATCAACGAGCCAAGAGCGGGGAGAGATAGAAACTGTACATTGAGAATGTTTAAGGATGGATGAGTGCATTTCACCGGGAACATTCAGCAGTTGCTTGTTGAAACCAAAGGCAGAAATTTTAATACATTTAGACTTTAATGAATATGAACATGCAGCAGCTGAATTGGTTACACAGTGTAAATACACGGTTATCGAGTTTATCCATTTGTTGTGCAGGAAGAAGTGACAGTGCTAGTCACAGAGAATAATTAGAGCAATCACAGTGTTATTGCCCAGACAGGGTACTACATTTCATTCCATAATGACATCATTACCTCAAGTTAATTATGTGTCTTGCAAGGTGACACGTTTGATTAAACACATGAATGCACAAACAAATCAAAAAATTAGCCGCGGAATGGCACGATAAATGGGTGGATTTTTAATGGTGGAATTGCCCTTTTGTTAGTTTCGTCTCTGTTCTCAGGTAATGCTGTGAAGGACAAACGCGTTTAGAGAGACAGAGAGGGAGATTTTGTGCTGTAGATGGGACTCTCTCTGTCTCACTCTCTTTTTTTTTTTTTTCTGAGGTGGAAAAAGAAGCCAGGACACAAAGGGTTAAGAAGCACAAACAATAACATTTCAGGAGCAGATGTCCTTGAGGCAAAACCAAGGACAAGGCAATTGCTAATCTTGTATTCCCAGCATGATCAAATCACCAGGCAACAGATATAAATAAAAGGACAGGAAATGAGGAATTCACATTCAAGGGTGTCAGCGGCGAAATGAAGATTCATGGTGAAGAGCCCCGGTGAAGGCGGCAAAAATTAACTGCAAATAAAAGGGACAGACGGCCTCCAAAGTCCAGCGTATAAAGTAGGTTTGGTGGGAGAAAAACACACACACACATGCTAGATAGGGTCTAGTCGACGGTGGCTGGGGCTGAGGAGAATGGGCTGCACTTTGTCATGGAGACAGGTGCTTTTATTTGACACCCAATAGGCTGCGCCCTGACTGGATATTCTAAAAATATGAGTCTGCGCATGATCATCAGACTGTCTCGTTTTCCATTCATTTCACACCATCATTTGTTACCACAAACACACAGAAACCCCTTTTGACTTTGTCTGTTGGTGTGGAATGCTAAAATGAAATAGAAAATGTGCTGGCTGGAAATGCTCTAAACTGCAGTAAATGTTAATGCAGTTCCATATGCACAGGTCAGGCTGTAATAAAATTAAATTGACTCCTGAAAATATGCAGGGAAATAGTATATCTACACTGTGGACTGTGGCAAACTTTTCACTCATTTCAGTATATGATTTTCAATGCATAATAATAGATTTCTACCAGTTGATTTTACATGGTTGGCGCATGTCTAATTCATAAATAAATGGCATTAAACTCTCACTTCATAAAAGGAGTATTTTATGTGCTTCACTGGCCACGTTTACATGCACAAAATATTCTGGTGTTTGCCGTTATTCTGAAAGAGACAATATTCCTACTGAGCTGATTCCACTAATATTCCTGCTCACAAAAAGCCACTTATACTCTGATTAATGTGTCCTTACATGTCATTTATCACGTGAAAATATGGAAAGCGGAACGGCTGTCTTTGGTTGACCGTGCGAACACAGCCTCCTCCGCTAATATCCAAGTCTTTCATAATGTTTTAAAGTAGGTGTGTGACTTCTTCTGGGCTTTTCTTTGGGTGCGCATCTCAGGCTTGCAATCTTTTGACGAACTGGTTTGTGTACAACATATCCATGACAACCCACAGAGCTGACTGTAAACACACAAGAGGGTGTGTGTCTCAAACTGTGGTGAGCACCCCTGTTGAGACGCATATTCTAAATGCGGTGTGTACATGTCAAAAGAATGCTCCTAAAACCAGAATAATACTGGCATACTCCACATGCCTTGATCGGGAAATGTTTAATTTGGAATATGCAAACAGAATATGATGTTTCAAACTCAGAATATAGTCACATTCGGGACAATAGTCGGATATTAGTGTGCATGCAAACGTAGCCACTGTCATGCAAGTTGTCATTGTGGAGAGTTTTAGAACAAAAATCTCGATTTTCTGGTGCTGCACCATCATTGCACTTCTTAAATACATACTACTGTACAGTTTTAGCATACAGCTTTAGCATACACACTAGAGATTCCTTTGCTTAACTCGACTGCACTTTCCGTTAACACTGTCTAATGCCTGGTAGCTACATTAACTAGTAAGAAGGACACCATATTATTAAATGCAACACCAGAGCTGCAAGCTAATCTTGTTAAATCTTTGTAGCTGCATGACACAGATACATACTGGAGATACAATCAGTCTCAGTTTGACCGCAGTGTGAAACAACAACAGACTCATCAAGCTGTGCAGAGTTTACAGTAGCCAATGTGTGGTGAACCTGACCTGTTAATTTGCACGAGCATGACCTAAAAATTTAAATTGGGCTGCTTCAGCGGTATTACACTTTTTCATGCTAGTGACTAATATCTGACTTTGGCCGTGACATGGTGCTGTGATGTGTCATAACCAAGTACTTTGATTGGAGGGCAGAAAAATACTGTAATCAACATCTTAAAGCAGCTATAATTAATATTTTTAATTTAAAAAATGGATCACATGACCACTGCAATGTAGAAGGGGTTACTAAGAGTGATGCAGCCACGGATTATTGTCATCAACTTTGCCTCACAGCTCAGTGTTTTGGTGTTTCAGCCTGCAACCTTACTGTTTTGGTTCATTTTTGGTTTGTTTTCACCTGCAATGGGCAGCGATTTTTAGCAAAGAAGCTCTAAAAACCTACTGTACACTACTTTCCCCCGCACCAAATATCAGGCAGATAAAGTTGGCAACTTGCTGGTGAACACAGCGGAGCACTTAGCAGCTGAAGAGCAAGTTCTATTTCACATAGGCTCCACCCTTTAGTGGGCTCTGTGGGTCACACTCCAATCACAAGCATGTAAATGCCTACTGATATTTGCATAAAGGTAGCTGGCCAATCAAGATGTGCCCACCTGAATATGAGCGGACCCACATGACACTGTCAGCAATTCGATTTGCCCACTGATCATTACCTGGTGCAGCTGCATACTACCTGGGTTGGTTGGAGCCCCCTACTCCCCCACTGTGGCGGCCTAAGTTATATAAATTAGGCAGGCTAGGGCGACTAAGCTTTAGCCAGTCAGGATCAGTGCGACTGGGTTGATGTTATGTCGTCACAAGACGTTCATTCACTGAGCCCCACTCATTGTACCAACAGAGAACTAGGGTTACAATATTGTAACCCTAGTTCTATTAGCACAGGTGTAGCCCTCTACTTAGGGACCATGTCGCTCCTACACTGAAGAGGGTGTAGGATGTGTCATGTGCTGCCTTACATACTGTGGCATCAAATTGTAATCAGGTAGACACATCTTTATTGGCTGGCTACCTTTATGCAAATTTCAGTGGGTGAAAGTGTGGTGGTGATGGGAGGAGAGTATAACCTGCAGAGTCCAGTAGACGGTTCCAACGTGCTGATAGAACTAGGGTTACAAAACGTAACCTTCAATATTTCCCTCAAGAGTTGGTAGAGACCAAAAACAGAGCTATAAGGAGAGTGAATATCCGCCTTTTATTCACCAGGTGGCCAGAGACAAGGACTCCAAATGAATGTTGCTTCGTATCTGCTGGATGTGTGAATAGGTAACTGTCTGCTAGTAAGTTCTCAAAGTTGTGTTCATGGCTTTGGCCAAAAAGTGTGTTACTGCAGGTTTAAATCACACACAGAGAGTGTTAGTCTACCTGTTTCTGCTCCTCTCCCAGTCCGTCCCACATGGAGGCCACTATCTTGGATACGTCTCCAAAGGTGGCGTTGGGATTCTGTCCTTTAATGGCTGCCTGGGTGTCTCTGAAGAACAAGGCGTAGGCTGACACGGGCTTCGTAGGCTCATTGGGATCCTTCTTCTTCTTCTTTTTTTGGGGTTTGGGCTTGGGCTTCATCATCTCTGAAGACGGCCGCTTCTCGCCCGTGATCTGGAAGACCATCAAAAAGACACAAAAAACAAAACGACTTATTGACACCGCAGGAACACGGCCCACCGATTCAGCTGGGGTGAATAATTGCATCCCTGATGAATGCTTACAACATTGGGTCCAGGTGAAGCCTGTAAACTTCATTAAATCCATTATTCAAGCTCTCTGTTCAATACCCGTTTAGTCAGCGTTTGAATATTGCGGCAATGTTTCACTGACAGTAACGCTTTGGCACCGCCACCGGTTGACAGCTTTTTATTTCTGCCTTACTTTGTCAAAAATAACATCTGTTAGTTGAATTTATCAAACCTTTTCAAATCTTTATTTTTCAGTTGTTCAGCAAGTCATAAATTCTGACTTTTCATGCCAGGGGTGAAAGGAATTTTAAATCGCCTGCTGTATCTGCTCTGGCTTTGATGTGGTCTCAGAGTGAATTGGAGAGAGCAAATGGAATTACTTACTGATAGGAGAGATGGTAATCATTTTTATTCACACACACACACGGCGAGAAGCACAGCAGAGATGTATATGCAGGGAAATATATTTTCTTTAACTAAAGGATCCCCTTCTTGTTATACTGTATCACTGCAAGCTAGCATTTAAATACACCGATGAATCTGAAACACTGTGGATGTGGCAGATTCAATTATGCACTCATTCACATTCCCCTGATAGAAACGAAGCAAATCCGCAGAGACATCGGTCGGTGGGCAATTTATGACAAGCAGTTTTACAGATTTACATAAACCAAACGAATGTAAACAAGTGTCCTTCTCTTCTTGTTTAAATGAATGAGTGATTTAAGTGTGTGAGAGTGGTGCTTTCAAACCAGACATGACTCCAGTGGCAAAATAAGATAGGGCTGCCGACACCTTGTGTCTTTGTTGTTGAATATCCTTCATATCTCTAAATAAAGGAGGTCTCTTTAATTTAGAAAATAACTTTACAATATTTCTAATTATTATCTAAAAATTACACAAGGGTAAGGCTGGGCAGTATGGCCTATTAATAATGTCTCAAAATTTTTTGGTTTTATCGTGATACACAATATATATCACAATACTGTGAAATCTCGTCTAAACTACTGAACATTACTAAAATACTAAACTACTAAATAAACCACTGTGATAATAATGTTAAATAAGGTACTACAAGGGCTGCCCACTAATAGTTGACCAAGCATTAATTGACCAGATTTGCTGAAAAAAAGAAACCAAAAAAGAAAAACTAACGAAAAACTCTATTAGGAGCTGTGCCTTGTCAAAATAAATCAATTTAGGAAGTGTCCACGCTCAGCAGTCAGACAGGAGTCAGGTTAATTTCCAGGGCTGGTACCTGCGGTTATTCCACAGGCTAGTTAATAACATGTCGGGCAGGAAATCCAAAGTGTGGGATCATTTTGAGAAGGTGAAGGACCAACCCAAGGTGATATGTAAACTCATCTTCATTGGTCCACTACAAACATGACGTATCATGTGAAACATGGAAGTAGCTACATGCCCATTAGCCCACAGCGTCATTAACAGGCGGCTCGCTCAGTGTGTGACGTGCACTTGTAGATAAAATATAGGCCTATATTAATGAAGGTTCATTAGTACGGTTTGTATTTCTCTGTAATGTAGCACAGTGTTAACAATGTTACTGAGACTATTCTTTCTCACACCTTCAACTCAAACCACCAAAATATATCATTTAATCATTACATTAATACTGTAAACATGCAGGCAACTAGTCGACTAATGGCCCTAAATGATGACTACTGGTCGACTAGGAAAATTCTTAGTTGGGAGCAGTCCTGTGTAGTATTACAATAACGTTAAATAGACCACTGTTATAATGAAATAAACGAAAGCAGAACCACTGGTGCTTTTATTGTGGAGCAGCCGGCTTGTCTGGGACTTGAAGTGTTAATGATTTTGTTGTGAACTTGAAACTTCCTGTCAACAGTTAGATGTTAGCAGTTAGCAGAAACTTAAACTGTTACAGCGCCGTCGTTAAACACGAGTTCATTCACTGTGAGCGGCGAACAAACAACTCTCCAGGTCATATATTAATAACATCTGAAAGTCCTTAATATTTGCAATCCATGTTTCACTTAGTTGCATAATGCGACTAAGTAGTTGCAGTCACACACTATCACACACTAACACACACTATCGACCAGGAGAGAGTGGTGTGGATGGGTGGGGGAGTGCATGTAACGTTTCATGTTACATGTTCGAATGTTTCAAAGAACTGAAACACCACAGGGAGTCTCATGCTGGTGGCGTAATAAAATGATGTGACAACTTACACACGATGTTTGTGATATAGTCATTTTATATATCCCACATGCAATAAGCAGTGACACCTTGAGTATAATCAACATATCATCTACCTCTACTTCAGGGAGAAGAGATTTTATGTCATGTCTTATGTCGTGTGTGAGAGTGTGAGAGTTTGCAAACAGTCTCACAAACATGCCATGGTGTTAATGGATTGTCAGCTATTTGCAACTGTGTCATTGAAAAGAAATTTGTCAGAGGGTGAAATTATCCCGCACAAAAGAACCAAAAGAAGATTGTGTTGCTTTTAAGTGTGAATCAGATTTTGGAAACGAGCTGCTCAGACTGAAGAAATAAGGCAACATTTTAATAAGTGAAACAAAATCAAGCTGGTTTCTACACCTAAAAATAATCATGTAGTGGATATTTCAAGTCAATTTTCTTTTCAGATGTGACACCACACCATAACATACACAAATTAAAAAAAAAAAAAAAAAATCATGGCTTCAGTTCCTCTCAGCAGCAACATTTTGCAACCATGCGAGTTCTCCAGCCAACCCAATAAAAAGCACAAGCATGGCTACCCCCTGTTCAGACTCCACACTACAGTAAGCATGCAAACCATCTCTGAGAAGCGCTGCCAAGCCCTCGCCTCCTACTCCACTTACTACAAGCCAGACAAGCGTTGCTACATCAGTACCTTCGAATGAGGATCAGTCTCCTCTTCCTGATTGGAGCTGGAGGGGGAGGGTGTGGCCGATTTACTTCCGGGAGGTGAGGGGGAGCCATGAGGCAGTGCACTCCGGCTGACCTGAGGGTTTAGCTGGGTCAGTGCACTCATGGGGTTGGGCAGAATCGGAGGTGAGCTGTTTATCAGGGGGTGGTTATAATGAGCGCCGTCTGGGTGCTGGTGATGGTGTTGCTGTTGGTGGTGGTGCAAAGCCATCTCCTGCATCTGGGGTGAGAGAAGAACACCAGCTTTACTATCTTCTCCTCTACTCAAGGTAATAAAAGGTTGCCAATTAGCCAAATATGCAAAAACTTTGACATTTTTAAATTGAGAAAATGTGCATGTGTGTTGGACAAAATTATAAAAAGACAAATTATTATTTTTTAGATGTGTTGTAATGAGGGAAATGTGTCGTTAGACAGACAGACAACCCTCTTACAGGTCTCATTGTTAACTGAGGCTGGTGGTTAGAAAGCTTCTCTTTTCTTTTTCAAGTGTCTTTTCTCGAGACTGTGACACTGTGACTGTTTTCGCACTTGCAGGTTTGTGGCCAGCTTATCTTTGCTTACTATTATTGGTACCTGGCTTCAGTACTGACCTTAATACGGGGGCAAATCTTGAATACTGGGTGCAAGGTGACTACTCAGCTTAATATCTCTCTAAAACACTAAAAACATATATAGAAAATCTCTCAACCCCAATCAACCAAGACACTCAGACACTAAAGAAGACACCTACTTAGCTCCCTGAAGGCTAATACCATTCACTCTTAACTAACCAGACAAGAAAAACACAAGTACAGCAACTGTAACATTGTCCCCATAGTTTTCTGAAGGCTCATTTTGAAGCCTCTTAGCCTTTGGGTTTATTGCCTGCTGTCATATTTGTCAGTAACCGGAGCCATAAAATCTAGATTCTCTGTGAGTTGGAGCTGGATGGAGTCAGCAGTCAACAAGACTTGCTATGATAGGCTTAGGCAGCTGTCAATCGAGCAAATGTGACTCAAACATACTCCCTTACAAAGATTTTTTAATTTAAATGATTTTGAATTCATTGTCAAAACACAAACCAAAGAAGTAACATGACTTTAAAGCAGCTATAAGCAGTATCTTTTACATTATGTAGATCACATGTGCATAGTAATGAAGCCACAGAGACTCCCTTTCGCTATATGGAGCGTTTTAGCTTTTTTAAAGACTCATTATTTTTGTTTTCCGGCCCACAACTTTATTGTTTTGGCTCATTCTCAATGCTTTCATAGTGTTAGAGTCACAGTTCACAGAAGGCAGCTGTTTGCAGCAAAGCTGCTGTGAAAGCTCGGTGTATGCAGGCTGTTCTCATTCACTGTTAGTGCTTACACCTATGAAAAGTAATGCACTATGATTCATATGTAACCTGTATGAAATCATGAGCCAGGAGGCTGTGATGCCCTGACCTATGCTCTGAAGACTGTCCTCCCTCATCTGACAAGAGCAAAGGAGGAAGTCAGGTGATGTAGTGTAAAGATCGAATAAGTCTGCATAGGGGTGGATCAACAAAGATACGCTTTGACCCAGGAGACCTAAATTCCTGTCCCACATGAAACAAAGAGTCAACATTGAGTTATTTTAAGTCACATCACAATGCCCAACATGAGTCTTTTCCTAAACGTAACCATCCCCTGGAAGAGACGCTAATTTGTAAGATATCATACGAACTGTTATATGTGGATACCTTGCTGTACACACACTGGTTAGCACCACATGGCAGACAGGAACAGTTAGCGACTAGCTGGTGGTCACAGCAAAGAGCCACCTATTTCTCTCAGGAGTTGGTGGAGACCCAAAACAGAGCTAAAATAAGGCAGGAAGTGGGACTTCAATCCGTCACATGGCCAGAGATATGACTCCAAATGAATGCTCATATTGCTATATCTGCTAAACTTGGAAAACGAGCAACAGCTAACAAGCTCACTATAAAAGGTGATTATATGTTAGTATTGTCTTCTGCTGTAAAAGTGGCCATAGAAATACTTTCCTTGCCTTCTGGGCATTTGTTGAACTGTAACCAAATTCTGCATCTCTGCAGCCCTTAGCCATGTAACACAAAGGGCCGTTATCATTTAACTCAATGTGATATATTTTTCCAACAGGGCTCTCCATTACAATTGAAGGTACAATCCATTATTTCTATTGACTTCTATAGACAATCACTAGGAAGTGCAACAAGTGCAGACCCTCCAGGGTCCTTGAGACACAGTGGCCTGATTGGTGTTTGGCAAAAGACCTTTCTGTTTCTGAGAACTGAAGTTTTAAGAAGCCAAAAATCTCTGTACCTTGCAAAGCAATCGTTGCGTCAATGCCATTGATCAACAACCCTATCAGCCCCCTGCAGATATATTATGCTCACTGTGTGCTATGAAAGAGGAAAATATCACTTACTGCCATGTTAAACAACACCTTTCTCAACACTTGGACCCACAAATAGAAACAAAAACGTTGCTCACAGCTGGAGAGTGACCCCTGCATGGAGAACACCCTTCAGAGTGATTACAGAATCACACACTCGCAAAGTTCTGCTCTTAGCCGTCTTAAAAGATCTTCAATAATAACTACATCAAAAGCTTTTCTTCCAGATTCATCAGGACAGAACATGAGCACGGACCAAAGGATGCTTTTAATGTAGGCATAAATGGGAATGTTTGGCAATTTACAGATCAGAAAGTGATGAACTAGCATTTGTTAGCACTTTTAAACATTTATGAGTTAAATAATACATTACACATTAGTGAAGTGCTAAAAAGATCAAATTGAAAAGGCCCGAGCATATGAGGTCTTGATAAACACGAGTGGAGGTTCAAAGATGAAGGCTCGGCTCTCTAATCATAATTGGTCCCAGTAGATTGCTAGAATAAAAATGCACAACAAAGTAATGTTGTACGAGGCCCTGGCCTGCTTTGAAAACTCATAATATTCACACGACATTAGATTCTGTGTTTGCCTCAGCAGCTGCACACAAAAGGCAGTCATGAACAAAGACATTCCTTTTGCATTTCAAATAACCAAGCTCTAACCTCCCCCATCCACGGCAATCTCCAACTTCCAATCATAATTCAAAACATCGTCACTACACTTCTTAAAACATGAGGAAATAGCTTCGGCAAAATAAGGAGTAAGACAGGAGGGGGAGAGAAAAGAGGAAGAAAGAGGAAAGAGAAGGAAATAGAAATCCATTAATTTTCCATTTTCCATGGACTTGCTCTTTAAGGGTCCTCACAAACCAAGAAGCATTGAAAAACCAATTAATCAAACATGAATGGCCTATCATAGCTATAGCAGACGCATTTCCATAGCAACAGCCTCCAGGCAAAATTGTCACCCTTTAATCTGAGCCACACCATGTTTAATATAAACAAGAAGGAGACATGCAGAGCAGAGGAGTTCACCAGGGGAAGGCATCGTGGGTACTTGGTGTCAGCCTCATAAGACGAGAAACAGAAAAGGGTCAAAGGCTCTTACAGACGTACACAGATCCTTTTTCAAGTTCTCTAAAATCATCAATACCTTACATGCCAATCTTGCGGAGGAAATAGTGTAGACTGTAAAGGGAAGCGTGTCTTACTACAAACATGAGTCAAATAACAATTCATTTTCAACACAAATATAAAATAATTCACTACACGTCTTTATTTTAATTTTAAGCACGTGTTTCATCTGCTACTCTGTATCTTCACTCTAACATTAAACAGCATTGGTTCATTTTCATCAGAGCTGAGTGCTCTGTCCTAACTAATGAAGCAGTAAGTCACCAGAAAATACAGAAACAAATTAACTACTGCATCCCAGTTAAAGTCTGATGACACTGATAGTCGAAGCTGTGTCACTGTAAAAGCAAAGAAACATCAATGCAAGCACAAAGACACTGATTCAAAAGTGTGCATTGTCTTGTTACAGTCACTAAAAGCAGCTATGTACTGTACAGTTCAACACCCACAGGACTAATGCTCATTACTCCAAACACCCCAACTGTGATAATCTGCTTCTAATAGTCCTTCCTATATGTCATCTTTTAAAATTGTTTCCGGTTTGCTTTTAGCCGGTGCCTTTACCTGGTCGAGACAGAAAGAGCAAGAAGTTATCACATTGCGCCATCAAGCCCGAGCTAAATAAAGCGAGTGGCAGACGGCTGTACAAATATTATGAAAGACTCTGACAAAGGTTGCCGGTTGCCATAGGTACTGTATGCTAATTCCTAATGGTATCATCCAAATGGCTGGCCAAAAGAGGCGGTGGGGGGGAATGCACAGTGAGTAACAGGACTTGGTTGGTCACTGCTCTCTGCCTTTAGTAATTAAAGGAACTTAATATGATATGCAGAGCAGATATATGATTCAGAGGTTGTCTGCACATGGCTCTCAATGTAGAGGTGGTTGTTGCAAACAATGCTAAAGACAACAACAGTGCTGACAGAGCTAATGTTTAATAAGTTGGACTTCCTGAGTATAAAACTATCCAAATTGTCTGCATCATGGAGCCCACAGAACAAAGGTACTGGCTGAGTGGCTAACTTCCTGTTAAGTGCTTTGCTGACTCTAGAGAAAAAATGGTTTCACCATGTAGCACTACTAGGCTTTCAAATTATTATCAGACTGAATGGATCAAATCCCAATAACGAAACAAGTCATTTTGTGGGAGGTTTAGACAGGGATCAACGTCAGAGCTAGGTGACTACTGCTGCGGGAGTGTGAGCTCTGCACTGGGTAACAGTTAGTGAGAACCTGTTAGCAAACATACACACACAGTGACAGGGCTCACTGTTAGCATCACAAGGCTAATGTTACCTAATAGTGATTAAAGGATTTTAATGGCAGAGTCTAGCTGTTTTGGTACTGGTGTGAGTTTGTTGGGACCGTTAAGCGGCAAATGTTGGCTGCTACCGCTGCGTTAGCTCATGCTAACCAGGCAGACATGGAACTGACTGAGGAGAGCTGCTCTGGACTCCAGAGACAGTCATCCAGAGCTGCATCTGACCTGTGTAACAGCAGCAACAGAAAGTTTGCTGATTTTTCTTATGTTAACTTTGAATTTAAGGTTTAATAGGCTAACTGAAGCCTGGTTCTTCAAGAAATGATTTCAAATTGAACTTCGGTTCTTTTGTTGGCCAATTTACATTTTTATTCTTTCTTTAGATTCCAAGTACTTGAGTACTCTAATGTGGAAGTTACTTATAAGATAGATAGATAGATCTTTATTTGTCTGACCCAAAGGGTGTCAGAAATTTTTCTTCCCTAGTTGTGATGCTCAAAAAGATGTCTCTTTCACAGTAAAAGTCTATGGGGAAAAGTCTTTTTGGGCATCATGGCATCACATGATGGACCAGGAAGTTGTAATTCTACAGTTTGACCACTATGTAAAATTGGTTTCAAAGCCAGGTGGTGTTTCTGGAGGCTTGTTTTGACTTGAGAGGGCACCAGAGGGTGGTCGCAACACTTTCTTGGCAACATTGTGCCAATATTAGCTGTAACCACTATATGAGTGCAATGCAGATCAGCTATTAGCTAGCCAGTAAGATACATGCACACACAATCGGACTGTCAGCTACAACAGAGAACAGAGAAGCTGAGATGACAACGCACAGAAGGAACGTGACTTCATTCTCTGCTCAGGACGCCATTACTCCACTATATCCTTACGTAGCAAATAGTTGTTTGTTGCTATATTAATGCTTTGAATGTTGTATTGAGCTCCTTTGACACATACTGACTTTTCACGCTCTTGACATAAACAACAGGCCTATATTTTTTGAGTGGTGTAGACCTGATAGACAGATGGTTATAGGTTGAGAGAGCCAGCACTGCAAGTAGTCTTATTCTATGATGAAGCAGCAGCTAACTCACTGAACACTTAACTCATCGTCGTTCTGTTTTTTTTCTGCTGTATTTCGGGGTACAGCCATAAACCAATAACTGCCAACTTGAGCAATGCAGTGCCCTAAATTTATATATTTAGATTATTCATAAAGTTGGATTCTGAGTTCTCTTGGGTGTTGTCATTGCTGTGCTTAACCTCCAGCAATTTAGTTGTTTGTTGTAAAGCCCCAGGAGATCAGAGTCTCTCATAAATGGAGAGGAGAAACAAAGTAAGAGGAAAGGAAAGGAGGACGCTGGAACAGTGAGAGAGAGAGAGAGAGAGAGAGAGAGAGAGGGGTAGAAAGACATAACAGAGGAAAAAAAAGAAGGGAAAGAGCAAGAAAAAAGATACAGAAAAAAACACACACAACCTAAGTACTAAAATCCATCTCTAAAGTTAGCATGGGGACAGTTAGATATTGCTTTTTGGTGATGAGCAGCCAGGCAGACCTAAACTGTGATGTAAAGCCAGGAAACTCGGTGTGAACGTGTTCCTCTGCCATCGTTACGCCTGTCGTGTTTGTATTCACATCTTGTACATCATAGTCAAATGGGAGTCAAATAACAAAGGCTTTCCAATTATGTGTAGCACATTGTGTGTGAGATGGAATATCACAAAGCCATTGTTCCCCTGCTCCTGCTGACCTTACCTTTGAAATGGTTTCACGGCCGCTCCAATTGCCTGCACCATTTGATTTAGCTAAGGGGATTTGACCACCAGCACAGAGATGAGAAAAGGGGAGAAGAGAGCCCTATACAGCTACAAGGAGAAAGAGGAGAGATTCACACCAGAGGAGAGCAAAGCAGCTAACCTTGCTCCGTCCTTATGATGATTATACCAGAGTGGCATCTGTTTCATCATTTAAATAAGCAGGGTTCATTGCTATGCAAGCTTTTATTGCCCTGGCATCATAATAAAACAGTCTCTTGATGCTATAGAATCAATCAAAAATTTATCATCATCTAAAAATAACTAAATGAATCTTCAGCGTGTGTCACTTTTTAATTAAGTGCCAGCACATATAGTCATCTTATGTGGTCATGCCCTAAAATATAACTTTCTGGCTGCCAGCCCAAAGCGAGATTAAGAAAGTAGTTGGGACAGATATACCTCTAATTCCACATCATTTTGTACTGGGATTAAAATCCAATTATGAACGTAGGATACATTCCTAGAACTGCTTTGTATGCTGCATGCCTTAAAATATTACAAAAATGTTTAGACAAAGACACCTCTGATATTTGAGTGTGGTATGAAAAACTTTTGCCATTGGAGGGACGATCAAGAGCTACTCTAGAAGTCTGTAAGGAACTGGTCCTTGATAGCAGTATGCCAGTAGTGGAATGTAACTAAGTACATTTAAAGTAAGGTAAGGTCAAACTTTAATGTCCCAGAGGGGCGATTTGGGATACAGACAGTAGTCATTAGTACAACAAACCACAGTACATAACACACAGAGTCCAGAATCACACACTGTCAGGGGTACGTCATGGACAATTAGTGGTCACTGCTGGTTAAGATAAGGGATAGCAGACGGGACAAGGGACGATCTGTAACGCTTAGTTCTACATTTACTCAAGTACTGTAGTTGCGTACAAATTTGAAGTGTTTGTACTTGACTTGAGTACTTCAATCTCATGCCACTTTCCACTTCTAAGGGAAATATTACACTTTCTACCCCACTACGATTATTCGCTAACTTTAGTTACTGGTTACTTTACAAATTAAGATTTTTGCATGCATGTGAAAATGTACTAGCACAGCTAATTAGTCAATTAATTAGAGAATTAATTTGCAATTTGTTTGTTATGTACATGCAAAAACATTTCATGGTTCCAGTTTCTCAATGAGAGGACTTGCTGCTTTTCCTTTTAATTAAGTCAGTTATTTTTGATTCATTTAAAAGGTTTTATTTTTTTTTTGCATTGAGTACTTTTACTTTTAATAGGCTACTTTTGTTTTTAAGATAATTTTTTGTGCATTTTTTGCCTTTATTTGATAGGAAAGATATAGCCTGAATAGGGTAAAGGAAGTGGGATGACATGCAGCAAAGGGCCATGGGTTAGAATCAAACCTGTTGCGGGTGCACTGATGACACAGCCTTTGTGTGCCTGCTCACCATCTGAGCTTGTGGACGCCCCTTTACTTTTAATATATAAATACATATTCTTGATTGTACTTAAATACTTTTACTTTGGCATCATTTTTAATTTACCAGTAACAGAGTATTTTTAAAGTGTGGTAAAAGTATTAGCACTTTTACTTACCTACAGGATGTATACGTCGTCCACCACTGAAGAGTAAACTCACCTGGTTGTGACTACTGCTATTTCTTACTTACTTACTTACTTATTAATTTTTCTATTTGTTGAGTTTCTTCTTGTATTGTGGTTTTCATTGCATCTTGTTTTAATTGTAGATCTTTGTATTGCACCATTTTATTACTGATGAAATTAAAAAAATATTGAAATGAAGTGAATTCACTTTTAGTTCACTGACTTTAAAGATATACTGTGCAGGATTTAAAAAAAAACAATACAAAGAAAATCGTATAGACTAATACAGCAGTAATCCCTCACAATTATGACCCACTAGAAGTGTGTGGCAGTGTATTTTGGTTTTTGGATCAGAGGTTGTCTGCACATGGCTCTCAACATGGAGGTGGCTGAGCAGCTAATGGTGCTAACAGTGCAAACACTGCTAAAGACAGCAACAGTGCTGACACAGCTAACGTTTTTAACCCATGGGTGTATAAAGAGAACTAAATACAGTACTGGTGGTCATTCATTCCTATGAAAGTTGCCCATTGCGCCAAAAAAGTTGGACTTCTCAAGTATAAAATGATCCCAATGTATGACGACAGCACTCAGGTGAAGTCAAGGCTTTGTAACAAGGTAGCAACCAGGCGCTAGTTTGTAAGCAGCAGGCCTCCAAGAGACACAGCGCCAGAAAAAAGTGAATATAGCAGGGCGAAACGCCAAACCAGAGTAACTCTGGGGTTGGCTTTTACTTTCAGTTTGGCAGGTAAGCGTGTTTATGAACAGTAACCGACAACCCTGCACCTTTTTAAAATGTGTTCTGAAAGGTGAAAAGTGATGCTAATGATAGAGAATTTCCCCCTAGCAATGCTGCATGATATCTTTTTATGTTAATGAAACATGACCTTCTAACCGGCTTAAATGAACGCGATCAGACGTTCAGACCCCGTTTTAATACACGGCTGGTGATCAATGCTTCTGAGAGTCCTGAGACTTTCCTCTCCTCACTCCCTGCCTGACTGGAGCCATCTTGTTTAGAGTGATGGCTCACTCACACAGGTTCACGGCTGCTATTGTAAAATCACCCAGCGTTTAATTGAAACAAATGACTATAATAATAGAACATTATCCCTGCAGGCACCCAGCCATGACAGCTTTAATTAGAGGCGCGTTCAAGACTGATCCTTCAAAAGCACGGCCGCCGCGCAACACGGTGGTAAACACGCCTTTAGGTGGGGAGCCAACCCTGGGCCTCACAGCCCTCAAAGCTACTTCTCATTCACCCCGAGGGCAAAGCACTAACAACTCTGTTCCTCAAAGAGCCTTGGAGCCTCCACCCCTCTCTCCCCCTCCTCCTCCTCACTCTCTTTCTCTCTCTTCTTCTCTCTCCCTTCATCCATGTCTTCGGTTTATCAAGCTTATATATACCCAGGAGGGTCATTTACACAAGCTGAGGAGAATTAATAAGAGAGTGGATTTATGAATCATACGCTACTTAAGTATGAAAGCAAAGGCAAAACGTTGCTTCTGCCTTCTTGTGACATCAGACAGATGCTTAGTAAGGAGATATGATGGGCAGCAGATGCCGGGATGTTTAAGAAGAAGAAACATAAGCGTTTTAAGAATTTGTCCAGGCTTAATTGGATGCATTTTAAAAAGTGAGCCAAGACGACTTATAAAGTATCATTCAGCGAGACAAGGAGACTTTGATTCAGCTGTAATATGATGCCATGATCCAGGTGTACTACCAGCCAACTGCATTTAGCAACACACTATTAAAACCTCATTTTATTTAACAGCTTGGCAGTCGATCCATGTTGCCAAAACAAGACACTATAAGGTCACTTTCAATCGTTCCAATTACACGCTAGTCAAAAGGAAAAATGTGAAATAGTTGCTCTTGCACCTCCTGCGCTGAACTGTGATCAAGTAATTAATCTGGCAGAAAAACAGCAATACCTCACAAACCAACAGCATAAGGAAATAATTACGAGTTTCAGCATAAACTTGAAAAGAGAGAAAAAGCAATTTCCAAGACTGTCTTAAGTAGCCACGCTGTTGAAATGGACTTTGCCACTATATCTCTGAAAGCCAAGCCGAGACCGTGCCAGCACGTTTGATATTTTCATAAAATACCTAGGAATGACTTTTAAGCTGTGCCATACAGATACAGGCTGAAATAAAAATAAAAAAACAGAAGTGAAGTTATAACAAAAGTAAATGGTAAAAAGGTCAAGTTTTACAGTGTTGCACTTTACAACCCTTTGTGCTGGTGTTTTATTTTCCTTTGGGTGCTTAATGCCTGAGGCTGTTATTATTATTATTATTATTATTATTATTGTTAATGATTAAATTTAAGAGTATAGCTGGAAGCAGAAAGAGGCTGATGTCCCTGGTTGTGATTGACTGTCGGTTTGAAAAGTACTGTACCACCCTGAATGCCTCTCAGAGTGAATCTGTGGCAGCAACAAGGCAGTGGTTGATTTGCAGATAGTAATGTCATGATGTCCCCCTCGGCACCATCCTGCATGTTCCTCATTACTGCTAATGTCAGAACCTCCTTTGCTTTTATTTTCCCTCCCTCTCTTCCTCTCTCTTCCACCCCCCAGTTCTCTCTCTTGTTCTTCAGTCTTTTTTATTCTCTCTCTCACCGTCTCTTTCTCCCTCTGTCTCGCTCTCTCTCTCAGCCCGGGCGTGTCTCTGAGCTCACCTCACAAAGCACAGCGTCAGAGAATCAGAGCCTTGCCTGACATGACATGTAGGAGACGGTTGTGAGGAGCGGTAGGGACACACACTCTTGACAGCAGAAGGCAAGGCTCCTCTGCTCCCACTAATGAGACTCCTGACTGCCGTGTCAAACACACTTTGTGTGTGTGCGCGTACGTGTGTGTCTGTGAGTGTGTGTGTGTGGGCGTGCCCGCACTCACACAACAACAAAAAAAAAATGAACGTAGATGCAGAAATAATGAACACAAAAACAAGAAAGAGCTCACAAATGAAAAGTATAAGGTGCATACAGTACGGTACTGTATGTGCTGCTGCACGGTGCGGGTCACGGCGAGGTGATTTTCACGTGTGTGTAAAATCCGCTCACAGAGAAATTTCACACATTTCTGACAGAAGCCATCTTCACCTTATTCTCCGGCTTTGAACTATAACAAATGCCACAGACAGCGGATTACCAAACAAATTAACTCGTTGCTATTATGGTACACGTGATCACATGGCAGGCACAGGATATGTGAGGCCTGTTGGTTTTCAACAAAAAACAGATTTATTTAAAAGAAGCGGAACACTTTAAACAACCAGATTTAATGTTCCCATGCATCCAAATGGTAAACACCAATCACTCAAGTAATGTGTTTTTGCTACCAAAGAAAAAAAAAAAAAATCATAAAATTAAAATAAAATTAAATAAATAAATAAAAATAATTCAGGTAAAAGAAAATGGAAATAAAACACAAATGAGACACGTTTTTTCTAATAGGGGTGGGAAATAATCAATACAGCGCAGTATCACGATATTTTTCGTAGCAATATTGTATCAATACCCCGATGCCAAATATCTATTTTTTAATTATATTAATCACGACATTGCTAATACAAATTAAACTTTGCTGGCCTACTGGAATAAATTATATCACTTTCTCAGTCCCCTAGATCCATTTTTCAGCGATAAAAATGGACTTGGATAAACAGACTGAAACTTTATCTCGCTAAATAAAACAGATGTTGACAAGGTTTCCTTTGGGGACATAATTTACAGATGAAAAAAGGTAATAAATTCCAGTATATTACAATATATGTTACTGCAATATTCAGCATATCGCAACACATTTATGGGCGCAATACTGTAGCGTGGCTTAAGTATCGTGATAATATCATATCGCGGGGCCTCTGGTAATTCCCACCACTATTTTCTACCTTGAGTCCCTGATAGTGAGAAAAACATTTAAAGCGCAATATTGTATCGTAGCTTAAGTATCGTGATTATATCGTATCATGATAAAATCATATCGTGATAATATTGCATCGTGGGGATTTTGGTGATTCCCACCACTATTTTCTACTGTGACTCCCTCATAGTGAGAAAAATATAAAAGCACAACAATGTATTGTGGCCTAAGTATTGTGATAACATCGTATCATGATAATATCGTATCGTGGGGCCTATAGTGATTCCAACAAGTATTTTCTGCTGTGAGTCCCTCATAGTGAGAGAAATGTTTAAAAGAGCAATATTGTATCAAGGCTTTAGTATCGTGACAATATTGAATCACGATAATATCGTATCGTGATAATATCGTATCGTGGGGCCTCTGGTGATTACCACCACTATTTTCTACTGTGAGTCCCTCATAGTGAAAAAAAATATATATATATATAAAAAAAAAAAAATTACAAACCACAAGTTTTGCATTTTAAAAAGCATCTTAAAATCTAATTCAAAACAAGATTTTTGGATTATCATTATAAGTGAAAATTAAGACACAGCAAATACATACTTAAGCCTTTTTATGTCTTTGGTGAGATTCTGGCGCAGCATGTCTTTCCACTCTGATATCAAATATAAACTGTGACAATTATTTAATCATTCTTAGAGACATTTTCTCCCACTTGGCACCACTGAGGATGAATGCCACTCGTGAATGCTGCCTGTAGCTTGTGCCTCTTGGTGCTGGATTACAGTAACACAACACACTCCGAGCTGTGTCACATGAATACACAAAGTGTTTTAATCACCCCGGCTCTGGCCACTCTTGTACACATTAGCAGACAGAGTGGCAGTGTTGTGTTGAACTGGTGGCTGGTGGCACAGCAGGGGAGACGTCCCTGAGTGAGATGACATGAGACGGCTCTCCGCCACCGCCACCAGGGCAGAATATTCCTGGTGGTGAAAGCAGAATGAGCTGATGGATGGTTGAGATAGGGCACAGTGCAATATGGACACGATTTCATGGCATGATAAATCTCCGCAGGGGCCCGTGGCTAAGTGTAATATGAAATCCCTTATCTATGTATCTGCTTCATAACACCGGCTATCTGCTGCGGCTGAATCTGCCTTTGTTTCTTTAGCTTCTGTTCTCTGCTTGAATGCCGCTGTTGATCACATCTACAGTATGGAGGAGGCTGATGACAACAACATGTGTGCGATAACACATCTTTTACTCAGTTGTTTTTGAAATACGATGTGATGAATTATCTAAATTGAAAATTGTCACTGTGGAGATCCTCTTCCATTACCTGGGATCACACTGATAAGCAGCGTTATTAGAAGAGACTTTGCATCCGTACTGTAGGAGCCGGCCTGTGTTTGTACAAAACAAGTTTAAATTATACCTGCAATATAAATGAAATGCAATTTGCTTCACACAACTGATCCTTTTAAAGTTCGGCGCGTATGTTATTTAACACCATCTCTTTAGAAATTCTGATTAAAAAGAAAGAAATTAAGTCGGCACCTTATCCTCTGATTAGCTTAATCCGATAGGTTAATTGACTTTATCAGGGTGGAGAAAACAGATGAGCTGCCGTTCCAGCCTGCAATAAAAATCCCCCAAAATGATGAAATTGGAAAATAACCTATATTTCTTTTAAGATATTTCTTAATATACAACTACAGTTTCATATCACATTGCCAGAGAAATAAGGCACTTTCTCCCAGGAGATGAGAAAAGAATTGAATTTTTCCTTATCGGTCATCTATTTTTCCACAGAATGCTATTACTTGCTGCCTGCCGTTGCTAAGCAACAGGAAATATTAATAGGACCTTTTATTAGCTAGGCTTTACCAGTGGAGTACTAAAATGAGGAAGTGGAAAACATGAATGTGTTACATAAATCTCTGAACCTTTCAGGGTTTGCACAAGTCTCTGTTTGTCCAGTGATTTATGGCTGTGATGGTTCATTTATGGGAGAGGGAGGTGTGAAATGCCAAATGGAACATTAGCCTAAGGGACAATTTGAAAATAAATAATCACAAAAAAAGTGGGGGAGAAAAAAAAAAGGGGGGGAAGCAGTTTAAAGAACAACCCTATTTTTTTTTTCCCCTGCAGATTTTCAAGAGGCCATCAAACAAGCAAGTGATATTTTTGTTCCGCTGGAGGCATTGATCATTCAAAATCATCTATGCTTGAATCAACATTGGAATAACTAATACAAGTCCCGTTCTATCAGTGGGCTTGTTGAACTGTGGTGAAAAGCGACAGACATTCCATCATTTTCCGCAGACGCTCTAATCCCTTTAAAAAATGACTGAAAATGAAGGTCTTTCAAAGGAGAAATAGGTTTTCTTCATCTGAATGAAAAGTGTAGAATAAGGCAAAGCCTCAAAGAGCAGCAAGTCTTTAAAGGCAAAAGGTAAGACAAATTTAAAGTGGGGAAAAGTCTAAACACATTTAATTACAATATTTCCGAAAAGTCACTCGATAACAGTCGAGGTGACGTACGGCGCTATTCATTTTTTCCCAGACAGAGAATTAGAAGACCAAGATTTCCTCTATGAATGCATCACCTTATCTCTAATCCACCTTTTTCTCTGTTCCATGTTTATACAAAAACCAGCAGGTGTACAGTATGCGATAATACGTTTGCTGAGACCCTCCATCAGAGAGAGAACACATTAAAACACACCTCTGCTCTCTTATCATTAATTCATCCCAGCTTGTCTGTGACAAGTTCAGTTGACATTGCAGCTCATATTTCATTCACGCGGGCTTGGAGAGCGAGCACCTGCCAGGAGCACTTAATGCCTCGCGAGTAAAAAATAAAGAAAAGAAAAGAAAACACGGGCGTCCACGCAACTTAACATGACAATCAGGGTGGGATTAACACTTGATAATTAACCTCGACAACTGCAGATAAAGAGCTGGTGGGGGAAATTCTTTCATTTAAATGTAGGTAACAAAAGAAATTAAGAGTATGAATTTGAATATGAATACGGCCGGCAGACCACCCTCATTACAAATGAACTGACCCTCATTCACGTCTTGTATTCTGGAAAATAACAAATGAGATAATACCTGGGAGTTTGATGAAGCTACGGCTGCACGTAGCTCTTTCTGCTAATACATAGCGCATAACATCCTCTGGCTGATTATACATTCATCATCTGTTACATATTCAAAACATCACACTCGAGCCAGTTTGATGATGGCTAATATTGCATGCATCATTGAGGAACATGAAAAAAAAACTTAATCAAAGATAATTTATTCCAGTCGCAGGCACAGGTCATATGAATTTGAGGAGCATTTTAAATGTACCATAATTGAATATGGAGCCTTTCTGTTCAAATAGATTGCAGATGTATTTGTCACAGCGCAGGTGTGAGGCTCATATATATCTATCCAGCCAATAATAAAATGCTTTAGGCAAGTTTTGATGTAAATAAAGAAACAACAACAACAAGGCCACTTCACTTGTGAGTCTAGAAATTATTCACCAGCAGCAGAGATGTGTATCTTTCTGGGCTGTATTGATAAGATCAATGCAACCTGAGCATGGCTATTAAATGTCTAATGTGTTTTGGAACTTGTAGATGCTATGACAGTGGGGGCATTAACAGAGAGAGGCAGAGAGGGAAAGAGAGGCCCTGCCAAGTGCATCAGAGCATCAGAGAAAAGAGCTCTCTGAAAGATATCAGGTTTGGCCAGGAGGGGCTTCAGACCGCAACACAATAAGCATCAGCAAAAAATACCTCATGAATTGAAAATGGCCTCTTTACAAAATTAGGAGAGTACAGTCAATTATGTCTTTCAGGTTTTGAGGGTCAGCAGGAGAAAGAAAAAACTAAAAATTCACCACCTGGTCAAAAGGAAAGTTAGCTTCCATCAAACCCTTTCATTCCTGTTGATGATTTAAACCACCTTTAAAGGATGGGACTGGCAATATTTAATCATTTTGTTGTGTTAACAAATCCCATGAACCAAATCCAACAATGTATTGATCCAGCTAGCAAAGTGGGTATGCAGCTAACAATTATTTTCATTAAATCTGCTGATTATTTTGACATTTAGTTGATTAATGGTTTGGTTTGTAAAATGTCAGAAAATAGTGAAAATGCCATAATTACAATTTTCCCCAAAAAACCCACGTTGATGTGTTTTAATTGCTTGTTTTGTGCAACAACAAACCAGAACTCACAGATAATGAATAATAGTAGACTGAAAAAATGGCAAATATTCTCATTAAGAAGCTGGAACCAGTGACTTTTTGGCACTTTTACATAAAAAATGACTTAAAGGTACAATGTGTACTACCAGGCCACGAGCGTCACCAAACGTTAGTCGACCAGGAAGGTCATTCTTTAGCAAGATTTCATTGGTTGCTTCGTCTCAAAAAAGAAAAACAAAAAACAAACATGAAACTCTATGAGGAGTTTATAAAGCTTATATGACTGGACCATGTGGGAATTTAATTTGAAAGGATGCAGGCTCTTTGGCTGTGTTTGCCTAAAAATAACGGATTTGGGGTTTAAGACTTCAGATGATCTGGCTCTGGACATATTTTGGCCTTGACCATCTGCCTGAATTTGAAATGCTTTAAAATCACAGACTTGAACGAGTGGTAACGAGGTATGTCTGCATGCCAGCTTAGCCGAGTTAGCTTAGCTTGGCTGTAAACTGGCCTGAAGTGGCTGTCCTAACCACACCAATATCGTGGATTTTGGACCTCGGATTGACTGATTGTGGTATTATCAACTACAGAAGAGGAAGTCCAGGACATAAAAAGATCTCTGAGCTCTACGGCGGGAGAGACCAGGTACCTCATAATTACAAAAGGACCACCAGATTTGACTTCTCCATCCTTTCATGTTGGACCGTGGACAGACTGGAGGCTACAGTTACTTAAGCGGTATTACAAGACAGGATGGGCCGGGGCTAGCTAGTTAGCATTTATCTTTTGAATGTTTAACCTAAAATCTGGCCATGTCTTGCATATCGTACCTTTAAACAACAGATCATGTGATAAGTTTTCTTAATTGACCACTCAATTCAGATCTTTTAACAATTATTTTTTGTCGGCCGATATGAAAGTTAGCATCGCCCCAGTTCCTCTTCATCCCCTTAGATCATAGATTGGAGGAAGTAAACTCTGAGTCAAACAAAAGTTTAGGAAACTTACACATTTTGTTTAGAGAGATAATTTTCACAAATGAGCACCAATTTTATAGTTTTTGAAGTGCAAATGCAATCGGCAAAAGTGAAAAGCTAACGTTAGCCTATAAACAACTTGCGCTACCCAGTGATGGCACTCAGAATCAAGGCAGCTGATTTTGGCCCGATTCTGGGGCCATAATCAGGCAACCGAGTCGGGCAACCATAGGCAGCCCTGCTAATTTCATCGGGCATGCCGCGTTTGGGCCGATGTTGGGCCAGATCATTTTCATTTTCGATAACGACCCAATGATGGCAGTGTCAGCGGCCGAAATCAGACCAGCTGATTCAGCCTGATTCTGGGGCGTAATTCATGCCAAGTCTCAGACAAGCTGGGGAACCGGATGCAGTCCAGCTAATTTCATCCAGCATGTTGAGTTTGGCCCGATGTTGAGTCAAGTCATTTTGGCTACCTGGGTACAGTTGCATGAGGCTGTAAAGCCGTGATCGACATGATGACATTCTGTAGTCTCATTTAACCACTTTTTAGCAACTGCGTTTTTAAGACGCATAAAAGCCTCAGAATTTAGAAGTGGGGTATTTACGGACCTATTTTATGTCATAGAACAAAATGTGAAAGTCTCTTCAGCTTCTAACCTACAGCCCATTCAAAAAGCCCACTGACTTCATAATGAAGGAAGTGGGCTAACATGCTAACACGTTTCTGGGTTTAAGGATTCACTCCTGCAGCACTACACACATCAGTCTTGTTCTTTAATATTCTACAGTCTCTACTTCGCATGAGAAAATCTTGATAGTTGTCAATGCTGCGGTGAATCCACACCCACAATCCCCTGTTGTATCCACCCAAAGATTTAAATCTAAACAGCGTTTAGTCTCACAGTTCACCCACTAACAACACACACACACCATCTATTGTGTCTAACAGCTCCCTGACTCTGATCAACTGCTGCTGTAATACTACTCTACTCTAAATCCTTTTTGTTATATAATCGCCCTATTTATTTTATGTTTATATTGTTGCACCTGCAATGGAGTACTTTCAAACGTCCTCATACTTGAATCACGTAGGCCCGCATTTAGAAACCAGTAGCTCTCAGCCTTTTGTTGCGACAGAATAACCTTATTTCACTCAACTGAATTATCTCTAAAATATCTAATAATGAAATCCAGGAGGTACAGAAAACTGGAGGTATATGCTCATTTTGAATAAGAGTTACCCCTTTCCTCTTTGCAATTTCTTCTTGCTTTCGTCCCCACAATGCCTCCCCCCCCCCCCACCCACTCTCTCCATCCTCACCCCTCCTCTCCTCATCCAACTCTATTGCACTCTTTTCATTGCCCAGCTCACGTATTGAATCTGCCTGATGAAAACAGATCTCACTGCAGCACCACAATAGAATGGCTGATGCAGGAAAGATGAACCCTAATGGATTTTTTTTTCAATGTGCTCAAGATTGAATATAAGGCCTGACCTCCAGATGTAGTGGATCCATTTCAACAGCAGAGATATTGTTTATAGTGAGGACACAGAAACACATAGACGCGCACAAACAGTACATCGTCAACAGCAGCAAAATCCCCTTCCATCTACATATGGCACTCAAATACTGTATTTTTTTTAAGCACATGAAACTGTCTAAAATTAGAATTAACCCTCGTTATTTATCTATCCATGTCAAGTGAGGTATTCATTATGATAGAATCTCATGTTTGAACTGCAGAGTTTGCTTAATTACTCTGCTCAACAGACTGTGTCAAGGTGAGGCACCAATTTAATAGACACTCCGTTCTCAGCACAAATGAACCTCTGCTACGCTTTGGTAGTTTCGCCAGGCAGCCTATTTGACTTAGAAATTTTCTGAGTTCGCTTTATATGCTGCTTTTTGCAGTCAAGTTGAAGCAGAGCTCTGAAAAGGTCTCCTATATGTTCCACAGAGCTTCCCTCAGAGCCAGTTAGAAATACCAAGGTATGGGAGGTGAGAACATTTTTTTAAGATCACCGATCACTTTTTTTGCTTCTTAATGATCCCCAAACATAAAATTAATCCCACATTCACACATATGTCGCACCTATCTTTGTGTCTCCACTGTCAGCGCATGTGTTTTGATTACTTGTGTCATGTCAAACATTTCAAATCTCATGCATTTTTATCGCACAACCCGGAACACTCAATCTATTAAAACCACAGAGTGTGGCCCTCTGTAGCAGTAACAAATATCCTGACTGCCGAGCGAAAGACTGGCCAATCAACCACTGTCTCCACAGTAAAGGTCACGACCAAAATGTGAAACGAATATGAAGATAAATGACACATGAATCCAATACCTGGGGGGAATATTCCAGCATTATATATAATATATAGCATATTTATATTTCAGATCTTTATCAAGCTGTATTTATGCTCGCTGCTGTTTATCTTCATCTCTTTTGTTTATGATTAACATTATAATACACCGACCTTGGTCTATGCACCTGTGTGTGTTTAATACATGCTGCTGTGTTATTGTTTTCATCAACATACACACATGCACTTAATTTATCATTTCAGAAAAGAACAATATAGAACATGTGTAATGTATTTTAAAGCACATATAACCTATTAAAGGCACAGCTGTCGGGTGTAGCTATTTCTGTCTTTGTCTGATTTCTGACTAAATATCAAATACGTTCTGAAGGCATGATATTCTGACCTTCAAACCCTTTGCATATGTTGGTACTGTGCAGCATATGCGCTGTGTTTTCCAAGTAATTTTCACTGAAAGCTCTGTGCTGCAGTCAATAAAAATCACTCACATCTATCCGTTTTTTTGAAAAGGGAAGCTTTGAATCAAATGTCAGTGCACCTCTGTTACAATATTTACATTTTGGTCACTGAATAGGATCCAAAAAAAGCCAACTTTGAACTTGAACTCCACTCATTTGCTTGACGCAGAGTGCATAAGAGGCTGCTAAACCTTTGATTACTGCAACCTATACATTATGCTTCAGGGATAAGCTTTTACATGCTGCATATACATCGTCTGTTGTGATAGAAACCTGCTCTATTTCCTGCAGTTCTCATGAATGCAATTACAGTTTGGAGATGCTAATTTGTGGAGGAGCAGTTCTCTGTGGAGCTGAGGGAGTAATCAGTGCGTATTCATGTTTGAAGGCTTGACAGATTGACCGATGCATGCTGTCGAGGCAGATATGATGCTGATGGATTTACCCACAATCCTTTTCTCCATGCATCAGAGCTGACATGGCAACCGCCGAACAATCGTTCAGTTCCCCCACTTAGCCCCCTTCTTCGTGGCTTGGAAATTACATTTACCTCGTAGGGTTGTAATCTGTTTCATATTAGAGAGCTCCTTTTCAAAATGGCTGTTTTGGATGTTTTGCAATATCCAATAAGCTTTGGAAATCATTTTAAAAAAGTCAAATTTGTCCAATTTCTCATGTGCTCCCCCCCTCTAAATTGCAACGTTGCATCTGCCTGGGTGTATAGTGTCTGTTGAGTGTTCATGTGCGTGTACATTTTAAGGTAATAGTTTGCTCTCATGTCCTCCTGGATGTCTCAACTACAGAAAAAATACTTCTTCAAAGATCTATCATTTTGAGCCAGCACAGTTAAAATCACACCTCAAACTAAAAGGGTTCCAGTAAAACCCTTTTCCTCTCAGGCATTAAACATCTTCTGCTTTTATTAAACTGTCCAAAACTTTTGTGACTATTACCGAAAATATACTCCGACTCTTTAAACGTCAGCTCTCTGGTGTTAGGACGACTTGTTCAGTGCTACTCACCGAGGGCATTTGGCTGGAGACGAGGTGGCTGTCCTGAGCCAGCATGTTAGACATCATGAGTGTGGGCAGCTCTGGGTAGGAATACGGGTTGATGAGCCCATTGTGTGGCAGCGAGTGGCAGAGGTAGCCTGTAGAGTCGTGCTCCATCAGGTGAAGAAGAGGAGGCTCGGGGTGGTTAGGTGGAGTGATGGGGGGGATCTCGTAGTCCTCGTCCCCGGCTCCATTTCCACTGCCCGATCCGCCACCTCCGCCTCCTCCCCCGCCGCCGCCAGTCTGACCTGTGTAGTTCTGAGGATGAGACACAAAGAGAGCAGAGGTGTGACAACTCAGGTTTAAGGAAGTAGCAGATATCCATAGACCAACCTAAAGCTGAGTCATGACTGATTTCTACATGACACTGCTCCATATGGGCTGCAGATGTAGACAGTCAGTTTACAGCGATGGAGTTACTACACAGTTATTTCAGGTGCCAAGAGTTCCAAAAGTCCTGTTCATTTCCTGCACAGGCCATGTTAGGAAACTGGAGCGCCTCCAAGGCTTGAATGAGTATAAAACTCTCCCATCTGAATCATCACAATCACAAAAGATGAGCAACCGCTTTACAAAATATCAAGTTCTTTGATAAAAAGTCAAAAATACAAGCGCGTGTACATAAAACGTAAGGTCAGCTACAACTCTCAAGGTGCATTTCATTCAGTCTAAACTCAAAACTATATTCAGCAGCTTAAATCAATTTACTTTTAGATTCTTAGTCAATTTGAGATAACTGCAGAAACTACTGTACAGTATGTAGTGCTCCCATATGCAACAACAAAGCACTGTGAACTTGCTACAGCTTGAATTCACGCCTCTAATTAGCTTCTTCTTCACAGCAGTGGAAGCTGAGGGCGATCAAGCTGCACTGATTCGTTGATTAATCTATTAGTTGATCAGCAGAAAATTAAGTGGCAGCTATTTTGATCATCAGATAATCATTTTAGTATTTTTAAGCAAAAAAAAATATGCTGGTTTAATGCTTCTTGAATGTGAGAATTTTATTTATTTTTTTTTTATTTTTAGATTCGATATTTATTTGGAATTTTAAAAGCACAATTACTCACAGGAGTATCATGACATAAAAACAATCCCAGAGAAAAGCACTTAAAAGCATTACTAAAACACTTATTTCCAGAGCAGTCCTTGGTGGTGACCTCAAAACAATACATAGGAACACAAACATAATTGCAAACAAACAAGCTACATCATAAACCTACTCATCCCCCTTGCAACTCCATGATCGTGCTTTTCTTTTTCAAAAATGATAATAAACCAAACAGCTTTGGATTTGTGGACTGTTGGTTGAATAAAACATACCATGTGAGGACATCAAATTGAGCTCTGAGACATTACACAGGACATGTTTCACTTTTTTTCATACATTTTATTGACAAATCCATAAATCGAGATATTATATTATATTGGCGGATTATTCACAACACCAAACTAGTAGAAAAATTTAAACTAACATCCAGACCACTGGTGTACAGTGGTTAGGATGGGCCCCAGTGTCGCTATTATGAGGGCCCTAGTGCCAGATTTTGCATTGAAACAGCTACTGTGTACTTTATAGTATCGTCATATAATCAAATACAGACTTGACGTTGCAAAGCATTGACATACATATTACCAACCATCACTGCAAATCTGTATATGACAATAATACCAAATAAAATAAGAAATTGTTCATTAAATTGATTTTTTAAAGAAGTTTATTTAATTATTTAGTCATATAATCTTGTTATGAATTGCTACAGACTATTTCACAAAAGGAAAAAGAAGAAACATCGATGAGTTTGCCTTCTCGAGGGTTTATGTAGCAGATGACAGCATTTGTATCTTTAACGTGTGTTCTTCTTTGAACACAGGTGTTTTTTTTTTTTTTTGAGGTGGCAAGTTAAGTCACTCACAAGGACCCGTTACTGCTCCAGAGAGAGCAGGCCCCCCACCTCATGGGTCCAAGTGCAGCCGCACTGCCCGTGCTGTTTATATTTATGCCCGTGATCCAGACAAACCTATTGTTTAATCAGCGACAATCACTTTCTACGCTGAAGAACATGGAGGATACTGTTTTTAAAAGAGGAATTTACAGTGTTTCATATGTTTCTAGATCAGTGCAAAGTCGCAGTATCCATATCAACCCTACATGTGACCACTGCTAGCTGCTAACAGTTGAGCTAACTGTCATTTATAGAATGGATGTAGGGACGGAAATAACCTTCGTCTGCCACCTGTGCATTTTTGCTTATCTCGACACCTCACAGTTTACTCCTATTGCTTTGCTTTTAAACTGCAGGTAACCATAGTAACAGTACTTCTGCTTTGTGCTACATTACCAGTTAACCTTTATTTTTGGGACTGACGTTACCACGAGATAACCTGCACCGAGACAGCAGCAAACGAAAGCTGTTACAGCCGTGCATTAAATGTAAAATACACTTTGTGGTGTTCCAGTATGGAAAGTTTTGTGTAGAGCTGCAGCAATTAGTCGATCAAAAGAAAATTAATCACCAACTATTTTGACAGTCGATTAATTGTTTCAGTCAGTTTTCAAGGATAAATGTCAAACATTTTCTGGTCCTGGGTTTTTTTAAATGTGAGAATTTGCTGGTTTTCTTTGTCATTTTTAACGGTATATGAAGAGTCTTCAGGGTTTGAACTGTTGATTGGACAAAAAAGGTTTTTTGAAGACGTCACCTTGGGCTCGGGATGAACAATTTTTTGACATTTTATAGATTAAACAATTAGGATTAATCGTGAAAATCATCAGCAGATTAATCAATATGAAAATAATTGTTACAGCCCTAGTTTGTGTTGTGTTTGCTTTACCTCAACCATTATATTCATATATCAGGACACCTTGTTGGGTATTATCGCCTACAATTTCTTGCGGAGGACTTCAGGATAGAGATGTATTTTGCAGACTACCCCTTAGTGACAGATGTACTAACTAGCATTTGTTTGATCAGAGAGTGTGTAGTGTGTAGTGGCTGAACCCAAATAATACAGAATTTAATTATTCTTAGATCCACTGACCTCTTACTGGTCAGTAAATACACTGCTGTGTAATGTGACCTTTACGACATGTAAGGCTGCTGCCAGTATAACCTTAAGAATCCTGAATATGCTAACGTCTTGTTCACCAACAAATTTCAGTTTCCTGCCATTCCACAAATAGATTTGTAAACTGTTTAATTTCTGATCCGTCATCCTGTTAGAATAGGTGTAATTTTGTTTCCAATGTTGAACGTCTCATTTTGGAACAAAACCCCGATGCTGAGCGATCAGTAATAAAGAAGACCAACAGCCTCTGTATTTGTGTGCTGTCGCGCTAACACAGTAAGTCCAATCAGATCAGAGTTCTGCACGGAGCAAGAAGAAAAGAAAAATAGCAGGGAAATTCAACGGGGGAATGAAAAGCAATTTTGTCTGAGACGATCCAACTTGACTCCCATTGTAATGACTGAGTCAAATTAATCATCACAAATAATATTCTGGTGTCAGCCATTCAAGGGTTTTTTAATAGAATTTTTATGATTCATGTCTGGCAGTATACATCAAACAGTCAGTTCTGCAACATTTCTGAAATAAATTCAATATCATCTTTGTGTAGGCTGTCATCCTCGGCAGCAGAGTGGTCATTTATCTCTCAAACAGATACTTTTAGAAAATAAGGGGCATGGGGAGATGGAAGAAAGGAGAGAGGATACAGGGCACTTTTTTTTCTTGTTTCTCTCAACCCTGTTTTACTATAAAGGTGAGTGCAGCGGCCCATTCTGTAACGTTGTAGCCATAAAAATTACAGGTTTGTTAGAGATATATACCTGAGAAGGCTTTCAAATAATAAATTAGCATTTTCAGCTGCTCATTTTAGAGCAAACAAACCTCAATCAGCATCAGAAAATATTAACCGTGCGGATTTGTTTTCGTCTAATGTTGCTGTTTGTTAATTTTGAAGTGATAGCAGCTTTAAATCCTCATGTTTTTTTTTTATTGTGATTTGGCAGCGGGGCGAGCCTTTTGTTTCCGCACAGATCACAGATTGCGCCTTTAAGTACACAGTAACCGACAATCTTCTTTTTACAACAATAGCTTTCAGCAGGATTAAAATGTATCTAATGTCTTTTAAATGAACACCAATCTACGGCGGTAAGCACAAAGCCAGATGAGAGGAATTTCATTAAGTCACAATACCTAAAACACCCATCTTTAATTTGACCACAAAAAAGGACGTTAGCAATGTTTTATTGTGAAGCAGGAATGTAGACACAGACTCAGCGTTTAAAGCGCACTTTCATCTTCCTACATGTAACGACAAAATGAAAAAGAAGGAGAGAAGAAGACGTGTGATTGCCTCAATTTGATTTACTTTGTCCTTACATAGCCTGCAAGCTAGTTGATATTAATTTTCTGGACTGTCCTTTGAAGACAGATGTCTTTGTAAACCTTTGGGGATAGTGTTATTGTTTGGTCTAATGGACAAGAAAACGAACATTTCCTGAGATTCAATTTCCCTCATAATTGTTGGAAGGAAACTAAATTGTCTGCTGTAAACATTGGAGCCATTGTGTAAAGTGAGTCCCTGTGCATGTGTCCCTCGGAGCCTTCGCATCGCCGTCATATTTCACTACGACTTGCGGGTGACCACTGTGTAATCTGCCACGCTTAGTCATCATCTAGCATGTTCATCAACCTTTTGTTTTCTCTGAGTATAAATATATATCCACGCTACAGAAACATTCCCCCGGTCCCATCCGTTGCTCTTGATTGTGCAAAGGGACGCGGACTGAGGATGTGTCATGTGTTAGATTGCTGTGAGGGCTCATCCAGTGCCCTTGATGATAAAATGTAAATACCAAGGACGTTCCCAGTTGGATTGTGGCAGGATAAATTATTCATATGCCTCTATTCAGAATGAGCTTGCATGTACAGAACCACATGTACACTCTGGCTAATGTATACTCTTTTCTCCTTTAAAAGTAAAATCCAAACAAAGGCAACGTATTTGATGGATCGTACAGACCAGCATGTGTCCTAGTATGGAATTGGCTTTTCAAACAAAAGCCCCTTCTTTTTTTTCCCCTCCCTATGAGGTACTCGTCATGGGTTTACTTTCAATAGTCCTAGCCACATTCCTACCAAAAGCTGCATTACACAGATTCTATTTTCTCACTGAAACATCCTTTATTTTCCTCCTCTGATCAATACCGCACACTATAGGGAGCGTTATTTCCAATACACAGTATGCTCAGTCTGCACAGCGAGCGAAACACAATCTGTAACATTTTAATTAAGAGACAGATCTCTCGACTGTAAGTGTTACATACCAGCACACCTTTCATTTGAAAGAAACAGATGAATAGACAGTTGGTCTGGGACTGAGAGAGAAAATAACATTGATTGGGGAGCTTTCCAGCTTGTCTTTTATTTGGCACAGATCTCTCCCTCCCTCTGTAACACTGCCGGAGTACTCAAGGCCTTCTGGAGATGATATTGACTGTGGCTAATGGCTCATTATCTGTACATTCTTCTTCTTATTAGATTATTGTTGTAATGCCTGTAGAAATCTGGATTTGGGACATAACCCAATTAATATTAAATTGTGTATTAATTCTGTAAAATGATTCACTGTCAAATACAATTCACATGCACAATAAAAGAGCTGCGTGCCTCTTTGTGTTTACAACACGACATGATCTTGGCATAATGTTGTATATGCAACTATTGTGATGATTGATTCACTGTTTAGGCCATTTTTACAACAGAAACACCAACACAGTCTCTGCCTCCAGCTTCTTTAAAATGTGAGGGTTTGCTGCTTTTCTGTGTTTTATATGATCGTAAAGTGAATATTTTTGGACTGTTAGTCAGACGGAACAAGACATTTTGACCTTGGGCTCTGGGTAATGAGCATATTTTTCACTATTTTCCACAGACTAAATGGTTAATCAATTAATCCAGAAAATAATCAGCAGACAAATCTATTATGAGAACAGCCGAGTCGTATTTGGCAGTTTCTGAAAGGAACATCATTGTACAAACATTACACTGGTAACATTTCCTCTTAAAGGGACAGTTCTCCCCTTAATCAAAAATACATATTTTATCTCTTACCTGTAGTGCTGTTTATCAGTCTAGATTGTTTTGGTGTGAGTCACCGAGTGTTGGAGATATCGGCTGTTGAGATGTCTGCCTTCTCTCAAATATAATGGAACTAGATGGCACTCGATTTGTGGTGCTCAAAGTGTAAAAAAATACCTTTAAAAAAATTCAACAGTGATGTCTCTGTCCAGAAATCATGACCTGGTTACTCAAGATAATCCACAGACCTTGTTGTGAGCAGTTTCACGCAAGACCCTTATCTTTTCTACCGAGCTACACCTGCTAACAGTATCACTGCGCAAAAGGAAGCTTGCATATACCCGTGGACAGGACGCCTGTGCTTGTGGCAGCGCAATATGTAAACATTAATGGCGTCCTCCTTGGCTGAGCTGTAATGTTAGCTAGCTTAGTGGTGCAGCAGATCATAGAATAACAGTAGAACAGACATTCCCACTGAAATCAACGTAGCAGGATGGTCAGAGCAGCAGCCATTTTGATGTGTACTGTTGCCACTGCAACTGCTGTAGAGAGCTAACTTCAATATATAGCAACTTGCGGCAAGTCGCGACCTCGGCGAAGCCCTCTTTTGTTCCCATTAATTGCACATTTGTTAAAACACGATGTAACATAGCTGCCTCAGAAGAAGGAGTGAGAGCTGCTGCTTAGTGGAAAGCTGGGGGGCACTGAAACTGGGGGGATTGACAGCGTGAATATCAGCATATTTTCACATTTAACTTGTTGAATTAATGGTTTATTTCAACCAGTTGAGAGCTGGTGATCTTTCAAACTACAAGACTAACTTGGTGCATTTTATTTTGTCTCTGTTGGGTTAGAATGAAGTGTGTTTTACGACATGTTAACAAGGCAGTTAAGCTAAAGTCAGTGTTAGCGTTTCCTGCTTTGGCTTCCAAATGGTAAATGGACTGCACTTATATCGCGCCTTTCTAGTCTTCCGACCACTCAAACTGCTTTCTACACTACGAGTCACATTCACACATTCACACACTGGTGGCCAAGGCTACCATACATGGTGCCACCTGCTACTCAGTTTGTCTTTAACACACTCACACACCAATGGAACAGCCAACGAGAGCAATTTGGGGTTCAGTATCTTGCTCAAGGATACTTCGACATGCAGACTTTAGGAGTCGGGGATCAAACTACGGATCTTCTGATTGGTGGACAACCTGCTCCACCACCTGAGCCACAGCCGTAGACTGTGGTCAGACAGCACAGGGAAACCAGAGTGCACAACCTGTAAACTCTACTGTACATTAACTCATGATATCTTCACCAATAAACTTGAATGCTGCTCTGCTGCAATGCTTTATCTGCTGCTTGTTCTACCACACACCCCTTATGCACACACACACACACACACACACACACACACACACACACAGACATAATGGCTGTGCACTGAGCTATTCTCTCAATGAGTTACGCTACTCTTAAAACATTAGTCTTAGTTTGGGGAGAAAGAGAACCTTGAATTGGTGTGGTATTTTTCTGTTTAATAAGGGAGAGAGGTTTTAAAGTAGGCCAAAACAGAGTTATCAAACTAGTGAGTGTGACACACTTTGTCACTATCAAACCTAACAACAACCGCCATTTTCTTTTCTGCTAATCAAATGACAACAATCAGTTTAATGTCCGTTCTGCTCTCGTTCTATTTTCATGCAGTAGATGCTTCTGCATGGTGACAAGGTTAGCAGGTGTAGTAAATAGTAAAGAAAATAGTTCCTACATGAAGCTGAAACTGAGAAGAAATATGTATTTTTAAATTGGGGGTGAAATGTCCCTTTAAAAATAATCAAGCCAGACCTCATGTCACACAACAAGAGCATAGGTGAATAAGTATACCCAGGCCGGTTGCTTGTGTGGCACACAGACACAGAGTTTCGAGTCCTCTGAAGCCAGCGTTTGTTTTGTGGAGGGAGGGCGGGACCGACAGCTCAGAGACAGACGATGACAGATCTGCCTTACCACTAATGTGCACTTATCTGCCTATTGGAGAGCTTTGTCACAGTGGTGATTTATGCTTAAAATCCCCCCACACACTACCACTTCCATCACCACCGACACTCTTCGTTCCAACACCTTCCCGTATCCGCCGTGCAGCACTCTTGCGCGCGGAGACAAAGTCAGGCTGCGTTATCTCTCCTTTCCACGCAGTCCGGTTTGCAAGGAAAACGGTGGATTTATCTTTGGGAAGAATTTGAGAGCATCATCTATTTTCATTCGCTCTGCCATCGCTCTCCCGGAGGAAGATTATACTGTATATTTATGAATGATCCTGTTTACGAGTGTACACAGAGCTCTTGTTTTAATGTAACACAGCAGAGGCAAATAGCTGTTGTCAGACTACAAAGATCACTTACTTTGAAACGCTTAATCTGAACGGCACGAACTGATCTGCTATTTCTGTTATTTGTTTTTGATACTCCTCCTCCTCCTCCTCCTTTCCCCCTTCCCTCTTCCCCTCTCTTTATCCCTCCATCTCTCTCCGTCAACTCAGGCTTAATTAAAGCCATAGCTGTTCTTCTGCTACAATATCATGTCAGGGGGGTATCAACACACCACAAAGCCGTCTCTAGCAGAGCCCAAAGACAGGGAGGGGGGGGAGAGGGCCAAAGATCCAGTTACAGCCACCCTACACCTCCACTCTCCTCTTCCTCTCTTCTTGGCTGGCCCAACCCCAGCCTGGCCTGTCCCTGACAGAGCCCAAACAGTTCTGGTCCCTGCTTCCCTGGACCCTTGATCACCTCCCCCCAACCCCGCCACCCCCTCCCGCCCATTCACCCTGTCATCTCATCTCCCTCTAAAACAGCCAGGCTGCATTATTTATCTGTCACTATGTTACTGTTTGGAAATCATGAAAGGAGCTGTGGGGATGGGGATGCTAAACCACCGCGGTTTGTGTTCGGTGAATGAACGGGACAGGAGGGTGGGAAGAGGAGAAGGTGGGAGAAAGAGAGACAGATATTGGGAGGCAGCAAGGGAGTGAGACAGGGAAAAAATAATGTCAAAGTCACGCTCTTTCTAGGAAATAAAATCCAGCCACTATCTCGTCAGCCCTGGCCACAGCTGAGTGAGAAGAAACGATGCAGCTCTGTGACAAAAATGCTTCTTATTTATCATTATGGGAGGGAAAATATTGAGGGAATGCTGAGAATAATTAAAGCGAATAGCAACTGTCCAAAGTCCAAAGATGCAGATGGCCCCATTCACCCCAGATACTGAGTTGATTACTAACTAACCTCCCATTGACTAAAAGCAGCCTTTCTAATTGCTTATATTCCCCCCTTTTCTTTTATGTTTCCTTCCCTTCTTCTCCCTCGTGTATCCTGTTCCCAGTGCTCGTCTCACTTGTCAGTCAAGGTCAGGAGGTCATCCTCATCTGATCGGGTGTCAGAGCAGATTAGAATCAGAGCTTTTGTGCCATGTCATATTTCATTATGCATTTGACTCATCTGGCAGGTCAAGGGGTCAGTGTGATTTGATTGGATGACAGAAATGATATAATTTGTGTTTAACCCTAGGCTGTATGAGGCTCTGAGTGGCGTACTAATGCATTTTGCAAAGACGGGGCAGGCCCTCTCCACGAGCGACTAATTTGAAGTGGCACACCGCAGAGTTGAAGGAGAGCCAGAGCTATTGCACAACATGCTGAGGTTATGAGGGAGGCTTTATCAAATAATAAACACAACCTCCCTTGTACCTCTGTTTCTGTCTGTCTCTCGCACGCTTCCTTTCTACTCTGCAAACTGATGCGAGTGCCCAGACATTAGCTGCCTCCTGCGCCTAATATGTTGCTTTTCCCTTTCCTTTCTTCTTTCTTTATCAATTTGATTCAGTGAAAATGTGTCACTGACCCTCTTCTCTCTTGTTTTTCTCCGTCTCTGTTTCTCCCTCGCTGTCTAATAACACTTGATTTTGGCAAGAGAGGAGACTAATGGAGAAGTGCTGTCAGCAACAACAACCACATCATTATTGCTGAACATTCAGCTGGAACACAAAAAACATTTAAATAGCTCCCAAATGACTATAGAATAGAATCGAATAGAAATGTACCAGTGGCCAAAAATCAACCAAGTTATTATTCTGACGAAGGAGTAACAACAGGTTTTATTGTTTGATGAATAAACATGTATCTATCAGGGATACACGACATATATGGGGCGGATTCATTGCAAAACCTGTTGAGAATATTATACGTATGAGGTGGGAGGTTGAGGACAATAGGTGTACACTTTTCACTCACACGGTTATTTCATGTTAAGGAAACACCAGGTTCACTGGTTGGTGCCGCCTTTGTATAAGCTCCTTTTTAGACAAGTTAGTCAGGTGTGTTTGTTCTAAGACGTAGAGCTCAGTTAGGCCTGGTACTGTTATATTGATTTAATGTGTTTGGCACAACCTCTTTGTCCCATCCGCCCCCATAATTTGGAGAACTTGTTTGCAAAGTTTGTAAATAAATCACTTTCATTTTTAACTTCTACTCTCACTCCTTCAGTTTTGTTGTTTGTTAATGACGCTTTTTTTCTTCTGTTTTCAAAAGTGGAAATAACAGGCCAATAAAGGGGAATTTATATCTTTTATTATTACAATGATAAAATTATAGTCGACAAATAAAGCCGATTTTACAAAGACATATTGCTTTAATTGACTTGACAGGCGCCGCATTGACACCGCTAATAAACACAGAGAAGAGGAAGAAGAACTAACGCAGAAAGCTGACTAAAGAGCCAAACATATTGTTGCCTGTGTGGACGCCAATTTCAGAAGAAGACAATGTGATTGTACCTGGGGTCTGATTCCTTTACGTTGCTGCCATTACACTGGCTAAATGCAGTGCTAAAGGACCATCTCTAGAGCTGGTGTATTTCCAGCCAATGGTCTGTGCACATGGGGAAAGTTTTCCTTGTAGACTTTCTCCAAGAAAGAAATCTATTCATTTCAACCCAACCTTCCCTAACCTTAACCAAGGAACCTGATTCTGGTAGAAAACCCTCGTGGAAAATTTCTCCCAACTGCACGGTCAGCTTAGCGCCCTGTTAGCACAAGCTAACACAGCAGCAGCGGCTACGATCCAACACTGAGCTGCGAAGCCGTGCAAACAAACCACACTGACACCAAAATGGCTCGACTCTGTAGTTAAAACTATTAATAACTATTAAGTGGATTAGCAATGTGATGCTAAGAGTTAGCCCAGTTAGAGAGAGGACAAAAGGGAGCTAAGCTAACTAATACACTACATTCAGCTTTATAATGTCTTTTAGAATATCAGGGTTCACCCATTTTTAATACTCAAAAGAAAAGAAAAAGAAAAAGAACATCCAGATTTGACAGGTCAGTGTTAATATTGTGGCAGGCTGCCATAAATAAATGAATGTATGGGAAACAGAAAGCCTTTATGTGTTGTGGTGTGATGTGTTGAGGGATGCTCTTTACTCTTTGTTTCAATTTTTTGTTTATAATATGTTGACATGTCTGTTTTGACAGATAATGTCAAAGCTTTTAATTTGAAATCTGCAGTAAGAGTCTATTTTGTGTGTGTGTGTGTGTGTGTTGACAATAGTGATGTTAGTAGGATCTGGTTAGGTCAGAGCTTTGGAATATTAAACCATCCACCTTTGCTCACTACGTCTCAGCCTTTCTTACCCTCAGGTGTGCATTAACTGCAGATTATTGACGTCTTTTTAAATACAAAAATGTGTATTTATCAGTTATCTTATTGATATCTTTCGTGGCAAGCAGGTATTTCATGTCATGCATAGTATTTATGTCTCCCTCTGCTTTACTGCGTCGTGTGAGGAAGAGTTCAGGACCTTGCAGTGGTAATGATATGCAGATGCTGCACAGTGTCAGTGAAAACTCGACTGTGATCTCCACTAATGCGGTCAGAAAACAAACCATGGGTGCACACGATCGCTCAGGTTTCCCAATAGTCATCTAGGGTGATTGTGATGCCGATGTTGATACCGCTGTGGGTGACAGGAGAGGAGGAGGCGGAGGAGGAGGAGGAGGGTGGATGGAGTAGAAAACAGAGAGGAAGTAGCAGGAAAGAAGGGGGGAGGGGGAAGATATGAATCCAACATTTCAAATGAGAACCATAATCAAACTTATTGCCTGACAGGGTGAATCTAGGAGAACAGCGTTACATTGGCAGACATGCAGTATTATTTCCAGAGTCCCCTCTGTCTCTTCCTGTTCGCAGCAGCCATGTCTCCCGGAGAGGGAAGCCTTTTTAACTTTGCTCATTGGCACACCACTGTCTGTTCTGCGAGGCTTAACAACAACAGCCACCGCTACTGCAAGAGTTATGACCACACAGAAGCCGCCCCGAGGCCAAAAAAACAGCAGCCAGTCAACTGTTTTTTAAATTTTGAATGACTCTTCAGTTATCTACTTTTCTACGCTCACTGTCAAAATCATTATTAGCATGTGGACAATGGCGCTACTGTGTCTGAATGACAAAACTAATTATTGTTATAAGAGCAAGTAAATGGACAAAAAACAGCACAATAAAAGGGTTGGTGGATCAGTACCGACTGACTCTAACAATGTTGAAAATAACAAAGGGAGCGCTGATGGCGCAGTCATCCAAACAAACGTGCATTATTCTGAGAATTGTTAGGATCCTGTCACCCACAAATAACTCTGCCATACACCAGGAGAAGGGGAGGGGGTGTAAAGTGCATGTGGCTGGTGAGAGTGCGTGTGTGTGTGTGTGTGTGTGTGTGTGTGTGTGTGTGTGTGTGTGTGTGTGTGTGTGTGTGTGTGTGTGTGTGTGTGCGCGTGTGTGTGTGTGTGTGTGTGTGTGTGTCATTTAATCTGTGTGACAAAAGTGTATCTGTGTGCAGAACTGACGGTAATAGCTCTTGAATGCTTTTGTGAACATTTTGTAGTTATCTATGATTTCTTCTAAAACAAAAAACTTACTGTCAGAGACTGTGGCTCTGTGTGTGTGTGTGTGTGTGTGTGTGTGTGTGTGTGTGTGTGTGTGTGTGTGTGTGTGTGTGTGTGTGTGTGTGTGTGTGTGGTGTTCTTAAGTGTCTCCCCTCCCTGGTTCAGAGTCAATGAGGCTGTGTATCGGAGGCTGGCACAGCTGGTGGGAGCAGGAGACTAACATCTGGACCCTCGTACTCATGGTGCCATTGTTAATAAGAGGCTGGTGGGGAGTGGAGGGGAGTGGAGGAGACAGCTCTCCAGTGTCAATGAACCTCCCTGTCTCTCACTAGAGCTCTGCACTGCAACTCACACTTGATGCTTCACAAAAGAAGCTCCAGCATCGCAGCATATTCACGACTAAGATTTTAGAGATAAACCCAAACAAGGAGCAGTTTCATTGGCCGGATTTTTTGTAATTACCAGCGGCTCCTCGCTCGCCTTAAATGAAGCGACCGTATTGCTTTTTACTTTGATACTTTATTCTTCAAAGGTGGAAGGAGGCAGCACGCAATCGATCATTTTCAGAGTCAAATGATGCGTTAAAGGTGTCATTTCACTGGTTTAACCCTTTAAAACCTGGAGTGACATCACTTTTCCTGACGCCAAGTATTTAAACCTTTGAACTTTGAGGAAATTGGTGCGATTTCTTTCAAAGACATGGGGGAAAAGGCAATGAGAAATTTCTGGAAAAAAATATAGAAAATTGTTTAAAAAAAAATAAGGTAAAAAGGAAAAAAAAACTAGGGAAAAACTAAATTCATAATAATTGTTATTGTTGTAAAATATGTTACAGAATTATTATAATTTTTAAGCACACTTTAGAGATAATTTCGTTATTTGTTTGTTATTTTTATTATTTTTTAAAATTAATTTTCTTGTTCTTAATCTCCTTTTTTTACTACTTTCTTGGTCACTTCTTCTTTTGTTGCCTTCTTCCTATGTTTTTAAAAGAGTTCAAGCAAATTTGCTGCGGTTTCAAAGGGTTAATGTGAACGCACATGAAGAAGAAAGCCTGGGTTAACAGAGCAAGTTGATAACCACCATCATGGTACCAGTTATCTCTAACTGAGTCTTAAGGGTTTGTCGAGCCAGCTCAGGCGCAGCCCTCAGCTCCATGTCTAGAGACTCTCAAGTCTTTTGGTCAGTGAATTACTCATTTAATTATCATGAGGATTTTGTTTTCTTGTTTCTGGGTTCTTCCTTGTTAGTCATGTTGAATGTTTCCTGTTTTATTTTCTTGTACTTCATGTGTCATGTCTTGGTTTACTTCTTTCCTTGATCTCTTTCCTGCCTGTTTCCTTACACACCTGCTTTGTATCAGCCTCGTCAGTCCCTCCCTCCACCAGAGATTTCCCTGCACACCTGTCTCATGTTAGTCTCATTTGCTTCACCCTAGTGTTACCTACCACACTCTTGTTGTCTCAGTGGTTAGCCTATGCTTGTGTTTCCCTCCTTATAACAGTGCCTGCCTACTACAGCTGTGTCTTGCTCTTCTGATTAGGTCTCTGTGTGTATATATACCTGTGTTCCCTTTGTTTCTTGTCAGCCTGTCTGTGCTTCTTGAATTCCAGTTTGTACCTGTATAGTTTTTAATTTTATATTGCTCCTCAGTTTTGTTTCCTGCTCATTTTTTGTAATCAGCTTCATGTGATTAACACTCGCCTTCTGTAAGGCATTTGAATCCTCTTTTGAATCTTAAACATGACACAATCTGCGACCAGGTTGGTCTTACATGGTTAACTCCACCTGTGTTAGACAAACTACACAAATACATAATATAATGTGAAAATGTAAAAGCTGTCTGCCTCAGGCTTTGCATCTTTGCTGTGTGAAAAATACATTACCTAATTTAAACTTTCTCCCAGCAGTGGAAATAAGCCAACGTGGATCGATGTCAGTTTGGGGCTTTTTTCATACCTTGAAGATACTGCATCAATAATTAACAAAGTATTTTTGCTAATGAATCTTGGTTCAATGGAACATTTTCCTCTCTAATAACCCATAGCTTTTCATCCGCCGCCACGGGGGAAAAACAGTTCAAGGGAAACTTTGTACGTTTTATTTTTTAAAAGAGTGAAATCATGAAAAGGCAACACAGACAGTGGCCATGGCACGCTTTTTATAATACCCCGGCATGTGATCCAGCACAAGAGTGCATGTTTGGTCTGTCATCGTTCTGTCCAATGGGGTGAAAGGCCTACACAAACACATTAAGGTTTGCCATTAGTTTCATCTGATCACCTGGGGCAACAGGGGGGATGGACAGCTTGGCAGAGCGAGGGCCTTACACAAATATACAGCTGTGCATTTCTATGTGGTGCCATGTCAGATGAGTATTTCAAACAGAGGGCTTTTAAACGGGGCAAGAGTGAGTGAGGAGGGTGAGGTTGCGGTGTGTGTGTGTGTGTGGGGAGGGGGGGTGTTCCAAATGACTGTAAAAAGGCCACGGGGAGAGAGCTTTCCATCTTTCTGCTGCCGCGACAAATATGCCTGCACATCTTTTTGCATTGTCTCCGCTCCCTGCTTCGTCAGCGAACAGCTATAGAAATATTTTGGCAGGCTGCTCTTTGTTTTCATTTTCACAAAAGATGTAGTGAGGGAGGAGGGAGAGAAAGGGGGAGGAGGGGGCAGATGGGAGAGGTACTGGGTGGGAAAGGTAAAGGGATGCAGTCAGAGGTTTTGGGGGACATTTGAGAAAGGGAGGATAGGGGAGGAAAGAATGACAGAGGGGGGGACAACAAGGGTCAGTAGAGGAGGTAGTGGAACGGTGAGACTAGCAGAAGCACAGGTGGGACATATGATGTCAAGGGGACGTATAAATGAGGTAAATCAAGTGAGGTGGCATTAAAGGGGGGACGAGAGTGAGGCACAAAGTGGGAGAATCAATTGGAAGAGGAGGGGTCAGGTGGAAAAGAAGGGGAGGAAGAGCCTGCCACTCTGGTCCCCAGCTCCAATCTAAACAGCGGGAGGAAGCTGTAAATCAGACTAATGCGGCCGAGCTGTAATTCAGACCAGCAGGGCCAGGGCGCTGGTGCGGGGACCCCGAACGGCGGGAGTTTACAAAACGCCGCCGCGAGGCTTTAATCAGTGCAACGATCCGAAGATACCGTCTCCCCCAATCAGCGGGCTTCCTGTCAGTCACACACGACTGAACATGACCAATCAGGCTCCGCCGAGATTCCAGACGGGCTGGCTGGGCTTTGGGCTGCTGCCAAACAAGAGAATTACTCATCGAAACTGGAAAGGTGGAATGGGCCTTTAATTCAGAGCATAGAGGGACGAGGTGATAGATTTGTCAAAGGTTGGACATAAAAGACTATGGGATCATGTTCTACAATGGTTCATCAGAAACATATGGGGGAAAGATGAGAGACACAGGGGAGCTGCAGAGGAGGACTTAATCATATTCATCAGACTGGAGTTTCTACAAGTTTAGGCACTAAAACTGTGTGACAGACATCAAATCTGTTCACTGGAGCCCTTATACCACTAAATCTCTCATTAAAACATTTAAGAATGACAAAAATAACATGAAGGCCTCATTATGAGTTCAATCTGTCGGCGTGTTTTCTAAACTTAATCATAATCACATCTGTTTGCTGCCATGTGAAAAAAAAACTTTCCGTCCGTCTCCAATCTGTCTCTGCTTCGCCGTGTCTCACAGATCTGCTGCTGGCACTCAAACACCTCCCTAATTACAATTACAACACCCGAGGGGCCGGCACAATCCTTGGCAGCGATGACTTACAATAAAATAACTGAGACGAGAAATGGCATCAAACTTACCGTTAAAACACCATTTGAACTCCCAACATGTAAAACAGGCGGACAAACTTTCAAATCACTCGTTACCAGAAGCCGCCTTTTCATACCTGCTATTTTACTCAAAGAGGAAGGAGGGCAGTGCATTAACTTAAAAGTGAGTGGAAAATGCAAATGCGGTCCACTTTATCATCAGGCATTCAAACAGACCCTTTCAACTCGGCAATCCATAATATTTCAGCTTTGATGCTCAGGAAATGGCCACGGCTCGATGGTAACACGGAGCTGGATTCTGCTCTGGTAGTAGTCGGACTAGTGTGACTGGCTGGGCTACACACACACACTGTGCATGTTAAAACCACATGCAGCGTCTTGGCAGCAAAGACGCTACAGCGGCAGCCAATCAATAAAACCTTGTTACGCTAATTGCAAGATCATAATCTCTGTTCCTACTTCTGCTGAATATCCAAACAGTCACTCCATTAGCCGAATTATTCCCCTGTGCAGTTTCCCCCCCCCCTTTCCATTTCCTCCTCGTGTTCTTTTTTTTTTTCTGTGACATATTTCTCTCAAACAGCAGTTCTGCTAAATGAATTCATAAGTCAGGGAGAAAGACATCAAAGCAAAGCATTGTCAAGGTAAAGTGCTGATGAAGTATACTGTTTCTTTCACTTTGCTGCGGAGCTATGAGAAGGCATCTCCACAGCGCATTATCTTTGATCGCATCGTTCCGTACTGTTCTGTTAAGTGTTAGCAAGAGAAATCCCACTTCAGGTGAAGGTCTACTAAAGACCTCTGTAATAAAAAAGGCACTCTACTTGGTGCTCTTCTACCTTCCACTGTGAAGACTGCTTCTTAAGCCCTATTCGCACAGGACTAGTATTACCTGGAGACCACTAGTAATTTGAAATAATTGCCAGAGTCTTCTATGATCTTAATCCTGTGCAAATTGGCCATGTCTGTAATTTGTCAAGTAAAAATCCCACCGCAAATTACCATATTTCACCAAACACAGAGGTCATGTTATAATAGTCGACTGTGCAAGTGGGCATCTTGATGATTCGGGGTGGTATTTAAGTTTTCTCTTTGTCTATTTTCTGCCTCTTTCCCAGTCGAGAATTATGGAAGCTGTGTTGGCAATTACAAATGAGAGCTTTGACAGCATTTTGGGTGCATGGGAGGCTCATCTTCCTACCCAATTGCCAAAAAAATGTTGGCATTAAACATTTCTGCAAACCACAGATATGTTACATTTGCACGTTATTATGGAGTGGATAGGTTGACACCATAGACTGTATATTCAGAGACAGCACGTCTCCACACTGTACAAAAATTAAGCCAAAATATCCCAGATACGACCGCTGCAATGTTGTGCTGGTGACTTCACTTGGAGCCAGAGTTTAGGAGTAGCAATCCCTACAGTATCTTTTAAACTCTGAGATCTATTTGTGTAAATGTCACTGTAGCATCTTTCTAATTTTTTTCATCCCTTATAGCAGCTATACTTGCTGTCATTACCTCGAGCTTTGGACAGACGCGGACTGAGACTCAGCTTCCATGCTAGCTGTGTTAGCTGCTAGCGTAGCATCATTGTTTGGCCCATGTCCCATCCACAAACTGTGAGGGTGCCGGGTTTATGACCTTTACTGCAGCCAGCCACCAGGGGGCAAATGAGTTGTTTTGGCTTCACTTTTGGGAGGTTGTTCGTGTCGTCCATCTTCATCATACAGTCTATGGTTGAAACTTTATATTTCCACAATGCTATGGTTAACATGTGGTTACATTTAGGCATAAAAACAACTAGGTTTTGGTTAGGAAAAGATCATGTTTTGGTTTAAAATCTCCCATTTGGGTGGCACAATCTCAGCAGGAAAAGAAGCCACGTCTTGATTAAAAAACAATTTCTTTTCGTGGCACTATACCCGCCGACAGGCTGCTAGAAAATACCCACATCTGGAGTCTTGAAGCCACCGGAAACCCAGCAATGACTCATGAATACACAACTGGTTTTGTTGTTTGTTGGTCTCAAAACAGTAGCCTGCACCTTGGCAGCTGTCTCGCATAGGTGACACGCCATCCACCATCCCCTCCATTTCCTTATGACGAATTCAGCTGTTATATTACATCACTTTTTAGAAACACTGATTTAAAAATGTCCAAATGTAACATATTTGTAGTTAGCAGACACTCATAATGTCAGCGTTTTCTTCTGGCGACTGGGCTGCACCTTGCTACACTGTACGGAGACCAGTTCACAGAAAGAACCAAACCATCAGGAGAGCAAGATGATGAGATGGATGATGTGAAAATATGTAGCAGAATCAGTTTCATTTGTTTAACCCACATTTAAAAAAGAAAAAAAGGAGGTAATGTCAGTAAATTCGAGTACAGACTTCGCTTATCTCCAAATCACATGAGGTCCCCTGGTCACAGTCGTCCCATGCGATTAGGGCTCCAGTGTGTCTCTTTTTGTGCTGGAGGGGTCACATCAAACCTCTGCAAAGACACTGGAACAAGCCGGAGCTTCTCGTCGTTGGTTACTCTTTCCTACATTGTTGCCACGACAATGGTCAGTGGCCACAGGGGCAGACAAAGAGCTTGTTGATGCCAAGACCAGGGTCCGTGACCTTGTCATTGAATCACTAACACTTTGTCACTCCGCTGGGGGGGGCAAAGAGAGACTGGAAGAAACACTACAGAGAACTAAGCAGGGTCAGACTGCGATGCTCATGGGAACATCGATATGACAATGGCACTGACCCCATTTCCTTGTGACTCATCACGAGAACATACCCATCTAAGCATCTCACTATGTGATGCAGCTGGCCAGAGTTACTCAACAGGGCCGTGCTTATGTCTTATATGAATGTACCTTATGTAAAAAAAAAAGAGGTATTTATATAGGTGAGCCAGATTAAATAGAGCGATTACATGCAGAAGCTGAAGTGAGAGACAGCAGAGCACTGAGAGACACACTTTCACAGTTTGGAGGCGGAACCGCTGACCCAAATGCATTTAAATGCAACGGGGGGTAAGAGAGAAGAAGAGAAACAGAGTGAGAAAATGAGCAGAAGAGGGGGAGTGAATGGGAGAAAGATAGAAAAGTAAAGTAAGATAATAAAGCAGCAAGCAGAGAAAAGTGAGCTGTAGGCAGCATGATTTGTTTTTTATTTAAGATGGAATATATCGAGACTTACACTGTATGTACTGTACAAGACGTTTCTTCAGGAACCAAACTAGTTAATAAAAAATTATCCCTGCAGCTGTCTCACTTTCACCAAGTCCATTTTATCTCAGCACAAACAACACAAGCATAAACACCCAACCCAATGAAACACGCTTACTCGCATCAACTACGAACTATATACTAATGTCTTTTTTGCAATAGAAGAACTCAGTGCACTTTACTGATATGTATTAATGGAAATGATGCAACACGTACGGTAACAGACATCAATCAAACTGCAGCTGTGTCCCAAATCTATACTGCACACCCATTCTGAGCAATGATGTCGTAGCCTACTAAATGTTCGCACTGGGAAAGTGACAACACAGTGAATATATAAACCAGTCAGCACACATACAACCATTTTTTTTTGTGCTCTCGATGACACACAGAAATAGACACACAGTTAAAACAAGGACAGTGAAGTCGAACAAAGGTAAATTTACATATGACGACTATACACATTCAACTACTACTATTCTCAGTATTCTCCCACAAAGCAGATTACAAAGAAATTTGAGAAGGTGCTACAGCTGGATAAAATGTCAAGCTACCAGAGGGCGGTGCATCTCAAATAACAAAAAAATCCCCAAAGAATATTTTGGAGAAACATTTTTCTGCCTCTTTGTTCAGTGTAAGTGGCAGCTGAATTCCAAAGTTGCAGTTTGATTGACATCTGACAGCAACTTCCTGTTTAAAATGGTACTTTTTACAGGAAATAGTATGTTAATTTCTTTCTGCAAAAACAGCAGACTGTAATGTTACAGGCTGTTTTCATGCACTGTTCATACGTATCCCTATAAAAAGTAATGCACCATATTTGTTTATAAGCCATGTAATCATGAGCCAGTAATTTGGGTATAACCCACGTAATCAACACAGCTGCTGTCACGTGACCGATGGATTGATGGAAGTAAAGAATGAAGTAGTATAAAGACCAAAAGTCCACGTAAAGAGAGAGGATGGGGTGGTGGATGGGTCAAACAAACACAGGACTTTCCCCCAGGACAGTGGTGACTGCGTCCAATGTGAAACCAAGTGAGTTATGATAAATCACGTCGTCCTAACCTAGATTACTTTGCGTTAAGTACGTAACATGACAACACCAAACCACGTTTCTTTTCCTAAACCTAACCTATGTAACTTTGCGTTATGTATGCAACTTTACGTTAAGTACGTAACGTTAGGACTCTAAACCATGTTTCCTTTCCTAGACATATCCTACTTGGCTTTGCGTTAAGTACATAATTTTATGTTAAGTAGATAACGTGATAACACCCCACCATTTTTTTTTTCTTAAACCGAACCTATGAAACTTTACGTTAAGTACAGTAGAACTTAAGTACTCATAACCATGTTTCTTTTCCTAAACCTAGCCTACGTAACTTTGCATGATGTACGTATCGTTACGTTAAGTACGTAACGTGACAACACCCAACCATGTTTCTTTTCCTTTTCCTAAACCTACGTAACTTTACTTTAAGTACTACTGTGATGGCTCTTACCATGTTACTTTTCCTAAACCTACCCTACATACCTTTGCAGGGGGTATGTGTCCTAACGATAAGTACGTAACTTAAGGACTCTAAACTATGTTTCCTTTCCTAAACCTCATCTATATAACTGTACGTAAGGTACGTAACTTTCAGTTAAGTACGTAACGTAAGGACTCTCAACCATTTTTCTTTTCCTAAACCTAACCTAGGTTACTTTATGCTAAGTATGTAACTACCATGACTACGCCATTTGTGGCTGCTAATTTGTTAGATATCGTACAAATCACTGCATGTGCATTTCATGTGATATCATATGAACCACTGTATGAGGATACGTTGAACGGTTAGTACATATATACATATATATTCTACTGTCAATGATAATTAACAAAGATTTAATACAAATTTACTGTAATCATTTTTAGTTTTAATAAGATCTTCCTTGAGCTGGTTCACCGCCATCCACAATGTGTGCACTGTAGGACGACAGCACCCTCAAAAATGAAGCATTTTGAGTCTATTTTCGTCTGCATACTAATTTTTTTTAAATAGACTTTGTGACTTCTCATGTGTGAACACACTACATGCTTAAAATTTTAGTTTACAATTTAAAATTAGCCTGTAGAGTAGAATTAGGACGCAGCTAAGGAGGTGCAGATCAGTGATTTTTCTCTTTCTTCCATCTCTGTGTTTTGTTGTCGGAGTGTGTGTCCACCCCTAAGGCCCTCTGTGATTCAAGCTGTCAGAGGGAAGGAGAGGCTAAACTTGGTGAAGCGGAGAATAGAGCAAGGCACATGTCAAATATGAGGGGATCTTGAGTAAACAAAGTATAACACGGAGCAAAGCAAAATCGTCTCTCATCCCATCACTGTGTTTCACGCTATTTCCCTCTCTGTCTCTTTCTCTCTTGCTTCCTTGATCCCCACCTTTCTCTCCCTGTCTCTCTCTGTCTATCTTCCATGCCACATTTGCGATGTTTTATCTGTCCCTCAGTAATTCAGCAAAAAACATTGTGCACATCAGCAGGACTTGTAATCAGTCAATCAGCGCTGCAGTAAAAGTACATGTGCTGAATCAAAATGGGTGATAAAAGCAGTGGTTCTTCAGATTTTTTTTTCAGACAGCCAAGTACCAGCATGAGAAATTTGTCAGATAACAGCACTATCCTCCTGAAAATCACTTTGTAACAGGCATATTTGTTGTCAGAGTTATCTAAATAAACTTAGGGAATCATGTACAAGAAGCAGCATAAGCAGCTCTCTCATTCTGGGCCTGGAGCCACGCTTTAACAAACCAGAGCATTAAGAAATTAAGCAAAACAGCGAATGCAACAGAACCACAGAACTACTGTAGCCCATGGGTCGGTTCTAATAATTGCAATTGACAGGGACAAATTCCCTGCTCCCTCGTGTATGTCAGATGGGCTTATTCCCAAACTCCGTAAATCCCCCTGTCCAAACACAACCATATGGTCTCCCAGTTGTTCCCGACCAGCTGTGCTACAGTGTATCTGGCATGGTTGCCATGTACTGTAGAAGAGCGCTGACTCCCCCTCCATTCTAACTTAATAAATCCTTTGCAATGAGGCCAAAACTCACTCAGAGTGAAGCAGCGCTTTCTGCTTGGCTTTTACCAAAGTGAAAATTGTGTGCACAGGGGATGATTGCATAATTGGAATAAAGTGAATTTGAATTTTATGATGGCAGAGTTAGCTTAATGGTTGACACAGCCGCCCCACAGAAAGAAGGCACCATCACTTTCTCTTTGGAATTTGGATATTTTAACTGGTTTGGATTCTCTGGTGGTTTCCTCATACTGTACTGCACTAAATAGAAATGTCATTATGACAGTCTGACGTAGACTGTGACAGACTCGCAACCTGTCCAGTGTGTTTCAGTGACATCTACCCAAAGCATGCTGGGATAGACTCCAGCTAGCAGTGCTTACAAGACAACAAATATTGTATTTTTATAAAGAAAACTACTACTTTCATATTCTACATCACATCTTAAATCAACCACATTAACTGTATATGATAATAAAAATAATAATTAACTATTTATATAGCAGGTTTTATTTCAAGAATCTAATAAAATAATAAATAGACTAAAACAAATAAGCAAAATAAGTAGTCTTTGACTTTCTTTGCAGAAGAGATGTGCAAATAAATTAAGATTTATTATAATTTTAATGGTTAACTGTTCTCTGTGTTTATATGTCATATTACGTTTTGATAATATTTTCTTGAAAGTAACTGTTTCACAAGCCCTTTTACACGCAGATCGCAGGTATATGCCACGACATAGTCTCTACATTACGCCACCTTTGTATCTCTACACAGAACCAAACACAGTAGCATCATGTCGCCCCAGTGTTTTGATTTCAGACAGCTGTGCCGGCATCCTGGAGGCAAAAGAGGCGTGATCAGCGTGACATGTAACACAACAGTGTCAGCCTCTAATGTGACATATAACATGTGTCAGCAGTGCTTTGTAAACAATAACAATGGCATTAACATAGCAATAACAATCATTTACTGTCCGTGTTAAATGGTGGTTGATCTCGCTCCTTGCTCAGAGGGTAAGGAGTTCCCTGACCTCATTGTCTCCCCAATTTGCAGATATTTGTTTGCTGTTCTTCTTCTTTCAGTTAGCTTCAAACTGTGCAAGCTGCTTTTTAAATCCCGTCCATGGTCCCGTCCCTCCAGCTGACCCTTCTACATAGATGTCGTCTCTGCACTGTTACTGTTTCCACTGCCAGCTTAAAGGCGAGACAACCTTGTTCCCCAATTTTGTGATTGTACCTTTAACAAAGAACGGCGAGGCTGAATAACAGAGTGAAATTCCTGCTTTGAACAGGCAGTGTAAAAGGGACTACAGTGTTAATTCGGGCCTATTCAATGGCCAAATCCCACATGGAAGCGACCTCCAAGTGGTCCAGCATGTACATAAATGTGATATACCTGTATGACAACAATATGTTAACTACACATAGTATGTGGAAGGAGCTAACAAGTGAGTCATCTTGCTTCCTTGTCATCTCTGTTGAGCATAGTACCGATCAGGAAGGATGTACGCGCTGGTATACCGACACATGCAGTCATATCTTTGACGAAACAACTGCAAAACATCTGGGCTGTGGTTAAATAGTCAAAAAAAGTCCCATGTCTTTTCCTAAACACTCTTCCTTTACCCCGACAGAAAACGTCATGAGGTTAGGTGTGTATGTGTGTGAGAGTGTGTGTTATCGGTTACTGTTATTGCAACTTGTTATGGTTCTGTGCACTGATAGCATTCACAGCGTGTTTTTCATTCTGTTTCTGCACTTTGTCATGTGCCTGGGTCAAATATCTGACCAATTATTTTTTTTTGTTTTTATAAAATAATAAACTATTTTTACTACACTCATTTGCATTTGTTTGTCATGAAAAATAATATCTAGCTTTTTAATAGGCCCAAGTGAATTTGTAATTGATCGGCCCTGCTGTGTGTAGTGTAAGTGAAGAAATGTGTTGATTATACTGTACATTTTAATATGGACCCCAGGAAGAGTAGTGGTTGCCAAGGTAACAACTAATGGGGAGCCAAATGAACAATAAACAATAAAAACAGGCATCGTTGGCAGTCATTTTACTGTATTCAGATTCCATGTTGTGGGACTAGAAGAAATGTGTTTCCGTTTATCCCACACTGTGTCCACTTACGCGCGCATTAACAATCCAGAGAGGATATTTCACCCAAAGAGTGCTGAATGCATTGAATACATGTTTTCTGTTACATCTGTCAGCATAAAACATAGCTGAACTAATTGGAATATTTCTGAGAGCTTTCAGTCCCTTTGCTTTCAGCTGATGTCATATAACTCTGCGGTTGTTTCAGTAACAACAATTTGTCGCCCATCCTAACAAGCCTGAACAATGGTGGAATGAAAATGGCTCGACAACAACTCAGGCAACAATCATGGGAACGGACGAAATAAGAGGAAAAGGGGGAAAAGAGCAGGTATTCCATTAGAGGCAATTTGAACTCACCTGGTTCGGCGGGAGGAACTCGTGGTTGTTTTCATTCATGTACATGTTGTCACCATCAAACTGTAGAGGGAGAGGGAGGGAGATGAGAAAACGGTTAGGCAGAGAGCGACACATCACAACAGGGACAGAAAACAGAGATTTTCAGTTAGTCAGTAGAGATACAGAAACAGAGTAACACAGCAGCCTAATGACTGCAAGTCCTCGGCTTATAGACCTCGATGCTCTGGTGGATGTCAGTAATTACAGTTCATTAGAGACACGTATAATTAGGCCCTGTCAAAGCTTGTGTAAGTCACACTCTTTCGTCTCAGCTTGCCGACAGCCTGAGATTGTGTGTGTGTGTGTGTGAGTGTGTGTGTGTGTGTGTGTGTGTCTAAGTTCGCGCACACCTAACTGCTGTGATTCCACGGGTGTCACAAGGCGACTAAGGCACAACAGAGTGATAATCACTACACGGAGAGCACAACACTTGCACCAACGGCCATGTAGTTAGTCAGCCAGCAAGTTGACGAGTCAAATCAAATCAAAGGCAACATTAACGTAATCAAACGACATATGACAGGTAAGTCAGCCAGTAGGGTGACCCAGAAATTGATTTGCCGTGCCGCACAGTTCGCTACAACAGCTACAGGAATTTCCAGGGACCTACTTTCCGTGTTTACTTACGGTCAGAGTCAAAGACAAGTGTTCAAGATGATTTCTAGTAAACTGACATCTTTTTGTAAAGCTGTGGGCGGCTCATGCTCCTTGCTCTGTTTGATGTCACATGTCACATGTAGTGCGGGTTTTCCAAAATCTCTAGAAAGACGGTGGTATCATGATTAGGACTGGGTATTGTTTAAAAAAATTACAATACCAGTACCTTTTGAAGTGATACCAAAATTCATTTCATTCATTCAAATTCATTTAAAACCCATAATGTTATAAAGCAGCATGTAGTATAGCCAAACTTTCAAATGTTTCACAGTTAACATTACCAAATGGTCATTAATGGATTTAACGACAAAGTCAAGCAGTTTCGTGTCAGTATGAGTTTGTTGGGACCATTTAACTGCTTAGTGTTGGATGTTAGCCGCTGCTGCTGTGTTAGCTTGTGCTTACTGAGCAGATGCTGAACCGACTTTTGCCAGGAGGAGAGTAGCTCAAAATCTGGACACAGGAGCAACAGACCCTTGAATGCAGGTATCGTTTGACTGGAGATGTTTGCTATTACTTGGTACTGAGTTATTTCAGTACCCAGCTCTAGTTGTATAAGAGGTTGACAAATAGTGAAATCTATAGCCCCTCCATCACTGCGCAAAAAAAATCCACTAACACCCACTAACATCTGGGTTTTGCCTTCAGGGGGAAAGGTCACAATCAACACCCAAATTCTTCTTCTTCTTTTCTACCTCATGCTGATATTTTAGATAGTTTGCATTTTATATTTTATGCTGCTTTTGCTCATTTGCTGCTGTGATAAGGAGAGTTGCCAAACAAAATTTCATTGTGCGTTGACAGTAAAGAATCTATCTATCTAAGTGAACACGATCATTTTCAGCCCTTTCCAGCACAATCTTTGGTAACCTCTGCCACAAAGTCCATCGGTCTGCATCCAAGCAGCGCTCAGACATTGTTCCAACATCATCAAACCTTTTAAGAGAGACTACATAAGTTACAGATATAAATAAGAATGCATTCTCGTTCACTGCATTGGGAGAGGAGTCCATAAACTATTTTCAGCGGGTTTACTTGTGTTTACAAAAACCCACATATACGTGCTAATTTTGGTGGGAAAAAGGATTAAGAAAGACCACCAAACACAGATGCTGCTTAGCCAATCACCCTAACCAATCATTAACATGGCTAACCAATTACAAGTCAGCACTTCTAGCAACCCTGAGACCAGAGACCCGTGACTGAGACTAAAGCCGCAACTTCTGGGGCTAAAAAATGAGCCATCACAAGGTGCAGTTACTTGAATCGCCACTTGAGGCCAGCTCTAAAATGGAGTCCATCGCCGGGGTAAAATGCCCTTCTCTTAATAACTCCATCTTGCAATTACACCAAGGAGGCTGATGTAAACAGTTTTGTTGACTCAGTTGCTCATAGTAATAGGCTGAGTAGCGTGACGCAATGTGGCATTACTACTTCTTAGCCACACCTCCTAGTTCTTACCCCAGAATCAGGAAAATCAGCTTCTTCCTGGTTGACTTCATCAAATTATTTATCGAGATCAAGCAGCAACCTCTGGGAACGAAAGGAAAGGCAATACAGAAGTGCCAAAAACTGCAGTTCCTCTGTCTCCAGAAGCGGGTCAGTCCCTATAGACCGCGCAGCTTTAAAGTGGAGGCATGTTTACAGCCTGGTACAAAAAACAGTTTTAGTATGTATAGCTAATTTTATGACAACTGTATGGTGGGTGAGTTTTTATATATCTCAACTCTTTACATTTAATTAAGGCCTAAAGTTACACATAATTAAGGGCTTGGCTGCTTGAGTGACAGGCTGTCTGCGAAGCGTCACCACAGTCTGAGACAAATCCACCCATCGCTCCTCCACAGCGCCACCCTCTCGTCCACATATGGTCACTTCTGGCTCAACAAAACAAAGATGGCGAGGGCCAGCATGCCAAACTTGAGGCAAACAAATGGTGGACGTCACAGCAGCTACGTCCGTTATTGTATACATTCTCTGCCGAGACTCCACAGACCAAGAGGTGAGAGCAGCCTTTAGCGCTTTTGCACTTTGCCAAAGAAACAAGGACCCCTCTAATCCAGAACTCAGAAACACTGAGCTGAAGAAGCCTACAGGCGAGGCTTAGGCTGCAGGAAAGGTGACGGTTTGAGGTTATGGGGATGAGAGAGATGAGGGTGTGCCCCTGAGCTAATGGTGAAGGAGTGGGTAGAGATCATGTATAAGTGGGAGATACAGTGGGAAAGATACTGTAGGAATGGGGAGGATAGAAAGAGGGAGAAATAACTACAGAGCAAGGACAGAGAGCATGAATGAGAGAGAAATAGAGCCGCAGAGGAGGAGGAGGGTTGTAGCAGCAGTAGTGGCGATAGAGCCTGTGGTTGTTCTGGCTGTAGTGTGATTAACACTGGGGTCACAGCCAGAGGCCGCAGCTTGAAACACACCGGCATACAAACACGCACACACACACACACACACACACACACTCCCAGAGGCCTTCCCTGCTTCTCTGTCTGACACTATTTGGCACCAGCCATTTATGAGGAAACAAAACACACCTCAAGACAGCTAGCAGTGGCTGAGATGAATTACTGCTGCTACTGTAAGGTCAAGTAACAGGATGGATATGTGCCTACAGTAACTTACTAGGGGTGTTTCTCAAGCTGTGAGCAGGGACCAAAATGGGCCACAATCTTTTTTTATAGCCAAGTTTCACCGTGTGTAATAGGCCATGTGTTCGAGTGACTAAATCTACTGTACTGTAAATGTTCAGCTGTTGAATTTGAACTCTATTTTTTTTTTATTTTTCATTCAAATGACAGTCAGGTTTCTCTACAACAGTTTTCTTGCATCTTTATAAGCCAGAGCACCAAACAAACTACACTACAAAGACACTTCCTTGCAACATTATTCAATTTGAAGCCCCAATTCCATCCTCACGTTATCACTCAGCTTCTGATGGCGCTGTTACTTCTAGTGCAATGATTTCTCTCTGATAGCACTATTAGTTTGCTGGAGGAATAATCATTGTATTCTGCAATGAAAATGAAATCACTTTCTTTATTGCTCCTGGAAAATGATTTTACATGCTATCCTAATCACATCGAGCTGGAAGTGACGCTATCTTGGAATAGGTTATTTTCACACCTGCAAACCAGATGTCGACGGGCAAAACAGGGCAAGTAGAAAACAATTATACAGAAAGTCGAAGAGCAGACGGGAGTGTGTGGTGGTGCTCCTGCAGCACAATGTGAAGGAGTCGCTGAGGGCAGAGTTGGTAAAATAACAAACAATATCTAAATTGAGGGGAAAGGTAAAAATAGTTATTTCCTGCCTTTTTGTGTTTAGCAACTGGTCAGCTAAGCTACGGCTACTCGTGCTAGGGGACAGAAGCTAACGAATCTCTGCACGACCCTCAGTTTGCACTTGTCCTGTGACAATTTGAGTTTAACAGCCTAAACCATAGTGAAGTATGGTAAAATTAATAGCACAATATTTTGGGAAACACACATTTGCTTTTGTTACTGAGCGTTACATACACTTAAAACAGGTGGAAAGATCTAGCCTGGCAGCTTCAAAAGATTTAAAAAAGTTGTAGTTTCACAGTGTTTTCAGATTATGCAATGGAAGAATTTTTTTGGCCAGGTGCAACAACTTCCTGACTCCCTAACTGCTTCAAGTCTTTATGTTAAGGTAAGCTAACTGGCTGCTAGCTCTAGCTTCATATACAGCGTACAGACATGAGACTGGTCTCAATCGGGCATTTTCCCAAATCTTGAACTATGTCTTTAAAGCACAGAAATGGAAGTCAAATTCCTTTTTGCGCCTATTGTGTTCTTAAAGCTGAGGTAGGCAGTTTTCTGGAGCAGGCAAAAAAACACACACCAGAATTTGAGAATACACCCTCTTCCTGCAGTTCTCCCCTCTGTGACCTAAGCCCCTCCCCAACAGATAAGCACCAGCACCTGCTTCATACAGCGACCTGTACGAGCACTAGTGAGTCATTTAAATCATGCTAATTGTGATTGTGATCCCGATGCCGTTCTATAGCCACAATCCTTTGAGATTTACCGTACTTTTTCTTTGCAAAATTGTGAGTCTGTAAAGCCCTTTCAGGTGACACTGTGATTCAAGGCTCGAGCTATCGTTAGGTACAGAAACATGAACTTGAAGCCGCAGCAATGAGCCTTTTAGCTATGATTCGTAGAAGGCTAAACTATTAGCAACATTTTCTCTCCATCTCTAATAGCAGTAGTAGTGGTGTAGAGTAGAGTAGCATTTTAGAGAGACTCTCTTTAAGACACTCTTACAACTTTTGGAACACAGTAGTGCACACTGCATGTCGTGTGACGAAGACCAACCAGTCACAGCCGACAGATATCTTTCCCTTCTTCCGTAAATATCAGTCTGTGTTAAATACGGAGAAGAAACTGATCATGTTAGTGCAGGGCTACCCAGAACTTTACATCTGTCCCACAGACAATAGGCCGACACTCAAACAGCGTCTGGAAGAAGATCAGCTCTGCACTCAGGATTTCAGGTAAATAGGCTATGATACAGAGCTTGTTAAGGTTGCTTAGCAACCTCAGATGCAACCTGCTGCCGCACTCTTGAAAGCTGGCACAAAAAAGGCACAAGAGTACCAACCAGTGCCTGACCTTGTGTTTTCTAGTCGATTAAAGACGAGGCTTGTGTGCGGCCCCTAATACGCCACAGATCAGCTGTTTGGGTCGGACTTCTAGCGGTTCATAGAAGAGACACCAAATGCCAAAATAAATTTTTAAAAGAGTGACAATGGCAGTAATGAAGTAATGTCATTTGCTGTGGAGACAAGAGGTCACCTTTATGAACCAGTCTTTACAGAGGAACTTTTGCAGAGGGTGACTAAATGGGCCAAAAGTTAGAGATGTGTAGGAATACGAAAGTTCTGTAGTTGAGAAAATGTGGTGCCCGAGTAGAAGGCTGTCTGATGGCAAGGTAAAATGGTGAAGATATTTTGAATATAGCATCCTTTTAGGCTTATATCAGATTTTTCAGATAGGCCTTTTAAGTGACTAAAATGCACTTCGTGGGGCGTCGGTGGGCTTAGTGGATAGAGCAGGCACCCCATGTACGAAGGCTGTCGCCGGGTTCAACTCCAGCCCGCTACCCTTTGCTGCATGTCATTTCCTCCCTCTCGCTCCCCCTTTCACACTTCGCTGTCCTGTCCATTAAGGCAAAATGCCCCAAAAAATAATCTTTAAAATGCATTTTGCTCCTAACGCCCATCCACAGCAGTGCATTTCTTAGCTTCCAACAATTGCTAGCATGTGGGGAAATGTTTATGTCTTTACACATCAAAATGTGCAACTTAGAGACAAGAAAAATAACAGCATCAGTTATTTTAGCAAATGCTCGATGGCAAGATTATTTAGTAGCGCCCAACGTCCAACCTCACAATTTCCATGTGGTTAAAGATGCGGCATGTGTACGGCACTAAGGCCACTTGAATAGGAATATGGTGCAAAAAACAAAACAAACCATAAACATCTGTCTACCCCAGCTTTAATAACTATGAATGGTTATTTCAGTACGTAAACTGAATCATACTTTACTTTACAAGTGTCTGATATTTCCACATTACAAATGAGAGAGAGAAAAACAGTAAAATAAGATCAAATTTGTTTCTTTCGTATTATAACAGTCACACTGTCCGTTTTGCTGCCAAATAGTTCACCACATTCAGGCTTCCATCCAGCTGAACTGTCCTTGGGCAAGACTCTGAACTCCAACCTCAGAGTCTGACCAATCCGACCTCTGAGTAAGAGGTTCATTTCATCGGTGATCCTTCCTCATTTAACATTTTAATCACATGAAGGACGATAAAAGCTTTTTGGGAAACAATGTCAGATACAGTTACACAGAGATTCATGATAACAAAATGAATCCAATTATTTAAGGAGCCAAATAAACTATAGTAAAAACGCACTAAGAACAAATTAATCATGCACGGGGCTTTACAGCAACAGCCTGGGAAAGCTGCTCTGTCTGCCAGGTGGCGGTTGTTTTCTACAGAAATCAGATAAAAAATGTGTGCATATAAAATCTTCCCTCTCGTGTAATCTGACTCATATTATGTAGATCTTTTTTTTTTCTTTTTCCAAAAGTCATAACGTGCTCACTGTGAACACACGAGCAGTTGACATATGAGAAAAAGGGAGGTTTGTAAGGGAAGGGCGAGCTTGTCGTGTCTCTCTCTGTTTGCTTTCCTGAGGCTTTGAGGTCATTAATCATAGCGGTCAAATCTACAGCAAAACAATTGAGCAAAGGAAAACACAGACAGAGAGAGGGAGAGGGTACAGCAGGGAGGGAGGAGAGGGTGAAGGTGAGAGAGAGGTGGAAAGCTACAGTGAGATGGAGGAGAGGGGAGTCGTGTCGAGCGAGGGGAACGAAGGAGACAAATTTCCAGATAGATTGAGGCTTGAGAAAGGAAAGGGACAAGTACGGCCTGCACAACTGACGCACTTGACACCAGACTCCTGTTTGCATAGCACAAATGCAAATACATGAGAGGGAGAGAAAGGGAGGGAGAAAATAAAGTGGGAGAGATGCTATAAATAGCTTTGTGTTTGCGTAAAGCCAAACCAATGTCAGTTTGATGCAGGAAGTGCACCACAGTCATAGAGGTTATAAAACAACTGTTGACTGGAACACAGCACATCAGAAATGTAGCTCTCCAAAGCCTTCAGACAAGGACTCACATCTACAGTGGCATCTCAAAACTCACAGCAATTTCATCCATCCATTAAAGAATAAGTTTCCTCACAAAAATATATCAGAACTTTTTAAATTGACGATTCAGGATCATTTGTCACTCTTAATGACTACAGTGAAAGTAATGGGGCAGTTTATCATGTACAGTATGCTCATTTGCTGCAATGTTTGTTTTTTTCATCACTCTATTATGTTCAGTGCCACAATTAAAAATCTGAAATATTTCTCCGTTTTTAATTGTGTGTCATGCTTCTATTGTAGACTTATAACCAGCATGCAAATCCAAAACCAATAAAAACTGGGTGCTGGAAAGAAGAACAAATACAAAAACAGGGCTGCACACCTTTTGGGAACGTTAATTGTATCTCCACATGTGATGTTTTGGGCACCAGCCCTCATCAGACATGAACAAGGTAAGAAGACACACCTCTTTATATACAACCAATGGTGGTCACCCAACAGATCATGAGACAGCACATGTAGCTAAACACAAACTGAGTACAACACACTGCAAAACCAGTACATACACTTACAAAAAATACACTGACAAAAAATATGTTGGTCAGCAGTACCTTAAGTATCACCTCCAATATCACATGACTGAAACATCAGGGGAAAAAGAAAAAAAAAAAAACACGTCATAATGACATGCAAATTCAAGGTGAAACTGTAGAAGAAGATACTTTTTATTATTTACTTTTTTTTTTTTAGATTTTTTATAAATTTAAATTAAATTAAAATGTATTTAAATTTTAAATGTATTTTCAATTGTATACACAACATGAAAGTGATGTTTAATGCTGCATATCAGTCTGTATTCATATGTTCTTGATATGTACTTTTGTTTTTTGAGTTGGGTTTAGTGTGTACTTTTTCCAAGTATGTTACTGTATGGGTAGCTCTATGTTATCTTACAAATATGGTTTCGCCGATCCATTTTTTCTCTCTCCTGGAACCAATTCCAGTACCCAAGCTCTGGGTATCTTCAGGTACTCAGTATAGACTTTTCCCATAGCTCTTTTTCCCAAATTTAGAATCTGTATAACCTCACAAAGTGGAACTCATTGGGATAAGTAAGACCTGAACATGCAGTGGCGCCGACAGAAATGTTTCATAGGAGTGGCCACACAGGGCCGCTGAAGATCTTTGGGTGGCACACCAAAACCAAAAGCCATCACTGGATTTTAGGAATTCTATTCTGCTGTTGTAGTGTACAGGCTAGTTGAAAACCATGTCAATATGAGAGTTAAGGAATCATATATTGATAGAATTTGGTTTTATATCTTTACAGCTAATGGTGCTAATTATCTGATGTGCATTGATTGACAATGGCACAGTTAACATTTTGGGTTCCACAACGATTATGTTTTAATATGTTATGTATCTGTATACATGTGTTTTTTACTTACCACAACAAATATACAGCTTTAATTTTAATGAAGTTCAATGACTGAAAAGAAGAAATCATTAACCTCGAATAAGCCTACTGAAGTTAAAAGCCAACCAACATATCCAAATTCAGTGGTTAATATGATGTCTAGCATACTAGCGTTACACAAATGACCTTATGTACTTAACCTAAAGTTACGTAGGTTGGGTTTAGAAGAGAAAAATGGTGACGATGTACTTTAAAATAACTCAAAGTTTACTTCTTTTCACACTGTTCCAAACATTGGTCTCATGGGGGAAAGTCCTACATTGTTTGACCAATTCACCACCCTGACCTTGATCCTTACTTGGACTTTCTGTCTTTAAACAACTGCCTTCTTTCCTCCTGTCAGCACATTGGTCATGTGATTGCAGCCTTCCCAATTATGTGGATTAGCTTGAATTACTGGCACAAAATCATGTGGTTTATATGTGAATTGTGGTTCATTATTTGTCGTAGATATATATACAAACAGTGCATGAGAACAGCCTGAGGCCTCTGCCCCTGGGCCAACCTTAGGCTGTGCCGCTGCAGCTGTGACTGAATTATTTGTAACATATAGCTAAAGTAGTGAATTTTATAAGGCAATGTCAAATTAACTGAGCTTAATGTGGATCTGTTAAGTCTGACCGACAGTTACCAAGGTCGGTAATGTTGCAAAGCATCCCTGCTTACAAATAAAGATGTTTAAGATCAGTTTTGTATGAATTCTATAGTCCTACTACCACCATTACTTTGCATTCTGTGCTACAGCGTTGCTAACCTGCATTGATCTACACGAAAAGCTTTTCTCATAAGGTCGCTGTGAGCCAAGCTGTGCTTTTACTGTACGTACAGAATACCAAATCACACAACGGGCAACTGCGGCCAGGGATGTTTTAGATTTAAAGAAAGATGAGGCAGGAGAGACGGAGAGAACAGGACTTAACCCTCCTTCTAGTCTCTTTCATGGTTACAGTGTGCGCCTCCCTAGTTTTTCACCCCAGCGTAACTAATCGCACGTCAGTCAATGTGCCGATGGAAAGAGGCAGCAGTCAAAATACCTGTGTCAGGACTGTGGTCATTAGAGCATTCAGTGACTCGCTGGCAGGCACGCACACACACATACATACAGACAGCCATAACCAAAGCACACAGTATGGGGGGGATGGTGTGGTGTAAAGCAGATATGGATTGCTTGCATGTATGTGTGGCTATCTCTGCCGCCGCATGTGTATTTCACCTTTATGTGTTCCTTATGTGTGCACATGTTTGCATGCTTTATAGACAAGTTAAGTTCTTGGCTCTGAATGTGTGCACATTGCATGCGTGCCGGCGTGTTTGTGTAATGTATCCTGTCCAATAATACACACATTGATCCCAGCGAGATAAAGATAACAAAGTTAGACCTTCCATAATATTTATTTTCCCATAACAGACCTGCTCAGCCACGCCCAGTCATATAACTCCATGCAGATGAAATATGGTCTTCATTACCTTCAAACCTCAACACACAGAAACTAGTGAGGAAAAACAGAATTGCCCTTCTTTCTCGACTGAAAGAGCACGAAATGAATTGGAGCAGCTGAGATTTTTTACATTACCATGACAAATACGGCGAAATGGGGAGGCAAGGGAGAGAGGAGGGAGAGATAGCGGGAGAGGGAGAGAGACACATGACGACAGACAGAAAAGGGCAGATCAGACAGAAAGACCAAATTGTGTGAAAAAAAAAACACATCAGCTCAATTTGTGCTCGACTGTAAGCTGTGAGCTGAGAGGAGAAATAAAATAAGGGATTTAGCTGGGAATCATGTTAAACCATGCAAGTGAATGAGTCCCCAGAGAAGAGTGTTCCCTCTCTCGCTTATGATGGACTTAATTGCCTCTATCAGTGTTAAGATATAACATTCATCTCAGGTTTATTGCTCTGCTTTATGGTCTTGTCCATCACACTGAGGGGTTTCAAGAGGCGGGCCACTCCTCAAATGGCACCTTAAAATAATGAGACAGATTACAAAGCAACGAGGGGAGGGGGAAACAGAGAGCGGGGGAGAAAAAAAAGCATCATTTATATCTGGAAAATGAGAGCATTTTACAAGCAGATCTGGTATGTGAGCGAGCCGGCGAAGCAGAATGGTTTTGATGGTATGCCGCTTGGATTACTCTTTGGTTTCTGGGTCTTTCAAAATGCATGGTTCGTCGGGCTAAAGGCACACACATCTCCCCCACCTCTGACCCCCGAAAGCTCTGGGTAGGTGTAGGATTTCAGATGGCCACACAATCGTACCATTGTGCTCCTGTTAACACAATGAAAACAAAGCTAACACATCGCTGACATTCAACTCCCCCCACTCTGCCTAACCTTGACTTCCAACTCGACTCAGGTGGAACACAGAAACGGGTAATCAAGGTATACAGAAATCTGAAAAGACCTCAAAATGAGATATAGAAACATTCTGTTGGTGAGGTAAAAAAAAAATGAAAGCAATGGATTCCGTCTGCACCAAACAATCCAGAATATTTAACATAAAATCAAAGCTTAACGTGCTTCTGGAGCAGCGCGACATTGACATGTCATCTCATTTCTTTAAGATGTGGTTCTGATCTCCTAAAAACAGGCTGCTTCTCATCACATGAGGGCTTGAGAACCATGTCTGCATGTTCCATTAAATCTATTAAATCCACTTGCATTATATCATAGTGCTTACCACACAATAGGAGCCTTTCAAGGGCAGTCCCGGAGGAAGCCAACAAAGGGCCCTCTCTTTCAGGGTCTAGTCAAGTAATTCAGAAAGAGCCAAACACGATTTTTGTGTGTGCTGATCTTCTCCACCAGACCCACAAGCGGCAATTTCACCAAGTCGAGAAAAAGACTGTCACAAAAAAGGAATAGAGTGGAAAAAGAGAGCAGCAAGATACCTGTTTTTTTTTTCTCCTCACAAGTGCCTTATTTAAAAAGACACAGGGGCTGGTGGAGAAGTGTCCTTCCCTAAAATAGTGAGTCTCTGAGACGGAAAAAGCACAGACCTAGAAAGAAATGCCAGGCAGCGATTTGAGGGCAAATGAGGGCTGATTTTATTCAATAAATACTCGTATTTGCATATTTGTCACCACAGAGGGAATGTTTTCAGCTCTGTTTGTCTGTCTGTCTAACCTTACCACCACAAGAGAACATCGTTATTGGGCAACTTGAGACTCACGATTTCGCAAGGTTTTTAAAATTCTGGTGTTTTACAATGTCTGCACGTGGCGATTGTGGTATGCTAACGTTAAAAAAAGGACTGCAGTCATGAAAAATAAGCCAAGGTTGAGGTAAAATCAGGCACCTAAAACAGTTGGTTAAAGGCAAATGTTGATTGCAGATGTATGATGGGACACAAAATTCAGACACGTTACACCCTGAACCTTCAGTTCGCTACATCTATGGCACGCTACTTTTAGCATTAGCACTACGGTTAGGTACCGAATTCAATACTTTTAAGGGTACCAACCAAATGATGTCCGTACTACTGAGTACCAATTCACATTTAATCAATCAGGGACAAAGAGCGCACCAGGATGAGGGATTAAATTACTTAAGAGAGAGGAAAAGAGAGCAAGACAAAGTCACCCCTGCAGCTTGTTCAAGTTGCAAGCAATCACAAGTGTGGTTACACTCCAAAATACGATGCTTGCTGCAATATTTGTAACCGAAATTCAACTGAAATACATTTTTATTCTTACAGAGAAAGTGAAGTAGCAAAAAAAAGGTATGTTGGGTCCCTATATTGAAATCTAGGCACTGGTACCTGTTCAAATGTGAACTGTACCCAACCATAATTAGCACTGAAAATTGGCGAGGTGAGGAATGGTCCAATACAGACATCATTAAGGGACACCAGGCTGACATGTCTGTTAAGCCACGGATATCTAAAAAGGTACCAGATTTATAAATTTGGTGGAAAAACTCAGCCATCAGAGCTGCTTCATTCTTTTTTTAGATAACACCATTTGCAGCCATTTGCAAAGACTTTATGATTGCTAATACTTAAATTATGCATATTAGAGCGAACCTGCAATTTCTGATGACATTTCAGAGCTGAAACAATTATCAATCTGTCGATCAACAGAAATTTATTCTGCAGCTATTTAGACAATTGATTAATAATTTCAGTCATTTTACAAGCAAAAATGCCAAATAACTGGTTCCAGCTTTTTAAATGGGAAGATGTGAAGCCTTTTCTAGTCATATAGATGTGATGATGATGATGATGAACTGGGTATGCAAAATAAATTTGGGTTTTGTACTGTTAGTCAGACAAAAGACATTTGAAGACATCACTTTGGGTCCTGGTAAGATGTAATGATAATTTTTAATATTTTTGGACATTTCATGGAGAAAGCAATCAACAAATTGGTAAGTAATGAAAAATATAATTTGCTGCAGCTGTAATTTCACGTACAGATGATGCTACTGCAACACTATGATCTTCTGTGGCCATAATTCACAATGGCTAACAAACCAGCCCTGTACAAAGCCTTTATTATGCCGGGGTAGGATTTAGGTGTTCCCTAAAAAACCATGCCTGCCCCTAATCCATTTGACACAAGTCCAAATATTTAAATGTATATGTGCAATCTAAGCAGCTAATTAACGTTAGCTCAAGTGGAGAGCCAACAACCATGATTTTATACATCCAAAGACCTTCTATAAAAAATGAACTGCTTCACGACCAGACCAGGCCTCTATTTGAGACAGGCCTTTATTTGTCAGAATGTGTAGCCACACAGGGCTAATGGGCATTTAATTGGAACTAGGCTTTTTATTGAAGTTTTAGGGTACATATTTTAGCTACAGTGTAAGGTGATATTCAATTGGATTCAATGGAAATGTCTCACAATGATAACAATATCATGTTTTCATATAATATCTTTTTTTTTTTGTACACATTTTAATCTCCAGCTGTCTAATTTCTCTTTTTCACACAAGCCTAGGTTTTATTATCGATATTATATCGATATCATGATATGAGACCAGAAAACGTCTTACATTCAGATACAAGACTGTTCTAGCTAATCTATTATTTAGCTAACACTCAGCCATTATATCCACATTACTGAGGATTATTTAGCAAAAATCTTTGGTTGTGCCTTATTATGCCAGGGCAGGATTTAGGTACTCTCCAAAAACACATGGCTGCCCTTTCTTTTATCAACACAACTGTCTTTCATTGCCATACTGTACTAGATGAAAAATTACAAAACATTTTCAATTAAAATAACAAATTTAGAGACTTGTGCAGCCTCGACAGAGATATATGCTCTCTGAATGATCTCTAATTGAGAATAACTTTTGGAGAAATTCTCACAAACCCCGTCACCCTTTCATATTCCCGCATTTACGACCTTCTCCATTCAAGTCACAATGACTGTGTCCTGCTTCATTCAGTAAAGCACAACTCCAGCTGTTTAAGAACTGTTTTCCCAAGAAACCAACCTGGTGCGCACAAGTACAGTAATTTGAAAACACACAATATAGCACCACCAGGAAAGAAAAACCTTCTTTCTGTATTTGGGCATCTCACCATGTATTTAAATCTAAATGCAGCATCCAGCACCGTCTACTTCTGTCAATAGGGCTCAAAATAATTCACTGTTCTTTCATTCACTGCCATGCTGACTCCACATCCAGCATCTGCCACTAGCATTCAGGCAGAATTTTTTATTACCAATCTAATTGCACATTCCACCCTGACAAGAGCTCATTAAACCTTAATTATACACATGTTGTTTTCTACAAACATCTCCATTTGGGTCTCTCTGCCTTGTAATTGTTCAGCAGGGACAACCAGTTGAGATTTCGCAGATTGGAAGTGAATAAGAGAGGGAGAGAAAGAGAGAGGGAGAGAAAGAGAGGGGGGGGCTAGAGAAAGAAAAAATACCAGAGAGAAACAGAGAGAGAGAGGAGTGTCTGGAAGTAGGTCATGCCTCTCCATAAACAAGGCATGGTTTCTAAAATAATATACCCATCCAGTGGAAGTAATGCCAAACAACTGAGCGAATGTGGAGCTCATGTAATATTTACAGAGCACTAATACATAGATGGCAGGTCTTTTTCTCAGCACCCACCCACCCCTCCTTTCCACCCCCCCCCCCTTTCCAAAGCCAGAGGTTTCTTTCTCTTTTTTCTTTTTTTATCAGCTTTTTTTTCCTCTTGCCATTTGAATTTCAGAGAAAGCCAACTACATTGATATATCTGGCGGGGAGGAGGGGGGGATTTGGGGGGTGTTAAGATGTTGAGTTTCCCTCACTTTCTTTCTCCCCTTCCTTTCTGCCTCTCCTATCTCTTCCTAGCCCTCTCTCTGTCTCCCTCTCTCCTCTTCCTCTCTCCATTGTTCCCGCCGCATTGGCTTTGGCTGTGATGTTTTTTCACACATTTGTTACATTTTAGCGAGGGAAAGTGGGCCTTAATCCAGACTCTTTGAGGCATGGGCGATGATATTACTGTGGAGAATCGGCCTTTTAAAGACTTCTTTTAACTCCAGCTGGTGCTGTAAGGTCACCGAGCACTTGTTCGACGTCGGGCCCAGCGTGATGCTTCTGGGCTCGGGACTAACTGGCTGTGTCGACTCCAGGCCGGGCTTTCTGGGCTTTTGACAGCGCCTGGCAATGCCAATGCATGAGGGAAAAGACTGTAAAGGAAAACCTCTTCAGCATGTTTGCAAGTCCAAGTCCTGTGAGAAAAATACCATCAGTTGATTATTATGTTTGATGTGCAGGACATTTCCTGTAGCCTACCTGATTTGACAACGAAAGGGGGGTGACTGGGTGTATAGCTGGCATACTTAGAAATGAACGGTATGCAAAGACAGTGCATTTAGGTCCAGTTAGTTTCCTCCAGAGTAAAGCTCAGACTATTTCTGACTCACAGAAATAGAATAGTGTTTCATTGTAGATACACAGAGGTGACTGTGATGGCTATTTTTCCATAGACTACCATGTATTTTTACAGTTTACTGTCAATGGGTGAGTCTTATCCACTTTTAGTTCGACATATACCTGCTGATTACCGTAAAACTTGAACTAGAAGCCCAAACTATTATTTGCTTATATCACTGAACTCAACAGGCTTATATTAGTGACAGGCTTTTATATGGGACAGACTTTTAACACAATCAAATTGTGTATTTAAACCAGTATGAATATTACTTGAATAAAATAGGCTTTGAATAACATATCAATTACAAATCATTTATTTGACCTAGCTCTGAGAGACAGCGAATCAGAGAGAGAGTTATGACACTCGTTTTACGGCACTCAAGGAATATGGCACCCAACTTACTAACACAACACGTCTTTATTCTGTTAAAACAATATTCATAACTTAGATTGATTTTTACGAATAAACCCTTTTGATTATCTCGATCGGTGGACCCTTACGGACTAAAGGAATATGAATAATTTACAGGGTAATCGAGTATTGGACACACATTCTGAGCTCATGACAGCTTTTTTCGTCATGGCGGTAAATCTGAATGAATTGATGTGCTCTCTGGTGCTCATGGTTTCAGTAAAATTATAAACAATTGCACTGTGGGCAATTTAACCGAGCTAAAGATGTGTAGCATCTCCATATTGACAAAAGTTCAAACCTTTATATTTGTATGTGCCATCTAAGCAGCTAATTAACGTTAGCGGGGAGTCAACAATCCAGTTTCATACATCTAAAGAACTTCTATATAAATGAACTGCTTGGCAACCAGACCAGGCCTCTATTTGAGACAGGCCTTTACTTGTCAAATTGTATAGTCACACCAGGCTAGTAACAGGGACTGGGGGACTGGACGTGTAACTGGGACAAGGCTTTTAATTTAAGTTTTAGGGTACATATTACAGCTACACTGTAAGGTGATAATTAAAGATGTTTTATATCAACTTTCAATGTAAACATCTCATTATGATGACGATGTAATGTTTTACATCTTACACATTTTACCTAGAATTTATTTCAAAATTGAAATAAAAAAAACAAACAACTTAATTTCCTGTATTCAGCTGAATTTTTATGCACCACCGTGCGCCTTTTCTACATCAGTTTATGGAGGGAGGGGAATGTGTCCCCTGGATCCCACCTGAAATCTACGCCCATGCTTTTATATATATGATAGTAAACTGAATAGATTTTGGTTTTGGACTGTTGGTCAGACAAAAGAGGCCATTTGAAGATGCCACCTTAGAATTTATAATGAGCTTATGTCACTATTTTCTGACATTTTAGAACTAAGAAAAATGCTAAATTGATTAATCAATAATGAGAATAATCATTAGTCGCTGCCTTATATCCTTATATGTCAAGAAAGTTGTCTGATATAATGCATTAATGTTAAACACAGGTTAATGTGCTAATATGTAATTGTACATACATGTTAGGAGGGCTGGGCAAAATATTGTGATATGAGACTAGATAACATAGATTTAGATACCAGACTGTTCTTGCTGCTCTTGTATTTAATGTCACCCACTTGGCCATTGTATCCACATTACTATAGGGTTATTTAGCAACATTTTTACCGTGTAAATATTCTGTGAAGGCACTAATATTCAACCTGACAACATCACTGCAAATATCAGTATCGAAGTACCTAGTCAGAAATATTGTTCTGTTTGATCTTCTCCATATTGTCCAGCCCTACATGTTGCATATGGTGATATATACAGTACAGCAATATAAAATAATTATTATTAATAATTTGATATTGATTTCAGCCCTGTCACACTACTACACTGATTGTTTGAGGAGTAGAAAACAGCCGCTCTAACAAATGATAAGTGTTATTATGTGTTCAAACTGTATTAATGAGGCTTCTGTGCATGACACCTTAAAATCAGATGCTATTTGACAATCTGTGGTGGCATGAAATGAGATGTCTATCACAGACCATCCGGTGTCACCGCCACTTAGCACCCAAAAAAGCATCGAGTGTCCACGCTGAGCCTCTCAGTCATCGCTAGGGACCTTCTCAGCCTGTCACTGTTGACACTCGCTGTATGCATCATTGATACCCACCCAGCAGCAGAAAATAAATAGCCTGCCATCAGATCACTCCTGCTTTGCAATATCACAATTATCTTGGCAACACTTTTTTTTTCTCCTCGTACAGCAGGCATTTGTTTTGTGTCTCTCTTTTGTTTGTTTATTCAGTTGGTTAGTTAAAATATTCCATTCTTAGCACAATTACAGTGGAACATCACTCAGTTCTCACCAACATCAAACACGCTCACTGTACGGTGTGATGTGAGCCATGTCAAGATAAACAAACATGACATATTAAACAGGAAAATGAGTCACTCTTATTATCCCACCAAAATAAATCTGGAAAACACTAATTATAACAACCTGTGCGTGATCCTGACTGATTCACCCCTGCTCTCTGGATGTCTCTGTGTGTGTGTGTGTGTGTGTGTATGTATGTATGTACAATGTGTGTGTGTGTGCGTGTATGCATGTGTGCGTGTGTGTGTGTGTGTCTGTCACATTCTTCTCCAGCTGCTGCCTTAATAGGCAGTCTCTTAGATATTCGCTACAGAATAGCGCTCATGCAATATTAATATCTCACCAAAATATGGAAGCCGGAGCCCCCACTCCATCTCTCACTCCCTACATAATTGACTATGCAAGGCTCCAAATCAGCTCGGAAAAAGAGAGGAAGACAGAGAGAGACAAAGCAGAAGAGGTAGAGAGAGGAGGAGATGTAGAGACCAAGGGAAACAGACAGAGAGAGAGGAAGAGAAGGAGTCCTGAAACGATCCTGTCTTCTCCGCGCTATAGCAGATTCTGAACCTTCACCCTATGTATCACTGTCAAGGCAGTGGAGCTAAAACAACAACAACAATAACAACAACTACAACGGTAGCTCAAACAGTTTGACTCCCTGCAAAGAATACGCTGATGCTTATCCAACCTCAGCTTAAAGCAAACCTCCTCTCCAGCAGCTTTGCGAGGGATTGTGAATCACCTTAAACACTCATTGGATTTCAATATTTTATTTAATTGTTTAGATTCCCGTAGTTCCATTACAGATGACAATAAAACTCAAACACGTTGCACGGTGCGTGCATGCATGCAGTAAGGTAAGGTAAACTGAGCTCGCCTATTAAAGCTCACTGATCCGCCAGTGGGTCAGTTATTGGAGCGTCATGCTGCGCAGGCAAACACTGCTCAAACCCGCAGAGTGTTATATTAAATTCTAGTGGATATTCTAAAGTTTCCAAAGATACTAAACTGTCAGGGTGATACTAGAAGAAATGTGTATATTGTGATGCACAAGATATATTTGCATTTGATGAAATGGCACGTCTATACTTAAAGACAGTGTGGAATATAGTGGATCCATTTTAAAACCCAAAGGTTCCCTGTGGTTTCACACTGTTCCACTGATCTATATGTGGTGGTAATGTGCCAAGAATCACAGCAGTGCACCAACAAAGGGCAGAGAGGAAGAGGACTGCTGGCAAGTTAACACTGATGTAAACAATGCATCTTATGTGAACATGTTTTATGATATAGACAATGCATTCAAGATGCTTATTAGACCTCACTGGATTTAGTGAGAAACATTAAATGTAAACAGAAACTTTGTTTGTAGGGCACCTTAAAGGAAAACATATGAAACCTGGATGTTAAGTGGTAAAACTTGTGGACTTATAAGACTTTTAAAAAATTAATTTGCCTAAATAATGATAAATGTAAAGTTTCCTGGTTCATGGCTTAGCTTAGCTTAGCTTAGCTTAGAGACACAGGGGCGATAGCTAGCCTGACTATCCCCAAACCTCTGCCTATGACAACACTGATGTAAAGTGACTCAATGAATCATTAGCTTTTGAGGGAGTTACTGCATGTGCTGTTATTATTCTTTTTTTTTTAATTCTGTAGGTTTTGTTTCAAAATTTGAGGGGCACATATTAAGCGAGAGGTCTGGGGGTCATACCCCAAAAATGTTGAGCAGCACACACTCCATTCTCTGCATTCTTGTACTCCAATGTGCATCAATTTACTGTTACGTTTTTGTATTGTACTGATGCTCTGCTGTTGCTGGTTGCTTTGCATGGCTTCTGTTCTATTTTGATAATTTCTGTTTGTGTAGTTAATGCTGTCTTAATGTCTTTATGATGTCTTTGTCCTGTGAATTTTAACCTTTCATTGGTTTCAAAACATCTTGCCAAAGGACTGCAGTTGAGAATTAGCCAGCTAGCTAACACTGGCACATTTACAGAACTGCTGATAAATGTGCGTTGTCCTTATAAATAAAAAAATAAATACATGGATAAATGAATGACTGAATACTGGATATATATATATATATATATATATATATATATATATACAGTCATCCAACTCCACTCAAATGCACAGACTTATTTGATAGCATGTCTATAAGCCAATCACAGTGTTCCACATCATCTAAAGTGGACTGCAGTGGAGCTGCGCCCCCTTTTTATCAAGCATTACTTACAGTGAGGTAAGATGGAAGCAAGGGGCACATTTGAGTCTATAAATCATATTGTTATGGTACATAATTTGTCTTTTAATGGTTTTTAAAGTGAACAGGAAATGTTATATTACTAATACACATCAAAATCTCATAACTACAGGATGTTTTCCAAAACATGCATCATTCATTGAAATGGACGGTGGATCACCGGAATATGAATTGGGGGAAATACAGTTTTAATCGGGAAATATTCTTCTAACTGGATATCCTAACAATATAATCAGCTTATGATGCATCACATTGATTATGTACACAGAGGTTTTCAATACACAAATAGAGGATATTTGGGGAAGCTATAACTAATACAATACAAAATGCATATGTAATGTTTTAAAGCATCACTTTATTCATTGATATAAGTAAACTACTCTGGAAAAAATAAATAATTTCATGTTTATTGTTGAAAAAAGGTCTGTTACTGTGATTTTATCCATTAGGTTATTGCTTTCTTTGTCCATTGGAATGGACCGAAAAAATAACACATGATAAAGGACTGGAATCTGTGTTTTCTTCTATCAATTTATGAGTGCATTTAGGGTAAAAATTCACCATTACAATATATATTGTTTTGTGTTGTGGAACATAATTGTGTTCTGAACAGGTTAACACACTAAGTCAGTAAGAGGTTAATAATCTTAGCTATTCAGAAAGTTCCATTGTCCAGCCCTATGCTATATAATCATACTCAACACACTCACTTAACACACGTCTCTGCCTAATGGACATTACACACTGCGCACTTGTGATTTTGGACAGATTAATTCTCATGTTAAATAAGAATTCATAAAAACCAAAGAGCACCGCAATAAAGTGTACACTCAATTTTAACACGGAGATTTCCTTCAAAGCCACTAATACAACAAAAGCCCCCCCTCACACACACACACACACACATTCGTCTAACACGCGGGGATGGTGAGATCACAGCAGAGCGCTGGGGGTCAGGCCCTCTGCACCGAGCATTTAAAAAAAATGAACTGTAGGCATTTAGAGCCATAATAGATGTTGAAAGAAAGAAAAGGAAAAGGTTGCGGGGGCAGAGCCGGTGGTTGGGTGGGGAGGGGGAGGTGGGCAGTGCACCTTGACAGGAAACATAGAGGTGAAGAGCAGGAGTTGGAGGTTAGTTTGACAGAGAGAAAAGAAGTGGTGGTGGTGGTGGTGAGGAGAAAACGGGGTGGGGGGAGTGCGTGTGTGTGTGTGTGTTGGGGGGGGGGGGGTCGCTGCGGAAGTGCCAAGCCCACTTTTAACTGAACCAAGGGTGGTGAGTGGTGGTGGGGTGAGGCAGGAGGAGGGGGGAGACAGAGATAGAGATCAGGGGAAAATAAAAGGGGTGTGCAGGGGAAGGAAGAAGGGAGGAAGGAGAGGTTGGGTGAGAGGAGCTTTGGGAGGGGGGGGGGTGAGAACGAGGGGGGTGCAGGGACCTTCTGCACCTTGACACTTGCTCTCACCACAGCACCTGATAAGTGCAATGGAAAAACGTCTGGTTTCCTCCTGCATGTTAAGTGGTTTATATTCTCCTCCTCTCCATGCAGCCTGTAGCTACAGTCTGCTACTGTACTGACGCTACGCCGAGGTAATAACAGACAAAAGGAAATGACAGAAAACCAAAGAGACAGGGAGAAAAAAATAGCACGTATTGTCTCCTTTTGTATTGTTTCTTTTTCTTTTTTCATGATGAATTCTAATCTGCGTGAGAGATGTAATCTTTAAGTTGGTGGCAAAAAAAAACAACAGACAATCTAGAAATTTTCCCTTGTTCATCCATTATTTTTTAACACATCCCTTGTCATTTCAAACACAATTTCTGCATCGAGATCCAGATGCAGAGTTTTATTTGCTCAACAGAGGATCAGATGCGAGCGGATATATATCTTTACTACCTCATGCATGTACTGACAAGGAACTCATTCCCATGATTTGTAAGTGGGTCTCTCCACAGAACAGCATTAACAATATTCACTTTAGATAACGTATGATTCCAGGCCCTAGGAGAGGATGGGTTTCTTAGAAATGCTTTGTTAGCACTCTCCCCCCCTTGATAAATGATTGAGGACATGTGGCCTGAGACATCAATACAATCTCTGTTGTAATTAAAAAAAGGTGCGCACCAACAATATTACACGGCTTTCACTTTGTCTGTCTCTCCTCTCTCTCTCTCTCTCTCTCTCTCTCTCTGTTTCTGTCTCCCCCTCTCCCTCCCGCGCTCACCCACTCTTCCTCTCATTGAGCCCCGGAGCAGAGAAGAGATAATTCAAAAAGCACTTGCATGGAGTGAAACATGAAAAAGAGGAGACATATGAAATTAAATTCTCTCTTTTCGCTCTATTGTTCTTTCATTTTCTCTCCTTTGTTACATAAATGCATAAATGCATAAAAGCAAGGCTAGCTAGATTCTAATTATGATTTTCACAATACTAAAAGATTTCTTTTTTTTTTTATTAAGAAAAATGAAAGAAAGGTGTCACAAACAAAGCAGACTTACTGTTCCAGCACTTTGTCAAAGTCAAAGTACTGCAAGTGCTGCATCACTAAACTTCAATAAACTTTTCCTTTTTTCCGAGCGTCCTCACGAACAATTATATAATGAAACAGTTAAAAAATGAGACTTTGATGCCCCGATACAGCTGCTGTACGACAAAAGAAAAGGGAAAAATGTTTTTATTTCACTTAATCAACATTGCTTTTTCTTTCATTTTAACCTGAAACAGGTTTGTAGCAGAAGCATTGTCTGCAGAAAGCCGCTGCATGCCTTTGTTCTGTGTGAACACGAATGCAGCGGGAGGCGGTTGGTTAGCCTATCAGCTGCAGCGAAATGCTTCTGCTACCATGCAGATACCACAAAAACCACCAAGTCAGATGGGTGCTTTCTTGAGAGCCTTGTGGTGGCCAGCGATGGTTTAAGGGTGGGGGACTAAGCAGGTCTCTCAGGGTGAGCGTGGGAAGATCCCATGTGGTGAGTAGTAGGGTCAGTTACCGAACTCTGCACTTTTAAGGGTACCGACCAAATAAAATCGGTACTACTGAGTAACGATTCAAGTTAAATCAATCTTTAACAAATGCAGTGTTGGGCAGTGACGCGTTACTGTAATAATATTACTTTGACCGTTAACAAGTAGTGTAACTAATTACTAATGTTACTAATTACAATGTTTTGTTATCACATCACTACTGATTTTAATACAACAATCACATAAGCAGACTAATTTTTGTAATCGTCATGCTGCGCATGTTACAAAGCAGCAGGCTAGTTGGAAATGCTAACCTTAGCGGCTGGAGATATTCCCATTACTTTGATTATGTCAGGAGGAAAGATGATAAGAACATTGTTGCTGCAGGTAGTCGGACTAAAACTCTTTCCACTGCAAAAAACACGTCTCCAAACCTCTGGTCTGAAACACCTCGGCTACTATGACCTACAACACAGTAACATGAAGCTCCAGGAAATACACCCCACCAAAGGTGAGCCCTCTTCGGCCATGGAGGTCGGCTGTAGCCCTACATTGGCTAAACAACCAAAACTGGATTTTAATCGTGGACAGCTGCGGCTACAAAGACATAATGAAGCTTGTGGTTGGATAGGTTGTGGATAAAATGTTGCTCCATGAGTGACTCTCGTATTTCGGGCAGAGCCTTGGAAAAATACCGGTCACTTGCAACAGAAAAGCTCCATGTAAATAGAAGCTATCTAGCCTTGGCTACACTTAACCGACAATTACCCTGACATCTACACAGAGTCACATATCTCAGTTTTGGGGAGATACGCAATTACCAATTTTATGGGGTGTAACAGAAAATATAACGAGTAGTGTAACAAATTACTGTTGGCAAGGAGTATTAAGTAAAGTGATATTATCACTTTTGAAAAGAGTAATGAGTAGATTACATTTTTAGAGTCACGAACCCAACACTGACCGAATGTCGGTACCTGGGAGGACATCAGGGTGAAAACACTTGATTTAGAAAAGAGGCAGAAGTGCCGCGAAGCACCCAGAAGTCTGGAAGGCGGCCACGGAGCCGCTGGCTTTGTAGCCAAAACTACTGCTGCAATGCACAACTCCTGCTATGGTTTTAGCGTCTGGTCTATTTTCTTTTCTATATTATGTTAGTAATAGCCAAGTATCACTGCTAGACAAGTAGACACATAGACACACACACATAAGCAGACAGACAAGACAGAAGATTCTGTGTGATTAGAAAAGAGCAGCGGAGCAGTATTGCATTTTTTTATGTCACTCCTACAGCTTTCTCAAAAATGTTTTGTTATTACAGAAATAATAGAGTACTGAAACAGGTTCTATTGATATCTGTTCGCATGTGAATGGTACCCAACCCTTGTGACAAGTAGTGGGATGAGAGGTTCGATGACGTGGAAGAACTCATGGTAGTTGAGAAAGATGCTAAATTCAAGACAATGAGATGTATTGTTTCTTGGCTAATTTAAGTCCAGATGTTGATAATCATCCTCGATGCAGAAGCTGCTGTGCACCCAAGGGGCTCACACTTCAGTTAAAAAAAAGCCTTTGACCCATGAAATACTGTCTACACTGCCCCTGAACTCTCACTCCTCCCCTGTGTTTGGACAGTCTTGCTGTGCAGATGAGAGAAGGTCTCTCACTGTATGGATAAGGGTCTAACGTGGCATGTCGGTACATGTAGGTATGGATGAGACCCAGGGGTGAGGGAGCAGGGGTGAGGTGGGGGGGAGTGGGCTGAGAGGAATGAGTCTTACCCCAGTAGAGGGCAGTCTCTTGCCGTCAGGGTTTGGGCGCATGGGCAGGGAACTGTAGAGCCTCACACCTCGATCTGCAGCACCGTATCTGCTCTGGAGGAGGAGAGAGAAAGATTTTGAGCATATTTTCCTTGTTTTACAGAGAATTCAGAGTAGAAGCATAAATAAAACACTTCAAGCACTAGAATAAAAGCAGAATAAAAAAAAAATCCAGGTTTTGATTAAACTTGTTTCAAACTAATTCACTTTCAAAGTTACTTGAGTTTTATTTTCTCAACCAAAGAGCAAGGATCACACATAGTTCTTTTCATGGTCCTCATTTTGTTTACGAATGCTGGTTTCATAAATTTCCGCTATGTCGGAGCGCCTGCACATTGGCTGCCATGTTGAATCACATCACCTCATGGTGATGTACCACACATAATAACTGGATAAGGTTGGTTCAGTAGCGGCACTAATGGAACTAAGCTGTTGTGTTTGGTAGCCAGGGTTTCTGCGCTCTGCTCCACTGTACTACTCTGCCGACTCCATCTTTCTATACGTTACACAGCTGATAATTAGAGTGTGGTGGGCCGGCTCCTCCCTGTAATTGCCCATGTGGGTTTCAGCTGTACAACACAACCTGAGGGAGTGGTGGCAAAGCCCTCAGTAGTTGGGAAGCTAATGATTCGCAACAAGTGGTCCCTGCCAGGGAAAGACAGTGCAGCTCAGTGTGGTTCACACCGTGGCCCACAGCCTCAGCGGGGGTTACATCCCAGGATTCAATTCAAATCTCACTTTCTCTATCTCGCTCCTCGTCTTCATCGCTTTCATCACTCACATCTCATTGTACCTCTGTGTTTCCTTGATATTCTGTGAATCTTACATTAACATCTCTTTGTGGTAACATCTGCTCAACAGTTTGAATGTTGTTTCTGTCATCTGACAGTGATCACCTATTGTGTGTGTGTGGGTGTTAATTGATAAAACGAGTTACATCTTTTTCTTTTTGGTGTCGGGGAGTCTATTTTAGCTTCTGTATAGTGCCAGCTGTTAGGGCCCTGACAAACCGAGCCGTTAGTCGACGTCGGGCCGCAATGTTAGCACTAGTCGACCCTTGTTCGCTTTCTTTTCCTGCTGATTCAGCACGTTGAATTGACATCAGAGCTCGCTGGTAAATAAAAACACTCTGATTGGCAACTCAGCTCGGTGCACGAGAAGAGAAACGGAAGTGAGGAAAGCAAACAAACGGCTAAAGTCAAGAGGGCGTGAGGGCCAAACAAAATGAAACTCGGGTGAAAGTTCAATCGCAAAGACAACACTTTCATGCTCAGGCTGTAAGTTTTCTTTCTCACCCTGCCATTCACTCCTTGCACGTATGCTCACTCACTATCTCTAGGTGTCATCGTCTGGGTAGGTCAACTGAGTCATCGGCTGATTCTCAATCAACCAGTAGCACAGCAACACACCTTCTCTGTCAGCCCATTACTGCTCCTCATTTTAAATATGATTCTGTCTCTGCCATAGTTCTTTCTTGCAGCCGTCATGCGCGCCCTCCACCTAGTCTAGATTCATCAGCCTCATACGCCTCAGCAGTCATCAGCCACCACCACCGCCAACACCACTCTGGACTCCATGGGGGGATTTATCCTGCTGCCGCTCAGATGTCCCTCAATCACAAAATATCTCCGTCATGTGTCCAAGTGCAGAAGACTTCTGTTACATCTTGATTAGCATCAACCATCTGTTAATCTGTACTCTCATATTTCATATTAAATATCATCTTTACGTCATTCTTCTGTCTCTCCTGATGACGAATGACGAATACAGACTACCGCCGCCTGCTGGTATCCCCTTTTGCGTACGTGCCTGTTGGTCGTTGGCTCTAGTCTTTGTGGTGCGTTCAAGTGCAACTTTTTGGCACAGGAGACGTGAGGAGACCCAACAGTCGGCCTTTGTCACCGCTAGTTTGCTGTTGGTTTGGTGTGTCTGGGCCTTGAAAATAAATGCTGCAACCGGTGATGTGGAAACTAGTTTCTCATAAATGAGATAATAAAACATGAATTTATTTGAGTATATTTGGTAATGACTAGGGCTACTGCCTTCTATGTATAGTGCTTAATGGCGTTGCCAGATTTGATACAAACAGTCTGCTAATGAGGATGTGATGTAGATTACTGAGGGAGAAAAAACAGTGCAGCAATCCAGAACAAATATCACATTATCTCTCTCTTGTACTTAATCTTTTACTTGCTTTATTCTGTCTTCCCTTCTTTTTTAGCATCCATTCTCTCACCTCGTCCACACACACAAACAACAAAAAATTATACACAAAAACACCCAGACACACGTAATCATACACAGAATCATCCAAGGGCAGGGCCTCAGATTCAGACAGCAGTGAGACACGGTGCAGTATTTGACTGTATTTAACAATCGAGTGAGAAAACATCCCGAACCAACCAAAGCTGGCCCTGCCTTTCACTCCAAGTCAGTCACATGGTGTGAGCAAACATGCATCCGGTGCGCACATAAGCGTAGCAGGCCTCAGCTTTTATGGTGGAATCGCCATAAACACACCTTTGCAGATTGCGTTTATGGGCCTAAACGCGTAGTGATTACCTCACAGTGAAACACAGTGTATGCAAAAGCTTATGTAACATACCGTGCATGAAACACATCGGAGAAATCACAGGCTCAAAGAGCATGATTTATCCCCTATGAGCAGCGTTCTATGCAGAACAGTAACAGTATGCTGATCTAATGGCCTATCACAGACAGTGTACAGTGGCAGGCTATCCCCTGAGGCAGAGTGAGAGTACTTGCTGTGTAAGGTTTTGATTTCCTGTGCTCATTATGAAAGGTGAAAACAGATGAGTAGACAGCAGTGGCCATCTCGTCGATATGGTTCGCATAATGATGACACAGCGTTATTAAAGAGAACTCTCATTTACAACTTTCCTTGATGCTGCACCGTGCTCATAACCAACAACTTAAAACCCACAAATACACACAAGCCCCCATTCTGTTTTGCAATATGTATTCTAAAGGTGGGTTTACAGTTTTCCTGAACATTATTAGAAAAAGAGGTCCAATAAAGGTTATTGCTGGAGGGCTGCAGGTTCTACCCAGAGCCATGTGCTTCTATGAAACCATTTTTTGAAGAAGGGGTTCTCCAAGACCAAGGGTTTATTAAGAACCTTTTCATCCAGAGAATCCCTGTAGGGAATAAGTTCTTAAACGATTGCTGCAAGCATAGGTGTTAAAAGATCCTCATCCCCAAATAATCAAATGATTGCAAATGTTTTTAATGGTATTTGTAAATGTAGGTGTATCTAAACCTCCTTCATCAATTCATTGTGCTTGTTTTCTGCCATAGCCATACAGTAACACTTTTTTTACACGGTTACCTGGAAATCGACATTTTGTATTCGGCTCTGATTTAGAACCGAGTTTTGGTTCCCAACCTTACTGCACCATTGAAATAGTAAAGACTATAGTAGTAGTGATTTCTTGACATCACATTCGTCCCCTAAAATGAAAATGATTGTGAACCATGAGTGCTTTGGGTTCAGCTAGACCAAATCAGCTCAGCCCTTCAGGACTCTTTTGAAGCCGAAGGCTGCTGGACATTGTTCCCTTGGCCCCAGGCTAAATTATTTAACTAAAATCATGATTAGTGGAGAGAGATACATGGGTAATGTAGTCAATTACTGTTTTTAGAGCCCTTGGTGGGTTTGAGAAGAAACTCTTAGAATACAAAAGGGTTCTCGGGAGAACTCTCTAAGTGGGTTGTAGATCACACCCATGGAGTATAAAGGAGTTCTGGGTAGAAACCCTTGAGCGGGTTCTTGTTAACATGCTTAAAGGATGTATAGGACCCCTAAACAGGGTTCTGGGTGAAACAATTACAGCACAGAAGGGTTCTCTGGACAACCTTTCATAGAGCAGTGGTTCCCAACTGGTGGGTCGCAATCCAGAAGTCCATCCTGAATGATCCACTAGTGAATCCCAAACCTGTCAACTTTATTTTTCAGTACAACACAGAGCTTTTATTTTGAAGCACCGATTTCTGCTGCAGAGTGAGGGACCAACAGAGAGACCGCAAACTAGCTCGATGACATTGCCAGACACAGGTATGACGCTGAATGTATGAAACTGTGGGACCTTGAACTAATGACGAAGGAGAAATCTGGACCCCATGTCTGGACCAGTTGGGATCCACTGTCATAGAGGGTTCTGGTTTCGAACCGTTTCGCAGGTGGTTCTTTAACATTATATGTATGAAAAGGTTCCAGGTGGACCCTTCATAAAAGGTTCCACTAGGAACCAAAAAGGTTTGTCCACTGAGGACAAGCAGAAGAAGCCCTATATGGTTCTTGTTACCACCTCTATCTAAGAGTGTACTAACAAATGGTATTGCTTTTTTTTTTTTAAAGTTGCAATATATCTATTTATTTGCTGTTCATATTATTTGCAGTGCCATTCTAGGTCACAATCAGCGACATGACCTGAAATGTTGTGTCTCGCACATCCTCCAGTCAGACATTCTTTTTCTTCCTGCCTTGCAGAGGAGCTACTGTACACTAACTGCATCCCTCAGTGGAGACTTTTTCTTTTGTGGCTTGTTAGGTAGCTTGCCAGCATCGCTGCTAAATGAATGCCTCGCAGAATAGCTGCTTTAGCCAGCGAAGGAGCCACAGTAAGTGAATGTTTGATATTTCTCCAGTGTGCCAGGCTAATCTGGCCCTGTGGCATGCCATTACGGGGCTAATAACAGCTGTCTGCGGCCTGGAGGGGACACAAGCAGGCCTGGCTGCGCTAACTGGCCCTGACAGACTCATTAGGAGTGCTGGCACCCAGAACAGCAACAGCCAAACTCCTCACATTTCCTTGCTGGCTCACAACAGTTTGCAAGTGCACGAAGCATTGTTCTCTACACTTGTTCTCTGACACCTTTCTTTTGTTTTCAAGTCCTCACTTCAGATGCTCTAACCCTTGTCACCTCTCTTTCACTTTCTGGCTGGCTCTGGGGTTCTGTGATATTTCTACCAAAACCAGATGCTGCCAGGAGTCTATCATCTCTGTTCGACACCATGTTGAGTCTCTCTTTTTTTTTTTTTAAATCCCGCACACCCACACTCTAGTTCTGACCAAAATAGAGCAGAAGGCCGAGTTCACTTGTTCGCTCACGCTTCTGTAGTCCTCTCTGAGAAAAGCAAAGGTAAAATAAATAAATACATGAATAAATAACTCTGTAACTCTCTTAGTTTCTAACTAACTTCAGTGCGCAGCCACAGGAAGATGCTGCACCACACCAGGAAGAGGCTGGCATCCTCTGAACTTTGTATCAGTTACTGTAGCCGGGCCTGGCTGGGGACAAGAGGGACTTCCCCAGGCAGACAGCAAAAGCAAACATTGTCCTGTCGCTTGGCAGAGCCGAGCCAATCAGTACAAGCTGAGCAGGCAGACAATAAACACAGAGAGCCAATGACGGACGTCTGGATGTAGAACCATTAACAATAGAGGGGGGCAGGGAGGGGGGGGTACAAGTTGGGCTGTGATATGTTCTCTGGCTCCTCTCCTGCCATGTGACAGACTTTTATGCTCAAGATTTACATGATACTGATTACACTGATGCACGTGACAGTGTCAGACTGTGTCGGACGCATCATGGTGAAAAGTTTATTTTCTAAAATAAGCTAAAGTGCGATTTTTCTGACAAGTGATTGAAATGTCTGCCACATTATATAATCAAGGCCAACTGCTACTGATGAATGGCCAAGATCTAGTTGTTGGTTTTTTTTTTTTCAAATACACTGGTATCAACTTATTTAAGAATTTGTTTAAGAAATTGCAGCACTAAATGTTTAATTGGCAGCATGTTTGTTTCTACATTTCTTTACTTAAAATAAATTTTTAATTGATATGTTTGTATTCATAATTAACATTTAACCATAAATTAAATATGTTACAAGACATCTGTGATAAAACAGTAGGTTCAACTGTAAAATATCTCAGACATGTCCTAATGTTTATGTGTGTGTGTGAGCTTTTATGTAAACACCACAAAATTAAAGAGGAAGCAAAAAGAACCCAGTCACCGGAAGAAAATATTCACATTAGAGAAGATTCTGCAAACCACGAATATGTAAAATTTGCATGTTTTGTACATATCATATCAACGTTTCTAATGTGATGTAATAGGAGCTGACTTTTGTCATCGGTAGATGTAGAGCACTGCTGTTCAAAACCACCAAACCAGTTGTTTTTTGGCGATCCTTCGCTGCAGTGTTTGTGGCACAAACCTTGGTGTTTTTTAATCGTCACATCACAGACTCTCCTTACAGGATTAGTGCCACCAAATGTGTGTGTTTTAAGCCAAAAAATAATACTTTTCATACTATAACCAAGTGATTTTTTTTTGGCCTAAACATAAGCACACCTTCACCGCAGCATTGTTGAGATGCATTAGTTTCAACATATCTGCTATTAAAGCTCAGTAAAGTAGAAATACAGTGTGCCCGTGGTTTGCAAAAATGTACAAGATGAACACTTTTTTTCTTGCGATTAAGTTGATATATTGTTGTTGGATTTTTATTATTGTCATTATCCAATAAAATCCGTTATCTGCCAAGCTTCATTATGTAATAACTGAACTGTGCACTGGCAAGAATCTGGCGATATGTTATAGCTAATCTAAATAATCTTACATTATGGACTCTTGTTATATCTTTATGCTGTAGTTGTATTATTGTTGCTGTTGTTATTGCTGCAACAACTTAATGTTGTGTTGTCTTGTTATTGCTGAAGCCATTGTGTCATTAATATTTACATTTTGTAATTGTGTTTTAATTTTATAAAATATTGCCTTTCAGCAGAGAAATTATTCTCTGTTGCATGCCCAGGGACTACAGATGAAAATTAGCTTATAGCTAATCGTCCTTGTTAAATAAATAAAATAAAAAAATGAAAAAAAGAATAGATACGATACGCATCACGATACAGAGGTTGCTATTCAATGTATCTCGATACTGTGAGCAAGTTGATTCATTGCAATATTTTTAATTTAATTTTTGGAAAACTGTCACAATATATAGAACACATAACCATATGCAAAAAATCTAAGTAAAAAAAAAAGAATCATTTTTTACAGTCAGATCAGCAGGAACTGCGTTTGTATATTTTCACAGTCCCTGAAACATCTACAGCTAGTGATATTGTGGAGTATGTTGGAGTGAAAGAGTCAAATAGTGGAGGATGTTTTACAACACTGCTTTCTAGCGGCCAGGAGATTAAACACAACACAATAATAACTGTTGCCACAAAGTTGCATGTAAACTATAATTAAAAATCAATACAGTACAACTAAACATAATATCATGATACTCAAGTGTGTTAATATTTCCACTCCTATAAATATTCATCATCTTTATTTTTCTCCAAATCAGCAGCCTAAAGCACAGTAGACGCTACGATACACCTACTCATTAGATATCAGCGCTGCCTTTTTATAGGCGGGGGTGGTGGGGCACTGCAAAGCCAAAGGCACAGCTGTGGGGGTATAGTTACCTGTAACGTTAGCTGTTGCATGTTATATTATTTACGCAGATCTGGACTTAATGGAACACATGTGTGTCTGCAGCCGACATTCTTCCCAGATTAGCTGAAAGGCCTGCACACATCAGACTCCACCGATGAGAGGAATGCAGGGCCTAGACCGGCTTATGGGGAAACCCTATCACTCATCTATAGTATACAGTAATGTATGCACACACACACACGATCATGCATGTACACACGTACTGTATTTATACATCATGGAGACAGTGCTCCATACTGTATGTACAGTATGCACTCAACAATGCATGCACACTGACACAAGAAGATCAATGATACAAAACATTACCCTCATTCCACATTCAGTCCCTGCATTGTTCAATTCAGCTTCCTGTGGTGCTGCTCGTCCTGATATTTCAACTGCTAACATACATTATCCTGTCAATTCTGTTGCATAAACATATTACACAATATCAGTCGCATTTCTAGCTGCGCTGCTCTAACAGTCAATAACAGAGTATGAATCATATTTTCAGTGGTTTTAAGAGTCTTAAGTCTGCTGCGTGCAAACATTGGTTTGCATATCGTAATGAATCACTTTCCTTCATATATTTTGCACTGATTTTAGGGCATGGCAGTAATATTGTTATTATATCAATATTGCGAGAAATGAGACTAGATATCATCGTAGATTTTGGATTGTAATAACTTAAGTGTTGTCTTTTCCTTTTTTTAAAGGTTGCATTACAGAAAAGTGATGTCATTTTCTGAACCTTTACCCACTTAGTCATTATTTCCACATAACTGATGATGATTTATCAAAAATCTTATTGTTTAAATATTTTGTGAAAGCACCAATAGTCAGTTCTACAATATCATCCATATGAATATCAAGGTATAATTTGTGGGTCCTAACTGAATGTGATATCATTTAATTTGATAGCAAATGAATCAGATATAATTTTCAATATGCTTTACATGTAATACTTTTACCCTGTTTGGTTCAGGTTCTATCGTACTCAAGTTCGTTTGCCCCCTCAGGTGCGGTTCGTTTGGGCAGGTGTGAACACAGCAATCACACTCAAGTGCGCAACAAAACAACCAGACCGAGACCCTTTTTGAAGAGGTGGTCTCAGTCCAGTTCCAAACAAACTCTGGTGCGCTTCCTTTGTGGTGAGAACGTGTTCCGACCTGGATCTGAACCAACTGCAGTCACATGACACATTGTTTGGGTTAAACATGAGCATGTTACAGTCCTGGAGGATTATTAATGTGCGCCTCCTCCTGTACTGCCTTAATATGCACATTCAGCACATCCAATGCATCAAAACATTGTTTTCTAGTTGGAGCCGCGCCTCGTTTTCAAACTGTATGCTTTGACTCAAATGAACAATGACAGCAATATAGTCCACGATGAGCAGCGCTAAAATCAACCTGCGTAGTTGTCCCTCCATTGTGACATTAGACAGTGTCACATTTATCTTGCAAGTGTACTCTTCTTCAACATTTTGTTTACTTCCTGGATTTTTCCCGCAAGGAAATTCTGATCAAGAGCAGCTTTCAGACGAGTCCCTGATTCAGACCAAAGCAAGCGAACTCCATGTCTGAAAGCACCCGAAGTATATAGGCTAATTGAAAACTGTGTCAACATGAGAGGTAAGGAATCACATTCTGATACTCTTTGGTTTCTTGTTCTACAGTTACTATTCCTAAATATTTGATGTGCAGACTAATACCACTACAGTTATACCGGGTTCCACAACAATCCTGTTTTAGTATGTTTTCTATCTATACATGTTAGGCAATTTACTGTTTTTCAGATAAGCTGGTTGTCCTTTTTTCCTTTAAAAGACAAATAAACAACTGTAATTTGAAGGAGTACATTTATTGTTAGGAACAAAACATGCTGGGAACAAGCCACTTCATGTTTTAAGGGAGACTTGTGGGTACCCACAGAATAAATTTTCAGATATCTTGAGGTGAGAGTTAAAGGGACCCCTTTGCCAGTTGTTCCTTCACCAACATTCAGCTTAACTTTGGAGCTTTATTCAGCCCACTAACATGCTACGCTGACATGGCTGGTACCAATGGATGCCTTGAGTTGTCTAGTTTCACAAGATACCACTACTCTCTTGGCCCACCCTTAAGGTGCCAATGGCTCTATTCAAACATAAGCTGCATTCCCAGCTCAGTTTGGAACGGTGTACAGTACTGTATGTCAGGGAACCTTAAACTGACAAATTACTTTGAGTGTTAGGTTTCTTAACTTTATGAAACCAACTTCACTTTGCAGAGACTAGGGTTTGATGGTTATATATCCACAGTATCTCTGCTACCATCTGTGAGTTTTAGCCTTTAGACCCTGAAAACACATTTTTTGAGTGTTGTTTATTTCAAAGGAAAAGACAGACTTAAACTATGATGTATAAACAGAGATGTAACTTTAATATATGGCTCAAGGTTCATGTACAGAAATGCATTAGGCTCTCCTGCTAAGCCAGTACTTGTGTAATATAGTGAATCAATACAAAGCATTGATTTCTAAAGGCTGGAAGCTACAGACCTGAATTGCAAAAATATATTGATGCTAATGTTTACAGTGATTGTTTGTTTAGACTTTTCTGTTTATTTTCGCATAGATTATAAATCAGCAGGTTTGCCACATCCCATTCGGCTGTATTTGTAGGTATTATTTATTTACACACACTTGCAGTGAGAGAGACGGACAGATGAGTTGTGTGTGTGTGTGTGTGTGTGAAAGAGATGTCAGCAAAGGCCTAAGCAGCTCGACCATAACCAGGACATGAACCCAGGGGCTACCTGCCTCAGGCCACTACTGACACTCAAACTACTGATCACACCATGGGGAATATCCAGCCAACACCACAGTTTGAGCCGAGGCTATTTATAGCTGACTGCAGCTTTTACTATCCACCCATTCCTGGTGTAAACTCATGTGAGCTTGTATGTACGTACATGCGTACGCCTGTGCTTTTAAGGTGGGAACAGCTGATTATATAACAACCGTTATAAAACTTTGCATCGTGTCTCCTATCTTCTCTTGTCCTCTTCTGTTGGCTCGTCACTTCTCCTTACCCCTCGCTGTGCCTCCACCCTTCCTCCTGCTGCCTTATCTTCTGTTTATATTTCTCCGATGGTTTTTGTCGCTCCACCAGTCAACGCAGATCGTAATTTACACATGAGCACAATACAACAGCAGAACCTCTGACATCAGCCTCTCTTTCTCTTGCTTTCCATCAATATGTATATACATCTATCTCTCTATGTATCTTTTATTCCTTCTCTCTTTATTCTCAGTCTCCTGGTATTTCAAGAGCTAAGCTGACGTGTTGAAATGCAAATACATGCTCATGTTGTTAACACTGAAAACCTACGGTGGAAAGTGAGGGCGAGGAGGTCGCATTTTCCTTTGAGTGTGACAATTTCTGACCCAACTCCTGCCACAATGTTTTCTACTGTGGATGATGGAAAACCTTATTCTAACATCAATATTGTGGCAGCTCTTAACCTTAAAAGGACAGTTCACCCCAAAATCAAAAGTACACATTTTTCCTCTTACCTGTAGTGCTATTTATCAATCTAAATTGTTTTGGTGTGAACTGCAAAGTGTTGGAGATATCGGCCATAAAGATGTCTGCCTTCTCTCCAATATAATGAAACTAGATGGCACTCAGCTTGTGGTTTGAAAAAACTAAAAAGCAATGTCTCTTTCCAGAAATCATGATCCAGCTACTCAAGATAATCCACAGACCTTTTCTGAGCAGTTTCATGCGTTTCTACCAAACACAGAAGGAAGCGTGCATGTACTCAGACAAAAGAATTGTGCTCATGACAGAGCTAGATTTAAACATTAATGGGGTCCATCCTGGCTGAGCCGCAACATTAGCCAGCTCACACCTTTTATCCACCAAAATTAGTGTGTATATGCAGGTCTTTTAAAAGTGGGAATACGTTTTCACAATAGGTGATAGACTTCTTTCCCATTGCCAGTCACTTTCGACATCAGGAAAACAGGTTAGTAAACAGTAGAAAGCAGCATGGAGTGCAGTGAAAATGTTACGCTGGTTCTTTTTTTGTATCTCTTACTTACACAGGTCTCTCTCTGATTTGGTGCTGATTTAAATTTCAAATTATGTTCAAGCACTGCTTAGATGACTGTGATATGACACTAGATCCACGCACTGCCATGCTGGGTGGAACCCGACATCTATTAGCTCCATCCCACTTTCAACAAAAGACAACACAATATGGCCTGGTTGTGGCATAAAGGTATATTTCAACTCTTTGGAAAACTGAGCATGTGCCTTCTTTGAAGACCTGGTTGGCAGAAATCATCAACTTGTTACACATGGAAAGAGTTAGATACAGTATTTCCCCCAGCTCTGTAATCTTTGATAAAACATGGCAACCATTCATGTCCTACTTATCGAGAAAGTGTCATAATGGGTCGGAAAAACAACATTTGTGTACTTGTACCATATGCATATGTACAGACATCCATTCTGTAGTTGGCGCTGAACTTCTTGCTGGTCATACTACCCTTCTTTTGTTTTTGTACTGTTCATTTCTGAGGGTGGGTTCAGGTGACTTGTATTTGTGTTGTTTGTGTTACAATCTGAAACTGTACAAATAAAATATTTTTTGAAAAAGGCACTGCTTAGATGAAGACGGACAGTATTTTACAGCAGCTTGTCACTGTATCGCGCTGCAAAGGGTCTAAAACTGGCGTCAGTCTGCGTGTCGTATTTCTATCAATGCTGATCGAGACTAGAGCTGATAAATACCCGTGACTACTGCGGAGACATTTGTCTCAGTAATGAAAGCTGATCATAACCTTTCCCATTAAATACAAAAGCCAGATGTTGTTAGGTGTTAGTGGGTTTTTTGTCCAGTGTAAAAAGGGGTTTTGGTGGTGCGAAATGAGCTAGTAGTAGAAGTATGCCTCCTTCTGTGCAGTGATACAGTTGGCTAGCTCACAGAAAGGAAATAGTTCCTGCATGAAGCTGCTCACAACAAGGTCTGTGGATTATCTAGAGTAGCTGGGTCATGATTTCTAGAAAGAGACGCTGATGTTGAGTTTTTCAAATGTATTTTTTTGGCGCTTTGAGCACCACAAGCTGAGTGCCATCTAGCTCCATTATATCGGAGAGAGAGCAGACATCTCTATGGCCGATATCTCCAACACTCTGCAACTCACACCAAAACAATCTATATTAATTAACAGCACTAAAGGTAAGAGGAAAAATATGTGTTTTTAATTTTGAGGTAAACTTTCCCTCTAACCTCGCCCTGAACCAGAGGTGCTGTGTTTGTTGAAACCTCCACTGCCACCACACCTTTAAATGTGATAAACAGCTGAAACTGTTTTGCTATTTTTAAGAAAGACAATTAACGGTGAAAATAGAGGTTACACATCTGCAGCACAGTTTGGGTTTGCGACTCTGTGCTCATTTCTCAAACTTTTATGACACTGTGCTGCTCTCCTTTCTCTTCCCCCGACTCTTTCTTGTTCTTTCTATCTTGACTTTCTGTGTCTGTACCTGCAGCTACAGAGGGCTGTCACAGAAAGTAGATTCTGTATCTACTGGAACAACAATGTAGAGCTTGGCTGCATGTTTTCAGGCACGTAGATAGAAAATTCAACAGCACCATCTAAAATTGCAGCAAAGCTTTAGATACTGGCTGAGTGGATTATTGAGTGGATTAAACGCTGTTTTTTTTTTTTTTTTAAACTCCCCACACAGGAAAATGGAATAAAAAGTTGTAGATGTAATTAAAGATTTTTGCTCCAGTCAATGGTCAAGTACAGTTTGTTGCAGAGTTTCATCAGAGTGCCAAATTAAAGACTAAATTGGTTCAGTTTAAATGAAAGAAAAAGTAATCATGCTTCATCTACAGTAAAGCTGAATGTCAGAGACAAGCAATCTGTTGATAAATTATGTCATCAAAGGCAGTTTAGAGATTGCCACACAGACCTCTACACCTCTTACCAAGGATAACATGTGCTGGAAAAACTACTGAAATTTGTTTTCTCTCTTCTACTTTCTGCCCTTTGTATTACGCTTGACACAGAAGCGGGAGAGATGGAGCACATTAATAAAGTGCAGTTGGTGCCCTTGCTCTGTCTGATACAGAAGGGAGAAAAGAAACTTTTTATTTTCATATATCTGTTTTTTTTTTTCTTCCAGAACCCCTCATCTTTTGACGTGGTTTCCTGAAGGCAAAACAACATGGCGTTACAACAATACAACTTACCAACAACTGACAAGCAGAGCCAGCACCTCTGTGCTGTGCTCTGGCCACAACTAGTGTGTTACTGGCAGAAAACAGATGGTTGGGAGAAGATTTAGCTAATACAAAAACAGGGGATTTTCTCCTTTTCTTTTTTTTTTCCGAGAAGACGTACACGCAAAGGCTAGATTAGTTTAATACAGGCAGAAGCTGAGGAGAATAATTCCTTTAACAAATTGGGATTGCTGAGGAGAGCAGAGACTCCCCAAATGTCAGTTTGCATTTGTCATCTGATTTCATGAGAAATTCTGCGCCTGTGATATCAATGTTCTCATGTTTCCTTTACCAGAACTTAGCAAATACAACACCATCTGTGCTGCATTATAAGGATTTTTTAGCAACACAGTAACGCTGATAGTAAGACAGGAAAAGGAGTGGCACTAAAATGATTAGATGATTAGCAACGGGAATTTAATGGACAACATTTTTAATGATCCAGTAAACATTCTCTGATTCCAGTTTGTGAATGTGACAATTTGTGGCTTTTCTTGGTTTTGTATTCTTTTATATTGAATATTTTTAGATTATGGACTTTTGGTTGGATAAAACAAGCGACCTGAAGATGTCAAATTCTGCCCCCCATAATATACACAACATGTGCGTGTCTCTCCCTCGTTAAGAACATGAAAGTAGCAGAGGATTTTGTTGTGACAAAATTAAAGACATTGGCACCCGAAACTGGTGCAGAAAAGGCAGATTGGTGCATAAAAAATAACCAGAATAAAGGAAATTAAGTGTCTGACACTCAGAATTTTCTGTTGGAAATCCCCCAAACCCCTGTTTCATGTGTGCCCACCCCCAGCGATGAAACAAAACCTACAGCCTTGGCTCTAGGAAATCATAATGTGCATTTTTCACTACTTTCTGAGAATTCTCAGAATAATCAGTAAGTGCCAAAAGGTTCCAAATGTTATATTTTGGACTGTAATGAATCAGTGTGTCTTCATCTCCTATACACAATAGTATGATTAAATAACAATCTGAACTGGAGGTGCAAATCACAGGTTTCATTACGATATGATATCATATTGATCCTTCAGACAATGATACAATATTTGCTGATATCACAATGTCTGCCACGGTACGATTTTGATTTGATTCAATTCAATTCAGGGACCTGCAATCGATGTAGGATGGTATCAGTAAATATCCTCAGTCTTTTTCTTGCCATTATCCTCCTGGCGCTAACACTGTAAAATATTTAGGCAGGAGGTGTGCTTGACATATGTGGCATGGTAATTTCACAATAAAGTTGTGTCTTAAAGATAACGATACGTATCAGTGATATTGGATCATTGATCACTGAATCAAAGTCAATTCAGATCAATGAATTGTTACACTCAAAAACTGAGCATGATCTTGTTCATTTAAGTGTCAAAAAGCAAAAACAAGACGTATTTACTTCATACCATGCAGTCAATTGCAACACATTCTTACTCCCAACTCACTAACACCAGCGCATTACAACTATGATGCCCTGGTCCCCTCCTGCATCGATTTTGGACGCTCAGGGGGCGGTGTGTCAATTAATGCTTGTTACATGGGTGTGTTTTATTTCCAAAATAAACTTTGGTTTTCACAGGAAATGTAGAGTTTCTGCTTGCGAAATGCGCACAGTCTGTTTAAAAATAAACTCAGAGAGTAAGTAATGTATTTCATTTTCAAGTTTACTTCCTTCGGCTGAGGCAACAAAAGCACATGGTTAGGTTTAGAGGAAAACATCATGGTTGGGCTTAAAATAAGCACATTTGTTACTGACATCATGTGACACTTGTCGCCACTGTAACAGTTTTTTTTACCCATTCTGTCACAGCTCAAGTTTCATTCATTCATACTGATTCCTGTTTGACTTAAAAACTCACATCTCCTCTCGTTTCAGATCCTTCACTTCCTGTCCCTGTGTGTTTTCCCTCCCTTTTGATGACTTCACCTGTGTGTGATTGTCTGTCCCACCCTGACTGTCCTCACCTGTGTCTCGTTATCCCTCCCCTCACCAGAGTATTTAGTGTGTGTCTAGTTCTCGCTCAGTGCCAGTTTGTCTCTGCTCCTTGTGTGTCCAGTGTTCCAGCTTTTTGTTTCCCTGTGTCCTTGTCTTTCTTTCTTTTTTGGATGTAGCCTGTTGATGACTCTGCCTCTCTCTCATCCCTATTGGATTTTTTGCCCCCACTGTTTGTCCTTCTGTGCACCAAACCAACCTTTTGACCAGCGAAGACTGTTTTTTTATCTGAACTATCTCCTAAGTCATGCGTTTGAGTCCACTCTCACCTGGTTCAAGAGTTGTTACACACCCACCTCCCCTCTGACCCGTCCTATGTGGACTTTCTCACCCATTTTACCATGATGGTGGCTCATAGCGTCAAAAAATGCCAACGCCCAGTGCATCTCATACCGCAGCTAAAGGGTGCCTCTGTGCCTTGGTATCTGATGCTGATGGCCACTGACCAAGCGTCCATATTTGACGAGTTGGGACTGAGACTGGGTTGTGAATTACAGTACAACAGTATTTTCTGCAACGGCACTAAATTTAAAGCATTGGAATCCGAATCAGTGTTGAAACATGTCACTCTACCGCAGTACATTTAAATATGAAGGATCATTATTTATGCTCAGTTAATTTTTGGTGTAGACGCATTTACTTGATGTGAAAGTGTTGCTTTCACAAGATACAAGCTGCAGAGGAAGTCGCTGTCTATGTTAGGCAACCTTGTACAGTAAGTCAGCTTTGGCAACATGTTTAGAAGTTCAATCACACATCGGAGGAAGAGAGTGAGAGAGAGGCAGCGAGGATGGGAGAAGACAAGGCAGCAGAGACGGGGTAGAGAGAGTGAGAGCGGCACAGGAGGCAAGAAGAGAGAGCGGGAGAGACATGGAGATAGAGAGATAGAGGGAGAGAGTTAGTTGGGAGTTGATATGCTGACTACAGGCAGTTGATTTGGTTTCAGAGAGCATTGTTACGGTGCTTTGAATTAATGCCTCCCAAAGAGTCCAATTGTGATTCTTGGGCTGTGCTGACAGAATATTTGACAGCCTAGGGTGAGCTGCTGATCTCAGCTGAATCCTCTGTTCCGCGCGTGTGTGTGTGTGTGTGTGTGTGCGCCAGTGTGTGTGTGTGTGTGTGTGTGTGTGAATGTATGGTTGATACCCAACACATTCATACACCTACACATGTTCAGATATGTGTGGCTGTGCAAAACAGTCAAAACGCCCACACGAATGTGTGTACAGACTCCCACACACACACATGGACACACAAATACACTGGACAGTATGTGATACCGAGACTAAACCAAACCAGCACATAAATCAAATCCTAAATGACTGTTAACTAAGTGCCAACACACACAGACACAGACACAAACAACCTGAGTATGCAAACAACCCTCATATGAAGCTAAATTGAGCACGTTCACTTAATCAAGATGAAACAGTTTGACCAGGCTTTTTTCTTTTCCCTGCAGGAAACATGTTGTCCCTTCTGGGCTGCTGAAAGGAAAAAAAAAAGACACAGACAAGCCCAATGCGTCATCACAGTGATGGGAAGAAAAAAAAAAGATGCTCCATCAAAAAATAAACGTGCTACACAGTACTGGTGCAGTTTGACAGCAGCACACATCGTGAAAAATCATTTGTGAAAATGCAACACACAAACCTGCACGTACTGCAAATACATTAATTGCGTTCGTCGTGTTACGTCTCTTGATACCAACTTTTATCAGTTAGAGTAAACACGTGAGGACATGGATTAAGAATAAGGTCTTTAAAATGTCATTATCACTATACATAAAACTGAATATTCAGTATTTGATTTGGATAATTGGATAAGTTTTGCTAAACACGTGAATGTATACAAATGTAAATCAGTGGTAATTAGAGAGCTAATTGCCTTACACACACACACAGACATACAAGTCATCTGACACCCAACCTGTGTACACACTAAACCTACAGGTACATACAAACATCTGACATCACAGTTCTCTCTACTTCTGCAGAGGTTGATGATGCAGTTGAATGCAGTTATATTTCTTTTTTTAAAAGATTTTTGGGCCCCTTTGCCTTTAATTGACAGGACAGTATTAAATGTGAAGGGGGAAGAGCGGGGGTACAGCGCACAGCGGGGGGCTGCAGGCTGGAATCAAGCCCACGGCCACTGCAGCAAGGACACTGCCTTTGTACATGGGGCTCCTGCTTTACCCACTGAGCCACTGGGTACCCTGCAATTAGATTGCACATGATGTTTTAGCATCCCTTTATGGCCAAATTGGATGCTTGTCTCTGTAAATTCAATATTTGTTCTTGAAACGTTGGTTAGATGGAACAAAAGGTTTGAAAATCACCTTTGGCTGTGGTGCAAATTCACTATTTTCTGACCTTTTATACAGAAAAAACATCTTTAAACCTGCAAATATGAATCAGTTAGTCATCAAATGTTGATTATCAATTAATCTGCTTAAGAAAAAAATCACAATTCTCTTATTTAAGTTTCTTAAATGTTCATTTTCTTTGTTTCTTTACACCTCTTTGACACTAACTTGAATTTCTTTGGGTTGTGGACGAAACAACACTTTGAGGACGTCATTTTGAGCTTTGGAAAACACCATTTTCTGATGTTTTACAAACCAAACTAATCGGTTTAAAGGAGAAAATAATCAACAGATTAATTAATAATAAAAATAATTAGTAGTCGCAGCCCTAATCGATTGATCAAGAAGATAATCAATGCTTTAATTGGTGATAATAATGCGTATACCTTCACACTGTCTACCACAGAGCATTCAGATTTATCACAGATCTCTCAGCTCTTCCTCACCACTGCTCTCTCTATGCTCAGGTCGGATGGGCTGCCTTGACTTTACCACAGGCACATTCTTATTTATAAGGCTTTTCATGCTCTGCTACCTTCTTATCAGCGGATCTACATCCTACAAAAAAGTACTGGAAGTTATTGTCTCCGCTCCCAGGACTTATTCTTACTACCTGTTCCTAAGTCTGTACTGAATTAAGGGAAAAGGTGTCTTACAGTACGCTGCTCTCTCGGCTTAGAGTCATTTGCAAACCGACCTAAATCTTCAGGAGCCGGTCTCACTGGACGCATTTAAAGTGTTTTTAAATGTCTCTGAAGCAGGCAGATGTTTTTTGAAATCTTATAATATCGGCAAGTTGTTCTTTGTTTTCATTTATAATTGTTATGTGTTTGTTTTATTGTCTGCGACCGTGTGCTGCTGCCTTTTTTTGGCAAAGAGATTTGTAATCTCAAAGAGATTGGTTACATACAAATAAAATAAAATAAACGGTAGTTGTATTCCTAGGTTAAATGTGTTGCTTTAACCCTCAGCTAACGACTTTACTTGTGACTTGACCTCGAGCACTTGATACTTAACTTGAGAAACTTTGGCTAATTGCACCAAAAGGGAAAAAATACAGCTCTGGCCACCATGAGGAAATTCCTATATCATATCAAGCAGTGCGAAATGATTCAGAGATGAATTTAAAGTACAAACCTCCCCCCTGAATACTCTGCATGTATGACTCGCCACAAGTTATGAGACAAGTGTAAAGACACAAGTAGCAGATGAGTCAACGGCAGGTATTTATAGTTCACACGCAGTAACCTTCCTTTCCCCCATGTGAAACTGTCATTTTACTAATTCGAAAACTTTGCTCGCCACAGCATCATGAAAAGTTAAGTATAAATGTGATTACATGGTTTTCCTGTGTTTTTCTGAGGTTTCCACGGTGACAACATCCTAAATCTTGCGCATGAGGAACCTTGTCTGCGGATTCTTTTTCGAGGAAAGCTCAGAAGCCACCACTTCATTAAAATTAACTGGATAAGGAAGAAAAGAAAACAATGGGAAGAGCAGGAGGCGGCAGGAGACTCGCAGCCAACTGAAGAGTATAATTGTGATGCAGGTGTTGATTTCGTGGATGGATACTTCTCCTCTTCCAGCTCTCTCTTTCTCTATCTCCCCAGCCTTCCTCTCTTTTTACCTCTGCTATCCATTCCCAGCACCTTTCCGCCTTCCTCCCTCTCTGCCTTTACATCTTTCTCTCCATCTTGAGTGCTGTGCCTCACCCTAATTAGAAATTCCCCCTCCGACCAACTGAAATTGAATTGCCCATCATTTGCATAATGATAGCTCACCGGGCTGACGGCCGATTTACCATGAGATGAAATGTAGCAATCACTTAAGAGAGTGACCATGAGGGAGTGTGGGTAACGGGGGCTGCATGGGGGAGAGAAGGAGGGAGAATGTGAGGATGAAACGGGATCACAAAGAGAGAGAAGTAAAGAAGCACGCAGAGAAAGAGAGAGAGAGAGGGGAAAAAAGGAGAGAAATCCGACAGGTATTTAGGTTATTGTCTCATACAGCAATATAGCTGGAGGGAAGGATGTGTCCTCAATATGACAGCAACTGGACACAACAAGGACACATAAGGACGCTTATGTAACACTGTTCCCCTTGTCAATGGAAGCACTTCTGTCTTTCAACTCTAATTATCATAGAGCGTGTTTCATACTATTCTGTCAGAAATCCTGTATTCCCAAAATCCTAAATTATACGCTGATCTTTACCCTCCCACTTTTGTATTATTCCCAATCTCCAGCTGCCGTCTCTCGAAGGTCATTCGACATTTTTTTAAGTAGACTATTCATTTCAATAAAAGTAGCACAACTGGGACAAGAATGAGACTTTCTTTTTCCCTGTGTGTCGAGGTTACTCTTTTATTTCACAGTAGATTCTGTGCAGAATGCAATCAATGACCAAAAGTCTGTAAAGCTTTGTTCACAGCTGGCAGCAGTTCATATCTCTACTGTAGCTGTGGCTGAGAAACTTTTCCCTTTTTAGAATCAACATCTCATAAGTTTTATGTGCCTTTAAAATATTCCTCCTGATTAGCAAACACTGGGCCTCAGTCACAAATGTCTTCCTTAGATTTTCCTACATTTCTTTTGTCATATTCTTCAACAGCAGAATCGTTTGCCCGTTTTCTCATATAGATGAATCTCATTGAGCTCGTCAGGTTGAAAGCATGTGCCAGTTGATCCTAATTAGCATAAACACCCCGCCAGTCCCCATAAAAGGGCATGAAACCGCAGGGCCATGTGCACACACAGGAAAAGAAGAGGAAGAAGAAAAGTTGAGAGAATTAAGTCGAGAATGTCCAACTGAAAGAGGGCGGAGCACCACGCTCCAAACATTAAACAAAAAAAACATAATTGTTGTCCATTCATTGAACCTTTCTTTTTGCTACTACATACCTTAATTATTTATAGTATACCTTTTTTATCTCATTTTCACTTGCAATTTATGTCAATGTGTTGTTTTTTTTGTCTAATAGAGCTATACCAATATATCATGTGACCTGTGTCACATGGGCTCTTAAATTGCACACTTGTCTCCAATGCATTTTACACTCTGATGAAGACTCTCTAGTTGAAAGGCGTTGGTTTATCCATGTTTTAATAAGGATTTTTAACTACAGTCAGAGTGCCTTTTTGAGAGATGCATTTTTAGACTGCCTGCCTGTACTATGGACTTTAACTCTGAGTGAGTTGGCCAGGTGTTGTTTTTAATCTTTAAATGACTCTTTGCCCCATCCTTGAAGAGCACCTGAATTTTTTTTTTCACATTTTTTATTTATTTATTTCTTATTCTGTTTTTACAACTAACTACACAGAGCCTTAACCCAGTGCAGCACTCCATATTTTTTCCTAATTAAAAAAAACACTTAAACAGTTCTGAAGCAGAGGTGCTTCTGTGGGAAAAGACGCCAAACAAGCTGTCATATTTAGTAGAGACAGAAAGATGTATGGGATGCTAAAAATACACGTTCATCAACCACGCGACCCCCAAACCTTAAACTTCATGTATTACATGGCACAGTTGTCAGTAATGACGAGGGCCACAGGCGCTCTTCAGGGTGTGCAGGTGTGTGTTTGAGAGAGGCAGAGACAGAGAGAGGGGGAGGGAAGGTGGAAGATGGACTGTTTCACGCAATGTATCTGTGAGTTATTAATAACTCATTCAGAATGCTGCTTTGTTACTTTTTGTCCCATCTGCCCGAGCCTCCAGGGATATTATCGCTAATTATTAGATGGCAGGGTTGCATTAACATAGCTGATGTGAACAGAAGTGTTAGTAGGGCTGGGTATCGCTACTGATTTCCTGAATTGATTCGGTTTTGATTCACAAGGTCCCAATTCAATTCAATTTCCAATTCAGTTTGATTCGATATCATTTTGATTGGGGATATTTCAGTTACGATACCAATTTTAGCGAGAGTGTGAAAAAGAATTCTAAGAGAACTAATACTGTAAATTATTATTATGTTATTTAACGCTTGACTGGAAAAAGCGTATATTAAAAGATTGATGTCGATTTGAATCGGATGAATCAATTATTTTAGCCCAGCCCTAAGTGTTAGTGAAGTGTTAAAGGACCCTAATGTTTTATAAAATAAGCAAAATAATTATTTAAAAAATCAAAAAAATAATAAAAATATTACTGTAACTTAAATCCTATAATGTTATACAACTGTAGAAGTGAATGAAACACAATAAGCAATTATTTTTCACGAGCACATCAGCACAATATGTGCATAGGTATGCTCTTGAGTGTGCATGGATTCTGTTTTTAAAAACAAATCCAGACACGAAAACACTGGTGATTGAGAATTTTAAGTAAGAAGTTTAAATAAATAATAAAGTTGATCGTTTGGATCCTAGGTTGTTTTTTTTCTTCTCTCAGAACAGGAATAAAACACTTAAAAACCATTAATAAATGTCGGCGACCTTTATTGTTTTTGTAAATGTTAAGCTGTTGTTCACTATTTTTAGTTTCTAAAGTAGATGCTTGGCAAGTTCTGACTTTGTCCCCGAGCAACAGCAACACCGGGAACTCCTGAACCACCCACGGTTTATAAGAAATGGTCAGCCCGTGAACTGGTTGTGTCAGTGAACGCCCTATCAGTTCCACAATCGCCACCCCGCGTACAAATTACTGTAATCAACGATATGATAATCATCTCGTTGTCTCGCCTCTTCTGGTGCATCGATCTCACATTCCACTAGGACTGGAAATTTGATTTGTTAAAAAAAATCCCAATAAATCTCGTCTCGGCGAGGTCACGTAACTGCAGGCAAATCAAATAATGCAGCGTGATGAGTGTGATGTGGCAAAATGACGGGGGAAGGAGCACATGCTCGAGGCTTATGCGCACGGCGGTCTGAAATCTTAACAGCGAGACAAACTCACCACTGAGGGTCCTTTTTTATCAAAATTGCTTATTCATGGGAGTGAGTGGGCCGAGGAAAGTGGTAGAGGTCATATTTGTTTCTAATAGTCAGAGTGATATGTTGGGCTATCAGGTTGGAAGCTCTGCCCAGAGCGTGATAAGGCCACTGTTTATTGTCTAACTTCCACTCTTTAACCTGAGGAACCTCAGACTCTCACACACGGTACTTTCCACTCCTTAGCCATTACCTCAACCCCTGTGTGTGTGTGTGTGTGTGTGACTGTGTGTGTGTATGTGTGTGCGATGCTTAAGTGTGGGTACATGTGTGTCTGCCTGAGAGAGACCTTGTGTGTGTGAGTGAGTGTGTGTGTGTGTGTGATCTTTGGTTTCTATCGCAAGTCTTGACCTAATTAAAAAGTCCTGTCGATGCTCAATAAGTGACAGATCATCAGAAAGCACACTGAACTGCACACACACACACATAGCAGTGCACACACACACACACACACACACTTGCACAGACACCCACATCACTCAGTGCTCAAATCATTTATTCATTTCTCCAATCTCCTCTTCCTCTGTCCATCTCTACATAAGTGATCAGTGATCACATGTCGCATGTTAAAGTCGGCTGGCCCAGACAGGAGGGAGTTAAGTCCCTTATCTCTCCTCCCCAGAAGAAATTCCTACTAGAGGCCTCGCTCTGCTGGTTTCCTGCCTTCTTGCCCAATGCCCTATTTTTACTCATCGGCTCTAGAATACCAGGGGCAGCTTTTTCCTTGTCACTAACATATTTCCTGCCATTCTCACTCTGACATTTCTCCCCGCTGCACGCTTCGCTCAAATCGTTCCCCCTCTTTATGGGTCATAACCTTTCAGTCGGGGCCGTTCATATTCAAATGTACCGGCCGCCGATGCCGAAGCCGCTGCGAGCTCACCCGTCATCCCGGTCGGCCTTTTTTTTTCTTCTTCTTTTTTTCCAGTGTTCACAGGTTTTTAACATCAGCTTTCAGTAGGTGTTAATTTGAGATCTATCTGAGTGCTGCCAGAAACAATCAGGTCCACTCTGTGCTTTGCTGCCAAATTAACTGACTGGAGCGTATGAAGGCTCATCCACAAAGCCATAAGCAGCTTGGTGTTTTAAGGCTCCAAATTAAAAGAATATAGAGTCAAGATAAGGCTTGTTATTTTTGGAGTTTATATGTTGATTTCAACAATTTAAAAATATGTCAAAATTGGATTTGTAAGACGATACAACACCACAAAACTGGTGCGTAATCTGTCAGTTTATTTGCACTTTCTCCCCATTTTTCTCTTTCTATTAGAGGAAGTATTTTCTGATAAGTCGACACTGCATGAGCACCTTATTTATTGTGGTGATTAGTGTCCTAGTGTCTAACTTTCAGGCACACAGAGACACAAAATCTAGGCAAAATCTTGTTAAAATAATGTGCCCCTTTTTAAAAATATCCTAAACGTCAAACTGAAATTTTAATCTCCTCACTTTTTGTGTAAGGAAATATAATCAGATATGATTCTGCAGCTATTTTACACATTCATCCATCTTACAAGGGAGATTTTTTTTGTCTTAGCTTGAGCATCTGAGTGGGCGTTTCTCCAAGCTAGGCTACTGTAGCTACCACCGTCTCCCACTAGACTCTACGTTTGTTCATGTTATTCCAACACCAGTTAACAGCAGCTCCTGCAATTCACCAAAGGATTGCACCTGCTCAAATAAGACAAAAAGAACCCTTGTAATTCTCAAAGTACCTGCAAACAGTGAAATGTACCCCTGATTGTGCTGCCAGGTAAACAGCATTTCGGTGCTCCTGTGCTTTTTTGCATATTGATGGAATGAGTATTATGGACAACTGCAATCAGACGCAAAAACGGGGCAAGTTGTACTCAGCTGCAAAACTCTATGGGCATGTTTGTGTTGTAATATCACGGCCGTGTTCAATGTTGCATTCATCCTGTACTATAAAAATGAGTGGGATATAGTTCATGTTAGCTGCCCTTCATGGGTCCAGTTGTGTTGACGACAGACGGCTATACTGTCTCAACAAAGGGAAGTCCTGTAACCTCAACATTCTGTACGTTAACTCCGCTGTTAAGAATCAAGACCTGGAGTAACTGAGAGAATCAAGAAGTAACCTAGAGAGCGCTCAAATCACAGATGGCCTAAGCCAGTGGTTCCCAGCTGGTCTAGTCACGGATCCAGATTTCCTCTTAGTCACTAGCTCAAGGTCCACACAGTTTAATATATTCAGCATCATACTTGTGTTTGGCCATGTTGTCGTGCCAGTTTGCTGTGTCTGTCAAGCAGCTGTCCATTATTCACTCACTCTACAGCAGGAAACAGCACGTTAAAATAAAAGCTCTTTGCAAGAAATTTGCTGCACTGTAAATTAAAGTACGTTTTTACGAACTTGACATGTTAGCGAGTCACTTGTGGAGACCCACTTTTGGATCGTGACCCACCAGTTGGGAATCACTGGTCTATGCAACGGCTAACATCACACTATGTTCATTACAGGCGCCATTGCACTATAACAGTGACTGGCCACTCTGATGTTAAAGGACGGCTTTTTTCATCAGCGTCTGACACCTAAAGTCACTGCCTCTGCTGGATTTCAAGGACTTCGGAGTGAGTCCAGGTTGTTCACACAGAACACAAACAGCAGTCTCCTGGGTCAAATTCCTGTGTTTGTTTGACCCATCAATCTGCCCCCAGCCATGTCCCCATGGGGACTTGTTATAGTTTTTCATTCTACATCACCTAACTAACTAACTACAACAGCCACTTGAGGTCGCCGCCTAACAAAAAAACGTAACCCTGAGTCCTTGTAACCTGCTTGTACCAACAACTTGTAGTGTCGTTTTGCGGGGGAGGACAGTCTCATTTTGACAGCTTGAACACTCTCGTTCTCAAATTTGCTGAAACATTTCATAACCAGCCTGAGTGACAAGTTGAACTCGAATGTACTACTCCACTCACAAGGCCCGAGAGTCCCTGGTACAGAATGTGCAGTCAGAGAATTCAAAGTAAGAGGCCTAAGGAGGCCTGAGGAGGAGAGTGAATGGCAGTTTAATGAAAGCCTGGGGAGACATGATATCAGTGACTGGCTCTTTCACTGCAGCTTTCATCCTATTCATACACCAACATGGTTTAAATGCAGGTGGATCGATGCTGGTTAAAAACACTAATGGCACATAAAGGGAGCACGCTTCGCTACTGTGTTTCTTTCTCACCAAGGTCTGATCACTCCAAGACTATTAATGGAATGCAGCTCTCAGTAGAGAATATCCAGCCAGCTACAGGTGGAAAAAAAGAAGCTGCTATGTCTAAATTTTAATGGCTACTTTTCTTACAAAACGGCGGCATTGACATTCCAAATAAAGAGACTTTTTCCTCTCATTCATATTTGCAGTAATAAATGTGCTGATATTCATTTTGATGAGTGCGATATTGTGAACCCAAGAAGGCAGACACCTGTGCTTGAATCACACTGTCTATTGTATCACTCTTTCTTTTTTCCCTTTACTGGGTACATTTATGAATATCAATATTATTTCCCAGTAGGAGGTAAATGGTATTGAATGGTTGCCAGGCTGCTGGAGGGGAGACTGCTCAGCTGACTAAAAGAGCCATTCTCCATTTTATCTCTCAATCAGTGTGTATTTGTGCATATGTGTGTGTGTGTGTGTGTGCCTGAATGCCATCCTACTGGTGTGTATATGTGCAAAATGCGTGTTTCGTTCTGACGAGGAGCAGAACGAGCTGGAGCTTGCTGCACCACTAGGCCATGTGAGAAAAAGTTCACGTGATGCAGGCAAATACAGCCGGTCTTCAGCAGGATGGAAAGACTGTAATCAAACCATAAATCAGAAATCACTGAACTGCCATCCACCCGCCCCCTCTCCCTCTCTCTTTCTCTTTTTTTTTGTTACTACCCTCCTACTCCTCTCTGCAGAGCTCCCTATAGCATGTTATGTTACATACAGCCATGCATAAACTGCTCTGGAAGAGGTGAAAAGCAGATCAATGAAAAATGCATTTTCCCCATATCAAAGGTTTTCGTCATGAGACGCCTGAAATTTTATAGTGAAAGAAAAATCCAATACTTTTACTTTCAGAGCAGTGAGCTTTTTCTATAAGGCTCTCTGTGTTTTCGACTGTGTATTAAAACCATTTCTATACCTTTAAAAATAAAAAACAACTCCGCAGTCGCATGTGTGCATGTTCATGTGTTCGACTCGCAAACACACGCAGCCCACATTTGTCTGGCTGTGACTTTCATAGTGAGCCACCTGGTGTGCTGTAATATCAGGAGAACAGTGGGGTCATTGTGAAGGAGCTGTGTGATATCAAGGAGAGTGACCCATTTAGAGCCCAGCCACAGAGCTGACAAGCCTCTGTTATGTCTAGGACATCTGGAAGGCCGGAGCCGCTCACTCTCCGCTGTACTCCACGTATGAGTCAATCCTTTCCAGAGAGAGAGGGGGGAAAAAGACATCTGACATGGTCACGGATATTTCACACGCTCACCTATAGGACCCATTCAGGGAGGAGGTAGGGCTGTAAAGTGGTGCTGATACTGGCGAGGATCTGTTACAGTACACTGAGAAATCTGGAAGGGATCCAAACAATATCTGAAGCTGTTCTGGTAATCTTGCAGAGATTTTAGAAGGGGGGCTGGAATAACGGTGCAGCGGCGGCGCTGCTATCTGCTGCTCAGCAGAAGTGCCCCGCAAAGATCAAGTGATCAAGGGAAAAAAAGTTCTGTCTCATTATTCAAATGAGAATTACTTTTTTTCAGTAGCTGATTCAATCCAGTGATGTTCAAAAGAGGGGGCCTTGCATATTCTGCAAAAATAACGGCAGCAGGAGAAACTGACTGCTTGAAGTAAAAGTAAAGAAAAGAGAAATTCAAAGAAAAGAAATGTTAACATTCATGTATCATACACAATGCTGTCCAAAACGACTCAGATTTGTCCAATGAAGCTGCAGTGTTGCGCATTATATAAACGAATACATGAATGCATAATGAGGGGCCAAAATGAGCCAAGGAATGCACAGTGAAAAATCCCCCAGGGGAAAGGAAATTATTCAGAATAGACGAGGACACAATTCATAATAATATTGGGAAGGGAAACTTTTTTCTCTCTTTATTTAAAATCCATGCTTTAAATGTAAAACCGGAACTCCCCTACATGTACTGAGTGGCTTACTTTAGCAGCAAGATGAGGATTTTAAGGGATCTGTTCATTTTAAACTCAATTCAGAGCCTCACTTTGAGATTACGGCCTGAGGTAAGATTGCTGAGATGACATATAAACAAAATAGAAGCTAACCTAATATATGTACGGTTCAAATGTAAAGCATTTGTGCGATTGTGATTATTCAATCTGAAAAAAAAAATCCCACTGTCATTTCTCTTTCTGTAGCCCAAACAATAATTCTGTATCATGAGGTAATTCATTTTTGTGTAGCGAGGCAATTGGCTGCAAAGATTGAATCATCGGCCCTTGTTTCATTTTCCATGTAATTAAATCAGCTTCTGAAAAAAAAAAAAAAAAAACGATGTAAGCTGGCGTACGATTTAGGGAAAATTAGCATTTTTAATCACAGTACATTACTTTAATAACTCAATAAATCTGTGGCAGCTGGAGCATCTGAGAATGTTGTCACAGCCACTTAGTTCTGCATTTGCAACTAATACAGGCTGATGAGAATCAGCCCGAGAGAGCGGGAATAAAAAGAGGGTTAGAGAAAGGAGAGAAGAGAAACCCAACAGAGTGAGACCAAGAGGATGAGAATCCAGGGAGATAGAAATAACAGCATGGCAGGTGAGAAACAAGGGTGAGCAGAACCAGGAAGAAAGAAATATCACCGCAGACGTTGGCACAGAGAGGGGCTCAGCACTTGTCTCACCTCTTCCAGTTATTAACTGTTAATCCCCAATTAGCTCATCCGTCACCTCTGTGTCGTACGTGAAACCTGCTTACCCCTCGCGCTCCTTTGTTGCTCGGGTATGTTTGTGCGGCTTAGCGATAGTAGTTACCGAAGACACTAAACAAAGCCTGAATGACTACAGGAAATCTAATTTAATTGTAGAGGGATGTCAAGAATGCATAAAGTGCACAGCCGAGCCGGAGAGTTACCGCAGATTGAAGCTGACATACCGAGTCCTGACCCCACAGCAGAAGGAGCGCGGCGTCTTTAAAGTGAAGGGAAAAGCTGAAGTGTTATTGTAATGTGAGAAAAGCTGGAAGTGTTGCTGAAAGGTCAAGCACTGGTTCATGGATTACCTCGCCGTATCTACATCTTTGCATATTTTTTTCCAACGCTGCTTCACACTCCAAGAGACACCTTTTGGTCCAAACCACAGTACTTCCACAGACATAAAAGCAGAAGGCAAAACTCTCTAAAACTGATCATTTGTCCAAACGGCTCCAAACAACCTCTGCTTACAATGAGAGCAAAACTAAAAACGTAGTGTTTGGGTTACACAAAAGAGGACAGGATGGGTGTTTATAGGGGGCTGACGACATGACACAGTACACATAATTTTCACATCTCAGGTAACGGTATATATCACGATACAGTCATTAAATTAAAGGTCCAGTGTGTAGGATTTAGTGGGATATACTGGCTGAAATGGAATATAATACAATAAGTTTGTTCTCTTAAGTGTATAATCACTTTAAAATAAGAGTCATTCATTACCTTAGAATGAGCCGTTTATATCTACACAGTGAGTGGGTGCTCGTCTATGGAGATTGCCATGTTGCACCGCCATGTTTCTACAGTAGCTTCGAACAGACAAACCAAACACTGGCTCTAGATAGGGTCATTCACATTTTAACATAGTAGTTAGCTGCCCCTTTGCGACAAGCGCATTGGAAAAACACCTAATTTATTTAACATCAAGCTGCTTTATTTTGTATTTTCACAGGTTTTTGCGTACGCACAAAACAAGGCCTGAAAGAGACATACGCCACTTCCCATGCAAGTTGTGATCTGTGAAAACAGATTTGATGGGAGAAACTTTGACCCATGCTTACCAATGTTTTGGAAACGGGAAATTGGTGATGATGAGGTGGAAGCCTGACTGAAGAAACTAGAATAAAAAATAGAATATTTTTTTGCACCATTGTTTTGGCTAGAAAGAGACCTCTGCGAATAATTCTGTTCCCAGTAAAAACCTCCTGAACATCTGGATCTTAAGCTATCAGAGAAGAAAGGTGAGCACAGATTAGCTAGAGGCAAGCTGGCCATCTCTAACATGCCAAACAGCACCGAAGTAACACGGATTTATAACATCAAACTGCTTTACTCAGTGTTTTTACCAGGTGAAATCACCTGGTCCAATTGTTTTGGAGAGACGGAAACCTCTGCGGATAATTTAGCTCACGATAAAAACCTCCTGTACATTGAACACTGAAGGAATTATAACCAGGAGAAGCTTCAGCTGGTTGCAATCTGCAACCCTCACTATACTATATACTAACTATAGATGGCACTAAATCACCCTACATCTTACACACTGGACCTTTAAAAAAATGGTTTAAAACAACCATACTATGCTTCATTACATTTGATTATTTCCTTTATTTATTTGAAACTTCCTCACAAACAAAAAACTGTCTGAGTTAAATGACTAAAAACAGTAAAACTAAAATCCTTTCAAACTGCAAGATTTCACGTTACTGGGAACAATTTCAAGTGTTACAGGTTTCTGTATTTTCAACTTCACCCTCCCCCTCCATATCTGCCACAATTATGTGACCTTGCAAGGCAGCTAGATTCACGAGATCAAGCAAGAATCGCAAGATCAAACGAGATCTTGATTGGCTACACAGCCTGCCCGTAACGGAGGACACATTTCTACCTCGCACGGTACATACTAGAGGTGAGCCGAGTACTCTGATGAAATAAGTATCTGGTACAGATAATGTACCTTTTGTGATTACCAGTACCAGCCAAGTAGAATGTGCCAATATCTGTACCCATTCCCAGTTTAGGCCACACCCACTTCTGTGTCAAACCCCGCCCACTCTAAGTACAGATATGGGTACACATCATTTAGCTGGTTGAACAGATACTGATACAGATACAGATAATGGTGTACTCGCTATTTCCTAGTATAGGAGGAGAGTTTGCGTCATGTCTCCGCCCCTCACTCCATTGTTTTTTAAGGCTTTTGTTATTGATTAATCTTTAGATTATTATTTCTATTAACTGATAAACAATGAAATATGCTCATAAGAAATTAAAACCACTTTAACTTGTTTATTTTGTCCAACCAGCTGTCCAAAACTCAAAGAAATCATATTAATGACATAACACTGAGAATGCTCACACATAGGAGAAGCTGAAACCAGCAAATGTCTGAGATGTTTTGCTTGATATTTGGCTTAAACTATTATTTATCAAAACTGTTGGCAATTAATTTTTACTTGATCAATAAATAAAAACATCCCAGCTGTAGTCTGCCTACTCCTAACCATGACTTAACCCTCATAAAACGCTCACACAGCTGGTTCTTCACTGCACTGACAAACAGCCTACTGTGTCGTTAAGTTGTGAGAACTTGCTGTAGACTACTGTGTGATCACACTGTGGTAGGAACACCGATGTTTGATGATGGACGCTGTAATCAAAATAACAGTGAGTGTGAGCAGGTGCATGAGCACAAGTGAAAGTGAGAGTTGGTGTCCTGTCAGCACATGCTCGCCTGGGAGAGAGGACTCATGCTTTGGTTTGTGTGCATGTGTCAGTGCTAACGTGTGGTATACATCTATTCTTTTATATATTTTTTTAAGTTTGCAGAATTGCTCATGGGGCCTTTTTCAGTGTCTGCCAGATAAAGCTCTATCTCTCCATCTCCTCTTCCTCTCTGTCAGATGTTTGTTTTCTAGTTCCTTGCACAAGTACAGGGCTGTAATAGTAGAAACCTACATCATTTTACAGCTTAACAGCGTATCCCTACGTCTAGGTTCACACACACACACACACACACTCACATCTTTTCACATCAAAGTATCTGGCACAGCACACACACGGAAGACAACATAAAAAATCCTACGCCTTATTGAGATATGATTTTACATTCGACATAGGCAGGAAAGGCACATGAAAGCATTATGGCACACAATCAGTGCCCTGAGGTGAATTGGCATGCGTCTGTGCCCGTCCGCTCTATCTTCGCAGTTCCATTGAGGAGACTGAGGAGCCTTGTTTCCACTGATACACAGCTTTTTGATTCACTTAGCAGGCTTTGTCATGTGCATGTTTGGATTAAGGCTCCGACTAAAAATCAACCGTGCAGCGTGAGCGCGCGCGCACGCATCCTGCAGCAGCCGCAAACCCGCAAACAGCCATTAGCAGGATAATGTTAGGCCTCGCTAATTAGCTCATCATCTCAACACCTCTCTCCCTCGCCCCATGGATCTGGTTTCAAAGTACGCTTTCCAAAAGTGTCACGGGTGTAATGAAAGCATTACAGCGTTGGACATACAAGTATATTTCCTTGTGCTCTCTGGGGACGAGAGGCGACATACAGGACTTGTAGTTTCCTCTATCGACTGTGTGACTAACACTAAAATAGCACCCGAAGAGGCTAAGTTGATTTGACAGGACACGTACAAGGAAAAGCTATTATAACGCCATGCCAGGCTGATTTTGTAAGAACGGCTCGGCTGGGCAGCTCGATCCATTTGCAGATCAGGAAGCAGTGGATCAGAGGCAGCTGGATTTTTTTTTTTTTTTTTTAATACTCCACAACAAACACACAACAACCTAACAGCTCACATTTATGGTTCTGAATTTATCTGCTGGTTCCTCTTTCCTCTTCTCTCTCTCTCCATTTCTCTTGAAATACAATTGTCGGGGCGTTTTCACACTATTGTGACTGGTCAGAAATTGCTGTTATTATTCAGCCTTTAAAAAATGCCCGAAATGAAACCATGGAAGTTCTGTTGAATGCAAACAGAACAGTGGCACAAAAAAAAATCTCTAACACAAATCTGAGAACATTTGTTTTCCCTTTTGTGGTTCATACTTCTCTGAGGTCATTCGAAGAAGAGGAAGATCACTTTGTACTTCATGAGTGCCAAAACAACCTCAAATGTCAATTACTGTTGGTCTTTATACAGAGAAAAGGAAGGAAGTGATAACACGGTCGGTTTTTCCTTACACTATCTTTTCATCTATTAGTCATTTTGGATGATAATTCATTTCTTTGTTAAAACGCTGACTTTTCCGGGCCTGTAACAGTTTTATCTACCAAACAGCAGATATCTAATGTCAACTAAACTGTGGGCTGATTCCTTCTTAAAGGGACAGTTCACCTCAAAATCAAAAACACATATTTTCCCTCTTACCTGTAGTGCTATTTATCAGCCTAGATATTTTTGGTGTAAGCTGCTGAGTGTTGGAGATATCAGCCGTAGAGATGTCTGCCTTCTCTTGAATATAATGAAACTAGATGGCACTCAGCTTGCGGTGCTCAAACCACAGAAAAAAATACACTTGAAAAACTCAACAGCAATGTCTCTTTCCAGAGATGATGGCCCGGTTACTCAAGATAATCCACAGACCTTGTTGTGAGCAGTTTCATGTAAGAACTAGGTTCTTTACACCAAACTACTCCCACCACAGCACAGAAAGAAGCATGCATCTAATCATTGACAAGAGGCATTAAATGTTAAGGTTTCCTCCTCAGCTGAGCTGTAACGTTAGCTTCCTTCTGCTCGGTGTTTCATGTAGGGACTATTTTCTTTCTACTGAACTTCACCCGCCAACCATAACACCACGCAAAAGGAAGCGTGCATCTACTTTTGGATGAGAGGCTCTCGCTCAGCTGAGCTTTAGCATTAGCTAGCTCAGTGATGCTAGGTTAACTAGCAACAGATGCACGCTTCCCTCTGTACAGTAATACAGTTGGCAGGTGCCATTCAGTGGACAGAAAATAGTTCCTGCATGAAACACCACGCAGAAGGAAGCGTGCATCTAATGCTAGCTCACCCAGCACCACTGAGCTAGCTAACATTACATTTTACATTTAATGTGTCGTGTCCATTAGTAGATGCATGCTTCCTTCTGTGCCAGGATACAATTGGTAGCTCAGTAGAAAGACAATAGTTCCTGCATGAAACTGCTCACAACAAGGTCTGTGGATTACCTTGAGGAACCGGGTCATGATTTCTGGAAAGAGACATTGATGATGAGTTTTTCAAATGTATTATTTTGGCACGTTGAGAACCACAAGCTGAGTGACATCTTGGTCTGTTATATTCAAGAGAAGGCAGACATCTCTACAGCTGATACCTCCAACACTCTGCAACTCACACCAAAACAATCTAGGCTGACAGGTAAAAGGAAAAATATGTATTTTTAAGATGAACTCTCCCTTTAATATTCTCCTAAGTGTATAAAAAAAAAAAAAACATGTGCATACTTCAAGTTACCACTGCAGATTTATATCTTTGTCTGCACTTTCTGCAGCAGCGTCGATGATACTTTCACCCTCTAATGTTTATCATCTTGTGTGTGTCTTTCCGTATAATTCAGCAGGTCATTACTTTTAAATTAGAGTGGTAGGTAAGGTCTGTTACTTGTCTCAGTATGCATTGGTTACTTTGTGCTGTTGAGGAGCTGGTGAAAGATTCACACACTCTATATGTTAAACAGCGGTCTTGTACAGTTTCATATGTAGCCTGAGACCAACAACTGGGGTTTACATGTGACTATATATAAACATTATTACAAAGACTGTTTCTGCACCGTGGCCTCATGGTTTCTGATATGGCACAGCCAGTGAAATGGCGGAGAAGCCAATTTACAGTTTATAACTCAACCACACATCAATAATAGAAAAAAAAATAGATTACAGTAAATCCATGGTTCAAAAGCTGCATACCTTTGAAATGTCAAAGGGGAAACCACAATGGATAACTCATCTCAAAACTCATTTCAACTGCACAGTGCAAGCTGTATTACAAATATTCAACAGCCTACTGTTCCCTCCAGGTATTTTTCTGCAAAACACTCTATACATTTTCATTTGAGATGAGAAAAAAGGAATGCATTTTTTCACTGGCAAGCAGCCAAACCAATTTAATTACATTCCAAATGGGCGCAATCTCCACATAGCAACCAGCCCGTGTTGTATTTCTCAAACTTCAACAACCTCCTTGACTTTCCCGGAGTAATTGAAATCTTCCACTCTTCCACCCTCGTCATTGTGCGGGGCTGCAGAAAGTACAACAAACCAAACCTGAAGGAACAAGAAGATCTGGCTCTCAGAGTGAGCAGCTTTAGCCAATTTGTAACTTCATCAGCACGTCTTGATACAGTTTCTCTGAAGTCAATTAAAAGAATATTAGGTGGTGTGTATCTAGAAAGAACTGACGCTTTCCTCCTGCCAAGAAGCTGGTGATTACCCGTGACTAGTGTCAGCAGAATCCTGTCAAAGTCTGATGAGAGGTCACCGCTTTTCATTTTGGATTCATTCTTCTAGCCTCGAGCCACGTCCAAAAAAAAAAAAAAAACCCACAGAAACAATTCTTTTGATGTGAAAATATTCATTCGATACATATCTGAATGCACTGCCTCTGCATCTGAAAGATATCAAAACTTTGCAAACAACAGTCTCCGGTGCCAAGAGGTAACGTTTTAGTACAAACAAGCCGAACTGCGGTAATTAAGAACACAACTCCGGATAACATGGCATTTTGGAAATAAATAAATGTTTTGCATTTTAAAATGTTTCTTACAATTTGCTCCGCCATTTCCATCACTGCAGAGATGATGAATACATTTTCAATTAGCATTTCAGTGCTTGATAAAACATCAAAAGATCCTTTAAAAGAGCTTACTGCCAAGCCGTTTAAAGTGTCTCAGGCTTTTTTTTTTTTTACTGCAAAGACAAACTATAATCTCAGAGAGGTCCTCCCATCTACCCGGTGGGTAATTATAGGATGGCAGGCAAATAAATCATCCATCAAGAATGGCAGGAGCGTGGACTTCTGCGTACACTCCAACCCAGAATGAGGTCCTGAGGTGACCAAAGTACCGGCACGGTATCAGTCACACGATGTTTGCTTCAGGAAATCCTAATAACTGACTGTGATGTTCAACGCCTACAAAAAAAAGCTAATCTTCCTGTCTAGATGGAATAAAAAGAGGAAAAATAAATAAATGTAAATGCTTTTAAATGTGAGATCTCTTAAGCAATTATCCCGCTATTTATGTATACATACCCACACCTCTGCCTCTCTCTCTCTCTCTCTCTCTCTCTCTCTCTCCCTCTGTCACTGAATCTGTCTGAGAGCCCAGCCACATGCCAGTGCCTTTGTGTCAAAGATTAAGTGAAACCAGGAGTGCCAGCAATGCTGTGTTTGCACAATGAACACACTCGCTTTCAGCTGCACCAACACATCACATACCAATCAACATACAGAGGCCTAAAACAGACCTGAAGCAGATACTGTAGATCCATAATCGACATACAGACGGTACAAAAGTCAAAACACAATTCTTGAAAAGCTAACTGTAGTATTAATTCACATTGTTGAAGCGTCGCTCTGCGTTTGTGTTGACGTTAAGAGAAGCTGAAGGACAGCAACGCCAAACCAGATTCAGCACTGATAGGCGAAGAAGAACAGAAACGCAATTACATCTACATTTAAGTACAGGGTGCAGCTTCTATAAGATTAAGTGCTCTTATTTGACGCTGTTATCTTGGGGTGGCAAAAACTGACTATCAACACACAGCGAATGGAATTCCTGGAAAGCAAAGCAAAGCTACAATGAAAATATTATGAACAAAAGCCCAAAAGTGCCAGAGGTGGTTTACTAGACTGAGGCAAAAAAGGGGCCTGGGGGGACTGTGGGTTTGAAGTGATAGGGAGGGGAGTCACACACACACACACACATACACACACATACAAATGAACACACACACTTGGCACAGAACAGCTCAGAGACAAACGGCACACACGGCAGAGGACCAATCCTCGGTGGCCTAACAGGCTAACTAACTTCCTGTGCGACTCTGAAGTAACTCAACCATGATCTATTGACATTTAACGCATCCCAAGTGGCACAAGTTTCAAAAGTTTTTATTTTAGTAAGGGCGTATTTTCAGTGTCTGCAATTTACTAGGCTTCATCGTTAATAATGTCACCCTGCGATGAGGTTATTCACACATGTGACATTTTTTTCTTGTGTTACGAGAGCAGGGCTTTTAAAGTCACGGTGATAATTAAGGAAAAGAAACAACTGGATGTGTGAACCCGAAAAAGTTTAAGAACTAAAACTCATTGTTCTAATTAATCCAACCAGAAATGATCACACCCACAGTTTATTAATTGTGTTGCAGTGTTAATACTAAAACATTTATACTACAAAGTAATCACTTCAGCAGCGCGTCAGGCTGATAGCATTTCTGCAGTCTGTGTGCTCACACGTGTGCGCTTGTGTTTATTTATGCTATGCGAGTGTGGACATGCTCGCATCTGCATGTATGCGTGTCTACCTGTGAGAGAGTGCATGTCTCTGAGTGTACTCAGTGGGCCCGTGGTCTCTGAGTGTGGGTCTGAACCAGCCATCTCCAGTTCTGTTTGCACAGGACATGCCTCAGGAAGCTAAGACAACTGTTCATGTTTGCCCATGTTGCGAACCCCCTCTTAATACACCCCGACAGCTGCATTCTTAGACGGCGCGGACGCTATGTTTATCAGTATTTTTATACATTTATCCTACAGAATCTGTTGGATCATCCTCGCTGACCTTCTCTGAGGAAACGCCCATCAGGAGTGGAGCCAGGGGATTGAAATGCCAGCAAATAAACGGCACGCCATGTTGCAACTCTGACAGGCAAATTCCCAGCGCTTCTCATACAATCTAAAATTTTATAACCTGTGACTGGATCAGCTGTCGGTCCACTATGTAATACAACAAACCATCCATACAACAACGACTGAGTCAACAGTGGGAGTGATGAAAAACATGTCCCACAAAATTTCCAATCATACATTTTGATGGGTGATTTGGTGCCTTGAGATTTACTTAAAGAGGACTTATTATGCTCATTTTCAGGTTCATACTTGTGTTTTGGGTCTCTACTTGAACATGTTTACATGCTTTAATGATCAAAAAACGCTTTATTTCTTCATACTGTTTGTGCTTGAACACCTGTATTCATTCTCTGGGGCCTGTCTCTTTAAGACTGCCATCCTGAAAGAGCCCAGTCTGCTCTTATTGATCAGCATTTCCGGTTCCTTCATATCTCTGCGCCTCTGCAGCCAAAGAATGACTGTAACAGAGTATAGCGTCACTTTCCACCACAAAAAATCACCAATAAAAGCCTCTAAACCAAAACCTTCACAACCAGACATGTTCCAGCATGACTATGATCCAAAATGGGGGGAAAGTAACAACAATCAACAACCAAGATCACATCTTTCCCTGACGTTAGCATGTAGCTACATGTAGCAGCGTGGGCTACGTCAGCGATTCCTAACTGGTGGGTCACAGGTCCATTTTGACTGGACCACAAGTGACTCACAAATGTGTCATATTTGTGAAAAACATACTTTATTTTTGAAGTACTTCAAAGTTACGGCACAAGGTTTTATATTTAAAGTGCCATTTCCTGTTGAAGTGTGAGTGAATAACAGACAGCTACTAAACAGAGATAGCAACTTAGTTTGATGACAAACACAAGCATGATGCTGAATATATTAAACTTCATGGACCTTGAACTAATGACTAAGGAGAAATTTGGACCCTGTGGCTGGACTAGTTGGGAACAATTGGGCCACGTAATGTAAACACTTGCAGTAGTGTGCCCGGAGAAGACGACCATATGACGAAATCCATCATGAACTGATGTCAGCCTGTAGCCAAAGTAGGAAAAACATTGAAAATAGAGTATGCCTCGCCCCTGAAAGTCGAAGATTCAAATCATCAGTGGTAGACCCCCGAGTCCCTGACTAAGATTCCTTCAAGTTGAGTAGACAGTTTGTATTTTTTCCTTAATCAGTGTTCTTCTGGGGACGTTTCGGTGCCCAAATGTAGCTACAGAAGGAGCACTTTTTGCTTTCCTGCTGCTCTCCAGTACAACTCACAGTCTCTGGCTTCTGTTTGATATCCAGCATTGGTAAAATAATTTTGTTACATATTTCCAATCCGTCATTAGCATGCATAGTGTTAGTATGTGTTAGCTCAGAGGGCTAATTTGACCTGTTCAGCCAAACCCTGTTCTAATTCTTAAACTCTATCCAGAAAAAAAAAGGAACAAATAGTCGAATATTCGTGCTGAACTGCCAAATCCGATTCCACTCACATAATTCTGAGTCAGGTACAGCCCTAAAACAGTGTATTCAAAACCGTCTGAAGCCTGAGATTGTTGCTCACAGTACTTTTACACACGTTTACCTCATTATTTTAAACTTTGCCCACATTTAATATGAATATCCGGCATTGCAACATTATATATATGACATAAAAACAAGTAAATAAAAGCACGATAGGTCCCCTTTAAGGTTGATAGAAACACTGTTCCCTCCAATGCTGTGAGATCGAAGGTAGATCTTATCTTTCAAGTCCACAACTTGTCAAAACGTCCCCACTCTGATCTGTCAACATGCCCAAAACTCCCCCTCACCCCCCCCTTTCCTTCACTCCTTCCTCTCCTTAGTGTTTCATTTCCTGCTAATAGACGAACCCGCAGTCTCATACCTTTTCACGTAGAGCCTTAACTTAAAAAAAAAAATCATGAAAGTACCAAAACATAGGCTGTGATACACCATTCCCACAGAGGTGAAATAAAAAAACAAATTGTTGGGTGAACTGTGAGATCTTTGCAGCGCAGCGGGTGTGAAAGTCAGACATGATGAGCTCCGTCTGTGCTTATGTGAAATGTTGATACGGTTTTCTCATACAATGATTACGCTAATTTATGTACCAAAGCCTGCTTTACACAAATCTGCCAAGGCCAATAACTGCGCTCATAATCTCCAGCATCTAGAATAATCACTTTGTGGTCTATTTGTTTATGAATGAAATGAAGCAATTATCCTAATGAAGATCAGCTTTCTTGCTCGGGGAATTGCTGCATTTCGACACACTGAAAATGTTTTGTGTTTGTTGCATCCGCTCCGGCTGTTGCCAGCACCTTAACCGTAAAACAATAGGAACACCAAAATTGTTAGTGTATGATAATTAAGGACACGCGGTTCACAGCAGGGATGCTGAAACTGTTGCAAAAAAGACCGAGCTGCGCACTTCCTGACCCACAGTCTAAACCGCATGCATGTGGATGATGCTAAATGTCAGCATCAACAATAAGTTTGGTTGTTGCCCTTGGTGAACCAACAGATATACAGTTACATAACAGAAGGTCACAGCAGTTGGAGTGGTATTATTGACTTTGGCTTATTGTTAAAATAATAAAAAAAAAAACAGAGCCTGCTATGCAACAACTGATTTAGTGTGTTTACCATACTTATCTCTATTGACGCCTGTTACACTGTATTTTTTTTTTTAGTCCTTATACTTTATAGAAATATCAAGGCCACATTCTGTAGATATCAAAGGGAAACATTACTGAGAGGGTTGTATTATTTCCTATTTGTGCACCGATAGAAAGAAAACGAATGTGCTTTGAAATGCTACTGTAGCACAGTGAAATACACTCAGTTTCCCTTCTCATCAGCGTGCAGAGTGCGGGGCAGAGCACAGAAATGGTTAAATAAATCACACGAAGCAGATGTCTCTCTCCTTCTCTCTCTCTCTTACACACACACACACACACACACACACACATTCATTAGTGAAATCCATCAATCAGCATTTCATGCAGTTTGGGTTTGAACCACACCAAATGCACTAAAACAATAAACGTCTGTCTTTCAAGTCGCTATCTGGACTGGAACACATCTGGTGGCAAGGCTCATTTTGGTTTCCACATCGTTGAATGACATTACAGACTCAAGGGCGAGCTGAAAAATAAAGCACCCCTAAAAATCTCTCTCCATTTTCACTCCATCTACAGCCCTTTCTCTCTCTTTACACACACACACACACACACACCCCAAATCTACTCACCCCCTCCCTGCACAAACCAGCTAACCTCTCAAATGCTACTCCACCACCCCATCCCCCAACCAATCAAGAACTGAATATAAAACAGCACAAGGAAACTGGGTGGTGGTGGTGGTGGTGGTGGAGGTAGGGGGGCGGTGGTGGGGTAGACAGACAGGCTAGGCTATTGCTACTGAGGAACCAGTGGCCTTCTGAGGTGAAGACAGTTTAAAGTGGCACATTGGACTCCTTTACACAAGTCGAGGGGATGAAACACACACCCAACGTGCAGCCGAGGAGCCAGGAGTCAAGCCTGACTGTAGTATTTGGGTTTCAAGGGGCAGCGACGATAATTAGGGTTAATGCGATTTAATGAGGTGCGCGAGCCGGGCCGATTCTCGTCCGACGTCAAAATTGAAATTACTCTGACACCCAGTGATGTGGCTGTGTTTCGCATTGCGTTACAGTTTGCCACGCGTGTCACCGAGCCTGAAAACTACTCCTATCAGTCTCGCCCCAAAAGCAGTCTGGTGGTTTCTTATAATAAACCAGCTCTGTGGCTGATAGATTACGATGTGATAGCTGCACAGAAATGATTTGGATAGCAGTAGTATATCACAAAAGTACATCGGGAAGAGTTTTTAAAAATGCACTGTCATGACTGAATACTTGGCAGCTAATACAATCAATCATCGACATAAATAGCCTGTTTCTATGGACCTAGGTGATTAAGTAGCTAACCAGGCAGGATAAACTATACTATCTATTTTCAGCCATACATGACTTATGACCCTCTTAACACCTCTAGTAGCTCTGAGTCATGTCTGGTCTAGATTATAAAGTACAGAGTCGAGCAACGGGAGTGCTGCAGAGTCTGGTTGAGGCTTTGTCACCTTCACTATTCTGTAGGTTAAACTGAAGTCCAGGGTGGTAAATCCCTGTTGTGGACACTACCGTATCCTCTTGCCTTTTCTCTAAACAGTCGATTGTCGTCCTCAAATACCCCAGGAAATCCTATGCAGGTGTAGCTGCAGAATAGAAACTACAGTGTCATTGATGTGGTGGCACCTATGTGGGGATTTCTCCTGTGTTGTAACATAGGTGAATAAACAAACAGGTTACAAGGGAAATGAAGTTCTCTGTGCAGCTATCCACATTTTACCCGTCTGATTGTGCTCAAAAAATGCACTCCTACTGTATTCTGCTGTCTTGTGGTTTTAAACAAGTGATCAAAAACAGAGAGTCGTAAATAGTGCAGTCTTCTCCTACTGTAATAGTCTGCGCACAGAACACAATCTAAGCCCGACTGCTCCAGAGAATAACACTGTAGCTACTTATCATTAACTCAAAGACACAATCAGCCCCAGGCGATCCGGCTTCCCTCCATAACCTTTTGACATTGCTGCTGGGAAGGTAAATGAGAGAAGAAGTTAGACACAGAGAGGGGGGGAGAGGTGGGGAGACAGAAAGACTTGATTATGAATAGTGCCAGGAAGTGGTTCGACAAAAAAAAAAAACTTCACAAAGTAAGGGTTTTTTTATACGAAAAAATAAATAATAATGTTCATTCCATGACTCCATTTTATGTTATCTACTGTTTGCTCTGAGTTAAACTGGCTGGAACTGCATTAGAACAATAAACTCGCCACTTTGAGTATCCCCAGTTCCAGCAGCTTTAGCCTGCGTTTTTCCCCCTCTGGTGTGCATTAGAGCCACGCATGGGTTAACATTTTCCCAGTGAGAACGGTCGGGATATTGCAAGTCGGACTGGCCAGTCAGCAGAATGTTATGAATGGGCACAATGAAAAACCCCAAGTCCACGCTGTCGACCCAAGAATGCTTGCCTCCATGTAATTAACTTTTCTCTGTGTACAGAATGAGGTACTGCTGGAATAACTCTTTACTTTTTTTTTTTTTTCCTGTTTCTATTACGGTCATGTTTTGAAGAGATGGGGGGAAAAAAAACACATTCTGAGAATTCAACACGGAAAATATTTTCGCCTGTCCATACTTTGAAGTATCCCATGACTAATACAGTGATTTGGATAGTGGTGGAAATGGAGCGGACCACTTGAAAAGGGGGTTGCTACGTGCTCGGCAAAAAGCTGGCCTCATTGCTCTTTAGGTGGACAAATGTCAGCTGCTTGTTACTCGCACTCACATAAAGATGTACAATGAGGCATTACAAAGTGTAACACGTGGGAAAACGTGGATCAATGTACAAATGAGGAGGGTTATCTTGCTAAACATGTTTCCTACATCTCGCCTCGAGGTATAATAGCAATTAGGTATGCGCTGTACATGCACACGCACGCGTACAGTCAAACACAGTAATGCTTTGATTGAGGTATCACTTCTTGTGCTGCACAAACTGTGCATCAATAGAGTGTTTGCTCCGCACTGCGGTGAAAACGGCCTCAGCATATATAAATAACGTACAGTAACTTGGAACAGACTGCAACTATGTAAAGAATAACATCTGCAAACCATTGGATTATAAAGCTACAGAATAACTACAGTATAATTACTTGAGAGCCTCTCTCTTGGGCACCGTGTTGTTAGAGGGAAGAGGGATGAGGAGAAAGTGGAACAGCTACAGTAATCTATCCAACTTCATTTCACCGGAGTGATTCTGCCTGGGGGTATGCACAAGTCATAATGCATTTGACAAATAGTCTCTCGCTAAAACAGGCATTTGCGAAGAAGTGGCCTTCAGCGCTGGTATACACAGCTGAGTGTACGCTGAACAAACAAGCCTCCCACTCAGCGAGGAAAGATACAGAGAGGCTTCAAAAAGATTAGGAGAAATCTTGGGCGAAAAAAAAAAAGTAAAGATGACTCACGGTGATTGTGCAAGTGCAGGACAATGCAAGTTGGATGGAGTTGAGAAGAGCAACAGAGCCGTGGGGTTCATAGCAAAAAAAAAAAAAAAGAAACAAATCGATGCTGCTCTCATGTGTTGTTCTTTGCATTGTTCTGAAATGTGGATGCACAGGTTGTTTTATCAAGGAATTCACAATGAAATGTAGAGAGGCACAATGGCGTTTTTGTCTTACATAATCTCCTCATCACAGTTTGGATTGAAATAGTAAAATCAAAGCATAAAGCACATTAGACACAGTTTGATTCATACTGTATTTTGTTGATGTTTCGTGTGTAATTGTGGGAAAAGCGTCGCCTAAACTCAAAGGTCAAGTGCATTCATGGATTTGTGGTATTGACGTATCCTGTCAGTGCGATCCATATTCCTGGCAGGCATCAATCAATCATCAGTCTGAATGTGGACGATCAGTTCGAAATCAGTTTCAGCTTACACATTCTTTACGTTCCTCAGTTATTAACCCTTTCAGGTATTCTATTCACTCTCTATTTGGATCCCTATTAGCTGCCACTAAGGTAGCAGTTAGGAAACACACTATAATATATGCACACACACACACACACAAAGTCATTCTCACAGAGCCTAGTCACTGTCAGAAATAGATGTGTTTGACTTTACACCGCTAGAACAGGAAGGGCTGGCCTTTTATATACGGACTGTCCCACTTAGCATTATGCTCACTTCCTGGTTGGTGTGTTTGATAGTGTACAGTAATGCATAATCAAACCAGTGAGTTTCACAGAAGCCACATATATATTCGGACTGTTTTAAAGTGTAAATGAAGTTGAATCAACACCTTCTGTTGGAGGCCTCAACTGGGAGGGGTTAAGACTTCCCAGCCTCAAAAATGCAAAAATCTGTCACTTACAATCATCTTTACAATTTCCTGTGAAATATTTTGCCAAGAAACATTAAAAACCCTGCGTGCGGTAACTCTATAATAGCTGTGAAATACAAAAAATATCTTTTTTTATCATCATTGCGAGCTCCCAGCTAACACCTGCTCACACAGTGCTACTCCAGGGGGTCAACTCCATCTCGCTCCCGAAATGAAACCGCCATAAAGGATGAACTACCGCCAAAACGTCACATGAAGCTCCTGTATCATTATTCAACAGTTATGTGTAGTAGCGGCGGCGCAGCGCAGATAATGTGTCACTTTACATCTTAGTCACAGCTGTTACTTTAGTAATGACAATGTTATACGATTCTGTCCTTGAAACCCAAACCTGCTTCGTAGCAGGCCAGCAACCCCTACGCTCGCTGAATCATGACAGCTAGTAAAGTTCATTGTGTTAACGCTTCAAGACTTGAGACATGGCCTTAGTCAGGGAGCCAGGTCTCATTGTTATCTTTAATATACATCCGCAGCAGCTACTGTGTGTATGCATATATGTGTGTGTGAATTAGACGTCAGCCATACCCAACCCTTTAGCCAGCCCTAACTTTATTAACAGGCTAATTTAAGGTACGGTTTATGCTTAAATACAGCCTTAGGCTCAGTTTATGTTGGAGTTATAGGGTTTGATGTTTGCACTGTAGGTTAGCGGCTGAGGAATGACTGTAGTCTCATGTGTCGTAACTCAAACCTCTCTGCAAGTGAGTATCTGTGTGTGTGTTGTCCATGTGTACATGCAGGTGACCGTGTGTATGGACAGGGGAGATTAACAATTCAAATATTGTACCGTGCTATAATGTTTCACTTTGTCATCAGCAAATGTTAACTGCCTGCTGGCCTCCTTCCAGGTGCAAAGGCAAGCAGACCTATTTGAATGGCTGCGGGTATAATGCCTTCTTCAAGCTCTGCCAAATGTTTACACAAGTTTTACCCTGACCACATTAACAAAAAAAAAAAACCTAGCCTTGTTGCTTGTGTCTTGTAATCTTGGACTATGTGGCAGGCTTGTACATTTGTCTAAATGCAAAACCTTTTATCAGTAAGGCAGATAGCCAGCAGCACATGGAGAGAGCGGAGCAGTGACAAAGTGATCTCTTTACAGTAGGCCCCATGACATTCAACACAAATATCAATAACTGCACCATTCAACAAACATTACAATGTTTAGCTCTCTAAAAGGGACTGATGCAAACTGATTTTGTGCTGCTTTCCTTCAAATTGAAGCCAGTCGGTGATCACTATTTAATGGCACCTATTCCCACATCACTTTAACAGTAAAAGCATGACGCTGTGATAATATTGGCTACAATTCCGTGCGTAAAAACGCGTAAACATGTTGATATAAACACAAAAACTGGTAAATAAATTCAAATATTTCATGCTTTAGACTTTAAAACAACACTGTGGCTTTCTTTAAAGGTTGCTGATTAATTATTAATTCCAAAAAAAGTTCATATGTGCGCACTGGTGATACTGAATCTATGCGCAAAAAGGTGTTCACTAATATGCGACTATGCAAACACTTTTATCGAGATAAAGACAATTTAATATGCACACTGATCAAGCTGCACAACATATAAGCTACCTCACAGCATCACAAATAGCCCCGATCCATAACGTGCTGTCACTATCACATTTAGACGCAATCTTGATAGTTGTTTATTGGACTAATTGTGCACTGCCCCATGTGGGGACCTGTGTGGAGCAGATAAGATAGCGTGTTTCCGCAGTTGGGTCGGCATTGTTTAAATGACACAGGGAACATTTTGCAGGTTTACATTTAGTTTTAAAAGGAAAGAAAAAAGGCACATATTTAATTTGTGAGCAGTGCGCTGGAGCGAGAGGTGCGCTCCAACTCAGCTCACAGGACAGCTACAGTATCCAACGCACCCACAGTTTATCCACATGAACAAATAAGCAGATTGTAATTAAAGGAAAACAGGCGTGCACGAGCTCAGAACAGGTGTCATGCGTGCTCTTGTGCAGAGTTTAACTGCACACCAGATACACAACAAAGTTCACGTCGCTCGTTGCAATCTTAATTCATCCCGAGGGAACTAAAAGTGCAGCCCTCGTCACTAATGCTCTTCCTACACATTGCGCCTGGTCATATACATGGCCCATGTGTGTGCAACAGACTTGTGCGCGCGTGCATCAACACAGCAGTGCTGCAGACTATAAAGCCCCATAAAGTGGAGATAATTGTTACCTTGTTGGAGTGGTAATAGTCCAAACCGGAGTCAGTCGGTAACGTACATGAACCCACGCTTGAAGGGGGAGCTGGATAAAATCTGACGTCCATCTCAGAGTCCGCAAGACTGACGGCATGAAAGCGTAGCTCCAAAAAACCTGTGCGACTTCTCTCTCTCTCCCTCTCTCTCTCTCTCTCTCGGTCGCTCTCCTGCACACACTCCCTCTCTCTTTTCTCTTGTATATTAAACCGAACAAAAAGTAGTGGTGAAAGAAGAAGAAGAGGAGTCTCTGCGCATCCGTCCTACACTTTACTTCAGCACTATCTGGGCATTCAGCGCGGTGATGCTCTCATATAACATCCCTATAAAGTTCACTTGGAGAAGCAGAGGGGAGCTGCCCGCCTCACTAATCACAAGAAATTAAAAAAAACCGGTCACTGAAGTTGTTGGGAAGCGAGCCGAGCCGAGCCGTGCTGCAGGTAAAAGATGCAGAATGGATCTTGTCGACGGTTTCTCTCTCCCCCCACCAAAAAAAAACGTCCGTGCTCCGTTCCTGGTTTCCAGACGCGCTGTAGCTTTGTCATGTGGGAGCGCTCGGATACATCCATGAGTTACCCGGCCACTGAGCGGCTGCTAGGCTGCGACCTCTACCGGTCAGAGGAGGAACAGGCGGAGAGGAGGGTCAGCGTGGCTGGGAGGATTCACTGAGGGGGGGGTTTTCATATAGTCCCTTTAAACAAACCAAACTCAGTCCTTTTAAAGTGGACCAAAAAGTGGACGAACAGAAAAGTTCTTTTTGTGTTCACATTGTCTGTTCATTTGAAAGTGGTGCTCTTTCTGCTCCACTTCAGCTCTGATGGGGCCTCAGTCCTCTTTCTGTTCACAGTACAGCCTGTATATAACACACATTGACATAGTTTTGTTTTTAATTTGACTTAAAATTGGAGGAAAACCTTTGTGCTTCTGTGTGATCTAGACTGTTGCCATTTGACGTAGTCTACATTCCACATCTGGAGACGTGCAGTATCTTCTGTGCACTAAACTATTCCTCGTCCTGCAAACTCGCTAGCATTACAGGTGGACATGTCTCTTTTCTCAAGCATCCCAGTGCACTAGCACGGGATCTAAAGGGCTGAATACTCCAGGTATTCGCTCCAGGTTTGGTTTGCAAAGAGCAAACCAAACCTGGAGCGCTTTGTGTTCACAAGGCACAGGTTGAACAAACTGCACTACAAACTTGAAGCAAATCAAACGCAGACCACCTTTCTGAGTTCCGTTCACTTCAGAGGGGTCTGAGTTCTCTGAGAGTGTTTACATATGCCCAAAAAATGCTGAGTCACCACTTTGAGTCTGCTCAGAGGGCTGAAAAGGACCAAGTGTGAAAACACCCCAAGTCGTCCCAAACTGGGGTCAAGTCCCCTGTGGTAGTGTTGTAGTGGGAGCTTAGAAATCTAACTGCATCTCAAGGTAATTAAACTCTAGTAAGTCTGATTTCAAGATCTGTGAACAAATAGTTTGCACCCAACTTGTTTTGTGTCATCCAACTCTGACAGTGTCAAAGATTGCTATCAAGTCCTGACCTCTGGTTGGCTGTAAAACTAGGCAGTGCTGATCAAATATAAACCAAGATTGTGTCATTGTGTTGCTTATTTTCCACCTAAAATGTCCTCAGAAACATACTTTATTACACTGTTTGGCTGCAATATGAGAACTTGTAAACAGGAAGTGGGCACCATACTGCTTCCTGCATTATAAAACAGAGGCTGAAAATACTGAGCTCAAACGTTAAAACTGGGCAGTGCTGGTTAAACATGAACCAAGACTCTGTGACTGCCGATTTCTCACCTAAAATACTGTCAGAAACGTATTTTAGCTTGCCGTTTAAATGTATATTAAAATTGTTTATTACCAGCCATCCACCATATTGTTTCCTGTAGTAAAATGGCAAAGTTCACATTACATCAGCCATCAGCAGCTGAGTTAATTGGTTCAGTGCAGGCACAGTGCATTCTGGTTGTTGTAGGTTTCTACCTCTTAGGCAGAAGCAAATGCTGCAGCCATTTCCCTCTGTTTTCTCTGGTCGTGTAGCACTAATTTCAAAAGTATCTGCTTATTTATACTGCATAGATGGTGCAGTTTGATGAACTATCTGAAAAACAAAGACATGATCCCTGTTATGTCATGTCATGTTATGTCATGTCATGTCATGTTATGTTATGTCATGTTATGTTATGTCATATTATGTTATGTCATGTTATGTTATGTCATATTGTTATGTTATGTTATTTTGTGTTATGTCATATTATGTTATGTTATGTCATATTATGTTATGTCATTATGTTATGTTATGTCATGTCAAGTCATGTCATGTCATGTTATGTCATGTTATGTTATGTCATATTATGTTATGTTATGTTATGTCATGTCATATTACATTATGTTACGTTAAGTTAAGTTACGTTACGTCATGTTATGTTATGTTATGTCATGTCATGTCATGTCATGTCATGTCATGCCATGTTATGTCATATTATGTTATGTTATGTCATGTCATATTACGTTATGTTACATTACGTTAAGTCATGTCATGTCATGTCATGTCATGTCATGTTATGAAATGCCATGTTATGCCATGTTATGTTATGTTATGTTATGTTATGTTAAGTTACGTTACGTTACGTTACGTTACGTCACGTCACGTCACGTCACGTCACGTCATGTTATGTTATGCCATGTTATGTCATATTATGTTACGTTATGTCATATTATGTTATGCCATATTATGTTATGCCATGTTATGTCATGTTCTGTCATATTATGTCATGTTATGTCATATTATGTCATGTTATGTCATATTATGTTATGTTATGTCATGTCATGTCATGTCATGTTACATTAATGCCATCACTGATGCCGCATTTTGTTATTGTATTTGGCGTAGGTGGAGGAAAATTGAACTACTTTTTATGCTGTTGGTGGATTTATTTATATGGTGGCATTATATTTTATAAGGTGAGCATATACTTTGTATGTGCAGTCTTTTTATTTGAATGAAACTGGTCACTGTAGCTGTGTGTAGATAAATGTAATGGCATAAAAGGTACAATATTCCCCTTTGGATTGTCATGGAGTAGAAGTATAAATGTCACCTAAAATGGAAATACTCAAGTAAAAGTACCTCAAGACTGTAGTATAGTACTTCAGATTTAGAATTTAGTATTTAGTTACATTCCAGCACTATTCTGCCACCACATGCTACTTTCTGTTTCAAGTTTCCAAAAATAACTAATACAATACATCAGGCTGAATTTCAGGGACATCTGTACAGATTTATACCTTTAGAATCTAAAACATTTCCATCAGATGTAATACCAGGTTTGAATATATAACTCAGCCTTAGTGTGGGCTATCATGTCCTGTTTTTATACAAAGTGGGGAAAAACATGATTGCAACTCTGAAGCTCAAGATGGGGAGGGGGGAGTAGAAAATCTAGGTTCAAGCTGCTAACAGCCTCATTAGCTTTTCATTTATTTATTTAATTATTTATTTAGTTGGATCCCCATTAGCCATTTGGTACCAACAACTCCTCATGGGGTCCACACATATAATTGTATGATTGGAGTCTTAATATAATCCAGACAACAAAATCTAAAATATAACATTATTGTGTTCCTTTATAATGTCACTGACTGGACTGTGTGCAATTCAGGCCATGATGTTCATGCTAATTTATCTTTTTTAAGCTCTTTGGGCTGCCTGTTTGTATGAAAAGTGATATATAAATAATGTTGAAATGGAGCTGAATGTCCATTAAGACTGCTATATGTTAGGAGGGGCACTGCCGAGAGTCGGAGAAGAATAACTGCAGACTTTAGAGAGGAAAAGGCCAAATACATGTGTAGTTTGTATATTTGTCATATAGTAATGCCAGTAAAATATGACTTCCTGTCAGTGATCATCATAGGCCAACACAGTAGGGGTTAAAAACACTAAATATGTTTTTATAAATGCATGATTTTGTGTTTTGCCATCCCTTTTAAACATTTAAATAACTTATATCACTTTGACACCACTTACTATGATGTGTAATACCGCCATAGGCCATGAAGTTCATGCTAAGCTATCATTTTTGGTAAAGTCTGTTTCACCTACTCCACACCACTAAATCGCTGCCTGCAGCTATTTCTGAAAATTTCCCTTTTTTCACTTCATTTTGATGCCTGTCTTCTATCCAGCAGTCGGTTGAATACACACTGAGAATAGATAAACTTCACACTGTAGCTGAGATCATATATATTGCTTCTGTGCTCCAGTTTTGACCCTTACATACACACACACACACACATGTGCAGTCACATTTGCACACAGCTGGACAAACGCAAAACATACTCACACAGCGGTCGACACAACAGGATGTAAACACAGAACAATGTCCAGCCGGAGCTTCAAATAGGTGCAGAGAGGGAAAATAACACCGCTCACAGCCAAATGTGTATCACACTGCTTTTAAGAATAGGGTGGAGCGGTGTTATGTGCTCAGTCATACGTGTAGGGAAGTGTCATTAATGTGTTTTTGCAACACAGAGCAACATGTAAGTTAGCATTCCAGCCAGTGTGTGTGTGTTTCTTGTCTCTCTGGTGCATGTGTGGGAGTTTTTTTTGTGAGTGTGTGTGTTAACCAAGCTGCCATTGTCATCCCAGTGGGTGACTTGTTGGCCTCCTCAGGACTGTGCCTATGTCCGCGTAGCTATTACGCTGCATGGTGTCTCTGGCCCTGGGGTGTGAGCCTGCTTTAATACCAGGCACAGATGGGTCGCACCGTGGGCCTGCTGTGGCGGTCTGCCATCAGCTGCCAGCTCAGGCTGTCCTGACTCCAAGCTCATAAGGTTAACTGTCACAAAGATGCCGATTTCTCCTCATTCTGTGCCTCCGTGTCGCTGTCTGTCTGAGTCTTCTCCGCCCGTCTCTCACTTTCTTTCATACTGTCACTCGGTCTCTCAGTCACTGTTACAGCAGAAGATACAGTACATGGGGGTATCTGGCACAGGCCGACTCATGGCTTCATGGGAAAGGAATGCGTGTAGTTTTTTGTGTTGCAGAGCTGCAGAGCGTCGGCCAGACAGAAAGGGAATTATGCCACACAGAAGGAAAGATGTTTGATTTAAAAAAAAAAAAAGAGCGGGGTGGAAGAAATTTGGTAAATGGAAAAAAAGAAAGAGGTGGGAGCATGAGACGGATGAGACACAGGGTGGAGGGGTGAACAAGTAGGGACTCAGACTGGTGAGACATGTAAATAAAGGGGAGATGACACAGGAGGAGAAAAGTCACAAAAACTTCAAGTAAGAACTTCTTTCCAACGTGGGATGCAAATCATATCGTCTAGCCAACCGTCTTGAAATACATTCATCCACTCGGAGCAATTAGCAAGAACAAACACTTTTTATTGCCTGTGTAAGAGCTCCTGCTAGCACCAGGAAATGAGAGGAAAATATAAAACAATATTTTCCATTAAGGGTTATGACCCAGCCGGTGCTTAGATGATGTCAGCAGTACTGGTTTTATAACTTCTTCTGAAGTGACCTTACTTTTTGAAAATTGATAATTCTCTGGTAGAACGATGACTTCTAGACGCGGTGACTGTCGCCCTAGGAATTTCAGGAACTCGGTAATGTTCGGTAATGTTTTGTGCTTATTGGCTCCAGAGAGAAAAAACATTGTCAGTCTCAGTTAAATTGGTGTACAATTTCCCTTCGACACAAAAACATTTATGAAGAGTGGCACAAGACAAAAACATTTTCTTCCCTCTCTTCTCTGCCCCTTAGCTTTATCTTGCATTTAAGCGAGCTGGTAATTCTTCCACTGTGAAATGAGCACTGATTACAGCCGATGAGTGATAAACAACACCAAAGAAATAATTTCTCCAGCCGTCTCAAAACACAGTGTGACTGGGCTTTTTGCTAATTTTCTGCCTTTGCTTGTTTGTTTTACATCACCATATATCATCTGCAAGTGTTTGTATCACACTGTGAGATATTGGCTTCTTTTGCTTTGTCTCAGTTGTTTTTAAATAATATGTTAAACCAGTGGTTCCCAACTTGTCCAGATTCCTTCTTAGTCATTACTTTAAGGTCCACACAGTTTAATACCTTCAATGTCATACTTGCATTTGGCCATGTCATCAAACTAGTTTGCTGTTTCCCTTAAGTAGCTCTCCGTTAGTCACTGACTACAGCAGAAAAGGTCACTTCAAAATAAAAGCTCTGTGCCAGAAATTCACTGTCTCTAAAATAAAGTGTGTTTTTTTTACATATTTGATATGTTTGCAAGTCACTGGCGGACCATTTAGAATGGACCAGTGACCCACTTTTGGACAGCGACCCACCGGTTGGGAAACAAGGTGTCGAACCACATGTATTAAAATGAAGAGAGCATCAAGTCTTTGCTGTAGTTGTGGCCTAAAATCTGATAGAAAAGTTTATCGCAGAAAATGAAGGCTTAAACAGTGATTGTAACCTTCATCAATATTCAACATTCTAACTGTATAAAAAACAATCATAGCGTGTTAAATTATAAGTATGATATTTAGATATAAATTTGATGTTTAAAGCTTCACAATAGCATCCTAACAAGAGTTTGCATGGTAATGGGATTTGTGATCTCTAAGGCTCCATCTGCGATCTGAACGGTTTTGACATATTGAGGTAAAGCTCTATTTTACTGGTCAAAAAAACAAGCATCCTGAAGGGACTCTAAATATTTAAAATATCCAAATCCTGTCACATTTTTAAAACTGTGTTTTTTAGAGAAGGGGAATTGAGGACATAACCTTCTGACTTTGATAAACAAGACTAAACAGGAGTCTACAGCCATGCTAGCTGCTCTGTGAAGCTATACTGAGGCACAGTGGTGCATTGATCTAAATGCTAATCTCTATAAACAGTTATCTGCATATGTATGCAGAATCTGTAGGCAACAGGACAAGAGTTTGGTACCAGAAAAATTCTGGTTTCAATCAGGTTTGAACGGCAGGTAAACACTCCCTGTGGAGAAGTGGAATGCACTGGCTGAAATGCAGCTCCAGTCTGACCACATCATGTCTTTTTATTAGCATTTTTAATTTGTCTGCGTTCATACGCAGGTATCTGTTTAAAGAGATTAGCTGAAATGATCAGCCCACGGAAGTGGAAGTCATGGCACAGATATTTGCTGGCTACACAAGAACCTCTAAAATATTGGCCGTTGATCCCTGAGGCCAATAACTGACGGGTTCTAAGACTGGCTTAATGCAAATGTCAGCACGCTAACATGTTCACAATTATAACGTTAATATGCTAATTGTTAGCAGGTAAATTGTTAACCATCTTAGTTAGCATGCTAACATATGCTAAGTAGCACAAAGTACAGCTGAGGATGATGGTGGTGTCATTAGATTTGCAGGAATTTGTGATATTCTGTCAAGTTTATGCTCATGTGTTTGTGTCCACTTCCTGTTTTATTTTGAAATGTGTTCTCATTGTGTTTAGTGTGTCTTTTACTTCCTAAGTTTTCCCGCCTTTGTTGATTACCTCATGTGTTTCACCTGTGTCTTGCTCCACTCACCTGTGTGCAGTGAGTAATCAGTTCTTGTGTATTTAAAGTCCAGTGTTTCCCCCAGTGAGTTGCACGATTGTCATTGTCACCCTGGAGTGTTCATGCTCTCCAGCCTTTTCGTCGTGTTTGATTCTTTGGTTTTTGACTCTGCTTGGATTTATGGACTTTGCTTTTTGTGTGATTTCCCAGAATGGACTTTTCTTTCTTCGCTGACTGCTTCATGTGTTTGACCCCTGACCTTCTAAGTAAAGATTTGGATTTGATGAACTGTTCTTGGTGTAACCAACAGAGTCCCAGTTTTGTAAAGGCCCAGACACTAAACTGACATCAAAGACCTAGTGGCAATGAAGGCTGACTGTAGTGTCGCCTCATGTTGCCTGTGTCTTAGCCAAAAAGTTGCACCTGAACACATCACAAAGACTACAGCCAGCTAGCACGTATGTTCTGCGCCCACATGAGAGGAAACAAGTCTCCATAGCAGCAGGCGGCAGCTGTCATAATAATCCTCCAAAAACAAAAACTGGAAGATTGACAAGATGGATTCAAGATGCTAGTTAGCCAGTTAGCACATTAACAAAAACTACAACGTTAAACAAATTCTATTTACAGTGTGCTAATGAATAATAAAACAAGCAATTCAAGTTTGTTTTCATTCCACGCCCTCCATACTTTTTCAGTTCCATTTCTCTTCTTGTCCACTAAGCTGAACTGCCAGTCAGAATGATTTCATTCACCAACAGGCTCTGCCGGCACTGATGCCGATTCAACAAACTTAGTTGGGCAGAAAAAAAGCCAACTAGTGCCAACAGTATGTCAGGGCACTAGGGGACAAATAGAGATTTTGACCTGATGATGGCGTTAGATAAAAACTCAGAAGATCCCCCAAAGCTTTGTTCATCTCAAGGGGAGCATAAATGTATGTGACAAATTTCATGGAAATTCATCCAACATTTGTTTGGATATTTCACTCTAAACCACATGACAGCCTCATGGTGGCACTAGAGGAACAGTCAAGGGATCACCAAAGTCATTTATCATAAGTAATTTATCCTCTGGGGACCATGGATGTCTGGACAAAATCCCATGGCAATGTACTGAGATATTTTAGTCTGGACCAAAGTGGTGGACCGACTGATATTGTGATCTCTACAGTCAAACATCACCATGACCAAAATTAAAGAAATGGTTGATTTTTTTTTCCCCATTTTGAATTGTAAAATTCAAGTCAGAAACAGAGGCAATAGGCTTAGGTCGAATTTGTTAGTCATCCTTTTTGGGACCTTACAGAGCCAAGTTTAAGATGACTTTGGAGATAAAACCTGTTTTCATATTATGGCCATTAAAGGTAAATCTTTCGATTTACTGGTCCATCTACGTCCCAACCCTCACCTGTGGTCATGAGCCCTGGGTAGTGACCGAGAGAATGAGATTGCAAGATACAAGCGGCCAAAATTAGTTTCCTCTGTGGGGTGGCTGGGCTCAGCCTTAGCGATAGGGTGAGGAGCTCAGACATCAGGAGGGAGCTCAGAGTAGAGCCGCTGCTACTTCGTGTTAAAAGGGGTCAGTTGAGGTGGTTGGGACATCTGATCAGGATCCTCCTAGGCACCTCCTGTTGGGGGTGTTCGGGGCATGTCTCACTGGTAGGAGGCCCCGGGGCAGACCCAGAACACACTGGAGGGATTACATATCTCATCTGGCCTGGGAACGCCTCGGGGTCCCCCAGGAGGAGCTGGAAAGCAATGCTGGAGCAACACATTCTCACTCCGATCTCGTCACATATCAACATTTGGTCATGGACCTTTCACCTCCACATATGATGTGCAAGATACCTTGGGTGCATTGGTTGTTGACATTCTGGGACACTGTGTCAAGTTCTGCCTGTTACATGCATTGTCTGTTTTCAAAATACACTTCCTTTTTCACAGGAAATGTACCATTTACATACAGTCCCTTTCAAAACAAACGCTCCATGTCGGTACAACTCCATAATTGAAGTTTTTTTTTTTTTTTCCTTCAACAACAAACAAATGTGGTTGGGTTTAGAAAAAAAGAACAGGGTTTGGCTTTATAATCTTACAGAATGCCCACACCATTTTCTCTGGTGAAGGTCAGTGTTTGTTTGACCCATTTAACACCCCTCCCACACGCCCCAGTGGGACATTCGCTGCCTTAACTTTTGTCCTAGTCCTGCCGTGCTTCCCCTGATGCTGCCTCGTGTTGTTAAACCGCAACTGGCCGAATATCATGCTGACGTTAAAGGACACCTTTTTTCGGTGGTTTCTGATGCTGACAATCACTGCCCACGCACCGGATTTTGACGACTTCAGAGTGAGACCTGGCTCACTGAGGAGATGGACGTCTGGAATGCTTTGCTTGGCCTGTTGCGCCTGCGACCTGGCTTTGAATACGCAGTTGAAGATGGATGGATGGATGAATGGATGATGGATGGGTCATTAATGCATAAAAAGAAAAACAAACGTACACAATAACTTGTCAAAGAATAGAGTCATCATCATTTTTGGTCATAAATTGAATGTCTCTGATGAAGTGAATGACAGAGTATAGGAGTCTGTTGAACCCGATGAAAAAACATCTTTAACTGTTTCATTTTAAAAACAAAGTCAGAGTTATTATTGATAAGAAGCACAGGAAGTGGAAAAATAGGGGTTATAAGAAGAACTCTAGGTCCTACTGTACACTAATTCAGCATTTCTTAAGTGGCATCCTCCTCCTCCTCCACACGAGAGAATACACATTAGCCTACTCTCTCATCTGTAACAAATAAGCAGAGTTATGCAAGTGTTATTTTATGTCACTATAATAAGAACTTCAGTTCCCCACTAGTTATGGGAAGTGAAGCTGTCAAGGTGCAGTTTCGTCAGACACAGCAGGATCCTCGTTGTTGGTCATTTTGCGTAAAATATTAATGCGTATTCTTTTGTAAAACAGGTCAAAGCTTTCAGGTTTAAAAAATTACTGTCAGAAGTTTTTAGAGGTCAAATAATGTCTCCACTAACGTCAGAGCAGTACGTGGTTATTTTTCACATGGATGTTGCATGGATGTTCTTTCCCTTTTAAACCAAATTGCAAATACTAAATGTTGCTACCTTCCAGTCTGATTTAATTTAGCACTAATGTAAATGTTGTAACAGCATTGCCTCGGTCCACTGGCAGCAATTCCATATAAGGTCGTCCTGAGAGAAGCAAACAGCAAAGTAAATGGTAAACAGGAAATAGTTCAATAGGTCCATTAAGCGGAGAGATGACTCATTAATGACCCAAATTTACACAGAAAACACACTGTTTTTGCTGTATTGCAAAGAAGCAGCAAATTTGTGGAGGAAAAAAATAAAACCCATGGAAACTGATTATGCTGAAAAGACTCACCTTTGCTTTGATTTGTGTCATTTGTGTTCTGTCGACTACTTTGTGACAGAGCAGCTTGTAAAAATGCTTTGTAAATGCCTTTATAAATGACTTTGCCTTTGACTTTGGTTCTCGTTCAACGAATTTCACTTTGTGTCAATTTAAGCTAAATCAGACTGGTACTCAGGTGCTTAATTTTTCACTTTCACATTTCCACTCATCTCCAGCTGCCTAAATATGTTGAATGAAAAACCATTCAGCTCAGTCAGTTTGGCTGTTTCCTCCTCGACCGTGCACGTCAAATGATTTTTATTATTTTGTCCAAAACTACCATGATCATAAACAGAAAACAAGAAAATGAATTTAAACAGGACGCTGAGAAAATCTTGTGAGGACAAACAATGGAAATGATGACATGACAGGCTTTGGTGGAATACAATTCTGGGTTAACAAGGCGTATAATGGCTCCAGACGCAACATCCAGACTTTCTAGACACAGAGAGTAGCTTCAGCCTGAAACAGACACACTGAAACAAAGTCTTACAAAAGACTTCATTTTTGTCTGGGGATATTTTTATGCTCAGTCTCACTGACCCCCATTTAATTTTATCTGCCCCCCTATGGGATCACATTACTGTGTGTTCTTTCAGAAAGCACCACTAACCACAAGAGAAAAAGTGCTGTGGCTTAGTAAATTTACAACTATCAGGATGCACGGCACCACATCAGACTATAAATGCTCCTGCTGCTGATGTGAGCTTAGCTATTTTGACACAGGAAACAATATGGTACGAAGCTAAAATATGTTTCTGAAAACGCTTATAGCAGGAAATAGGCAACGCATAAATGCTCCCGCCAGTGGGGGAATATAATAGAGTTGTGCAGGAATGAGTCCTAAAATGAGTTAGCATTTTCCCAGTTCCCTCATCTCGAAGTCAATGTTTATTTAATGTGTTTTTGGTCAGATGCAACCTGGTCTCACTATGAAGTCGTCGAAATCCAGCACTTGGGCAGTGACTTGCGGATAAGCCGTCCTTAAACGTCGGCATGATACACGGCATGATACGCACTCAGCAGCGTCAGGGGGAAATGCAGCAGGACAGGAACGAAGTTAAGGTTACAAAAGTTTGTGTGGGGTAGGAGGGGTGGTGGATGGGTCTCAAAAACACCAACTTTCACCCGGGAGAGCAGTGTTAGCATCCCATAAGATTATATAGCCAAACCCTGTTCTTTTTCCTAAATCTAACCACGTGCTTTTGTCACCTAAACCCGACCATGTGCGTTAGTTGTTGGAAGAAAAATAATGTCAATTTGCGTTTTTGTATCAACATGGTGCTTTTATTTTGAAAGAGACTGTACGGTTGGAGCGAGAATGTGTTGTTAGATGCCTGAAATAAGGTCTGTAGTTAACACAAGCTTAACAAACTTTCATGTTTTGTTCTATAACATAAAATACACCAACAGTAAATACCCCGCTCGTAAACTTTGAGGCCTTTAGGCTACATATCTTAAAAAAGGTGGTTGCTAATAGGTGGCTAAATGAGACTACAGAAGGTCATCAACGCTGAGCTCACAGCGTTGTTGCAGTGACGTTCAAGTCGTGCGTTGGTGGTGTAGTTTGATAATAGCCTGGAGTTAGCTTTTTACTCCTGGAATTGAAGTTATGCTTCAAAAATCATAGAAGTAGCGTTCATTTTTGGAGATTATTTTGCTAAACAATACATGTAAGTATCATAAACTTTTGTTGCAACAGAGCTTGTTTTCAGCAATAATCCAAAATCCAGTGGAAAAATACAGTTGGCTTTTTGTCAAGGGAACCAGGACAATGTTAACTTCCTGGTCACCTTACAAGTAAACATCATTCCTGCAGCACTCTATGCAAACTTGGCCATTTTTTACCAGTAAACAATTTGGCAGCTGGCAGGTAGCAAACAATGTGGGATTACAGTTAAATGGTAAGCTACAATAGTTTTCTGAATTTGGCAGTACAGTCAGTTTAATCAGAACAGACTAGATTTACTGTTTGATCAAAGTTTGGTCTGAGAGAGAAGGGGGGCGGGTCTCTCTTGATCCACCTCATTACTCTTTGTGTCCATGATGGCAGGCACATGAAAATACAGAAGCACAATCTGTAGGTTGAGCTGCAGCCCTGGAACCAGCAAAAAAAATTGACCTGACAGAAGAGCAGGGAGATCTGACTGCTGGTAAGTTTACCGCAGTCCATTTACACAAACTATACACATTATTATGATACAAAGCTAGTTGAAAATCAGCAAACTATCCCTTTAAGGAAACCACAGACGTTTCAAATGACAATATGCACGACTGAGAAACATTTCCTGTTGTGGCATCAACTGAATTAAAAATGTGCAAATAAACTAAAATGTGTGACAGTTCCAGAATAACAACAATTACATGCCAAAGAATGCTTTGCAGAATTTGCACTTCTCTTTACCCAGTTGAGTTTTGTATCAAAGCTTGTGTGAATAAATTCTGTGCGAGGCCGTGGCAGGCTCGCCACAAAGGGCTGTTCAATGGTGAACCTTTGCTAACCTTTTCTAGCCACTGACCTTCAATAATGAGACTATGTTGTCTCTTGTTCCTTTGGACAATCGGCCATTGAAACAACTGCCATTCATGGAGTCTGCTCCACCCTCTGCGTGACCCTTTTCCATACTAGTAATTAGCTGCTGTTGCATTTCCACCAGATGCAAACCATTCACTTACAATATTTGCAATTCATATACAGATGTATGGCATTTTATTAAATTATATATTATTTGTTGTGCCATTTGCATGTCAAGTATACGCATGATTGGTGGTTTCAGTGCATCAGAAACACACATCATTTAAAGTTTGACTTTAACATAAAATCATAGCAGATGTGAGGGGGAACAACGTGAATCTGCCTCTTTCTGACTCATGAAAACAATTAGAAAATGTGTATTTTCGGCCATTAGATTTGTTCCTCGAAAATGTTATTTCAACTCATGTTTTCACAGCCCCATCATCCCCTCATCCTCCCATTCCACTCCCGAATAAACCCTCCTCTTCATCATCCTCTCATTCCCCGACCTTCTACTTATGTTGCACATGAGAAATGAGAGGGGGATGGGAGGGAAGATGAATGAAACAGGGAGTGGGGAATGAAAGGGAGGAGGGGGGGGAGAAGAGAGAAGAGAGCAAGATTGGGAAAAATGCCCTTTGACTGGATTTAAAAGTCTGTGGCATTTCATTTTCAGAGAGAGGGGAGCTTCATCTCCTTCAGATCCTTTAAGGGCCAACCTAATTGATTAATGTTTCCATCTCATTGAGAAGAGGAGGGGGACCATTTGAAGCTTAACTGGAGCCTTTCACATTCCCGAGTCTTAAAACAGAACCACCACAGAGAGAGATGATGACAGAATGAAAGACAGAGTGATGAAACAAAAGTCTGAAATTCCGGTGGATGAGTGAAATATGTTGAAGGTCGAAATCGTTTCAATAATATACTGAACATAGAGGAACGGAGACGTGTCTTGCCCACTACTATAAGATCTCCCTGTAATGAAATAATGTACATGGTTTTTAGCAATGAGGTATTCAGTTTTCAAAGAGGCTGTTTAGGTTTCTGCACCTGTCACAGGGAGCCAGCAGCAGGCACTTTATGTGATTGGGAAATCTAATGTAAGAAAATCCATTGCCTTTCCATTGAAAGTGAAGTCTGAGGGGGGAAAACATGCTAGTGACATTAAATCTGCGGTCAAAAGGGAAATATATATATTTATATCTGGATAATTTAGTGCTTTGAACAGGTGACGCTTTCCTCCATTACAAAGTATTTTATTTTTCTATTCATGACACACGATACACAAGGTCTTACACTAATTTCAAGCTTTGCATGCCCTAGACGTCAGGTCACCAGAACACAAAGCTGATCATGGCTGAATAGAAGTAATGGGAATTAATGAGAGCAGAAACTCACAACATTATAGCCCTGCATGCTCAGGTGCGAGCTAATCAGCCTGGCGTGATTAGGGATCTCAAAAACCACTTACTGAAAACGCCCCGTGATTACTTGCCCTTTGCATGTTTTTTGACAGCAACACGGAAATATTTATATATCGAAGACTCTGTGGGCATTTCCAATCGCACAACAAAACCAGTAGAGAGAAGCCAAAACAGAGGTGACCTTTACCCAACATGGTATACTAAATATGAAAGGTCAGCTTGCATGGTGGGGGAGGGTGCCACTGAAGTCTAGCACATAGCAGACACAGACAAAATACTGTAATATCTATCAGGCAGATCCCCACGCCGCCTTCAGAGGTCATTTGAATGTGAAGGGTGTCGAAGCAAGAGGGAAGAAAAGATACATGGTTCAATCTCTCCTCGGTATCCTTCTGCTGCTCTTGAATTTCAGACGTGCTGCTCTGCAGCATATTGCCCGTTTTTATAAACCTTATTAATCTTGCAGCTCTTAAAGCGGCTGTTAACATCTGCTCCACTTCCTGAGTCAAAAAATACCGTAATTGAATATAATTTTTGGTTATTTCTCAACTAAAAAATAGGAAACCCCTAAATAACAGCCATGCAAATGATTTCTATTCACTATAATTAAGGCTCTGTTGTATAATTCAAATGTCTTCCGAAACTGGAGACAACTATTTAGATGCCAATCACTCTGCCCGTTGCTTAAAGCATTCAGTGACAAAAACAAAAATAATTACCTCCCATGCATTTAGTTGTTGTTCTCTCAGAATTAATTACTGTACAATAAGTCTGACAAGTAATTTGCAGCTTTCTTATTATTCGGCTTTAATGTTAATACCATGTTTTTAAGTGAAAATCGCTTCGGCTATAGTCTCATTTCAGCATTTTCTAATATATCATACAGAGAGGAGACATGTATTTATGTCTACACGGACAAAAGATTGAGTTAAACATTTGTACTTTTTATTCGATTGCTATTAAATTAAGTTTGACATGAAAAAAATGGCATAGTCTGCTAAAAACATTGCTCGCAAGCCAAAACAAGAATCAAATCCAAATCCATTAAGAGAATTAAAACATTTAGTTTGGTTAGTTTAGTTTGAAAAGAAAACACATTTGTACAGACGCCGACACACTGCATTAAAATTCCGCCATCCGAATTACAAAGCTTTTTATGTACCTTCACCACATTCTGAAATATAATGCACCAAATGTCTTTCATCAGCCGCTTTTGTTAATATTCTATCGACAAACCAATAATGTTACCAACTGATGGCAGTGGTGTAACTGCAGTGTACACACACCAAGTTGCTTTCATCATTCACTTAACACTAATATCCTATTGACAATCCTTTTAATATACTAATGACACTGGTAAGAAATGTCTGTAGTGTGACTTATATTCAATACTTTTCTCCTCTCTGTGGTTGTGCAGCTATTGTGAGGGGTGTTTTGAGTTTCGTGGCCAGACCATGATCACAAAATACCACCATATTGCAACACCTATAACTAAAGCTACAGCTTCAAATGAGGTCAAAGAAGGCCAGGTACTTTCCCCAAATAAGATGGTTTGCATCACAGAGATTAAAGAGGGCTTGTTATGTTCATTTCCAGGTTCATACTTGTATTTTGAGGTGTCTACTAGAACATCTTTGCATGTCTTATTGGTCAAAAACAGTTCATTTTTCTCATACTGTGCTGGAGCACCTGTATCAACCCAGTCTCACTCTGAAGTCGTCGTAATCTGGCGCTTGGGCAGTGACTTGCGGCGTCAGACACTGAGGAAAAAAGGCATCCTTTAACTTTTGCATGATATCAGGGGGAAATGCAGCGGGACAAGAAAGAAAGTTAAAGCAGCAAAAGTCCTAGTAGGTGGCAAAAGTCTCGACTTTCTTTCGGGAGAGCAGTGTTCAGGCCCCGTAAGATTCCCACTGTTTTGGTTCCCTTAACCTAACCATCTGTTTTTGTTGCCTAAACCCAACCACGTGCGTTAGCTGTAGATGGAAAACACGTCAGTTCACATTGTTGTACTGACGTAGCGCTTTTATTTTGAAAGAGACTATATGATAATGTTAAATTTCCTGTGAAAACAGAAGTGCATTTTAAAAGAAGAATGTATGTAACAGGCAGAACTTGACACGTTGACCCAGAACGTCAACAACCACACACCCAGGGTACCTTTCATGTCGTATCTGGACGCAGAAGGTCCATGACGAAACAATATCAATCAATATGTGACGAGGTCAGAGTGACAATGTGTTGAAGGCTCAGGTTTAGCACCTGTCTCTTTAAGCCCCCCTCCCCAAAAAGGCCAGTCTGCTCCGATTGGTTGGTGTTTTTGGGTCTTATGCATCTTGGCATCTCTGTACTGTCACTGTAGCAAGCTCCCAGGAACAGCACAGGGCCTATCAGCTAATTGTACAAAGTGGCCAGAAGTGGAATTACATCGTCTCGGTTTGTCATGTGATGCCATGGGGCCTGAAAAGACTTTTTTTCCATAGACTCACATTTGAAAATCAATGGTTAAATCTTTTGAATCATTTCAACCCAAGCACAGTGACTCAAAGTGACTCATTTTACTATCAGGGTTTGATCCATTTGGTCTGATAACATTTCGACTGTCCAGAAAAGCCACAGAACATTAAGTCTTGCTATCTCCAGTCAAGTTAGCGAAGCTCTAAACCGGACGTTAGCCACTTGTCTGTGCTCGGTAGCCATAAGTCTCTAGTGTGCTTGCTCTATGGATTCCACAATGCGGAAGATGCGCGTGATTTCATACTGCAGAAATAGAGCTTTTTAGCTTTGTGCGGCACTGAGCAACTTTTACAGGGATGAACGTGGCCCCGCCTCCATCTAGACATCCATGTAGCTACATGTAACAGTGTAGGATAGGTAATGTAAACACTTGCAGTAACATGCCTGGACTGGAACACATAAAGTAATCCGTCACAAGCGACGTCATCTTGAGGCCAAAGTGGAAAAAATGATGCAAAGAGTATTCAGAACAGTCTGAAGCCTGAGGTTTTTGCTAACGGAGATTACCCTTGCATTAACCTCGTTATTTGAACAAGTTAAATATGAACATCCATCATCATAATATTATATATATGACAGGAAACAGGAAGAGCATAATAGGTCCCCTTTAAAACTAATCATGCATTGAGTTGGCTCATGCCAACTTTTATAGTCCAGTGTTCCTCAATTTATTGCCATTAAGTTGCTTTCAAAAATATGACAAAGTGTAAATACCAGTGGTAAACTGGGAGAAGTTTTGTGATAGTGACATTGATATTTTCATGAATTACATTTGCAGTAGAACTTGCAATGTTGCTCAATCATATAATGTAACATATAGCTACATATACTTACATAAAGATGAACATCCTGTCCAGGCTGCTTTAAGAAGAATGAGGTTCATGTCTGGTTTCCATTATTTACATCCTGCTGGGGCATTTTCATTGGCCCAGTTCATGTGATGTATCTGAACCATCTGAAGCTCGTAAATACACCACAGTCATATGACAAGGATCATCTGAACAAGCCATTAAACAACTGACTGGTCCACAGTGGATTATATGGGATAATAAGGGCTGCAAAGGATGGACTAGCTGTGGCTTCCATATCTGAGCAACAGTGTTTTTGTTCACATGAAACAGGACAGACCTTGTTGACCGTTATAACATATTTGGTGTAGAAACGCCGACAGCAGAGGATCCATCTCCTGAGCTGGTACACGCTGTAGCTTTAGTTATTGTTTCATAGTTTCCACCACAACAAATGGCAGCCTACAGGAAGCAAAGAACACAGTAACTTCCTGCCTTACGGTATCTCTTGCCCATACTTACGAGTTTGTTGACTGTGGGATTTCACAGTGATTTGGAAAAGAGTGCTGCCAGGCAGTTGTAAGAGGAGTGATAGCGATAGTGTTTATCTTGATGTTAAACTAATCCAAACTGAAACTCCACCATTACTGAAAAGAATGACTCACTGCACTGTGCAGCATGGATTTGATTTACCAATATCACTGAATATTAAAGAGCTGAAATATCATTTGAAATTTAGAATGCACTGCTGTTCAAAAGGGCTTGGTAACTTGCTTTCATAAGCGGACTGGCCATCTGGAGAGCCTGGAGTTTTCCCGGTGGCTAGGCGACCTGTGGGGCAGGCAGCGAGCCAAACAAGGCTGATACAAAAAGATTTTGAAACGTCCCCGACTGTAGCCTGGTCTGACAGCTAGAGGGGCAGAGGAGGGAGGCTGAAATACGAGGAGGAAAAAAAGATATGAGATATAAAGTGTAAAAAAAGATCCAATTAAATGCCACAGAATGATTTATTTATATGGTGGCCAAGTGCAAGAACTACCATTAGTGCAACAAGTGTTAGTTCTGCTAACATCCACTTCCTGTATGGCACATTAATGTTCACGCTTATTACTGCAGAATTCACCTCACATGAACCTCCCAACAAACTGGTGAATATGACAAGGAAACACTGTAATTATGCTGATATAAAAAAAGGAATTACAAAAACAGACTGTCTCAGAGGTGAAAACAGATAATAGCACTATTTATATTTCTGTGAAATTAATGTATAAACCTAACAGACATTACAGTGTATATTCAACTAACAGATCTTATAAAAATAGCCACGCTCATTAATAATACTGATGTTTGAGGGTCGAGTGGTGCAGTGAAATGTGTGTACTGCAATTTGTCACTGTTAAAATACCCTAACAATACAAAGTATTTGTCTTGTAGATATTTATAGGTAAATAAATGCAATATATTTAGAATTTAGGAGCTTATTTGATTAAAATTTACTTTAAAAATAAAGTTTAATTGAGGTTTAAAGCTGCATCGATTGCTGTTTTGGCTGCTTCGGGGGAGAAGAACTACAAGAAAACAAGACACCCCTGACATGCTATTATTGTGTAACATTACTATGGCTAATGTGTTAGCATACAGTTGTCCTAATTTAATTTTATAGTGTTGTTTTATTTGTTATTACAAGTTCTTCTCAAACTGGATTCAACCCAAAACAAACCAACAGTAACAATTTTGCTTACAGATGCTAACTTTTGCTATTTTATAAGTAATGTAACTACATTTTTAACCGTGCATGTGCAATTGGTGGCACGTTGGTGCAGTGATTAGCATTGTTGCCTCACAGCCAGAAGGTTCCTGGTTTGAACTCGGGGTGGGGGAGCCCTTCTGTGCAGCGTTTGCATGTTCTCCCCATGTCAGCGTAGGTTGTCTCTGGGTGCTCCAGCTTCCTCCCACAGTCCAAAGACATGCAGGTTAACTGGTGACTCTAAATTCGTGGGTGTAAATGTGAGCATAAAGTGTTGTCTCTATACGTCAGCCATGTGACAGTCTGGTGACCTGTCCAGGGTGTACCCTGCACATGTCAGCTGAGACACTTACCCCGCGAAATGAATATGCACGGTGTCAGCAGAATGTGAAGAACAGGAAAAACTTGTGTTATTTGGGAGTGTTCCCGAGTGTTCTGTAATGGTTGAAAACAAAATTGTACATTGAATGTATGTAACAGAACTTGACACGGTGACCCAGAACAACAGTCAACAACCAACGCACCCAGAGTACCTTTCACATTGTATCTTAACGTGGAAATGTCAATATGTGACGAGTGTGAGAACGCGTTGGCTCCCTACCAACACCAAACTATCTAGAATCAGAGTGGGAGTTAAAAGAGGGTTATGCTGCTGACTGATGTGCCCATAGGTCTAGATGGAGTCATGGCACAAAATGTTTGCTATCTGTGAAGACATCCCTCCTTCAGAAATTAATGCAGTCAATAAATCACAATGGAGAGGAGAGAGGTAAACAGTCCCTTTCTCCATACTCTTAGCTCTGTGAATCCGAGTGAATGCCTCTGGGTTATGTAACGCCAGGGCAACATTCCAACAACTCATCCAGAAGCATTCACAATGACAGGTTTATCTTGACTATATCATAGTTTACTCCTCGGGAAGGTGGTGTTTTTTGGGGGACTAAAATTTCAGAAATTATTAGGCAGAATTCTGCAGACGTTTAATCTCTCCCCGTAGCTCTGTGAATGACAAATGAACAAGCAGCCATCAAGCTCTAACTGTCATCAAAGGGCCTTTCATTCCTTGTGTGGTGACTTGGAAAAACATTATTTATGAATATCTGAAATAAAGACTATCACTCCGTTTCTCCCTCTCTTGTGACAAGCAGCTTTTGCAACTAACACCGCGCTGCATCACATTAATCATGTTATACAAAAAGAGATCTGTGGAGACACCATCCACTTTAGAGAAACTAATCTCATGCACTATAATCAAGGATACTTTCTCACAGACTCTCTGCCAGCAATTTCCATCAAAACAAAAGATGTATCTTGGATTTTTTAGATAAGTGAGAAGAGGAGAGGATCTACAGATTTATACCATCTTGTAAAGTTACATAAGCCACTCTAGGCTCATGACATACTTAAATAAGCAAAGGTTATGTAACAGCTCTATAACTGCACTTTACCATTGAGCGGCAAAGCAAATTAAGTAGGTGCACAGGAATTTACAAGTGAAGCAAAACATTGTACCAGATTCCTGCTTTTGTTCTCGGTGTGCATTAAGCCGTGTTTTCACATAAAAATGAAGGTACAGCTGTAAAGTATTTCCTCCACTGCTGGTGACTCACAGGAAGTTAAAGGGAAAAGTGAAAAATAAGTCAGAGCTGCACAAACACCGCGCACGCACATGCACACACAGGGTTTTTCTGCTCAGAAACGGTGTGTGTGTGTGAGAGAGACACAGACAGATGCGGCTGCCTGTGTTGTGTACCCATCTATTAAAAGAGAAAAGGGGTGTGGCTGCGAGAGCTGGGAGAAGTTATTTATCACTATTCTGTGTAACTGTGCCCTCTTATAAATTCAGAATAGCTGCTGTTATGAGTAAAGCCTTTCATGGAGTCATTAATATTTGACAGAAAACATGGCTTTTTTATCAGACGAACATTTTCGCCATTTCTTTTCTCTTCTCTTGATGTGAGCCTCGTGTCACAGTGCATTACAGGCTTTTGCTTTTATCTCGCTCGGTTCTATTACTGAATCAGCCGCACACCTCCATGCATCCCATTCCCCTCCTCTTGAGATCATGAATTAAAATTTCTACAAAGCATTTAGTCGTCCTCCCTTTGATCTTAAATTCCATCTGCCTCGGTCACCCTCCTCCTCAATCATAAATGCTTCCTTTACCTCTATTATCACAACATTTACCAGCACACCTCCATTATTTCAAACATCTGCACCATTATCATTAATTCATGTCTGTCATTTTGTATATTCCCGCGCATACTCGATGGACACGGGAGTGATATTGAAAACAGATGCAATCAAGTGAATAACAGCGTTAGAGGACGGCGTTTCCTCATGTTGCTGGAAAATGTAAACAACCTGTTCTGTTTACTGTGGTGTGTTCATGCTCCCTGTAAAAGTAATGGATAGATCACAGACTTGTATCTGGACGAACACACCACCTGGACCAGGGAGTGTTGAGCTTTTTCATCAAATATGAGCAACATCACATTTATGCACACTATATATAGTTTAAGAGCTGAAAAGTTTTGTTGATTTATTTTTAATTCAGTCAACAAAAAGATTTTGTAACTTGATAACCGAATAAATATTTCTGAACTTAATGTGTTTCGGGTCTGAACTAATGGATAAAACAAGTAATTTGAAGACACCACTTTGGGCTCTGGGAAATTATGATACGGATTTACCACAATTTTCTCATATTTTATAGACACACATCAACACCACAACACAGCCTGTATTATAATGTATGAATGGGCCTTTATAATGGCTGCATGTTCATTACCAGTTTCCCCAACAATGATGTTATCATGGTGTTATTGTTTAGTCCCACAAAGACAGATTAATAGTAAAGTGTTGCTTTTAGTTAGTTAATGTTTGTGTGTAAACTAAATATAGATGTTTGTGTGTGATATTAAAACCAGTTAAAGGTCCAGTGTGTAAGATGTAGGGTGATTTAGTGGCACCTAGTGGTGGGGATTGCACATTGCAACCAGCTGAAACTTCTCCTGGTTAGAAATTTCTCAGTGTTCTGGAGGTTTTTACCAGGAACCAGATTATCTGCAGAGGTCTCCTTCTCTCCAAAACAAACAAACCTAGTGATTTAAACTGTTAAAAAATCAATGCCTTTCGCTGCTTGTCGCTGAAGGACTGCTAACCACAGTGGCTACTTTCATTTTACTATTACTGACATGAAAATTTGGTGATAGCAAAGTGTTTCTCTACTGCATATCTTGTTTGATTGTGATTTCACTTTATTATAAAAAAGAAACTTTTCTGAGACTTACTGTAACATGTCAAATGAAACTCTTTGCTGCTGTCGTCCCTGCCTTAGGCTCTCTTTGTAGGCGCATGGAAGGGCAGGGAGGTTTGCTCTCTCCGCCTTAAGGCTTTCCATGACCACATGTCGAAGAAGCTTTCTGCACAAGCCTTGGAAGGGCAGAGAGGCCCCAGCACAGAGCTATAACACCAAATATGATACTGCAAATGGAAATAAAGTTTGTCTGACTGAACTGTTGTATTCCGTGACCTCACTCCTCTTAACGCATCAGTAGGGGTTGCAAGTTTTCTGGAAACTGGCTCGACTAAAAACAACAAGCTTTACTGTCTGTTGCAGGTCATATTTTAGCCTTTATTGCGGCTCAAAATGGACATCTGTAGAAAAGTTTGGTCTCATCTGCAGATTAATTCTGCACCCAATATGTTATGATGCACCGAAGTTAGGCATGTTACCAGATGAATTTGTTCCCATTTTTGTTACCTTCACCGCCATCTTTACTGTAAGGGAGCCTGGAGGGACAATTTCTCAGCTGCTTCACATTCCAGCTGCCATGGCTGCAACCTGGAAGCAGAGCATTTTGCCTGCCCCATTTTGTAGCCTTGCAGTTTTTGTGGATTTGCTCATTTTTTTCTTGATATCTGTGTTTTTAACATAAGTAAGTAGGCTGTGTTGTTACATGGTTTCTTTTTGGTCTGCGTCAGTCGTGTTTGCTGTTATTATTTCCTTTGTTGTGCTGTAGCATGCTGACAAAATTTAAACCAATAAAATAGGCTGTGCTTTGGTTATTAAAAACATATTCATCCTCCTGATTATATCGTGTCTATATTTGACATAAAGTGCCTGTTAGCAGGAAAACTCAATCTGCTCTGTGCAACATGCTGTAGCTCTGTCAGAAATAAACAAGGCAGGTATTTTTATTATCCTCTGGTACGCTTCTGAAACGCAATGCATCGCATCTGCTGGAATAACAAGAATGGTCTCCAGTGGCCACGATCAGGTCAGACGGCCATCTGGTGAAATCTGCGATCTACTGAGTGCACTTTTGTGGTTCCTACTGATTTCAGTACTCACACTTCAACATTATCTTTCAGTTTGTACACCTGTAAGTGGCGCCACTTTCTCTCAGGACTTTCACCTCAACAGACACCAGCTCAACTTGTCACCTGCACTTCATGTGACATTTCAACTCCTTTCAGTGCACGAGCTTTCTCTGAGCTTCTTTATTGCCACCGAAACTTCAACTTCACTCAGCACTTACACTTCGACTTATACTCAAACTTCCTCTGGTGCTTACACCTAACTGAGACTTTAATTTTAACTGCTGATTCAACTTCTTTCAGTATTTGTAACATAACTGCCGCTTCATGTACAACTGTTTCGGTAGCACAACTGTGTGAAGTGCAACATTTCTTCAGGAAATGTGGGCCATAATTCTTATTTGTTGTAGCTCATCTTTTTTGATTTGCAATCAGCAACTTAAAACTGCCGTCCAGTTCTGTTTTCACAGTTTCATTGTTGCTTCCTGTAACCTCACACACACCAAACGCTGCATTCGAAGCGTGTTAAGCTTGCTATAGCTGTTGCGCACATATGTACATGTATAGCGAGGACAAAGGATTCAGAAAACTTGGTGGCCCTCACTCACTCACCCGTCCTAACACACTCAGTTGTTGCCCGCCTGACTCATTACAGGAGAGTATGAATATACCTATCATATTGATAATAGATGATGTGCTGAATTTTAAATGAATGTCTAAAACTTAATTGGAAAAAAAATAATGGTAACTCAGACTTGATGTTTGCTAACTGAGCAAATATTCTGTATTTCAAATTAAACACAAAAACAGACTGAATGAATAAGTATGAACACCGCTCAATCTCTTGAACACCTCCTGAAACCTTATTCTATATAACCATCTTGGTAAATAAAGTAACATCAAATATTTATTACAAATAGCTGTTTTAATCATAAATATTCATTGGCTCAGGATGGTTATCCTTCGAGAAAATGTATTGACAGAGCCAGCATAACATTCTCCAATTATTCGCCGGAGCAGCCAGTGTACCAGAGAGAAGCCTGTCCTTACCACATCTTATTCATCTTATACATCTTACCATTGGTTCTGATCTAATATTCTCTGTATGCATCTCAGCTCTGGTGCCCTTTCCACAAATCAGGTGTTTAGTTTATATCCCAGAGGTAAACAAAGCAGGAAAAAGTTCACAACGAAGCAATTTATTTGAATGTCGGCTTCTTCCATTTGCATCGTATATCCGGGAGTTTGTGCTAAAACATTTTCTCATGCAAGTTTAAAAGTGCATTTATTTTGTTTGTCTTTTAATGGCGCACTGGGACGAATACAAGCTCGGATTTTTACCATCATTAGCATGTAGGAGAATAATAAAGCAATTCCAAACATGACAAATGGATCTTACAAGATAACTAATTGAAGATCAGGGGTTTTATTTAAAGACAAAATGGGATCTTTTTCCTCACGACGCACTGTAAAATGATACAAGAAAAATGAAACATTTGTTATCTGGCCATCACTTTTGTTTATCAGCTTATTAATCTTGTGCTGTTATATAGTAATGAATCATCTCTGTCATCTGTGAGAAAAAGAATATACTCTCAGTATCACGCAAAACAACACAAAGTCTCATATCCAGTCAGCAACAGGCTCACTGTAACAGCTTTCAGTCTATTATTTCCATCCATAATGTGCACAGGTGCAGCTTAATTCAATTGGAAGACGTTGCTGTGGTTATACACAAATACGTCTCCATGTTACCAGTAAAGCCGTTGTCATGGAGATGATGAGGCTTATATAAGCTCAAATGTATTTTTGTTCAAAATGAGTGCATTGTTTTCACTGTGCTCATTTCATTATGATTCGTTTATACCCACACATAAAACCACAACTGATTCAACTGTCTGTCTTTTTATCAGACAGGCAGACTATAAAGCAATACACTTTAACATGCTTTTTTTTTTTTTTTTTGGATGGCTAGTAAGGCATGAAGGATCTGCTCTCAGGCAGAGACATTTTATGCCATCTGCAAAAGTTGATAACAGGCATTTTGCATTTCCCCCTCAGTATCGCTTCCATCAGTATCACTGTCACAAGCAGAGCTGCAGCCTTGATATTAGAAACTCAGCTGTCTGGTTTCACAAAAAACAATGAGATCCTTACCTTTCAGCCAAATATGCTCACGACGATGGAAAATGCTCTCGCGGTTGGGGGCGGCGGGAGGGTGGGGGTTGTCATTCACTTCACCTTTAACCTCCTGTCTGCCTTTGGATCCAGCACCCACCAGCTTTCAGCAGAGGATTAAACAGCTATTGACAGAGGAGTGACGTGATTGACAAGTTAAGGTTTCCTTCCTTGTCAGGAGGGGCCCCGTGTGTGTCTGTCTGGCCCATGTCTTTCCCGGAACTCACATTTCACATTCCAGCGTGACTTGAACAACTTCTGAATTTCTCTGCTGTGAAATACGAAGGGAAATTTCTAGCTTTTCACACAGTTTGTCTAAAATGGCTCCTGTACATGGGCAGGAGGGGGAATAAAATTCTTGAATAAACTAGCATTCGAGTGCTATGTTAAGTCTTTTTGCGTGCCTTGAACAGGGTTTCTCACACTATGTCCAGTGTTCATCGGTGCAGCAACACCTACGGTGAGCAGCAGACACTCCTCTCAGATGAGGGAATTTTCAGCCTCAGTGGAACATGTGGGAGTTGATAGTTACTGTATATTCATTTTAAGCCTTTGACTGCATTTCAAGTGAAAGAGGGGCAGGTGGCGGAGGGTATCGCCGCCTGTGTCACTTCAAACAGACAACGACAAAAAGTTATGAATAACCCCTGTTTGGTTATGATTTTGTCTGGAGAGCCCCTACATTCACAGGCGCATGCTTCATTTATACAAACAGCGCTGTAAGAAGATGGTAAGCATTGTGTTTCTCAACGCTTTGACAGCTTTGTGGAGAGAAAACAGAACGCCTGAGGAGGGAGGTCAGAAATGCAGCGACGTTCCTCCTAATGTTCCTGTCAGGAGATACAATATGTATGGCAGGTAAGTTAGCTCTATATCAATAAGCAGGGACAGAGAGTAATAGCATAAAGGCGTAAAGCTGGAAGGGCTTGTCTCTCCGTCTCTCTCAGTCATCTGGACCCACCTGTCCGCAGTCAGAGCCTCTCAGAAGATTTGCTGCCGGTCGGGGAATTCGTGGCTGAACGATGCGTCAGGGGTTGTCATATAAAATGTGAGTGCTTTCCCCTGAGTAATTTAATCACAGACTTTTATGGAGGCATCAGCCAGCATACTGAGAGACAGAGTAAAAGGATTGTAATTGGACTTCTTTCATTCAAAGTAATATATGGAATATGTGGTATAATTACAGCGCCTGGTAATGGTCCGTGGACCACTGAAATGCTAACGCGCAGTGATTGGTTTAATGTGTGTTCATGAGGGGGAATTTGCACCATATTGACTTGAGACTTTTCCTCGGTGGTATTTCGTTTAGGCTTGTCAGACATTATCGTGTGGCTTTCATAACCTCCCAACTACTCATTGCCACCATTGCGGGGTGATAGGATGATTGAAAACTTTGTCTTTCTCAATAAATGAAACTTAGCAGAAATGGTCTATTATGAGCCAAATGAGTAATTTGTGTGGGCGATGTCTAAGGTCAATTCTACCATCATTAAAACGCTCTTGAACAGTCTGGAAGCCCTCTTATGCAACTGTGCTGTCTGAATACAGATTGCTGTCAGATTTGTGGCCACTTTCAGGAAATTTTGGTGACAGCATATTTGATTTGATTGTGATTTTACTTTGTCATCAGAAATATATTTGTCTTGCTTCCCAGGATGTCATCTGCTTTACATGAATACAGAAATACAAAACAACATTTAAGCAAATAAACACACTAAAAAGCTACAAATCACATCAGATATTATGAAAAGTGGATGCAGTGCAACAAACTGATCATCCCTATTATATTTAATGTTTGCCCCAGGTACACTCAGGCTTCTGAGGGACTATTCTTTACTTATCAGAGGAGGAGAGTGGCTGGGATGTGACTTCCTTTATTTATTTATTTATTTATTTATTTTGACCCTCCTCGGAGCTACAAATATGTTTACCTGAGCCTCCCTGAGTGACTGAGGAAAAATACCTGACACTCCCTCCATGATAAAGAGGCTCTAACCATATATATATTTTTATATTCACACCAAATACAGGTAGTGTTGGAGCCAGTGCAGAGGAGTTATCACCAAAACAATCAGCCAGTTTCTTATGCAAAATCCAAATCCTCCTTAAAAATCACATTATCATCATCATCATCACACAGGCTGTGTGTGCACTTCAGCAGCATATGGGTGCGTGACAGCCGCCCATCACTGGTCCTACCACACTTAATCAGCAAAATGTAACCCTACCAAACTGAAACCTACACATCACACATATTCACACGCATCCCAGCGCAGGCACAGCATTAGCAACATGTGCATAATGACTGTTTTTCCGAATAAACTTCACACAACAGTGGCAGCAGCAGCCAGCCAGAATAATTACATCAACTTGGCGCTGTAGTCGTTATTAGATTTTAAAAATGTACCCTTTGATGTTTGAAAGTTAAATGTAAAAGAAGAAATCTAGGAGTTCAAAAAAGCCTTGTGTTATTGGCCTGCATGCAGCAGTGCAGAATACAACTTTTAATTTCTATTTATGCCCTTTTTTATTTTATGTCTGTTTTAATACCACTGTGTTGTTGTTGATGATGAGGGGAAGTGTGGTTGTTGTTTTTTGTCTTTTACAAGCTGCTGGACAGTTAAAGTTACTTTCTGGTATGAATAAAGTTCTTTCTATTCTATTCTACAACATTTATTTTACAGGATCTGCTCAGTGCAAACAGTTTATTTGGCATAAGCTTAAATGAGATGTAGAATAAAATGATTTTCATGATGTTCCTTGACAGAAGTACAAGTCGGAAATTTGCAAATCTGACAATTTCTGGATATGATTTGATAATAAATGGTGTGTTTTCCTGCAATTTAAAAAAAACAACAACTTTCAAACCTGCCGCTGGGTTTGGTGGTTTAGCTCGTATTTAGAATAAATACATAATAAGGTGCGTGTCCCTCCACTAAACCAAAATAAAAACCCTAAGTCCCTCCCCAGCGCTTAAAAAATTACCCGATACCCCTCTCCATTTTGCAGCACCCCTCTCCCCCTTCACAGATAACAAACAGTCCCTTAGAAGCCGCACTTTGATTTAATAGTTTGACAGACGGAGGAACAAAAGAGTTCTTCAACCTGTTCAATGGAGCCTGCTGGACTTTAAATCTTCTGCGTGATGGCAGAGGCTGATATTCTTCAAATAAAGTGTGAGATGGATCGCACATAATATCACCGTCCAGAGACAACATTCTTTTAGTGAGCACAGCTTGAAATCTCAACTCAAACATTTAACTCACAATCTTAGAGCAGATACGTAGACGTCTAGTTCAGCAGCATGAGGTAGACGTGACAGGCTCTAGTGCACGCTGTTATTCATGTATCGTCTCATCATATGATCAGAAAGAAATTTGACATTGGACAGCATAAACATACACAGTACCCAGCAATCATGGTTAAATATATCTGACAAAAGTATAAACAGAATGAAGAAATTAATCATTTAATTGATCAGTTTTTACAGTTTATTTCTGGATTTTACTGTTTATGCAGAACAAACATGTCATTTATTTTTCTTGAGAGGCTACTATGTTTGAGTAGTTGTTGTTGTTTTATTGTGGATTTTTGTATTACATGTTGTATTTGTTGCATTTTAAATGTGTTTCGATTGGCTGCTACCTCGGCCAGGTCTCTTTTGTAAAAGAGATTTTCAGTCTCAAAGGGACTTCCTGGTTGAGTAAAGGTTAAACAAATAAAATAAATAATTCTATTAAAGATTGTCGCTTACTATTTTACACAATAAGATAAGCATGACGGAGAGGGGTTTGCCTTTGGAGGAAGTACGTAGCAAATAGCACCATTTTTAATTTATTCACATATTTTTTTACCTTTTGTCTTTGAATACAGGCCAAGGTGGCAATCTACTGCCAGCACTATATATATTTACGCCCCTTGTTTAGTTGTACTGCTGCCAGGACAAAGGATTTAATAACTGAACCAAAGGAGGAGCATGTCATGTCATCAATGTTCAGTGCATTTTGTGTTGATTGATATGACGACGTGAGATCTTGTTTGTTTGTTTATAAGACCCCTGTTAGCTTTTGCATTGCTGCAGCTATTCTTCCTGGGGACTACAGACACATGGTGACAATACAAAATATGCATTCACACTAAACAATAGACTTAATAACACATCATGATGCACATCCACTGTGAATAAAACAATAACAGTTGATGTAGTTTATATAACACAAAGAGAATAAAGGAACATCGTGAAATCTTGTTATATCATAATGTTGTAGTGTTATTGTTGTTATTGTTGCAATGACTTGATGCTGTGTTTTCTTGCTATTGCTGAAGCCATTGTGTCATGAATATGTTCTATTTTGTAATTGTGTTTTTTATATAATATCATCTTTAAGCAGAGAAATTATACTCTGTTTCCTGCCCGGGGACTACAGATGAAAATGAGCTAACGGCTAACTGTGGTGCAGCTAAGTAGCTGTCCCTATACATAAAATGAAATGAAATGAAATAAAATAAAATAAAGTAAAATAACATGAAAATAAATAAAATAAAAATAAATGAAATAAAATAAAGTAAAATAACATAAAATAAAATAGAATAAAATGAAAATAAATAAAATAAAAATAAAATAACATAAAATAAAATAAATTAAATTTAAAAAAATCAGTAAAATATAACTTAAGACAAATCTCTGTCTACATATTAATCATTACAGATATATAAAAATATATTTACAAATATAAAATTATGTTCATAATTAATTAATGTGTCTATCACTGATTGCAGTTCTGATTACCGTGTTTACTGAGCTCATCATACAACCTATAAACAATCAATATTTTTTTACTGATCTTTAACAGTGCACGGTCTCCCCCCCAAACACTACCATGACACCATGGTAACTCCTTGTTCTGACAAATCATACATCAAACACTAACTGCATTAGCTATGACAGAGAAATCATTCTTTACTGGAAACAGGGCAGTTCCTGGATGGCTTGGGAGTTGTCATGCTGCATGCTACATGTTTACGGTACCTTGGGCTTTTCCATTCACATCAGCCAACTCATTTTTCTGTTTCTCAGCTAAACCAATCAGGTGAATCTGCTGTCCCACACAGCCTCTGTGCACCATGTGTGTGTGTGTGAGTGTAGCAGTGTGTGAGTGTGCCAGCACAAGCATCACTTTCACCATAAAGTAAACAGCATATTTTATGTAACGGTGATAGAAAACTCAAAACGACAGAGCGGTGTTTTACAGTTATTTTCCTCCACACGGACTTGTCTGAGAGATTTTTATTTGTGTCATGTGACCTCATCTAGATGAGCGCCAGACCTCTGCTCCATATATACAAGGAGGAGGAATGCATTTTGCCTAACAATTAGCAGTGTAATGTAACCTGATGACGGCGCCACCCGAACGTTCAAAACATTAGGTCTAGTCACACTTTCCATCATCTCGCTCATCATGAAACATTACTGAAATGAGATCCAGGTTGTGAGAGAGTGTGTGTATGTGTGTGTGTGTGTGTGTCTCAGAGAGAGAGAGAGAGAGAGAGAGAGAGAGAGAAGCAGAAGAGGACAGCGTTTCACAATCCTCAGATAAACTCAATGTGACAAGATGGTTACTTTCTCCCTCTGCTGTGACAGTTAATTCTGGACTAGGAAAAATGTCAAAAATGTTTAGCTGTGCTTGAGCGGAGTTAATTACAGAGGCCAGGGCAACTCAGACGAGGGCTGCTAATGGCCTTGACTTACAGATAAAGCTCCATTTACCAAGACTATTTTTTTTAGCTACTGATCTAATTTACTTAGAATCAAACATTTTGGCAGCAGCAATTAGATTGTCACTGTTTAGATTAGACTTCAGACTGTGTTTTTTTCCACCTGCTTTTAACCTGATTAATGTTTGCAGTGTGTTTGTGCACAGCGTTGTGCTTACAGGTAGGAGAGATGTACGAGAAACGAAACCACGAATGTACAAAAATATCCTCATTACCAGTTTGACATTCATGCTCCAAAGTGTCACCACCTGACATTTAGACCCTCTGACCACCTATAAAACTCTCTCACTCCCTCCCTCCTTCTCTCTCTTTGTCTCGTTCCTTCCTTTGAGGTCACCGAACCACAGTGTTAGTGTTTTCAAGCCGCCCTTACATGTCTTTGTGGTTGCATCACTTCCTCCTTCGCAGGTCCCTTCGGTGCTGCTGCATTGACACGTGAAACTCTATGAAACAGCAATCAAGACATCAGTAGCACCGGGGCCGGAGCCAAGTGAACCCAGTCCCAGAGATCGGGACCCAGAGATGGCCCGTGAAATGAGTTGGAGTTGGAAAATCACCGGGGGGATATTCCACGCTCCGCTGCCAATTTCACTATCATAATCAACCTCAGCTTGTAGAGCGATATTATAGGGCCAACTATTTTCGCTGACACTCTAACTGTGCATAGATTTTTGTGGTGCAGAAGATAAGAGGGCAGATAGGAAATGTGCGGGGGCTGAATTGTAGATTGTGCGAGAGAAAAAAAAGTGCTGAATTTTGGTTAATCTGATCTTAAATGTTCTTGTTTAAATTTGTAAATTAGTTTTATGAGATTGGTTTTCTGGTATTAATTACACCCATACATGCTGACATTGTGTAAAACCCTTTAAAGGTCCAGTGTGATGGATTTAGGGGGGTATATTGGCAGAAACTGAATATAGCCTAATGTAGTAAGTATGTTTTCTTCAGTGTATGATCACCTGAAACTAACAACTGTGGTGCTTTTGTTACCTTAGAATAAGCCGTTTATATTAACATAGGGAGCAGTTCCTCGACCACAGAGTTGGCCATGTTGCACCGCCATGTTTCTACAGTAGCCCAAAACAGACAAATCAAAAGTGTAGCTTCTTCCCAGAGGCTGTGAGGCTTATGAACGCTCTGGCTTTGAGTCTGTCCTCTGCACTTTATACTGCTGCGACTGTGTGCGGCTATTGATGCACCATTACGCACTTTAACATGCTGCTTGGTTTTTAACTATGTGTTGTTTTTATTATAGGCTTTCAGCTTATTTAATTAAAGGTCTATCTTAAATATTTATTCTGTTCACTGCTGCACCTGCGTTACGAATTTCGTCCCTTCATCTTTTTAACATGTGTGAATGACAATAACTGAACCTTGAACTGGCCCTAGATTTCGCGTCACCTAATGCACATAGCAGCCTCTCTTTGACAAGCAGAATAGCATCAGAAAAACACTCATTTCTAACATCAAACTGCTCTACTCAGTGTTTCTAGTGGTTTCAATCACCAGGCCCATTTGTTTTGTGGACGGGGAGACCTCTGCAGATAATTCGGCTCCTTGTAAAAACCTCCTGAACGTCTGGATCTTAGGTTATCATATAAAAAAGGTGCGCACACATTAGCAAGTGCTGGGCCAGCCTCTTCTCACTCTGAACTCATCAAATACTGCCGTTATGTTATGTCAGTGATTTCAGCATCAGACACCAACGCAAAAAGGCACCTTTCGCTGTGGTATGATGTGGAGTTGTCAGTTTTTACGCCACCCTGGGCCTTACCATATCACCACAGAGAGGTGTGTCAGTTTGTAACACCGCTGGTAACATGTAATATAAAGAGCTGGAAAGTCCCCCAGGCCAGGTGCGAGGGGTGATAGACGGGTCCAACGAGCCTCTGACTTTTATCGAGGGCCTGCTCTTTGCTTCCTGTGTAAATGTTGAGCCAAACCATGATTTTTTTTTTCCAAACCTAACCACGTGCTTTTGTTGCACAAGGAAATAAACATAAATACGAGGTGTTTTACTTAATGTTAAATCACAAGTCTCCACCTCACCTACATCGCCTGCATTCCTGATGAGACCACTCCCTCAAGATTATAAAACTCCATCCTTCAGGCGTGTGACTCTCTTTTTCCCCTCCAAACATGCCGGGTAGAACAAAGAGAAGACTGATGTGAGTGCATATGGACTTTTCACCTTTATAAAGCTTTACTTTGTTGATCCTGTCTGTATTATTCAAAGTAAACTGATTGTTTTGTGTTGTTGTTTTAAGATTTCTAAGTTTAAACTGTTGTTAAAAGAAGAAAAAAGAGTAACACTGTAGCAGATGCATAACTGACATAAGTTAAATATCTAATTTACTAATATTATTTTTATTATTAAGCATTGTGTAGAGCGGTAACATTTTCTTTTAATATTCCTTTTTATAGATAAACTCATCTGTTAACCACCATTGAACAGTTCAACTACCTTACCTGCAATAAAATGTTGAAACGGCTCACTGGACCCTGTGTTTGAATGTGCACCACATCATCACATGTCCTGTGAGTGAGCGGCAGCATAACTATGCAGTTTTTTTCACCTACAGCGTAAGTTTATTTTGAAAGGACTGTATGTATCTAACAATCAGAAACTGTACATTTCCTGTGAAAATGGAAGTGTGTTTTGAAAAGATACAATGCCTGTAATAAGCATGAATGAACACAGCGTCTGGCACCGTCAACAAAAAACGCAAGAGGGTACCTTGAGCATCGTATGTAGATGTGAAAGTCCACTGACAAAACAGCAATATTTGACAAGTTGGGATAAAAACGTGTCTGCAGTGAGCCAAACAGCAGCAGGAAATCACTGTTTTCTAACCTGAAACTACCTACTTAGCATTTTTGCTGGGTTTATTTACTGGGTCTGTTTGTTTTGGAGAGGGAGAGACCTCCGCAGATAATGAACACAGCTGGAATCCTAACCGGGAGCTCACACTAGGCACATGGGAGATGTTTTAGATAAATTCTGAACACTGTTCCTTTAAGTGAAAAAGTGCAAAGACAAATGTTTCAAATCCATAAATCTAAGAAGCCATATTGATCTCAGTTGTTAACCATCAGGTGATCATTAACATCAAAGGCAATCTCAACATTTTAAATACTGCCCAAACTTACAACTATAAATAATATATTAATGACCTCCGTAAGTTATTTTAGACACTACATAGAACATTTAATACTGCTTGATGTATTGGATTAATATAGATTCAGGTTTATTGGCTCATAGATACACAGGGACTAACACAAGACATATGACCATATGGCACAACTAAAGTCACCTAACATCCATAATAGTTTATTGAGATACTTTTACTATAAATATTTTTTATGAGACCCGGTTACATCGTAAAAAGAACTTCCTCAGTGGAAATATAAACCTCAAAGTGAATTTCCATATGTCAAAAAGTACCTTGAAAGTGTTTTGTTTTTCTCTTACAGTATTTTTACTGCTCTGAGGTTTATTGTAAACCACAACTAGGTAAAGTACAAGTTATGATTTCCCACTTTTTATATTGTTTTTGATTGACTGTACACTGAAATAGTTTTCTCAGAACTGCATCAAGCCACAGGGGTGAGACGTTGGGGGAAAAACCTAGAACATCATCAAACAGCACCACATATCCTGGCCCTGAGAGGAGACACTACAGAAGGCTATGTTTGCTGATCACATGACACATGGATGTGAATATTAATGTAAATGTGCTCTGAAAATGGTAATTACAATCCATGTTTTTTTTTTCAGCTGTCTCCATCGTGGACATTTACAGACTGATTGTGTATTTTGAGCGAAAATTCCGACAGACACAAAGAAGTAATGGTAAGGTAATTGTGAAGTGATTATGTTGCTAATTGCAAATCAGTATGTTGCACCAATTTACCTGAGAAAACACAGTTAGCAGTCACTAATTAGTTATTGCTTTTGTGCCAGTAGCACCTTGTGCACATTAATCAGCAGAGATTTGTCGAGGAATTGCTCAGCGTGTAGACTCACAGATATTCAGGAAGTAAACATTAAACACAGGTTCATAAACATCATATCCAACAGTTTGTTTTCAGGTAACTCATTAGCAGGTAATCTTTTATTTATTCAGCCATTAATTTATTAGATCTGTTTGTGATTCGTTCAAATAGTATCTGCTCAGGTGCAATTCTTTATAAAATGTCACAGGAATTTCTTGCTTGTTTTGGATATATAAGCTAAAGCTATTCTATTCTTTAAAGCCCCAGACCTGCATTGTTTTGACCACATAAATGTAAAGAACAAAGTCACATAGATAACTACGGAGTTAGTGGCGTTTGTGTTTTTCAGCTCACTAAAATTGAAAATATAGGTTTATTTCTGCTGTATTTTCAGACACACAGGTATAAACACATCTTTAAAAGCATCAATAACTTGGAGGTGATGTGTCTAACATTAGTCCCAGGGTTATTACAGCAGACGTGTCAATCAGTTTGTCAGTGACAGCAGACAAAGACGAGGCAGGGTGATCAATTTGTTCACATTTACATATCAGATTACACCTTAAAGAAACAAAGCAAGCCTTTTTTATTTCATCAGGATCTCTTTCCTGTTTCTTTAATATTTAACACTGAAGCTCTCACTGTTATCTGCTTCCCTGGCAGTCATATCCTTCTGTCATTTTAGCCCTTTTTTAACTTTAGAATTTTTCAATACAACCTCAGATACCCTGTCATTTTTAATTTTTTGATTTCTGAGCAACCAAAGGGAGGACAAAATTAACCTTTAACCTTTAGAGGGGCTTTCTCCTCAGTGCAAGTTACACCTGCACATGTTCTTGTTTTAGCTTAATAGATTTAGAAGGACTTAAACATTTACAGGGATAGTGCAGTGGGGTTGTATGAGATACTTATCATGGTCAGTGTATTACCTACAGTAGATGGTGGTTGGCACACTCCCAGTTTGGAGAAGCAGGCTGGAGTACCGCCACAGAAGTTAAGCAATGTACAGCTGTGGACACAGGCAGCATTTTAGCCACCTCATTTGCAGTATTGGTTAAAGTGTACGCTATATTTAGAATATTGTTATACTGCTCTACCCTACGATCAGACAGCGATTTCCGACGGGGAATTCAAGCTGTGGTATTGCTTTCTTCAAAGCCAGGCTCCACTGAGAAAAACAGTAATTTAACATCACTGAACACAGGAGTGTTGGGCAGTAACGCATTACTATTAATGAGTTACTGTAATAATATGGTGGTGTGGTGGTTAGCACTCTCTGCCTCACAGCAAGAGGGTTCCTGTTTCTGTGCTGAGTTTGCATGTTCTCCCCGTGTCAGCGTGGGTTTTCTCCAGGTACTCTGGCTTCCTCCCACAGTCCAAAGACATGCAGGTTAACTGGTGACTCTAAATTGTCCGTAGGTGTGAATGTGAGTGTGAATGGTTGTCTGTCTCTGTGTCAGCCTTGTGATAGTCTGGCGACCTGTCCAGGGTGTACCCTGCCTCTCGCCCAGTGTCAGCTGAGATAGGCTCCAGCCCCCCCCGTGACCCTCAAGAGGATAAGTGGTTAGAAAATGGATGGATGTAATAATATCACTTTTTCCAGTAACGAGTAGTGTAACAAATTACAAATAAAATTTTAGTAATGATATAACAGTTACTTAAAAACCAAACAACTTGTTACAGCGTTACTTTTGTTATCACATCACTACTGACTTGAAATACAGCATCACATCAGACCCATTTCAGTAATCGTCGCGCTGCACACACACCATAGCTGCAGGTAGTCGTACTAAAACTCTTTGCACCGCAAAAAACACGTCCTCAAAAATCTACGGTCTGAAACACCTCGACTACTACAACTGATAACACAACAACGTGAAGCTCCAGGAAATACACCCCACCAAAGATGAGCCCTCCTCGGCTATAGAGGTCATCTGTAGCCCTACAATGAGTAATATATCACACTTTTAGAACAAGCCCAACACTGATGTTGATAAATCCCTCAATAAATGATTTTGTTTGTGACTATTGTGTGGCTGTGGTGTTTTACAGAGTCATTTCATATTCACCAAGGTCACACAATAACACAAAGTATCTAACTGATCAAGGCAGTGGTTGACCAGTAACCTCTGTGTTCAGTTATGTGACATTACTGTTGTTGTCAGTAGAGTCTGGTGGCTTTGATGAGAGCACAGATAGGAAATGGTGGCCATTAACAGAAAGGGCTATCTGTGTCATGGTAAAGCAGTGAAAATATTCTAAATATAGCACATGCTTACACTGATATTGATCTTTTTTATGTGGCTAAAACTTGTTTTGCTGCCCCCAATGCGCAGCAGTGCTTCGGTCAGCTCCCATAGCAGTACTCCTCCTGTCTGCTTCTCCAAACTGCGGGTGTGCCGACCACCATCTACTGTAACTAATACACTGACTATGAATAAGTGCCTCATAAAACAACACTTCAAAAGATTTGAACTGCACCTTTAAGGTTTAAGCTTTAAAACAGACCCCCAGGAAGAGGAGGAGGAGCACAGGACAAACATTTGTTGAGCAGGCTTTGTTCAGACGTTAAGTGTAATAAACTGTAAATCAATGAGATATTCAGCTCTTAGCAGTATCTTAATTTCCACATCAGGTGTTGTTGTGTTTGCCTGCTCAGAAGTACTGATTTATATGGACCCTGAATCGGGACGTCTTCCTGTGTCTCTTCAAGAGCTGTTGAGTCTGAAATATTAGGTATATGACACAGGTTGTTTACACCCATGAAAACAAGACTCACAAGAATTTCTTTTTTTTTCAATCTCAGAATTTTTTTTATTTATTTTTTGCTATTAACATTCATCCAAAAATATCTCCCTGAAATTCCTGAACAGTCTATCACAGACTTCAGCAGGAGCCCTTTGAAAATCTGTGTATAGCAGCGAATGAGCTCCTGCCTCAGTGTGTGTCTGCGTGTTAGAGAATGGCCTTTCTTACTGTAAATCTCCGGGACATTGCACGGATCTCTCCGACAGCCAAAGCCAGTCATCTTCATTCATTTGCAATGTACATCTGCCTTTGGTATGAATATGGCTGTCAGTCCCGTAAAGACCATCACAATGGAACACGCTCATTAGTATTGTGTTGCACTGTGCTTCAGCATCAAGCGCCTACCACCCTTGACTAATTTTCTGTTTGTATCGAGAAACAAAAGCTCTCCAAATCCCCCCGTGGGCTCCGGAGTGGCTTTACTGCACATCAAACTACGCCAATTACCTTTTGCATGATTAATTGGACCAATTAGAATTAGCAGAGGAAGAAAATGATTCTTGGCAAGGTGCGAAACATTAATTAGTCATAAAAAAAAAAACGTTTATTAGTGTTCAAATTTAATCTCGCAGAACACAATGGGATTAAGAGGAAAAGACAGTTAATATGTGGCGTGTTCAATCACTCTGGGCTGCAGATGGAATAATGAGTGTCACTGCTTGCATTGTGCTCCGTCACACTCACACACACACGCACACACACACACATGCAGACAGCCTCCATCGCCTACCACAGTTACTGTACTGTTAGAAAACACCCATCTTCATCCATCATACAAAGTGGCAGTTGTAACACAAACATTCCAGCTCTGATTGATGAGTCAAGACCATACAAACGACTTATACACAGTAATCCCGTACAAGATTTATGGCCTGAAGGCGATGCATTACAAATTTGCAATAACAAAATCAACAACAATAGCGGCAGGCGGCAGCACCAGCAGCTAATGGTGATTTAGCTGTGGCAGCATTTATAATGGTATGGAATGGCATCGGTAATAACAACGTTGCATTACAGTAGTTTACACACTGTGCGTGTAGCATGGGAAACGACAGCCGCAGGGCAGCTGTTTATGATGGTGAAATAACACAAGCAGGTACAGTATGGCCAGTGAGGAGTGTGTGGGTGTTTTCTCACAGTTTGAACATTCATGCAATAAAAAAAACACACACACACAGGGAGCGGCTTCACACTGAACTAAGCCCTGGCCTATAAAAGATAACTGTAATCTGCACACACACACACACACACAGACACACACACACACACACACACACACACACATACATTGTACATGGTTGTAGATTACGTGTATAAGAAAATGACTGCACACATGACTTTCTTTTACAAGTTGGTTAACAAAGTTGCTATAATGCTCTCTCTCTCTGCCTTTCTCTGTGTGTGTGTGTGTGTGTCTTTGCTTTGTTTTAGGGGAACCACCTGAACAAATAATGAAAAACTGAGAGTTAGAGGTGACACATGAAACTTAAAGAAATCACACTTCAATGTCTTTCCACATCATAAACACAATCTGACAAAGCAACAGCTTTTGTAATGAGAACGTTTGTCGGTGTATAGCCATAATAAGTTTATCAGCACAGTGTGTGTGTGGTTTTGTCACTCTTCTAATGTATAACAAAAACAAAAATGTTCTCACATGATGTTACTGCTGTGCATGTGCTGCACTGTATACGTGACTAAAACATCAGCTAGTATTGTAAAGTCTGTTTCAGTGTGTTGCCTTTTTAAGCTAATTCAGAGCAGTGAATACCTCAAATAAAAACACTAAAAGATTGGACTTTTAACTTTTAAAAGTTCTGTATGCAGCATTCAGAGCATTAACACAGCAGCAGGCGGGTATTTGCGATGTAAGGATAAAGTGAAGTAATGGTGTCCTGAGCAGAGAATAAAGTGACGCTGCCTCTGAGCTTCTCTGCTCTGTGTTGTGGTAGTTGATATGGCTGTAAAGTACACGTGAGTTCCTGTTCCTGTGTGTGTGTGTCCCAGTGGTTAGCTGATTAGCCACCACTGTGCGTGACACTCATATAGCTCATATAGTTGCCAACCCAGTCTCATTCCAGAGTTGTCGACTACTAGTGCTTGGGCAGTGACTTGCAGCGTCAGACATCAACAAAAAAAGCTGCCCTTTCACGTCACGTTATTGTATAATGGCATCTGGCGGCATCACAGGGAAACGCAGCAGGACAACAATGTAACTTAAGGCGGCGAAAGTCCAAGAAGGGCAGGTGAGAGGGGTGGTGGATGGGTTCAACAACCACCAACTTTCCTCGGGGAGGCCGCAGTTCGCTTCCTGTGTGATTGTAAAACCAAACCCTGCACTCTAAGAAATGATTCACGAGGTTCTTGGATAACGCTTGAAATAAAGAAGTTTTTTCAGCATAAAAAAATATGTTTGTCACATTAAAGTGTTTTAATGACTTGACAAGTTATTTTAAGTTTTTTTTTTTACATTTTGAGTAGGATGGAATTAAAATAAATATATTAGAAATTCTTACATAAAATAATTTGACGCATAAATATCACCACAACTTTTGGATAAATGTTAAGTTGGTTCAACTTAATTACATGTTTCAAGGTCAAAGAAAATCATGTTGGTCGTACTAATATAATTGTGTTTGTGGGATTATAAAAGTCTCATAGGACTGATTTAGTAAAGCCAGAGTTAGAGCTACTTAAAAAGTTAAATGCAAATTGTTACCTCAGTGTTACCTTAAGTTAAACCACGTGGTTATTTTGTCGAGTTTGTTCTTTTAACTAAAACCAACCACATGCTTTTGTTGCCTAAACCTAACCACCTGTGTGTTTTGGCTATATGTAAACTCGTGCATTAGTTGTTGAAGGAAATAAATGCCAATTCCCAGTGTTGTGCCAACTTAGTGTGTTTATTTTGAAACAGTCTGTATGCAAATGTAAATTTCCTGTGAAAACAGAAGTGTACTTTTCTAAAACACACAATGCAAAACAGGCTGAACTTTACACGGCGTCCAAGAACGTCAACAACCAACACACCTAGGGTACCTTGCACATCATATATCAACGTGGAAACGCCATGACCAAATGGGTGAGTATGTGTTGCGGTCACCACTGATAACACTGTCCTAATCCATGGTGGCGAAACAGCAGAATGGTGATGTTGCAAAAACATTACACCCTCTCTCTAGTTCCCCTCCAGTTAACATCGTTAGCTGTGTTAACACTGTTGCAGTTGTTCATACTCCTCATGCTGTTTGCACCCTTAGCTGCTTGCCGGCTAAGCCACCTCCATGTTGAGAGCCGTGTGCAGACTTTGAATCATATATGCTATAAATGTCACACACAGCTCCTTTAATTCTATGTGCAAAGCTCCTGTGTGGTCAGAATTGACTCTGCTGGTTTAAATGTACCAGTTTAAACTGGAGTGTGAAGGCAAAATGAGCAACCGGCCACGCCTCTCTTTCTCTGGGTTCAGACCCAGACACCGTCTCATCTACCTCAGACTTATGATCAAAAAATGTATTAAGAATTACTAAAATTTTGTCAGAGCATTTCTGTTTTTAACCAGTGCTGCATTTGTAGCACTGGTTTAGCTCATGGGATGCTACTAAGCCAATCAAACCCCCTCACCCTGCCTCCGGACAAAGAGACACCCACTGATTTTTTTGTAAGAGGTCATCAGCCATTCAGTTAATCTTTAACAATATACTGAATGTTATATGTTTTTAAAAGTAAAATCCCAACCTGAGAGGTAGCGAATAACTTGTCAAAAATGTAGTGAAGCAAAAAGCATTGATGTATAAAGCAGCATAAAATGGAAATACTCAACCTTAAAACTGTTCTAAAGCAATGTACTTAAATGTAAATGTACTCACTTGCTTTCGCCACTGATGACAACATAACTGAACATAGGTCCAGTTCAGAGTTTGCAGCAGAGTGGATCTGAGTGGTCAAATGTTATTCTTTATAAGGAAGTCACTGGAAAGCTCGCCAGCAAATCAGTTCAAAAATCTCATTCCTTTTTCTGTTTTATGTGACTTATATGAAAATCTTTTGAGCAGAAGTGATATAGTAGAGCAATAATGTCCAGCACTAATTTAATACCTTATTACCATAAGCCTGGTGCAATGCATGCATAATAAATTGTTGTATCTTTTACACGGCTCAGGCATATGGTTGGGAGACCGGATTCTCTTCAAACTGCACCAAATTTGCATGATAGGATGTGAGAGTTGGATGGATTTGGGGATTATATGAAACACAGCTTCCATTTCCAGTTCATTGTACTAAGGAGAGGTATCACATTTACACAGATGGCAAGGAACTTGGAAATGCACAGCTTCTGTGAAACACAAAATGTGCACAGGAGAGGAAAAAAAAATCACTTCAAAGACAGAATCTATACAGTTTTTTCCCTCCAAAAGAAAATGTGTCCTTTTTTTTTCGCAGCATTCTGTATTTTTTAAATGGTCTGCAGCTTTCTGCGGCTCAGATGGAGCTGATCAATGTTGTTAGTAGTCTTTAAGCCGCATGGTCGCAGTCTCACAATGTGTTTCATGGGAGGTTCTAGAGACCCTGCCAGGACAATCATGATGTCTATTATAGTTAGATCATTCTAGAGGTCAGTTCAGGGAGCATATTACTGCACGGTTGAATGGCATCACCCTGACAGTCTACAACCATCTAACTGTACTCAGACATTACAGTAGGCACTGATATGCATTGTATAAGAGCAGATAGCTGTTATGTATCTTCCTGTTAAAACATTCAAATGTAATTTAACGTCCTTGTATTCCTACTTTGTGTTCTTCAACTAGTTCAAATTCCCTAATTGTATTTTTTGCTTAAGCTACATTGCATAATGTGTTTAGCTTCCATGCTGTCAATCATCTGATTTGAAAAGGAGCGCAGTACTTAAAGCGCTGATCACCTTCTTACCGTTTAAAAAAAAAAACCTTTCTACTTTGTCATCATGGTTTATGCTTTCAAAGTACAACTTTACAGTGGAATATTTTTATCACACCATGCAAAGAGGGGCATGCAATTAAATAGCAGACACTTCAGATAGATTTTGTCGCTGGGCTTGAGGAGCATGAGTTTTACTTTCCCCAGATTTTAGTTTCATGTTAAAAAAAAAAAAAAAGGACTCACACGAATATGAAAGGTAACCTCTCTCCCACATGCTGTCAGTTTGAATCTGGTTGTTCCTGACGTCTGACTCAGTATTCAACCACAAATACCAGTGGCCAGGTAACGTTGATTTGCTGTGACGTCAGGGACAGGGGATTAGCCGTGATAATCAGCAGTGTTTTCTCCAGGTGACACTAACGTGTCTTGTTCCGCTGTAAAAGGTCAGACACACAGCGGTGGAACTAGCTGTGGTTCAATTTGTTGTTTTGTTTTCCGTCAGTATCTAACAGCCATCACTTATGCCGTCCGCTGTGCTGACAAGAGGATGTCAGAGATGGTTATTTTAATGTAACTGCAGCGACAAACTGAAAGCACATAATGTACAGAGTTTGTCTCAACATGTAATAATAATAATCTCAGGTTCAGTCCCTCTGTTCATCTATCTTTAGCTCCTTGTTTGTTTTTGCTCTTGTTTGAATTTGGAGTTTTTGACATCAAATTTTATTGAACAATGATGCACATTAATACAAGTCAGGTCAATATAAAGCAACAGTTTCTTGCAATGGCATCTTATTACAAGAAACTGTTGCACTGAGTCAGGTTCAGAGTGTAACCCTTGAACCTTTTAATGTATCAAGGGTGAGGATTTTGTTTCAACTTTGGGGAGGTGACGCATATGAAACCACACTGAATAAAGTAATGGACGTAGCCCTGACATCACCCTTTGCTTTGTTGACTTCTGTTTTAAAGCCTCAAGCAGGATTAATACTTGTGCATCAGCTCTACCTAGAGCCTACGTCGTAGACTACGCACATGGCCTGCGTCGTTGTGAGCATTTATACTTGTGCAATATGTCTGTGTCACTCTGCAGTTACAGTACACCTCCAAAACACTAGTCTAGTTTCTGTGACGTCCTGTGAAGTTAACTGATTCAAAACACACATTAAACACACATCAAACATGGCTTAATAGCAACAGTTTCAAACACAAGTACACAAATCAGCTTCACTATAACTCGCAGCATTCACAGACAAACACTTGTCTTTATCTGGACACGTTTTCCCCACAAATACAACAGGCTAATGTTTTTAGCACAAGCCTATGGCATTTTACATTTTATACATTAGCCTAATGGCTAGCGGAAATTCCCTCTTCTCATTTGAAGCCAGGGACAACAGCAACATTTAACAAAGGTAACTTGCATTACAACTCACAAGGTTCACCAACAAAACAATGTGTTATACTAAACACGTTTTTCAAACAAATATAGAATGCTAATGTTATTAGCACAAGCCTATGGCATTTTACATTGTATAAATTAGCCCGAATGAGCAGAGATTTCCTCTGCTCATATGAAGCCAGGATGAATCACACACAAGACTTAAAATGCTATTTTTGTGGAGGCTTTATTGTCTTTACAGTTTATTGTTTCTTCCTATGAAATTAAAGTAAATAAAAGCTTTGTTTCCACTGAGGGAAATGGTTTCAGCTCATAAAACTAGACAGGAGGTCTGCGTGTCTGGGGAGGTACATGCCAGGATACGGCATGGAGCCAGTGCCGTAGGTACAGTAACAGCATCAACTCAACGCAGAATTGTAAATCCCGCTTCGGGTTCGGCATTTCAGCCGTAGTCATGTTGTTTTTTTGGAGCCAGAAGTGACCATATTTGGATGAGAGGGTTGAGCGGTTGAGGAGCTAGGGGTGGATCTGACTGAGAAGCTAAGGACACCATCCACAGACAACCTGTCACCCGAAGCGTCCATGCCCTTAAATATGCACAACTTTAAGCCTTTATAAAATGTAAACTGGGTGAGTTATATAAAATTTGGCTTCATTTTTCAGCCCTGGAGGTCGCCACTGTATGAAACAAGGTTTTTTGGGGTGTCCTCAGGCAGAACATTTTGAACACCAACATTTAATTGCCTGCATTCTAGTGAATATTGATTTAGGGTTTTAATCTATAGTGTAAATGTCTTCAGTTTTGTCAACATAAAAGTCCTCTGCATCTTTTTGTTTTTCTTGGAGAGGCAAATTACTGAAGCAGACATATCCACTTCGCCCCCTGCCTGATATCTACACCTACGGTATCAACGGAGGTGAATGAAAATAAATGATTTACTTTATTATTTGATTCAATTTATACTTATATTTTATATATTTTTGTCTCCTACAGTTGTGTCTACTGTTTGCAACATATGAAACAGTGTTGTTGGGATGCTTCTACAATAAGTGAGTCTAAACCATCTGGCTGCAGTCTGCATATGAATTCGGCTAAAACATTTTTTAAAGGTGAGTTGTATCTTTTAATTACATTCCCAGATCCTAATCAAATTTGCTGGAAAGATGCATAAATTCTCAGTGCACATGTTCTGAATTGTTATTAAGAATTTAAATATAATAGATAAATGAATAAACGGGCAGTAAAACAGCAGATAATGTGCATCTTTATTTGAACCAGCTGTCTCTTGCAAGGTTTTTTTTAAACCTGACCTGAGATTCTTTGGCTGTGTCATTCTTTCAGTCTGTTGTTTTGGGCAAAGCAGCTCAAGAGTTTCCTGCAGCTAATAAAATGTTGCTTCATGATAGAGCCGCAGCGATGTTCAACACATAAACTCATGGCTAGATATTTATTCTGCAGACACTGGTCGAGCCAACACCACTGTGATACATAAATCTGCTCCATATTTGTAGCTTGTGATGGCTCCTGATCAACACTTCTTGTTCTGTGGGAAAAAACTTTTTATTTGACTTCAGTCATTCAGACTGCACTGTGGCATTGTAGCAGTTTCATTTCACGTCTCTTCTACTTGCCATATGCACTTGGGGGTGGGGGTTGGTCTCTTTACATCTGTCTTAAATTACTGTCAGTAAAGGCCACACAGACCCACCACCCAAATCATCAAATTTCAGATTCTACATATGGGTGTTAGGTCTACATAAAAATGTAGTAAAACCGCTGAGCAGTCAGGGACCATGCAGTAGTGTAAATCATGTCAGGCACATCTAAATATTCAAAACGTGCTTCTAAATTCAAGGCTGTTTTCTCCCCTTTTTTCCATCGAGACTGAACATGCGACTATCATTGTGCACAGCAGCTGACTGTGTCTCTTCCCCTGTCTGTGTCACTCTGTTTCATGTTTTATAATTATATACTTCAAGGCCAATCTAAAGCACAAAGCCCTCTAAAATTAGCTTCACTATGAGTCATCTTTGAAACCATCCTATAAAGGTTACATGATTCTCAACAGCACTGACTGCAATCAAGGCCCGTTGACTGTGATGGGGGACTTTAAACCACAGAGACCCGAGTGCTGTTCTTTCACATGCTCTCAGTCAAACTTCATCAGGTTATGTGAATGGACTCAGGTACCTTCAAGGAAATGTTGGTGGGTTAAAGTGAAGGTTTGTGAGTCAGTGAATTGTTGCATATATTACCTGACATTATTGTTATGATGTGTCGAAGATCACGGGGGAAACCATCATTCAGTAGCAATGCCTGTTTTACCCATGCTGAAAGAAAGGCTCTGTGTATGGCAGCACATCTGTCTGTTGGTCAGTTCATTCAAGCTTTAATGTCTCAACAACAGTAAAATTGATTTTGTATTGATATCTGTGGCTCCCAGAGGATGAATCCTACAGACTTTAGTGTTCCCCTGACTCTTCCTCTACTCTAGGCCTGTCTTAACATCACCTGACATCTGCGGTTTTGAGTGAAAAATGTGTCCAGTAGTTTGTTTTTGACCAAATACCTGACTTATTATTATTTCTTGTGTTTAGCAGTGATTAGAAAATGGTAATGTAGCGTGCTAAAACACTGAATTAACATGGTAAAGATGTTATACCTCCCATGCTAGCGTTAGCATTTAGCTCAAAGCACTTCTGTGCCAAAGTACAGCCTCACAGAGCAGAGTTAATATGGAGGCTCTGAATCATTGTTTTGTTGTTTGATCATTTAATTTAGGTTTTAATCAAGTTGTTGTTGTTGTTTTGTTTGTATGTTTGTTTTCAAAAATAAAAATATTTCTAAAAATACTGTTAACATGAATCCAACATATTTTTAGCAAAGAAAAACTCGCCGATTCAATTTAAAAAAATTAATATACCTGGAAACAACATTAGTCGTGTGAGGCTAACTGTTACCCACAAACCCTTGTGCAATCATGTGAGTTAGCTAGCATTACATTACTATGCGGCACTGACCCATAGTGACAAAGGGAACTATTAAGATATCATCTACATACTATCGAAGCATATGGCCCAATTAGCTCCAGTGTTATTTCCAAGTTTCATTCATTCATTTCATTCATATAGTGTAACCGCTTATCCTGTTAGAGGTCACAAGGCGGCTGGAGCCTAGAGAGGCAGGGTACACCCTGGACAGGTCACCAGACTATCACAGGGCTGACACATAGAGACAGACAACCATTCACACTCACATTCACACCTACGGACAATTTAGAGTCACCAGTTAACCTGCATGTCTTTGGACTGTGGGAGGAAGCCGGAGTACCCGGAGAAAACCCACACTGACACAGGGAGAACATGCAAACTCAGCACAGAACCAGGAACCCTCTTGCTGTGAGGCGTCAGTACTAACCACTGCACCCTCGTGCCACCCAGGTGACCTGTATTTCAAGTATACCGACGTTTTTGTGAGTCACGCCAGATCATTTTGTAAATTTGCAAGCAGGAGGCTCTGACACACCGCCCACCTCAAAGACCACTAGCTAAAATGCCATGAGAAAGACTAATGCACCTAGCAATGTTACAACTGCTGCTGACTCAGCAGCCACAGGCAAGCGCAAACGAGAGAAGATCAAAAAATGTTCCGAGAATTATCTCAAGCGCAGCCCAGTTTTACACAACAGACGTAGTCGGGGGTCACTGCTTCGTCTCTTTTTGAGCTAACGGGTCCTTGACCTGAAAAACACTGAAGACTCCTCTTGTAAACTTTTTTAAGCATGCAGCTGAGACGTTTGTTTAGAGTGACTTGAGCTGTTACAGCAGGAATACGCTCTACAGTAAAACCACAAGGAGTACATAGGAGAGGTTTAACTTGTTGTAGAGTACAGGTCTGCTACATCTGAGGGGTTGCATATGTGTCACTATTAACGCAGTGACAGGGACAGGGTGAAACAAGAGCTCATTTAAGCGTAAAAACAAGTCTCTTCATCACGTCTTGATTTGTGTATTTGCGTATATACTGTGCTATACTTTTGTTTAAAGTGGGATTATGGATTTAAACATTCACCATATGTGCTCCCTCAGCAACGACAAGCAAAACAACTGTCCTATTGAGTTTAGAGAATCAGTACTTGAAAAAATATTAATACTAGTGGGAAAGTAACGAAAGAATGGGAACACAGCCGATGATGTCAGACATGTCCCCTCACAGTACAAACACAAACAGCTTCATTAACGTTAAAAGGACAGGATTTACTTTGTCTTTGCAGCCTTAATTGTGTCGTGCAGCAAACACTTTCATTACTCTTGTTGTTTGCAGTTACACACTATTTAACACCTTTCAGAAAGTACTGTAACACCTCTCAAGCTCCTGCAACTATTGACACACTGGTGTTCACTCTCAGTACCTGTGGTTTTTATCTGTGCACCTTGCCTTTTATTTTATTGTTTCTAAAAATGATGTTCTTGCAGCAGAGAGGAGTGGAAGAAAAAAAAAATACCCTGGCTGCATGAAGGTAATTCATATGTATTATTCATCTCTGCCTCTTCCATTTATTCTTACAGTTGGCTGGAGTTGTATACGATGAAAAAGCCAGTGTACACACACTGGATGAGAGGCTGCTTGCTGCACTCTTAAGCTGTTATTCCATGTTTTGTGTTTTCAGTCCCATGTTTCTAGTACTCATACTGATATGACGATGATTCGGCTTCATGTTTTGTAGGTTTTATCTGACGTTCCAGGGGATTAATAAGATTTCTCAGATATATTATATCCCTTTCTATCAAAATGAGGACTTTGCAGTCATAATATAGGAGGCAATGCAAAGTGCTACATGATATGTTATCTTCCTCGCTGCTGTTTGAACGGTGGGTATCCTCTCTGCTCGAGCATAATGTGGTGCAAATTAGTCATTATTATAGTTATGAAACAGCAGTGGAGCATGTCCACTCGTCCTCACAGATTTACACAGAAAGGGGTTGAAATGCTGCTCCATGGTCTCTGAGCCTGTCATGGAGGAAGTCATTTTTCTGCGGCACCATTGCTTTCAGATGTGGTCAAACGGCACGGTCTGCTGATGCAAAAAAAGAACACACATTTTCTGAAAATGAAGTGTTTTGAGAGAAATGACTTGTGGGGGGAGAGTCCCTTCGTGGAGACAAGTAATATAAACTCACCGAGAGAGAGCAGTGTGGGAGATGAGAACCAGTTTCATAAAGTTTGAAGTTTTCCATCAGCGGGGACCACCAAACACAGAGCTGACAAACCACCAGTCACATAGCATGTACATTCAGAGCAAACGTTATCACTCATTAAAACTGCATCGTGTCTAAATCTCTGCTCAGGTTGTGCTTAAATGTTTCACCTCCATCGAGAAGACCTAATTATAATTTTTATGTAAAATTACTGCATGTCATTAGCCTGATAAGAGCTAAAATATTCATTTATGTTTTGTGTATTTTTAGTCGTATACATTCTGGTTTGTCGTAACAGCTGGCTTTGTGAACAATGCGATCAACAGAACGCCGAGTATTTTCGAGCCTTAAAGAGCAGCCTCTCAAGTAATAATGAGAGTGAGAAATGCAGTGCATTTAAGTGAAAACCTTGATTAATTATGTATGATTAGAGGACTCTTAAAAGCTTTGGGGAGAGAAAAGAAAGAAACTACATAAACAGAACATGAAGTCCAGAATGGCTGGATGGATACGAGATGTGAAATTGTAAATGAACCTTAAGTATACAGGTGACTGCAGAATGATGAGAGATATTGCTTCTGCATGACTGGACACAGGCTGACCGTTTGTGTACAGGTCATGTCACACTTACAAAGGTACTGTCCATTGCTTGCAAATTCTATATCAGGATTGTGTTTTGTATTTGCAGTTTACTGGAAATTAAAGTATTAACTTTTGTCCCATGTGCCAAATAAACAAGTCGTGTGATCACCATGCATACAAAAAAATTTGCATGCGTCTAAATATATGTCTTATTTGACTGCTGTTGAGATCTAACTGATATGAGTGGTGCAGTGTAAACACAGGAAAAGATAACACTGTTTACCTGGTATATTCTTGGAAGCTACATGTATGTTTTATCAAAGAATGAGTCACTGAGCAGAGGTCATTTGGAAATATCATTTCAGCTGGAAATACATCCAGTCATGCAGGTCATGCTATACACCCCCGATAACTTCTACAGACCTCTGTTGTTCCTCTTTTATTCTTCCTTTCTCTTCCCCCCCACCACCACCACCACTCTCCCTCCCTGTCAGTGGCATCGTGCATGTTTTCACCTCTAAAGTGATTGTACCTGATTTATATGACAGGCCTTTAACCCTGCGTGTGCCTGTCCATCAGCATCAGGCAGAAAACACCCAAGGGCATGTGTGAGCAGGACCAAATCTGGCTCTCTGTCATTCAGTGGCTGTAACCTCCAACTAGAATGCACTCCAACAAATCACATTTATTCCTGCACTGTTCGGATGTGAGTCAATCGCACTGCAAGGTGAGAATTGCTGCGGGTTGTGTGCATCCAAAAATATACTTCTACCTTATAGCAACAGTCTTACTGAACTGTGTATTTCTGACAAAGTATAGACACTATGTTTATGTAAATCATGGGAGCAGAGAGTTCTCTGAATGTACAATGACTTGCAGTTTTAGGCCATACCATTTAGTTTGAAGCCGCAGCCTTAGATAAGACCAGCAGAAAATGTTTGGTAATGAAAACATGAGCTTAAAATGAAAGAGGGCTTGCGTGCATGAAAACATGAATTTCTAAAATACTGTAATGAATCCAGGGACTAAGAGGAAGTAAACAGAACTGAGGGTTGTCTCCACCTGCAGTCAGCACATGGCCACAGAGGTGAGTGTATTCATGTTGTAATGGCTCCACCCACTGGTCATAAATAGTTGTACAGGCTAAAGAGGGCTTGAGAAGGGTGTCCAGCCTTAATATTATATGTTTAGTTGTCCAAAAATAATTAATAGATTTCAAAAGAAACTTAATCAGTAACAAGTTAAATAATCAATTGATTGTAGTTAGTGAACAAAATGCTGAACATTATCAGCTCCAGCTTCTTAAATATGAGGATTTGACCACTTCCTCAGTTTTAAATCATCATATATCGATTATATTTTGGTTGTGAATTGTTGGTTTGAAAATAAATAAATAAAATGGCTGAGATTTTACAAACGAGACACTCACTTGATTAAACAAAATAATGATAATAATAATAATAACAAATCTAGATAATTGTTAGCTCATATAAGAGAGAAGGAGATAAAGCACTCATGTCACTACTTACTTAAGTAAAACGATAACAAAGTGTAACTCCTTCTACCAAAGTTTTTCATCTGCAAAAGTACCAGCAAAATATTGACTGTATCAAATGTAAAAGCACTTCTTATGCACAACAGCCCCTTCCCTAAATATAGGAAGCATGTTCATGGTATAGCTGGTGAAGGTGGAGCTCATTTTACACATTTTATATACCGTTGGGGGAGTTTAATTTATTTTTTCCCTACTGTGTTTATTGAATTTTTAAGTAGAACAACATTTACAGGATCATTGCACTTGTTATATAAAATAATATATAAAAAAATATAACATGAACAGCAACAATTCAACATGTATACATATATATAGGTCATTCATCCCATCCGCTGTCAGACTATTTAACAGCAACATATAATGTAATGTAGCACTGTCTGGCCTGCTGCATTACATCCCATACTCTGTGCAATATTGCAATACGGCATCCATTAATATATTGTATATTGTATATACCCTGTAATTACTGTACATACATATTTTTTCTATTTTCTATTTTTAATCGTATTTTATTTTTAGAATTACTCTGTCACTTTTAACTTCTGACTGTGCTCTTTACTCTGACTGTGCTCTTGAGCTGCTGTGACATGCAAATTTCCCCAGTGTGGGATCAATAAAGTTTATCTTATCTTATCTTATATATATATGTAAACTAAATATGTACATACAAGTTAAATAAAAACTGACACAAGCTCAACAACACAAAAAAACAAACCAAATAAATAAAATAAGACACACAAAAAACAAACAGACAAACAAAAAACAAGAATATTTAAAAACAGAAGTTTACAGGTCAACTTGATCAAAAACAGTCCTTACCCCACTTGGCAGCCAAATTTACACAGGGCAGGCCTCTTGCATAGATATCAAAGGATGTAATCATCTGGAACTATGGGGAAATTAAGTCAGGGGAGTTTAATTTATAAAAATACATTTGAATTTATTTATTTGAGATTGTACATTGAAAAACATTGACATACGTACATATTACACAGCAATTATCATTGCATATCTGTATGTAACAAAAAAACAAAGAAAATAAGAAATTACTCATTTATTTTACCAATCTTAATTGTTTATTTACAGTCATAGAATTGTTATTTTATAGAATAGTTTGATTTACAGTTACAGAATAAGCATATATTTTGTTATAGGTACTTGTTCTGATGCTGAACAACTTCTTGTTTTTCCTTCCCGGCTTTGATGATTTCTGATCGATTTGTGAGCTTATTAACACATGTTTGCACGTCCAAATGTCCTGTAGATTTAAATTTAGTACACCTTCTCTGTATCTATATATATATATATATATATATAAGGAATAGTATCCTTAATTTAAGTTAATTTAATTTGTTCTTTGCCTGTTTCCTTTTGTTTTTAGTTAAGTACCTTTGTACTTTTACTTTTTCTTTTAAAAATAATATAAAATAATGCAAAATAATAAATTGAGACCTGAGACATTTTTGGAACTGCACTGTAAGTTGAGCATCTGTTTATAAAAACAAATCTTTGCAAAAAAAAAAAAATCAACAGCAAGCAGCAGCTTTTCTTTAAAACAAATTATTTATGCTGTTGTTAATATTTCTTTTAATTTTTATTTCAGATAATTAGTAAACAACAGTACTCCTGTTATTCTGTAGTCACCGGAAATGGATTTACTGTAGAGATTTCAAAATAGAAGTCGTTTTACTTGGCGGTCACGTGACTCCTCTGTTTACAGGCATCCGGAGAAACATGGAGGACACCGCTGGCAGTAATCCCCAATCTCTCGGATTTACAGAGAAATTAAAGTCTTGGCTGTCTTGGTCATGGACCTACGTGTGCTTCATTTGGTTCGGCATGGTGCTCATCATGATCTACGTCCTGTGGAGCCCGCTGAAACTGCAGGAAACTCTTACCTCAGGTGAATTCATGCAGCTGCTAGCTAGCTATTGTTAGCATTCGGCTATGTGGCTTTAGCTGACAGACAGCGGGAGCTGCTGCTTTGACAGTTCGTTATCTCTCTCGTACAGGCACGAATGGAGGAGACTCTCTGGTTACGTTTAGGTCGAGTTTTTACGTCTCTGCTGCCAGCTCACAGTTACATTATTATCTAAACAGCAGTGTGTGTTGTATACAGTCATACTTGGGTAGTTCATTGTTGTGCTACTTTGCTCATCATATACTGGAGATAATATATGTGGCTACATGTCACCTGCTTTACTGAACCCACCGACAATGTCTTTCCTGTTGGCATGTGGTTTATTGCGTGTTTTTTTTATTGCATGGTCACATCAGAGAACTGCACACAGGTCTGGATGCTGTATGGCTCTATACAGACTGACTGACTGTTCTTCTTCTTCTTCTTTCAGCCTCAGTGTTTCTGAACACACTGACCCCCAAGTTCTATGTGGCTCTCACAGGAACCTCCTCTCTCATCTCTGGACTCATCCTTGTGAGTTATCGCCTCACTTATTCTACACACTGTAGAATACATGTTAAACAGTCACCCCACCCTGCAAAATTATACCTGCTCACAGACCACCTGCGAAGATGAAACCTCATCTTCAATTCTTATTCAGGAGTCAAAGATGAGACACACAGGGGTGGAGGTCGAGTTAAAGGGGAGCGTCACTATTAAATGAAAGGCTGTGAGGGAAAAAAATGCTTGTACATCCAGTGAAGTGGTTTATTTACTCCTTCACTCAATTACATTTTTCCTTCAAACTTGAAATGATACTTGTAATAGGGCGGCACGGTGAAGCAGTGGTTAGCATTGTTGCCTCACAGCAAGAGGGTTCCTGGTTTGACTCCACCAGGGTGAGGGAGCCCCACTGTGCAGAGTTTGCATGTTCTCCACGTGTCAGCGCTGGTTTTCTCTGGGTACTCCAGCCTCCTCCCACAGTCCAAAGACATGCAGGTTAATTGGTGACTCTAAATTGTCCGTAGGTGTGAATGTGAGTGTGAATGGTTGTCTGTTTCTATGTGTCAGCCCTGTGATAGTCTGGCGACCTGTCCAGAGTGTACCCTGCCTCTCACCCAGTGTCAGCTGGGATAGGCTCCAGCACACCTGCGACCCTCAAGAGGATAAGTGGTTATGGTAAATGAATGACTGAATGAAATTTATGTCTGTGATTTTGTAATAATACATTGTTGTCAATTGTGTCTGAATTTTCAGAATTTCTGAATTTATTCATTCTTTTTCCATAGCCTCTTATCCTGTTAGGGGTCGTGGGGGGGCTGGAGTCCCAGGGTCAGAGGCAGGGTACACCCTGCACAGGTCACCAGACTATCACAGGGCTGACACATAGAGACAGACAACCATTCACACTCACATTCACACCTACAGACAATTTAGAGTCACCAGTTAACCTGCAAGTCTTTGGACTGTGGGAGGAAGCTGGAGTACCCAGAGAAAACCCACGGTGATATGGGGAAAACTATGGGGTTCAACCCCAGGGTGGAAGAAAAAAACTAGGAACCCTCTTGCTGTGAGGTGACAATGCTAACCACTGCCCCACTGTGCTGCCATATGCAGACAGATAAATGGCATGTCATGTAAAAGATAGACAGAGCTTTTGACAGGGAAGAAAATAAAATGATGGTACTCACCAAACAAGAAATGTCAGCTCACTACTCACATTACAGTGACGGAGCTGTGTTAAATTATTTTTGCAGCTTTCAAAGGGGCGGCATGACAGAAACATTTAGGAACCACTGGTCTACTGATGTAACCGAGTAATGAGTGATGATTGATTTCTTAACTTTTTAAAAATGTGCCCAACCCTCATGAGTTTTCAAGACACCATTACAGTATTGATACTGTGATCAGTCCAAAATAAATGTCATCTTACTGCTCAATCCCCGATCATAATACTCTAACATCATTTAAATTAACATCATTCTCAATTCCACCTATGTTACACAACAAACAAAGTCTGTTCTCCTCTGGAGTGGCATTTAATCTATTGGTCTCTAGGGCTAATGGTGATGTTCCTGAGTGTAACTGTGCACGTAGGGATCTTTGTCTTTTGTTCTAAGTATACTCAGGTTCTACACTTTTGCTTCTCTTTATGAGACAGTAAGTTTTGGTTTATACCATATATCAACAGACAATTTTTCTCTACCCATGAGAAACATTTTGCTCCAAACCTCCTGAGCATCACAGAGTCACCTGCTCTGGAAATTAAATGACAAATCATTCAAATAATATAGTAATATTTGTCCTTTGTCACCGTGTGTTTTCTCACCGCAGATATTTGAGTGGTGGTATTTTCGTAAATACGGGACCTCATTCATTGAACAAGTATCAGTGAGCCACCTGCGTCCTCTTCTGGGTGGAGTGGAGAGCAGCTCCACGACTGGTCTGTTTGCATCAGTGAATGGAGAGGCAGAGCCCAGGCCCAGTGTTTCAGGTAAATGTGTAAAGAATGCAAACTCTAACAGCAATACTACCTGTCATACTAGTAGCACTAATAATGATATCTTCCCTTTGGTAGAGTGTAAGGTCTGGAGGAATCCTTTGAATCTGTTCAGAGGAGCAGAATACAACAGGTATGTGAAATGGATCACAATGTTAAAATATTATTAAAGATGCAAACAGTGTTCTTGGTGCAAGAAAATGTGTTTAATTTCATTTAATTCATTGTGGAGTTTGTGGAGTTGTAGCAGTTTATATTATACTCTTTACACCACAGGTACACCTGGGTGACAGGGAAGGAGCCTTTGACATACTATGATATGAACCTGTCGGCCCAAGACCATCAGACCTTCTTCACAGGAGACACTCCGCAGTTAAGACCTGAAGATGCTGGTGAGTTTTAATCATACACAGACTAAAATTCCCAGTTCAGTAAAACAGCAATGTGACATGTCTTTGTCTTTACGACTGTATAAGCAAAAGACTGATAGCATAATTTCTTTGGGATAGATTTCACTGGTTCTCTTTTGATGTTCAGGCAGAGTTTGTTCTTGTTTTTTGGTGTTGTCGCCGTCGTTGTGGTGCTTTTGGCGTGGACGCACACAATTAAATATGTCTGTAAGGTCACATCTATAATAAGCTTGCGTTCCTCATCTCATTACAGTGATGCAGAAAGCCTGGAGAGAGAGAAATCCTCAAGCCAGGATCAGAGCAGCTTACCAGGCCATAGAAATGAACCATGAGTGAGTCCTTCTCTTACTCAGTTACTAATATCGTCCCAAATACTGTGACAATAAACACTTTATCTTTCAGGAAGCATTTAGTGTTATAGTGCAGCTAAAATGGGAATACTACAAGTAAGTTTCTGTGATTGTGCTTGCGTCATTTAAAGAGCAGAAATACATTAATAAAATTATATTATGGTCTTTTTATGGGTGCTTTCGTACTCAAATTATTGCCTTGATTGTGTTGTGTTTTTGATATAAAAATCTGTCCCTTTGTGTCTTCTGTGTGTGTGCAGATGTGCTGCAGCTTATGTGCTCCTAGCAGAGGAAGAAGCCACAACCATCACAGAAGCTGAACGCCTCTTCAAAAAAGCACTAAGTATTGGTGAGAATGGATTTGAATGTACATTGAAACATGGGTGTTTTTCAACATGGCTCCTTTTTTCTCATGTATTTGTGTATGAGTGACGAATTAGAGTAACACATTTTGAAATTTGTCCAGTATGGAGCAAGAGTGCTGCAGCTGTAAAACAGGCTGTGATGTCATCTTTGGGGTAGTAGCACCCTGTCAATATACGTCCACTAAGGGTGCTTTCACACCTGCCCTCCATTGTGACATTAGAAAGTGTCACATTTATCTTGCGAGTGTACTCTTCTTCAACGTTTTGTTTACTTCCTGGATTCTTCCCACATGGAAATTCTGACCAATCAAGGGCAGCTTTCTCACACAAGGTATTTGATCTGGTCCGCTTGTAAATGCTGCCGTGAGAACATGAACCAACTCTAGGCAATTATACAACTTTGGAACAATATTAGTCCCTGATTCAGACCAAAGCAAGACAACTCTAGGTCTGAAAGCACCCTAAAAGTGCTTTTCACTCAATCCTGTCTGTCTGTTATTGTCTTCCTGCAACAACTCAACCTGTCACATTAACAAACAGACTGTATCAAGCAAAAGGTAAAGAAAAAAAGTTTCATTTATTTGTCAGGCATGTATAAGAACAACCTGAGTCTGTCAGTGGCAAAAACAAATATTTGAGTGGACAAACATTGACAGTGACCTTTTGACCTTAAGGTTACATCACAGCCCATTTAGCTGCTGCAGCGCTTTTGCTCAGTACGTGACTAATTTCAAAAATTAATGTTTCCATTATTCACTGAGAGACAAACACATTCACCAGCCCCCCCCTTAAGTACTTATCCACTGTAAAGCAGGAGACACAGCAGCAGGAAGATATTTATCTAGTTAAGAAGTAACTACACCAGGGGTTGGCAACCTGCGGCTCCAGAGCACATGTGGCTCTCTGTCCCCTCTACAGTGGCTCCCTGTGGGTTTGTCAGAACAACAACAACAAAAAAGGAAAGAAATAACTGTTATTTTGTAGCCTTTGTATTTTCATACATCATTGTTCTGGACCTAAAGTGAATTTACACTCTCCCATTCTAAAAATGTGTAACCTATACATTTATAAAAAATGTTTAACCTTTCTTCAACTAATATGAGCGTCATCTGTTTACGACCTGGCGTCTTTTCCTCTAAATGTTGCCAAACCTGAATGGCAGTGACTTGTCTTGAGTCTCCCTCGCTAGGCTAACTATGGATGCCAAATTCAAAAGAGGAAAACAGAGAATTAAATAGTGTGCGGACAGACATGTTGCCTTTAACCGCCAACATTACAAGGTTAAAGTAGCAAATAATCATGAATAGCCCGCTGCAGAGGAGCCACCTTGTGGTAAAGGATATTAATTTTAGATACCTTCATTATAAGGCTCAGATATGCTTTGCTCTTATAATAGTAAACTTTGGCAACTCCTGAGCTACACCCACTTTTAATCCTGCTTCTGCAACATGCTCTGCCACACCCTGTGCAGTGCAGCACTTCAGAATGCACTATTGAGTAACTCCACATCACAGGTAATGGTTATAAATAGAATAGACCACATATGTCCATACCTAGATGTTATAAAGGACGTAGTTACAGGTACAATATTCCATCAATGCATCACTGCTTTTCCTCTGCACAAGACCACAAGATGTATGAAGTTGTGTCAGTTACACAGCTCTGTCCACGTTATTCATATTTTAAATTTCTATGGACTGACAAGTGTTTTGTTTATTAAATGTCTCCTATTTTCTGTTCGCCATCCACAGCTGGAAAAGATATCAACTTACTGGTGTACATTAAACGCAGACTGGCAATGTGTGCACGCAAACTGGGACGGATTAAAGAAGCAGTGAAAATGATGAGAGATGTGAGTTTTTATCAAAAACCTTGTCAGAGTTGCACCTCACAGTGCTCACTGCTGCTATAGAGTGTGAATGTCAAATTACTCATTCAACTGAGGCAACATGTTCACTGTATTTGAAACAATTGCAGCACAGTATTACTAAGTTATTATATTGTTAATGTGTGATATTTTCTCTCGTCTCAGTTAATGAAGGAGTTTCCACTGTTGGGAATGTTAAATATACACGAAAACCTCTTGGAGGCACTTCTAGAGCTTCAGGCATACGCTGATGTCCAAGCAGTCCTCGCCAAATATGATGGTAAGACTGAAGAACGTGAAAAAATGACACTTTTTAAAGTCATCATATTACATTTGGACAAAAATTAGCTCAGTGCCTTTAAATCAGCCTTGAAAATGTATGACATATGTCACATTCTTCTGTCATTGTAGACATCAGTTTGCCAAAATCAGCCACTATATGCTACACATCTGCACTGTTGAAAGCACGGGCTGTATCAGATAAGTATGTGTCTCTGTGGTTTATAGAGTTTTAAATATCTTTTAAACCTAGAATAGTAGTATCTCTTAAAGGGACAGTTTGCCCCCCAATTAAAAATGTATATTTTTCCTCCTAAATGTAGTGCCGTCTATCAGTCGAGATTGTTTTGGTGTGAGTGTTGGAGATATCGGCTGTAGAGATGTCTGCCTTCTTTCTAATATAATGGAGCTAGATGGCACTCAGCTTGTGGTGCTCAAAGCCCCAAAAAATGTATTTTGAAAAACTCAACAGCAATGTCTCTTTCCAGAAATCATGACCTGGTTACTCAAGATAATCCACAGACCTTGTTGTGAGCAGTTTCATGTTGGAACTATTTTCTCTCTACTGACCTACACCTGACAACCATTATCAACACGCAGTAGGAAATGTGTTTCTACTCATGGACAAGAGACTCGTGCTCGTGACAGCGAGAGATGTAAACATTAATGGCGTCCTCCTTAGCTGAGCTGTGACGTTAGCTAGCTCAGTGGTGCGAGGTGAGCTAGCAGTAGATGCACACTTCTTCCTGGGTGGTGATTCGGTTGGCGGCTGTAAAAATAAAATAGTTCCTTCATGAAACTGCTCACAACAAGGCCTGTGGATTATCTTGAGTAACCAGGTCATGATTTCTCGAAAGAGACATTGCTGTTGAGTTTTTCTAGTGCCATCTAGTTCCATTATATTAGAGAGACATCTCTATCCAACACTCAGCAACTCACACCAAAACAATTTAGATTGATAAATAGCACAACAGGTAAGAGGACAAATATGTTGTTTTTTTATTTGAGGGTGAACTGTGCCTTTGAAACCTGTTTTACATGTTAAATAATGATGTGAGCAGCTGCAGTGTGTCATATAAGTGTTTTGTCTCAGGTTCTCTCCAGAGGCCGCGTCACGGCGAGGGCTAAGCACAGCAGAGATGAATGCTGTGGAGGCCATACACAGAGCTGTTGAGTTCAATCCACATGTGCCAAAGGTCAGTCATTAGACTAATGAGTGTCACACAGACTCTAATGATTGTGAGCCACGAAAAACCATTGATCCCTTAATGATATTATGTAGTGCTGTTGTGCTTGTTTCTGTTCCACAATTGTCCAGATAATTTTTGATTTAGGTCTGTGTTTGGGCTGCTTTTAATGAAATTTATTCGCTTAAGTATATTTTCATCCATCCAAGTGATCTCAGAACCCATGGCTATCATTCTGATGACGATTTAAGCTGAAAACACATCAGCGCCACCACGGTGCGGCACTTCATGTGACCCACATTGCCTCTAGCACACCGAACATGTCGCGCTGCAGCTCATTAATAGACGACCACAGAAAGTTATTTCTACCTTTACTGAAAGATCTATACTTCCTCCATTTCTGCGTTAGCTTAAAACAATGTGTGGAGAGCCCCTAATTAAACCCTGATCTCCAGAGCTGTGACTCACAAGGCAATAACTTTTGACCACTGACTTTATAATGACGGGACTGTGAGGCGTTCGGCTCTCCTCATCCTTTCTTCGTCACATAGGAGACAGCAACAGAAACAGAGTTCTCTTTGCATTCATGGTCAAGAGAGGAGTGAAGCTGCCGTAGGTGTCGAGAAAAAGAGCTGCTACGGGAGCAGAGATTGAGTGGGGCAAAAATGCGTTTAATTCCAGGGGCGGTGAGGCTGGAAATAGTTGGAAAACATATATCTGCAAATTAATGCTGTTAAGCTCATAAAAACAAAACAAAAAAATCAAATAAAAAGCTTTATTGTCGTCAGGTGATAACTGGCTGGTTCCAAGATTTTAACCACATTATTTCTGTATTCAGTTCGATCATGAGATCACACATGTCTGCCATGGGTAAAGGTGACACCCAGAACAAAATGGTAAACTAGACAGACAGGTAAACATTCAGTCAGACAATTGTAGGTGAGTTATGACAGCAGTAACAGGTGGTGCCACTTACAAATAGTCTTCATACCAGACATGCTTTATACTGGCTCACCAGCAGGTGTCAGTGTTGCATTTATCACACATGACATGTCACTTTCAGACCCTAAAGCTTGGTTTGTATATACATTTGTCTATTCTTTCTCTGTATCAGTGAATTGGGTGACTGTAGTATTTAGTATTAATTATTTTAATACAAATGAATGGGACGCTGTTGTATTTTTATTGGGCACATTTGCCCTAATCACCCCTACTGTTACATGACTATTTTTGGAATCATACATGCATCTAGTGTTTTTACAGGTAGTTTAGTTTGAATTGTACATTTGAGCCTTAAGGAAAACTGTAAACATCTAACAGATTGGTCACAATTTTGCATACTAAGCGAGCAGCTCCAGTTGAATCAGGGAGAACATGGGCCTACCACTGGATATGTCTCTGGCCTCTCCCATCAGTTCCCACAGGATTAGATGTCACACACGCACACACAGAGTCATACACAACTAGTTGCAGCGGAGTTTTATCTCAGTTTAGCCTTTGTAGTGTGGTGTTGTTTCATCTCACGGCCTCCTTCTCTGAGAGAAAGAGAATCAGTGTGTTTGTGTGAGTGTGTGTGGGAAGGGGGGGGAGCAGAGGTGTCAGCCAGCACTTTGATCCAGCCTTTGATTTTAAAGTGAGGGCCCTCATTTTCAATGACTTTCCAACTGCACTGTGCCCAGAGGCAGCCGTCCTCTCTCCTCTCATCACGTACCCTCATCCTGTTTCTTATCCTCTCATGTTCCCTCATCTCCCTCTCATCCCCTGTTTGAGCCAAACACAGAGTCTGATGTTGGTCACCACTGCCAGCTGAAGGAAATTTGTAACACACCTTTCACAGAGGATTATCGGGAGGCTCGTCTTTCAGTATTTGACTGGCATGTGGTCCTTACTCAGGCCTCATAACAGAGTTGTGTTACGATTCTGACTCGCTGCATGTGAAAATGTAACAGTGGGGAAAGAGGCGGGGGTGTTGCTTTGTGTTGTCTAGGATGATGAGTGCACCTGTGGCTGTGGCCTCTGTAGACACAGGCTGGCCTGTTGCCCCCTTAAGTAGGATCTGCAAAGGGCTTTTTGTCCAGAAGTTTCCAAGTGGCTAATTCTGTGCTCTTTTGTAGATTTCCTACATTTCATATAGTTTCCTGAATAGTGTAGAAATGTGTGCAAGGTGTTGTAGTTAAAAGTATCTGATGCAGTTGACGGTTACTGTTGTTAAAGAGCATATCCAGAGAAAGTCAAAAATGGAAAGCCAACCCCAGATTCAGTGTCATTTTGGAGCAAGCTTTGTCCACTTGATGTTTCACCTCACTATATTTTTACGGCGCTGTGTCCGCTAATTTCATAGCTTCCTAGTGGATGCATGCTGCTTACAGTCTGGCACCTGGTTGCTACCTTTTTTTTTTTTTAAGTCCGGACCTCACCTTACGTCAACATTGCAAAATAGGAAGAAAATAATAAAATACAGACAGAGGGCGGAGCCTCTGCAGATAAGTACAGCACCACACACTTAAAGTGGATCATAAGTGATGATTGAGAAGGATTACTTTTGTCTAAGTCTATATTTTTTAGGAAAATCCTTCATTGTACCTTTAAGAAAGTCATCAGTTGAATGAATGACATCATCATGAATGGTGTTGACTATTGAAAAATTTTAGTAGTGATTAATCTATTTGTCATTTCAGTACTGTATCGAGACAAAAGTGTCACATTTTTTACACTACTTAATATCTGAAGTGTTTTTTTCCCAATCACCAGAATAAATGTTTGTGTTTCAAATGTTTTTTTGAGCATGATAATAATAATAATAATGATAATACATCTTATTTAAAAAGGTGCCTTTCAAAACACCCAAGGTCCCTGTACAGAGCATAAAATAACATACAGAGCAAGATACATAAACACACATATTTTGCTGCATTAAAATCAGTCACGCTGTTAAAAAAAAGGGGGTGGTGGTGCAGAGGGTACAGTCAGTGTTTAAGTCCAACATCCATGACATATAATCATATAAACGAGCAAGTACTGTATCTCAATACACATGCATGTTGTTGGATCGTAATATGCTCTTTTTCCTTTTCTCTGAACATAAGCACTCTAAACAGTAATAACCGAGAAGACACATACACGTCTACATACATACACACAGCATACGCATGCATACATACTCAAACAATAAGATGAAAATAAAAATACAATTAAAAAAATAATAATAAATAAAAAAGGACAACCCTCACCCCATCAACCCTGCCCTCCTGCCGCAATGCCTATTTTAGGTCCAGAGTAAATGTTGGCAGCGTACATCACTGCAAAATACGGATATGTTACATTTGTGTGTTATTGTGTAGCGAACATTTTTTGGCTTCAACAACACTGTGGTTAATGTGTGGTTATGCTTAGGCACAAAAACCACATGGTTTGGCTTAAAATGCCCAGTTTTGGCAGCGCAATCACGGCTTGCTGAAAAGAACCACCTGCTTTTGTTGTTTATTGGTCTCAAATAGTGGTCTGCAGCTTGGCAGGTATCTTGCCTTGTCACACCATCCACCATCCACCATCCATCATCCCCTACACCTCTGGATGACAAAATCAGCTCATGTATATGCAATCAATACTTTGTCTATTAAGATGATTCATATGAAATGGATAGAAAGCGTAACATATTTGTGGTTTCTAGAGATGTACAATGCCAACAGTGCCTTTGGTGACTGTACTATCCATCCATCCATCCATCCATTTTCTAACCGCTTATCCTCTTGAGGGTCGCGGGGGGGCTGGAGCCTATCCCAGCTGACACTGGGTGAGAGGCGGGGCACACCCTGGACAGGTCGCCAGACTATCACAGGGCTGACACATAGAGACAGACAACCATTCACACTCACATTCACACCTACGGTCAATTTAGAGTCACCACTTAACCTGCATGTCTTTGGACTGTGGGAGGAAGCTGGAGTACCCGGAGAAAACCCACGCTGACACGAGGAGAACATGCAAACTCCGCACAGAAGGGTTTCCACACCCGGGATCGAACTAGGAACCCTCTTGCTGTGAGGCGAGAGTGCTAACCACCACACCACCGTGCCGCCCTGTGACTGTACTAGATGACAACTAATGATTAAACGACAGTAATTAATATTTAATATAGTGTAATCTCTGTCAATGTAAGGCGACAGGAGTAACGAAGCTTGTGTTTGCTCATGTTGCTATACAGAAGCCATACCAGATACCAGTGTTTCACTGAACTGCAGCAAGCAGAGTAGAGCTGCTTCGATAAATCTGAGCCTGTGTGGATTTTTTTAAATTTCTCAACCATCATATTCAGTGCACCAGTTGTCCGTGGTGACCTAAAATTTAGAGGAATCGAAGCTTGTGAATAGAAGGTTGCTTCTTTTGGCTCCTGTATCAGAGGGATAAATCTGTGTATAGAAAGCAAGACCTTTGACCCCCAGACGGAGCTTACACTGTGCAGCTACCAGGTGTGAATGTGTGTGTCTGTGTGAGTGTAAACAGCATTTTGTAACAAGTTAAGGTTGAAAAAAAGGAAAGAAAAGAAAAACCCAGTGTACAAGTAATGAAGGAGCACTGTTAGGTCAAGCATTAAGCGTGTGGGTGTTTTATCAAGCATGCCAAGGAGATTATACATGAGTATCATACAAGGCTACATCACATGAGCTCATTCAAACTGCTCAGAAAGCTAACCCACACACACTAAACCCACATCCACATCCACACACACGTGCTCCAGTCTCAGTCTGTTTCATGGCACACCGCCCTCCACCCACACGACCCTTTTCCCTTTCCCTCACCAGCTCTCCATTTTGCCCCTATTTACCTCCCCCTCCCCTTTGCTCCCCTCTATTTTCCTCTCCTCCTCATCTTCTTGTCCTTCTCTATTTATCCTCCTCCTCCTCCACCCTTTTCTCCGTCTGTCTGTCCATTCCAATCAGCCTCTCTACCAGCCAGTGGTTAAAAAACTGACAGCTTGTCGGATGCTCGTACAGCTGATCAAGTGCTCCTGCTATCTAAATCTGTTGTACATTTACATTTACCACCACTTTGGTCCGTACGCGTTCATTTCGAAGCAGCCTGGCTGACCCGATCCCATCTACCTTACTAGTTTGCTCCACTTTGGAAGGCGCTTTCTCATCTCACCCCATTCTGGTTGACGTGTTCCCATCCAGATGGCCTGTCAAGGCTTAGATATGTAGACCTTTGCTTAGTTTACCTCTGAAATTGGCTTTTTGGTTTGTAAATTGAGACAGAGCAGCAGTGCTGGGGTTGCTCTGAATTAAGATGGATGAGGTTTGATTCCGACGAGGCAGAGGGGGTAGTTAGGATTTGCCCCATCCCAGACCATTTTGGAATAAACACTGTGAGTTTTCCACTGTCCTCAATAGAGGTTGGAGTAGCTAGTAGAGGCAGTAGCTGACTGTATGGAATTTTAAATCTGCGACACCTGTTTGTCTTTATGTTCTCCCACCGTACATGTGTATGTTTGTCCGAGCCTTATAGATGTTATTGTTCCCTCTGTGTCCCATTGTGAGAAGCAAAGTGCTGCAGATTAGAATCAGAAGGCAGCTTATGAGTTATGCTCTGGGCGTATGACTGCCCAGGGATAAAAGGAGAACACATGAAACTCAATCCCTTCATCAAAGAGGCGACAGGGAGTGGAGAAGCGGACCGAAGAACGAGAGGCGGGGGGGGGGTAGAAATATGTGTAAAACTGTAAAATATCCAAGTATAACCCAAAATAAGACATTGGCTGGCTTACAGATTGTTACAGTGATCAAATCTGAAGTTTAAGATTGGGCCCCAAATGAAGCTCCTTCTCGTCATGTGTTTCTAGTCAAGTGTAAAATGAATGTATGTTTTTTTATCAGTTACTGTGGTCGTGTTCTGCAACTGAGAAGTGGTAGGTTTCCTCTTGAGCTGGCTGGCTGGCTGGCTGCCTCGACGCTGGTGCCGGGGGAGAAGAGGATGGTGAAAGGTTTGTGCTCAGAAGAAAGGAGACCGGAATGGTGAGGAGGATGCAGGCGGACAGTCAGATGTCTTTGGCTGGAGCAGACAGAGCTGATTTAAGCAAGTCAGACAGGATAAGTGAGAAGGTCAAACAAGCAGCTTCTGGTTGTCTCCTAGCTGCCGATCCTTGTAATGACTACAGAGGATGTTCAGTTAAAAGAGGAGAGGCGAGAAGACAGGACATACTCTGGGAATGGTTGAATGAAGTGAGGAGAAGGGTTTACACCTGTTGGGTGGTTGCTTGCTTGATTGAGCCTTTACCCATGAGGGTGGAGAGATTCAGGAGGTGAGGGGTGAGGTGGGCCTGACTAACTGTCTGTATAGAGCATGATACACATAAATATATTATGAATATGGTCATAAATCAGCAATGAGGTAGAGAAAGCAGAGTGATGACACTGACATGATTGATATTGCTAAATAAATGAGACAGATAATCAGTCTGAGTCCTGGGACTAGGAATGCACTGATCTGATACTGATATGGGATGCAGACCGGCCAATCATAATGTAGCATCAGGCCGGCTCAGACCAGGGTCCGACAACAACACAGCTGTGCCCCATCGTTTCAGCTTTCCTTCATTTTCAGGCTGGTTTTGTGGATTTGGAGCTAAATGTTGTGCCTGGGGCACGTCGTGTATTAATGATACTCGTTACCTGGAGAGGTTGGAAAAAGATATACGTTTCTTCCCTGTTCCAAAACCAAAATCAAACCCTGAAAAGTGTAGTGCTGCTTTTGCTTTGTAATGATTATAACAGTGAAACAAAGACCGACCCTGCTGTACAGGAACCAGTGAAGGGAAGCAGGGACGCTTTGGTGATACTCAACATTGTTTGACTTCCCCCAGAGATCCCCACCTGTCCGACGGTGGAGGTTCGGGTGCTGGTAGTGGAACGGAGGCAAAGCCAAACAACGTTCATCTGCACACACTGCGATGCCACACAGCTGGTTCAATATCAGCAAAGTTTCCCTTTATATTCATTGTCTTCTGTGTGGATCAGCAGTGATGTGGTGGTTCACTTTTACACTGTGATCTGTAGCCTATAGTTGGGCTTTAGCTTCTAACTATCTTTGTCTTTTTAACCTGTTGTTGCTGCTGAGTCAGTTTGACATCCTGGATATATCCTTCAAACACAGACTGTAGACCCCTCTGTCTGCTTCTCTCTGGAATCACTGTTTCATTTCTCCAAAAATAAGATAATATTTCTTCAGTTAGTTACAGTGTGGGCTCCATGCTTACTCTGACAGCTTGTCGGACCATCACAAAGGAGCGGGGCTTAGCGAAAGGTCAATTTGTTGCTGCATTTAGAAGAGTTGCTTATTTTAATAATTAATAACAATTGTTACATTGTTTGTTTTACGAAGTCCTGATGTTGCCTTACACATTAAAGAATGATCCTAGTCACTTCCACAAAGCGAGCCATACAGCTTATTAATCAAACACTGGATCGGATCAGTACTCCGTATAGGTCATACCTAAAGCTCAGGTATGGCTATCATATCAGAACTGAAAAAGTCGAATCAATGTACCTCTACCTGGAACACAGGATCCAGGCTCATATCTTGCAAGCTGAAGGAGCATGAAAGAGGGCTTGGAGAGAGACAGGGACGAGCCAGGTCAAAGAGCCTGGGCAGGCTGTGATCATGAGGGCGAGGGTGTAGAAAGAGGGGTAAGGCAGGGGGAGATGGGTGAAGCAGCATGGTCTGGCTGGATGGATGGCTGGCTGGCTGGTTGGCTGGCTGAGCCTGTGACCATGGAAGGGATTAGACAGGATTAGCTGTGGGGTAACCTTCCCAAAGTGTCAGTCTGAGATCCAGAGCGCTGTGAAGCTGGCCGCCTGGGAATCCAGCCCAGGGGGCCCCAGTCCAGCACATGGGCTTTGTTTAACACAGACCCCTGCCACACTGGGCACCACAGACATAAAGTATGTAGAGTGGCATGTGCATCAAAGTCAGTGTACACCTATTATTGACCTGTCTGTGAACAGAGCTGAGCACTTATTGAAAATATATACTGTTACATGTTGTTACAGGATGTCTGCAGGTCATTAAATAGTCTTAAAACGTCTTAAATTTTATAAATATTAGGCCTTAAAAGTAATGAAATTGGAAGTTGTGATGTCTTAATAGCGACAGTTTTTAAAATCATATTTCATTTATCCATCTTCTGTGCTCTTCAGTGTGAAAGTCCACATTTTGGATGTTACAATTTATACTGGTACAAAATGTTAATTAATCTAACTGAATTTTACAACCATATCGACACATAATACATAAAAGCTACTACTTACCTTTATACTTGCATGCAATGCCTGAATGAGAAAATCATGATTTGTCAAAAAAACGGTCAGAAAATTGGTTAAAATTGATCTTAAAAAGTGTTAAATTTAATCGTCTGATACCCGTAGACACCCTGTGTAGTTTCAGAAAGCATACCTGTTCTATGTGTTGTAACTCTGGGGTCTGGGTCTTTGTCAGCACGGTGAACTGACTGACTCACTGGGACAAACTTACACAGTAGGGGGAAGAGAGGAGGGGTGAGCGGGGGGATGTTACACATTCATGGAATGAGTGTACTGTACTGTAACAATAACACACACTCAGAGAGCTTTGGAAAGCTTTTCCCTCCCACCTTGAACAATTGCAAAATAAGGCTGTCAACAAATACCTCACATGAAGAAAATATGTTTTCAGTCTGCGGGGACGTAGCCACAGGGAATTGCACAATGGAATAGAATAAGTGAAGTGCTGACTGAGAAACACGGGAGAAGATGTGAATGAAACCATTAAAGCTGCATGAAATGGTTTATGACCACAAGGGGGCAGACCTTTTTTTAAACCAAACTTACATCAGCAGAATTTAGGATGACAGTTGCCTACTTTGTATCCAACTCAAACAAGACAACATCCCATTTGAGATGTCTCTGTCTCACCACCTGTTGGACAGAAGAATGTAAATATTCATGGGTGATTTAGTTGTGGTTTGGTTTCCCCAATGGGACGTGAGGCTTCAGTGAGCTCATTCGATTGCATCCGATCCTTGGCAGCATGTTGCACCTCTCCCTATGACAGGTTCATCTTTTCCAACTCCAGTGTCACAGTTCTGCACCAGGTGGTTTTGGGCCTTCTGGGTTTTCTTTTGCCTCATGGTGTCCATCTTAACGTGCTGTTCCATTCTGAGCACATGACCTAGCCATCTCAAATGTCCATTTGTGATTTTCTTGGTGATGCTCCGGCTACCTGTTTTCTTGTACAGTTGAAGGTTGGAGATTTTGTTTGGCCAGAAGATGTTGCATATTTGTCTGAGGCATCCATTGTGAAAGGCTTCTACTCTCATCATGTCTGTTTTGACCACTCTCTGAACCGTACAGTAGAACAGATAGGACATTGCTGTTAAAGAGCATCTTTGTTTTAAGGATGTATTGCTTGGATCTTCAGGAGCTGGAACAAGGCAACCTGAGCCTTTCCCAGCCTGCTTTGATGTCTTCTTGATCCCACTGTCTCACCGATGAGGTTGCCCAGGTAGATAAGGTCTTCCACAGACTGAAATGGGGTTGTGTGGGTGGTGTTTACACACGTCACTTTTGTTTTTGAGGTGTTGATGTTGAGTCCAACCTGCCTGGCAAAGTTACTGAGCCTGTCAGTTGTAGCCTGCATGTTGGTGTGGTTGGTTGAACGGAGTGCGAGATCGTCAGCAGTTGAGAAATTTCTGAGAAAAAAAATTTGGGTCTCTTTTGTTTACTTTTTTTGCCAGTGTTTTGCATTTATGCAATAAAAGTCTGTAGGGAGAAGGAGTAGGATGACAACAAGTGTCTCCAAATGAGTGCAAACAATGGACGTTGCAGTTACATAGCATTCATCTCAGCCCACGAGTGTTTGGGCCAAGGGTTTTTACCAACAACTGAACATCTGCTCGCTACCATTTAGCTTGAACTGTAGTTTACAGTTGGCTTGCTTTAACACCTTACTGTGGCTACAGTATGTGTGAAACTAAGTAGTATTTTACTGCGAATTATATTTTATTCCACTGTACCTGACTGATGATTTTTCGAGGCGAGAAATCAGAGTTATAACTAACAAGCATTCAAAAGATGCTGCAGTTTTTGACAGCAGTATAAGGAGCACCTACAGTAGACACTCCTGCTACTCTTCACCAAGTTCAGGGGCCAAAAAGCATCAAATCTGTGTGTATTAGGGATAGGTATTGTTTAGAAAATTAGGATACCAGTACCCTTAAAGTAATTCCAAGTACCAATAGACTACTTTATTTGATATCGTTTTCCTACACCATCTAATCCCTGTCATGTGAATTGAATCATTCAGCTGTATAAGAATTCCACCAGATACCACAGTCATGTAGTATAACCTTACTTTTGGACATTTTAGTGGCATCACAACACCCTGACATTTAAATGAAGAATGCTTGTGGTGATTGGCTGCAAGCAAAACCATACAAACAGTATTTTTTATCTAGATCTGTGTAGCGTTTGACTGGAGAAGTTTCAATACTTCTTGGAACTGGGTTATTTCGGTCGATACCTTCAAGGTGTCGAGTTCGGAAAGTCAGCCCTGATGTGTATACTTACCAGGAGTCTCATATTTCTGTCTCCCCCTGTCTGTAGTACTTATTAGAGATGAAGAGCCTGATCCTCCCTCCAGAGCACATCTTGAAGAGGGGTGACAGCGAGGCAGTGGCATATGCTTTCTTCCACCTGCAGCACTGGAAGAGGGCAGAGGGAGCCTTAAACCTACTACACTGCACCTGGGAGGGCAGTATGTATCACTGTTACTTCTTCTGTTGTGTGACACTGCGTTGCATATGAAAGTTTTTCTACTGTCTTATTAAATGTAAAGCATTTATCATCTCAGTTTTTAAAGTCAGAAGTTCATGAGTTACAGTTATGCAGTGCGTCAGTAGGGCCGGGCCGTCACAGCGCCAAAGTATCATCCTTGTATGCTGCTCTTCTTTGTTAAATTGTTGTGTCACAGGTCATGTATGCACAACACACCCACAGCTACTCTACTTGTGATTATGCAAGGATGAGGTCACTGCTCACACAAAGCACAGGAAGAATGTTATATGTTATAATATTTTGCTACTTAAAAGCTTCACTGAAAAATGTGTCTGCCATTTTAAAGAGCCTCTTCTAACTACAGTTAAAGAAGTACTTCACCCCCAGATGACCGTTTGTGTTTCAATTATTTATCCCGTGTTGTGTTGGATTCGTGAAAAAGATGTTTTTCTCGCATGTCTCCATGGTGAACAAAGAATATAAAAAACTGATAAAACTTTGGATGAATTGAAATCAGAGGGGACCACATTTAACAACAGTAAAGCTATATCAAAACATCCTTTTACAAACTCTCACACAACTTGTGCAGTATAATCCAAGTGTCATTTATCAAGTTGTGTGCTCACTTCTTCCCAAACAGACGGCCATTTTTTTGATGGGGAACTGAACTGATATTAAAATTTATCAACATTTTCCCCAAAACCAGACCACATTGACAAAAACAGCTATTTAACCTCACTGAACACAAGAGCTGCTGGTGTACTGCTGCCTCGATCACTACGTCAGCTTGTTTTATTGTGTGATTTTGAGGTTTTAAAGCAGTGGTTCCAGCTGATCCAGCCACAGGGTCCAGATTTCTTTTTAGTCATTAATTCAAGGTCCACATAGTTCAATACCTTCATCATCTTACTTGTGTTTGGCCATGTTGTCGAGCTAGTTTGCCGTCTCTGTCAAGTAGCTGTTCATTTGTCACGCACTCTACAGCAGGAAACAGCACTTCACAATTAAAGCTCTGAGACAAAAAATCGCAATACTTAAAAATAAATAGTTTTTTAGAAACATGAGACATTTCAAAGTCACTTGTGGTCCATTCAGAATGGACCCGTGACCCACGTTTGGACCGCGAACCACCAGTTGGGAACCACTGTTTTAAGGGATTAGTTCAGATTTACCAGAGTCGCACAATAACACAAACTGACTATTGAAAAAGACAGCAGCAGATCAGCAGCTCCTGTGTTCAGAGAGGTAAAATGACTGTTTTTGTCAGTGGAGTCTGGCTTTAAAAAAAGCATAGTTACGTTTCACTTTATTTCCCAGTCAGAACGCACTGTCTGTTTGGGAAGTACTGAGCACACGACTGGATAAATGAGACTTGGTTTACACTGCACGAGAATTTATCAAGCATTTTCTCCCTTTTTGGATTCTCCGTTCAGCAGAGGCATGCTGTGTAAAAATAATAATAACTTTATTTGTAGAGCACCTTTCCAGCTGAAAACACAACGTGCTTTTCAAGGTGCAGAAAATATAAAACAAAAGCTATACTAATAAGACATAATCATACACATACACCTGCACCAATATACACTTAAACTCATATATAGCTGTAAGCGTGCGTACATAAACACATGGCTAGAGATACATAAACACACTCCTATACGCACAATAAGTCTTATCAACTGTCAGGAAAGGCCAATCTGTAAAAGTAAGTTTTCAGACGAGATTTAAAGATGTGAACAGAGTCAGCTCATCTGATGCTCAGTGGGAGGCTGTTACAAAGCCGAGGAGCAAGAACTGAAAAGGCTCCATCACCCTTTTTGTCTTAAACCTGGACTCTGGAACAGTTAGAGGACCCACACTAGCAGACCTGAGGGGCCTGCTGACTGTACGGTGTGAGAAGCTTGGTTATATACTCCTCTGCCAGATCATTAAGAGCCTTGTACATGATTCAAAGAACATTAAATGGATTTTAAAACTATATTTTCTTCACAAATTCAACATAACACGGGGAAGTAATTAATATATATCAGGTCGTTTTGGGGAAGTACTCCTTTTAAACTTACTGTGTTGTGGTGTCAAAAATAATGTTCACATTGCAATGTAATTCATACTTTGTCTTTCTTCACAGCCTTCAGGATAATTCCCTACCCACTGGAGAAGGGTCACCTGTTTTACCCCTACCCAGGATGCACAGAAACAGCAGACAGGGAGCTGCTGCCCTGTAAGTACAATAGCCAGAGCCTACGTGCAGTCCTAAATGTACTTAGTTGCTCCCAGCAATTGTGTAATTAATCATCCTGTCACTATGAAAAACCCTTATCTTTTTAGAAGGCTTTATTTTTGTCTTGTTTATCTGCCCTGGTACACTAACTTTGTCTCTTCATCTCATTTTTGCTGCAGCGTTCCACGAGGTGTCTGTGTACCCAAAGAAAGAGCTTCCCTTCTTCATCCTCTTCACAGCAGGCCTTTGCTCCTTCACTGCCATGCTGGCCATGCTCACACATCAGTTCCCCGAGCTCATGGGTGTCTTTGCCAAAGCAGTAAGTACTCCAACTCCAGCTACACATCTCAGTTTCATCTCATATGTCGCTGTGTTGAAATTCATATATGCTGATTCAATCCACTTTTTTATCATTACACAAGTTTAACTTGTGTGTGAGTTGGCTGACCGGTTACATCTTCGGTTTATCTCTGATTTGGTATTTGTTTTAAATACGTGTTGTTTGTAATCTGAACATTTTAACCTCGGCGGTAATTGCTGCCTTCCATCACTGTCAGTAACACTGGAGGCTCATGGGAGTCGTAGGCCTGTAAAGTCTGTGTTTCCCGCCAAAACAAGCTGTAGTCCAATTTAAGCTATCAGTGACCACAGCGGAATAATGCAAGCTTAACGCCATAGCAAACATAACTGTAGCTTACAGCCTTAAAGGTTTAGAAACTCTGAATGCAGACATGACTTCCTTTTACTGTTTGTTTATTACAGAAGTGTTGTTATCTGTTTTTAGCCAGTTTGGCCAACTCCTTCCTTTGGCTAATCCTTTGTTTACGGTCACCCTGTTTATTACTGCCTGCCTTTACATAGCCTTGTAGCAAAAACAAGGCCACAGAGAACATGTAGTGCTCGTCCTTTTGTTATGGGAAAGATCGGGGGGCAGATAGGAGTTTTACAGCAGCCCCGGCGAGCCTGGTTTGTGTAATGTTCAGATGGAAAACCAGTGAGGGAGGAACACTGAGGTCCTCACTTCCTTCTGAGGAAAACCAGATTTCTCCGAATCTGCTGCTCTTGAGCAGAAGATCCAAGCAAAGCAGGACAGTGGTGGCGGTCTGCCTTGCCTTTATTTATGGACGCCAGACATGTATAGCATGAAGCTGAATATGTTTCATACATTAAATGGGATTAGAGAGGTACTTGATTTGCACTTGTCTGGCCAGGCTGATATGTCCACTTATGAGACTATTAAAGTGTCAAGTGTATCAAGAACACCTCAAGTAGTTTCAGAGAGAAACCCTACTGTAATATTTTAGAGGACAGTTTACTGTTACTATCAAACTTAAATCACTAACACGGTGTGCAGTGTAAATGCTCTGTTATACACATATCTAATATAATGTATATATAGATCTTAATCAGAGATCTAAGTGGATAAATGTCAGCTGGTAATCATAAAAATGAGTGTTTAAAATGTGTGTGTGTGTGTGAGGACTAATCGCCAGAGAGGTTACAGCATTACAAAAGTAGTTTTGCTCGTTTTCTTGATCGCAGAAAATTAAAATAATCAAAATTGTCAAAATATGCTGAAAAATACATTCATTTAATTTATAATCTAACCGTGTTCGATTTTTTTTTTCCAGTATAGCCCTGTTTAGTAGGGGTGGGAAGATCGATACAGCATAGTATCACGATATTTTGTGTGGCGATATTGTATCGATACACGGACGCCAATATTGGTCTTTTATTGTATACATCATATTTTTTGCAAATAGACGTTTTAACACAACTTTTAGTGCTAGAATAATAAAATCAATTGCTTTTCAGTCCATTAGATGGTGCTGATGTTTTTTTTCCTGGTGAGGTCAGCAGAGGTCATAGTTAGCGGCATTTGGCAGCAAGTGAATCAAAACAAAGATGGAGGAAACAGAGAAAGAAATTTTTAAAAAGCGCTGTCTGCGTTTCAATCAAATGTCTGGAGTTACCTTGGATTTTTAACAAAATGTCTAATTTTGACTATACTTACTTATATCTGTGCAGATTTTCACTAGAGAGGTGTTTTTATATTCCTCTGCTGAAGGTGGCGATGTCTGTGCACGTCCCTAAAATCTGAGAATCACATGTACGCCAGGCAAGCTAGATTATGTACGTCACTACCACGAAAGCAGAGCGCTGTCTAATACAGGAAAAACATATCCACAGGGAGAACAAACTTCGACACAACATCAGCAAAACAACCTGAAACCTCCAGAGAACAGAGTTAGCATTAGCATAGTGAAAGTGCTGATAGTAAAGATGGCAGAGTGTGCAGTTTTTAGATGTAAACCGGACCCAAAAAAACCCCATTGTAGCAGATATTCTTGTATATTTCACAAACACTGATGCTGGGCCACTTATCACTAGGGCTGCAACTAACGATTATTTTCATTGTTGACTAATCTGTCGATTATTTCTTCGATTAGTCAACTAGTCATTTTATCGAAAAATGTGTTAAAATTGTGAAAAATGTCGGTCTGTCTCTCCCAAACCCCAAAATTATGTCATCTAATGTCTTGTTTCGTACTCACACCAAAGGGTTTTAGTTCACCGTCATGGGAGAGTGTGTAAAGCTGCCAATATTTGAACGTAAGAAGCTGTAATAAGAGTATTTTGGGGTACTTTTATAGTACTTTTCTATGAAAAATGACTCAAACCGATTAGTCGACTACTAAAATAGTCATTGATTATTTTAATAGTCGATTAGTCATCGATTAGTTGACTAATCGTTGCAGCCCTACTTACCACCAGTTAGCCTACAAGCTAAAAAGCTAACAAACAACATAAACAAATGTAAGATGCTAACTACATTTACTATTCTGATAAGTTTGTTAGATGCCAATTTTGGTGCAAAACAGACTCCTCATCTGAGTGTGGGTCTGACTGAGGCACAAATGTCATAGAAGTTCCCTCTAACACTAACGCTAGCCATCTTGATGGTCAACCAGTCAGCAGTCTAGCCCTGATAACGTCATGTCAGCGTAAGTGAGAACGGAAAGCGAAACCTTCTGCAAGCAGAGAATGTGTTTGGGGTGGAGACCAGAGAAAGAGTAGATCTGCTTCAAGATCCTTTTCAGAGTTTTATTTAACTATTGTGTGGACAAACCATGTTAAACAAAATATTAATAAACTGATCAGTATTTCTACATTTTTTAAAATGTGTCTGCAGGGGAAGTTTTACAGTTTGTCACAAAAGTATTTTTGTAGGTTTGTGTCCTTTCCCTTTTTTATTTAGTTGGCTCTATTCAGAGACCGAAACAGAAACAGAAAGAGAGAACATGAATGATTCAGTGTGTAAGTGTGCTGTCATGTAAATCATGGGTGACATAAAGTTTATACTCAAATCAGATAACTATAACGAACCGTCAGCACTGTTTCTACAAACAACAGTTTAAAAGTGATAAAACGTGGATAGATCAGCTGTATTTTTGTCTTCCCTGTACACTGGGAAGCTTCATGTATTAATAAGTTCAGCTGTGGACTGCAGCTCAAATCTAAACTGCATCCTGTCACCTGAAAAAAAAGCCTTACTCTGTGCTTTCCTGTGTTTCGAAAAATTGAGCAAGATCAGTACTGCTACTGTCAAACCTGTCTTATTTCTGGAAAGGACAGCAGGCTAATGATTCAAATGTATGCTCTTATAAACACATGAAATGTGTCCTTTACCATGCATCTTGGCTTGCCTCTGTGACAGGGAGCTGGAGGACAGCGTCTGGATGGGATTTTGTACTTTCTGTTGATTTGTCCTAGTCAAAAATTATAGATGTGTTTCTCTTTCCTTTTGAATGAGAATTTTTGGAAATGTTTTACGCAAGCAGAAACCTACAGGGCTGAAACACGAAGCCAACACAGAAGTGCGAAACACTGCAGTTCCTCAAATGGCCACTTGAGGCTGGCTCTAAAAGAGATGCAATCCCCATAGACCCCCATGTTAAAATGCCCAGCTTCACAGCAGATATAAACATGTTTACAGCCTGGTACAAAAACAGTTTTGGTCCTCACAGCTAATTTCAACATTCATGACAACTGTACAGGGGTTAAATTTTTATATAAGTCCACCCGTTTACATTTCATTAAGGCTTAAAGTTGCACATAATTAAGGGTGTGCTTTAAGTGACTTGCTCTCTGAGAGGTGTCACTGTGAGTCAGATCCCTCACTCGCTCCTCCACAGCTCCACCCTTCCGTCCAAATCTGGTCACGTCTGGCTCCAAACATCCAATATGGCGACAACCAAAATGCCGAACTTGGTCAAAACAGGAGCCCACAATCCAATGGGTGACATCACTGTAGTTTTACCTCAGGATTGGAGCCAAAATATACAAGTCGCAAAAGACTGTTTAGGTGAAGTTGTGGACTTGGTAACTTTTGTGATTTTATTTTAAGTGTTTTACTGAAACTTTATCTGAGAATTGATGGGAAGAGGTTTTAGTGTCCGTCAGCTAAAGGCTCATTGTGTTTTTCTCTCTCTTCAGTTCTTCAGCACACTCTTTGCACCCCTGGGTTTCTTCGCAGACAAGATGGAAAGCTTCATGCCGTCCAGTTTTTGGCACCAGCTGACTCGGATCTGACCCCAACTTACACACACACACACACACACACACACACTCACACAGACGCACACACACACACAACGCATACAGACAGAGACACACATACACACATACCAATACCACTCCAAACCCTCAGACAAAAAGTGTTTGCTCTCCTGTCTTCAGCATTACTGTCCACTTGCTGCATTGTTACTGATTATGTTGGCTGAGGTTGTATCAACACGGCAATACCACTCTGAAGATGCTCTCCCACACTGCTCCAGCAGCCGCAGTTTTTTCCAGAAGCACATTTAGTGCAACGATTACACAGGGGTCGTTCATTTGTCATTGTGTTAGCGCTGGGCAAATGGAAGTTTTTAAGTATCCCACAAAGCCTGGCTGCAGGTTTTTGGTGCAGAAATCAAATTAGGAATTTGCCAGAGGCAAATTAAATCATGGAAAAAAGCTAAAAGTGTTTTTAATGCTCCTCTAACTACTGTCTAGTCAGGTGAGTTTGTTTAAACCAGTATTTTTCTAGCACAGGAGGATGTCTCTTGTAGAGCATGTTTACCGATATGATCCCATTCCTCGATATTTCCCGCTCAATTATTTATGTACATCAAAAAAAAAGATCCCATCGAGTGTTTGTGATGGGAACCCGTGTGTCCTATGTCAACCCTCAGTGCTCAGATTTAAACGTCTGTAAGACCTCCCTAAAAACAGAGCTGTGATTTACAGCCTCGAAGTGCCTGCAGTGTATACAACGCCTCTGCAGTCCAACAGTTGTTACCATGGCATGACACCCCAGCACTATATCACTGGGGCAACCGCCGCCCCCGCAACATCGAAATGTAAATGGGATCATCACTAGTCACAGTCAGGCCTCTCGTGGCATCACTCATTTCTGCTGATTGCTCTGCAGAGTGTGATAAGTCAGAGTGTTAGTCAACTTCTCGTGTCGCCAAACAAACATAAAGGAGGCAGACGTTGCGGTAGTCACACTGAGAATAATCTAAGCTAAAGCTGTGATACATGAGATTACAGCAGTTCCTCAGAGAAGCATTTGGAGATGAGGAGCGAAATTAACAGACACGCACAGACATATTGTTCAGAGTAAGAATTATTTTACTTTGTACTTAACTTTGCTCTGACATGACTTTGTCTATTAACTTTGCCAGAGTTGGTTCATGCATCGTGTTCCTCTGTAACTACTTTTATTCTGACATTTCTCTCTCTCTGTTTTATCAAACTGAATAAGCTGAGAGGCCAGTTTGCCCTTGTTGTGAAGCATAATGTAAAAACTGACAGATAATGTAAAAACCTGACAAATGTGCCTGGTTCAAAATTGTAATCTTGTCTGTAATTGTAATATATAATGCTATTGAAGTCTATGAAAAAAAAGTGACACTACAGATGCATAATGCATTCACTCGAGAAAAAAGCTCTGTTTTTCTTAAATAACAATATTATCATCTCAGAATGTTAATGAAAGTTTTCATGGAAAAATTTTGCGCTTGGAAAAATGAACATTTTTGAGATTAGTATCTGGTTAATTGAGAAAAATTAGCAGATTTTTTTTTTCATGAAAACTTTACTTATAATTCCGACATATTAATTCAGAAAAATGGTAAATATTTTTTTTCTGAAACAAATAAGCTACTGTATTACACCACTTAGCCGTGGATGATAAGAATATAATGCCACATCATCCTAAATTGTTATTAAACTGACAGGTTTATTGCATTTTAAACCACTTAACACAGACATGTTTACTTTATTTTGTCAAGTTTGTTACTTGATAGATATTACATTTAAGGCGGCTTCAAAACATAAAGTTGACGTACTGTAAGTGACATTATACTGACAACCCATCACTCCACATGTTATAGAAAATGTGATAATAAAGTGCCTTTTAGTGTGCTATTTTTTTTCCTGGGATGGCAAAGGCATGTGCGCCCTACTCTGATGAGTGTGATTGGCTTGTACTCGTTACCATCGTTGGGTTGGTTAGGTTTAGGCAAGGAGAATGGGAGTGGCAAGGGTTGGGATAAGAACGTCAGAGTCAGCCAATCAGAGGCAGAGCGAGGTAGAGTAGGGCCCCGATCACACAGAAAGCGTTTTGCAGGTTGCAAAATGCGTGGCGCACCGCACTGCTTTTTTTGTCTTTTTTCTTTTTTTTTTAATTAATTGCAACGAGTGGAAAAAAAAATAAACGCTTGCTGCGCCTTTTTATTGTTGCCAGGCAACCATGGACTCACCTCCTTATGCTAACCTCCTGTGTCATCAGTCTACCGTTTATTTATTTCAGTTTTTCCACAGTAATTAGTATCTAGTTCCTAAAATGTGTGGGTACATGAGACCCTAAAAAAGAAGGTGGATCATGGGGAGTACCACCAGTTGGTCCAGGAGCTTCTCCTTGATGATGGCTGTTTCCAGGCGTATTTTAGGATGACTCGGGGGCAGTTTGACAACCTGCTGTCTATCGTCAGGCCATATAGCTCTGGGTTTTCAACAACCGCTACCACCAGTTTCTCCTCGATTGTTTACCAACTGTAAACTTGTTGTCGTGACCACCACAGAAGCCCCGCCTCTCAAATAATCTGATTGGACAATGGGAAAAAAAATAACAAAGAATGAATTGACGTGGGGCATTTTTACACTTTGTGTTAAAGTTTTTTCAACGTGAGGGGTCTAGGCTCGGCGCCTAGAGTGCAGAAACACGAGGCGCATTGCATCTCAGAATGTTAATGAAAGTTTTCATGGAAAAATTTTTCTCTTGGAAAAATGAACATTTTTGAGATTAGTATCTTGTTAATTGAGAAAAATGAGCAGGTTTTTTTTTTTCATGGAAACTTTACTTCAGACATATTAAATCAGAAAAATGGTAAATAATTTTTTTCTGAAACAAATAAGCTACTGTTTTACACCACTTAGTCGTGGATGATAAGAATATAATGCCACATCATCCTAAATTGTTATTAAACTGACAGGTTTATTGCATTTTAAACAACTTAACACAGACATGTTTCTTTTGTCAAGTTTGTTACTTGATAGACATTGAGTTTTTTGTTTCTGCACTCTAGGCACCTAGAGCGCAGAAACATGATGCGCATTGCAACGCGAAAAACACGAGCAAAAAACTTAATTCTCATTAAGAACAATTACAAAAAGCCGCCTCCAGCTGCTATAACGCTTTCTGTGTGATCGGGGCCTAGGGCAGGTCATGTCTTCACCATCCAGGGTAAAAAAAAACTTTGCTTTTAGAACATTACAATAGTTAAACACTCCAATTTGAAATTTACTGCACCTACAGTATTGATGTCAAGTTTAGTGGCAACTCTGTTCAACTTTGATGAATTCAGTGTGATACATAGATGCCTTTAAAATTTGTAATTTATAACAGAATTGTTGAATGTCCAATGATTAGCATTAGCACAGCAGCCAAGTAACAATGGCAAACATACTTGTAAAAAAAGTAGATAAGGGCACGCTGGTGATGATGTAATGGCACATAAAAATATGTGTTACTACAGTACTTTGCAAATTTGGATCATGTTTTAATAACCCCGATCTACTCTGAGCTACAAAGACTCTGTTTCACATTTAACTCTGGTCTGTAATATGTCTGTTTAAATTTGTGACACTTGAAATGTGAACTTTTTATCGTGTGCAGCTGAAATGTAAAAGTACATGCTGAAGACAGGAGAATTTTTGAAAAGCTGTAACTACCCTTGGATGAGTTTGAAAGCAAAACTCACAATAAATTTGTCTTTCAGTGCATTTTTCGTCTGTGGTTTTTGTTTTGTTGTGTCAGCACTATTGTTTTAAATATACTGAAAGTGTGTTCTCTAAACAGATGTATGGATACTGAAAGCCTTAGCTGCAAGCACCTGCGTACAGATAACATTTTTTGCCCAATCAAAACTTCCAAATTTCTACAGGCATGGATAAACAGGTAATCTCCAAGGCAAACTGTTTTCAACATAAAGTGGGAGACATATTTCAGTACGTTCCCTTTTTGTATGATGGATGCAATTTCCTGTCATATTCTGAAATCACTTGTGTATTGATAGGGAGTTGGTATCTTTTTCAAGGACGAACTCCTCGCTCTGCCACCCTGCTGCTGCTCCTGGGCTATATAAAGCCAAGAGCCATCTTGCCCATCATTATGATTACACCACTCCACCTCCATCAGCAGACGCTTTTATGTGGCGTGTTCCCAGTGAACCACTGGTGCCATAATCATACTCCATACACTCATGCTGAAGTGGCGAGCGGCCGTAATGAAAATCGCTGTCGAGGAGGACTGTTGACGGGTGCTCGAGTGTTTGCTCTCAGTGCTGGAGCGCCGTTTCGTGCTGCAAGTTGAAACTTGAATTGTTCACTGACCTTTGGAGTGCATCAAAGTCAGAACAGAAAAAAAGATACAGAAGGGAAGGTAAAGATGGCAACAACAAATAAATGCTGAAGACAGAGAGAATATAGAAATTAAATTTTTCTCCTCATGCTTTTTATGATAAGATATTTGAGAGATTTTACAGCCACAGCCAGTTGGGTAAAATGATGATTTGGGGTGTATGCTTGGGTGGCAAAGCTGTTCAAGTTTGCTGCCAGCTCACTGCACTCACCAGCATGATGAATAAATGACTTCTTGTGGCCTAGGATCTTTGCCAAAGGTGTCCCTGAAGGTTACAATCACTAAAAACACAACACAAACTCTTCTCACAGGAGTGTGTTATGTCTGGACATGGGTCTGTGTCAGTGTGTTTAGTCTGATCCCTCCAGTGATGAGCTGTGTACATAGGACAGACAGTATGAGACATTTCATACCTAGTTGGATTTAGCCTATTTATGTTTCCTAAATGACCACCCAGTGAGTTAATAATCCACTAACAGGCAACATCACACTATGACTGGGTCATTGAAACTTTCTTTCTCCCACACATTAACTGTCCATATTATCAGACACTCTAAAACTTACAGGAGCTCACACATCTTAAACACTTAGTGGTGCTTTTGTGTCCAAGATGCTGATAAAAGTGTCATAAAAAACAGTTATCAAAAGCAAAACTAGAAATACTCTTAAGGTGAGGTAATATTATCTGTGAAGCCACCCTCCAAGAGCATGGATAAATGACTGAACCTTCCGGGCACAGGCGCAGAGGCCCAAATTGTACGAGGCCATCCAGGACTTCACCTGCAAAATGTCACTCAAATAAACACGTTGTGATCTGAGAGACACAAAATGCTCCCAAAGGGGACATGACATGACCACAGAGACAAAATGAGCATAAAGAGACACATTATTATTATTAATAATAATAATAATGATAATAATATATTACAATTGTATTTTATTCCTTGTATAATTTTAAAATGTTTTAATCCAGCACTTTTCAGCTTTGATTTGAAAGTGTTTTATTATTATTATTATTATTTTGTTATATATTATTTTTTGGTATTTGATTCAATTTTTTGCTATTATCTTGAAATGTTTTGATCTAGAACTTTTAACTTTGATTTGAAGAGTGCTGTATTACTAAAGTTAAGTGCATCATTATAATAATTATTATTATTATCATTTTTATTATTTAATTTGATTTAATTTAAGTTAAGTTAATTTAATTATATTTTATTCCATTTTTTATTTTTGTATTATTTTGAAATATTTTGATCCAGCACTGTGCAACTTTGATATGAAAAGTGTACATTATTATTATTATTATTATTTTTGTTATATATTATTTTTTTGTATTTTATTCAATTTTTTTGCTATTATTTTGAAATGTTTTGATCTAGAACTTTTAACTTTGATTTGAAAAGTGCTGTATCACTAAAGTGAAGTGTATCATTATAATTATTATTATTATTATCATTTTCATAATTTAATTTAATTTAATTATATTTTATTCCATTTTTTATTTTTGTATTATTTTGAAATATTTTGATCCAGCACTGTGCAACTTGGATATGAAAAGTGTACATTATTATTATTATTATAAGTAGTAGTAGTAGTAGTGTGTTTACCAGCTGGGACCACAGATGAAACAAATCAAACGCACCTTTGTGACAGGGCGGGATATTTAAACTGTCGATGCCCCGCCCACCGGTTTGATCCGCGAGCCTGCTGCTGCTGCTGACGGTGCTGAGTCCACCTGTTGCTAACGTAGCATGTCATGAAAACTCACCTGCTAACAGTCCTGTTCTTGGTTTAGTGGAGAAGTAAGCTAGCTAAAGCTTAGCTAGCAAAATGATTCCTTCCTCTCTGCTGCTCCTGCTGTAAGTAAACAACTCCATGAATCAGTCATTCATCAGCTGTTGGCCTCAGACAACATTTCAGCTGTTTTCCTGCTGTCACAGTGTAAGACTACTATACAGCAGGCCTCATGTTTAACTCTGGCCTACCTGGCTTTGTTGCACATATTATATCAGAAGCAGAATTTGTTTTATTGCCAAGTAGGTTTTCATGTTAAAGGAATTTATTTTGGATTCATTGGTGCTTAACATAAGAAAATTAAATTACTGTACAACATTAAGACCTGTGAAAACAAAGAAAATTATTATAAAATATATTACAAAAAAATATTAAATTAGAGAATGCAATTTTTAAAATTATGAAAGAAGTCTAGAAAAACTAGAGAATGCAATTTCTGAAGAAATTGCAGGTGTGAAGGCTGCGTGCCGAATTGCTGATGCTACACTGCAATGCTAGCTTATGTATGAATGATGTTGAATATTTTAAGGTTGTTTGAAAAGCTAATGCTACACTGCAATGCTGGCTAATGTATGAATGATGTTGAATATTTGAAGGTTATTTGAAAAGCTGATGCTACACTGCAATGCTGGCATATGTATGAATGATGCTGAATATTTGAAGGTTATTTGAAAAGCTGATGCTACACTTAAGCAGTGGCTTGGTTGGTGGTTTTATCGCACATATTAAGTCAGTATCAGAATTCCATTTATTGCCAAGTAGGTTTTCAGGTTAGAGGAATTTCCTTAGGTGTGTTGGTGTATAACATAAGAAAATGAAATTATTGCAAAACATCAAGACACATGAATGACCTGTAGAATGAAGAAAATTACAATAAGATATGAAAAAAACTATAAAAAAAATATGTACAATATTGAATTAAAATGAAAGCTGTGCTGCCATCACATTCACATTTTCTCCAAAGGCTGTTACTATTTCAAGTCAAAGCAGTGTGTTTGGGTGACAGCTTTCTTTACAGTGGTGTAAGGTGCTTACTATGAGGCACCAAAACATTGGTACAATTTTGTAGCTGATATGTTTTGAATACTTAGCTCACTTTCCTCGTGTTTACCGTATTTTCTCACGTTTTAGACAGGAATTCATGTGAAACGTCATTTTATACAATGTGTAATTGTAAACACTGTTTATTTAAAAAATGTTGAATTTGATGTTAAATCTAAACGTTCCTTGCCAGGGGTCTCATCCCAGACCGCCCCGACTCCCTGGTGGATCAATAAACTTTCTGTTGCTGCCCTTACACAGGTTAGACACAGCACTGCTGCTGGCCACAGTGCAGGAGTTTGCACTGGCTGAATTAAAGTTGCCACACCCCCTTCTAGCAAAGTTGCCTCCTGCTGGCGGGGAGTTAGGTGGAGGGACCGTGGGGTGTACGAGCTAGCTAATTTTTGTCTGGTTTGTAGTCTCATAAACTGTAAATTCATCAATTCAGTGCCCCACTTTATTTCTTACAAGCTACCATAGCTGTCTTATTTCGCCAGACCCATGTGACTGCAGCTCCATGAACCCTGTCGTCAAAGCTTAAGTAGGCGTGACTTCATCTAGGTAGGCTGGAAAAAGGATAGACACCATGTGAGATATCTGTACATTTTTTAAAATATTTAGCATAACATTTAATGACCCATTTAGATTTTACGTGAACAGAACCCCCTCTGCACAGTCAGTTTAGTGTGCGGCCATTTTGATTTTACGTTTAACATTTAGGTTGAGATTTTATTATATTTAACATATTGTTAACAATTACATATAACATGTTGTTTAACTTTAAATTTCTGTCTTAAGTGTGAGAAATGATCTAAGTATTCAACATAAGCTATAAAGTTGTAACCAAATTTTACATTTGGCGTCACATACCCGTGCTGTGGTTTATGCATCTGCTACTCTGTTTTTCCGTGTGCTGCTTTCTGATGCATTTCTGTGTGTATGACATTTCATTAGACGACATTGCTCACGCTGTTTATTTTCTGTCAGTATAATATGCGTAGCTTAGCCTGTCTGTGCTCATCAGATGAGGTGTTGGTGGATTTACTAATCACCGTTCACAGGACAGTGTATTCTCTTTGTGGTGTGTGGTGCCCAGCAGGAAAGTAGCCACAAGGCAACTCATGCTTGTGGCCTATGTAAAGTAGATTAAATATAATGGCTGGCATGAGGCTCTGTATCTTATGTGGGTTTTAGGGAAAGTATTTATCACCACTGCAGACTCTGCTGTGCGGATCAGTTGTGTGGAAAAGCAGCATCTAGATGCCAAGTATCAGCTCTGTACATCTGTATTCAGACGATAAATCCACCGCATGTGAGTTGGCTGAATAGATTTAAGGATTATGCATTTGAAGATTTAACATCCAGTGTGTGTCAAACGCTGTCTGCGCTGCTTAAGTTTCCTTGAGAAAGACACCAAACCCCAATATGCTCATTTATTGTATCTCACTGGTGACATAAGCAGCGGCTAGATGCTGACAATGATCTTGGTTTATGCTGTAAAGACATTTTACATTGTTAATCTTTAGTTTGTGGGAGTCCTTTCCTGTGTGTGGGATTTATAGCTGGATTCTCCCGGTAACAAATGATGTCACTTGGCAAAGACAGTAAATACACCACACTATAGCAGCTATAATCAAGTCCAATTCCACGTCCACATAAAGCTCTTAATTACTGCTGATAGGGTCGTAAGGGCCGCCCTCGCTTCCAAGAAAAACAGGAAAACTACAGGGACAGATTTTCAACACTTTTCTGAAATAGCCTAGAGAGCAACAATTTCACTATGTAAACATATCAACATATTTCCCATATTGCTGTACATCACAGATATTAATCATATGATTAGATGGAGTCCAGTGTTTTGGACCAGTCAGACAAGTTCAAGGAGAATATTAAACATGTTTAGTATAAAAGTGACACAACACGGAATCGGTTTTGACTCATTACCATTTGTAAGCATGGATTACAACATTTCTCTCTCTGGTCCCCCTGAATGTGAAACATCCGAGTGGACCACACGGCTAGTCTCTCCCCCCGGGGCCAATTTTAGCTCTGAAATGTTGTTAAATTGAGATGCCCATTTGATATCACTATGATGGCAGAGAATGCCTGCGATGCTGCTCCTGTTATTTTTACAGAGTTCAACTGGATCGCACATTGTGGGGAACAAAGCGGCACAGATACTGTGACAGATTTAAAGATCAGCACAGTATTATTAATCTGCTCTGTCTGCGTGTACAGCTTAGCTAATTGCTCTGCAAAAATTTACTTTGTAAAAAACAGTCCCTTGATTTTAAGATTCCTTAAAGATGATGTTATATTTAAACTTCAAAGGTGTTTGTGATGTAAAATCTGTTGCTATGTACGGCCACCATCTGCCAGTCCAGTTATGTTTCTGGAAAATATACTCTGGAATTACCTGACATTGAGCCTGCTGAACTTTAAAACACCAACACGGTTGGTAGCATTATCTTTATCCTCTCCCTGCCATAACTGCATCAGGGCTAAAACACAGGCGACCATATAAGCTGGAAGAGAACGGAAGACTTCTAATAGGAGTGACAGAGGGGGGGATCAACAAGGTTTAATATAGAGCCAGTAAGGTATTTTGGGACCTGCATTTCAAAGGTGAAAATACCTCCCTAGACAGTAATACAAACTAGGACACCGCTGCACCTAACGCCTGACCGAGGAAGAGGTTGACTTGGACATAAAAGTAGTGGCATCAACCTTAATTAAACAGTCAGAAATTCAAGGTATCTGTAACATATAAAAATATATTCTTTTTTGTTGTTGTTGTTGACTGAAATGTAACTACTGTACATCTAAAAATTAAAATCTTTCAATGCAAATAGAGGCAAATAAAGTCATGCACCGTACCTAAGACATTCACCCTCAACCAATCCAGATCAGTCTGGAGCTGCGTATTATATCAATATTATATTGATATTGTGGTAGGAGATATTATCTTAGATTCTGGGTATTGTAATATTGTAAATGTTGTCTTTTCGTGGTTTTAAAGGCTGGGTTACAGTAAAGTGATGTAATTTTTTTTAACTTACCAGTAGAGATTTTCCAATAACATAATTTCATTCCAGACACCAGTTCCCAAACCTGCATATCAGCCGGTACTAAATATCAATCTCAAATCATTGCATTAAAGAAGAAATGAACAGCTGTTTACTACTAATCCTGTAAAGATGTGAAATCATTGCTGTTGTTGGCAGGGCTGAAGTTAAAGCCTTGGTCAAACAGGAACAAATGCTACATAATGAGAATGAATGCCATAGTAATTGCCAAATTGGTGTCAGTAGAGGACGGTCACTCTGCTCAGGGCTGAGTTGTGGCTGGTTTTGAGGCTCCTGTTCACACCATGGAGAGTTTTACATTAGAAAATTATAACTGTAAGCTGCCTCTTGCAGCAGCTGTCTGGGAAAAAAACTGAATTCACTGGGCCGACTGCCGGCAACTTTTAAGCTGGAACATTTACTTGTAATGTTACTCAGTGCATGAGGTGACGACGTGAATCCATCAACACACCTTAAATTTCAATATGACATTTTTGACCATTAGTTTAGTTTTCATTGTCTCTCTTGGATGACACAGACTTTTAATAATGAGTGGATCTTCAAGTGTTTAAAAATTCGACCGGATTATGTGAACTGCATAAATTCTAATCCTTGCTCGGAGAAAAAATAGCACCACAGAGCGTTGTTCCTGTGGGCTACGGCTGGCTGCACTTGCCTAAGAGGGACTAAATGCACAAACCCTGTATTTTAAATTTCCCATTGAGAGAGACTCTCACTGCAGCCTGTTCTATTTTGTTCTGAAAATGTCGGCTTGGAACCTCATTCTGCGGACAAAAAATGAGGTGTAGACTTCTATTTATGTCACCACTGATGAGGAAATACAGCGAGTGTTTTGCAGAGCGGTGAGTTAAAAAACCCTGCCCACATGTAAGGATACTGTTTGCAGCGAAACGCTAACTGACCTAGGGTCTAGGTACCATGTCTGAAGGGTTACTTTTGGTTCTAAAGGTACCATACTGAAAGTGTTTGGTGGAAACAGGGCTTTAAACAGTCGTTACCAGCTGCACAGGGCAACTTGCTCACTGTTTTGGAGCATGAAGAACTGATTTCATGAAAAACTGACATTTTATCCGCATGTGAAACTACATTAGTGTTCTTAACTGTAGTGTATCGGACTAGCACATAGACTTATCACCTTGCCAATACCAATTCCAGCATTATGGAGGTTATCATTTGCCTTTACCTTCTTCGTCATTATATCTACATGACTGATTATTGTTTATTGAAAATCTCATTGTGTAAATATTTTGTGAAAGCACCAATGGTCAACCCTATAATATCGTCACAATATTGATATCCAGGTATTTGGCCAAAAATATTGTGAAATTTGATTTTCGCCATATCGTCCAGCCCTTGTACAGATCAGTGCAGGCCCAACAGGTTCCAGCGTGGATTTGGGAATCAAATGTTAACCTTTAATCGTCAGTGTTGTGCTCTATCACACTCTGTAAAACTGGGGAATGGAAATATGAACTTTCGAGGGCCATAGCAGCGCAGGCCCAGGTCGGCCCCCACTGTACGTGAGCAACTCTCACCTTTCTAATCTTTAAGAAAAACACAGCCAACGTGCTCTTCATTTACATTCAAAACAGGCTCTTTTGTTTGCAATTAACCTTTGACTCGTGAACGTTTGACACCGTATGTCATTTGGCCTCGTTCAAAGCACTTTGCTTTGGCTCCCCTCCTCATTACGTGGACTTGAAAAAATTTGTTGACTCTCAGCATCCCACAGCTTGTTGTCAGATTCATTTAGATCTATAAACCCCTCTGAGGGTTTTGTCTCCAATGGCCTAGCTTGATGTCTGGCTGCATTACCAGATGTTGAAAAGTCAAATTCAGGGTCCGTAGCTACTTCACTGCTCTTTCTGCAATGTCTTGGCCCGGCTTCATGAAATACTTCACTTCTCACAAACCAGTCAGAGCCAGTGAATATGTGCACCAAGGACCGAAAGCACAGTTGCATAAGATTGCGTTTTAAAAGTGTTCTGTCACAATACGATGACAGAAGAAACATGCCGGGCTGGCCTTTGCAATGAACACCAAGTGGTGAGAAAAGCTTCACTTACAACCTTTAAATACAACCTGAGAGGCCTACGCTGGAGACAGAGAGCGTGGAATAACAACTGGTTTGAAAATGGCAACACGACCTCATACAGATTTAAGCTCTTAAACAGAGACTTTGTGTTTTTATTTCTCTGTATAATCAGGATCTTTAGCTTTACAGTTCATATCTTGCTTTTCAGTTTTAGTTAAGATCAATGGCAATATAGCAGCATATCAGTTTTTTCATTCTAAGGCTTTTTAGTTTGAGGGAAGTAGCATTATGTTATCAGCAGTATAAACAGCTGTTGTGTCTGTTAAAGCTGGCAGTAACGACGGTAAGGCTAATTAAAAATCATCACATCTTACTGACACCATGAACCTTTATCACAATTACAAAATGTTTGTTTTCAGATCAGTAAAGTTTCAGTTCACCAGCTGAGACCAAACAGTAATCCAAGGGGAAGCACTGGGTCTGATACCATCCTAAAAATAATGACTGTAAATGTGTTTCACCATCTGTGATCCACAGCTTTAAAGCTGGGGTAGGCAGAAATCTGGGAAAGGCTAAAAATGGCAGAATTTGAATTCATCCTCCTCCTGCAGTTCCCCCCTCTCTGTCTTAAGCTCCTCCCATCAGATGCCACAGGCATGTGCACGCGCTTCATGTAATAAACTGATGTTTCCCTCCCATACATTGTTTTATTTAGCCTGATCGTATTTTTATTGTAGAGTTGCACACAATGCATTCTCTCGTTTATCAGACCACAAATCAGACAAGAATTTAAGCACTAGCCACCCTACAGTCCCTCTGCCTCACTCCCCACTGTTATGGACTGCTTCGTTTGGAGGAGAGCTGGTAGCCGTTCTGGAGTTTGACGTTCTGTCGCCCGCTGTGGCGGCTCAAATCCAGCCAGCAAAAAACCCCATAGTGCCAGGTGTCACAGCAGGCTGGTTGCAAGTGACAGTGTTGAATCTAATGTGTGTAACAGCAGCAACAGAAAGTTTGCTAATAGGGCTACAACAATTAGTCAACAATCGATGACTAATCGACTATTAAAATAATCAGTGACTATTTTAGTAGTCGACTAATCAGTTTGAGTCATTTTTCATAGAAAAGTACTGTAAAAGTACCCCAAAATACTCTTATTGCAGCTTCTTACGTTCAAATATTGGCAGCTTTACACACTCTCCCATGACGGTGAACTAAAACCCTTTGGAGTGAGTATGAAACAAGACATTAGATGACATAATTTTGGGGTTTGGTAGAGACATACCTACGTTTTTCAACTTTTTAACACATTTTTCAATAAAATGATTAGTCGACTAAACGAAGAAATAATCGACAGATTAGTCGACAATGAAAATGATCGTTAGCTGCAGCCCTATTTGCTAATCTGGCAGGGAGTTGGGGTTGTCCATATTTTATGGCTGTTGGAAGAAATTTGCCTGCGGGATTTTAAGCCAGATAGACCTGAAGTTTTATGAAAAGAGATGATGGTTTGGGTTAAAATGAAAAGACTTTGTGATATCGGCAAATATTGTATTGTCCAAAGAATCAATTTGATATCGTATCGTGATGAAACCAGTGACCCTAGTCACTGACTGGAAGTCCATCTCCAGAGCTGCTGCAAGCTCTCCTCCTGGTGAGGTGGCCTGTAGCGGCGGGGAGTGAGGTGGAGGACACACTGTGATTCACGGCTTTAGCTAATGTTAGCTAAATAAATGTGACCTTGAAGTCACAGCAATGAGCGCTTGGTGGCAGTTAGCAGAAGGCTCAAGTGTTGGCAACATTCTCTCGGCATCTCTGAAATGATTTGCTGATACTGACATATGTTTTCTTTTGTTTATTGTCAGACTCTCTTTTTGATATGTCTGTCTTCCTCTGTTGGGTTGCTTTGCAGTGGTTGTTGTTAATGCTGGAATAGCAACTTTGTCTGCAGGATTCTCTGCCGTTGAATCAGGCTTTCACCGTCTTAAGGGACATGCATGCGCATCCTCATTTGTAGACGAGCCAATAGGAACGCCCTCTCTCTGAAATGACCTGTGATTGACCAATGTCTCCGTCACGGTCTAGATTTTCTAAAGCCTGGAAACAGAGCCAAGAGGAGGTGCTGAAGTCTAGTTTTCTCTCAGTCCACTTCAATATGCTCAAAGTTTATTAGGATTTCTGCCCACTGACGCCAAAATTTACCTGCGTACCCGAGCTTTAAAAGCTAACTTTAACTTCAGAACAGTATCAATGCAGGATGTAGGGAAGGTATTTTTTTGTAACAGAAGCAAAATAAAAAAGCTACATCTGATAAGGTTGGCAAGACTTTAAAAAAATCAATTGCATTTGGAGTTCACTGGCATCTTACTAGAGACATGAGAGGTGGTTGGAAAATAAGAAATAACTTTGACCAAGAGAAACTGGATGTAGATAAATCTTGTTGAACAACAAAGGCTGCAGGCAGAAGAACTGACCGGGTGTTCAGATCAAAAACAGCTGCGTTGGTGCAGGCATGTTGTTACTGATGATACTGACGATAGCGGTCTTAAATAACAAATCCACGAGTTTGAAGGTTTATCAGACACAAAATCACTGCATAGCAGTTTGTAGCATTGTGACACTTATGTTGGACAACTTTGAAAAAGTGAATTCATTGAAAATTATTTTATCTTCCTGCGAATGTGCACCTGCATGTGTTTGATCGGCCTACACAGTGCCTTTTGTTGCAACACTACAGTTTTTGATTTGGTAGCCTGACTGAAACTAATGAGGGTGTGTGTTTTTGTATGCGGTGCTGTTGTCTGTCTGAACGTAGCCTAAGGACAGTTATTTGCTCTCAGAGTAGGGCTGAAACAAAACTTGGAAACAAAGACAAAGAACCAGAGGTAGACATGATAAAAGTTCTCCATAAGGCAACAGAGCCAGAATGTGTTAGATCAATTGCAGACAGTCAAACAAGCTGGATATTGTATGAAAAATGTGAAACATTTTTCCGGTTTAGTGTGTCCTTTTTCTCCCGAGAACCTGCCGAACTTACAGCAGCAGGTGCAGTATGTGGCCACTTCAGTTCAAAGTCCTTACTTGTCCTCCTGTTTGTGGTTCCTTTCTGTTCACAGTGTGATTGTCTGATCTTATCTTAGGAACTTTTTCACAAGCTCCCTCTGACTTTTGTTCATTAGAGTTGCACTCATCACCAGCAACTGTCTTTTGTATTTGAAATGATTTGTTGCAGTACCACACAATGACTTTATCATTTTAAATGATACAATGTCAGTGTTTTTACAATATCTCTAAAGATCTCTCTTTATCTTTCTTTCTTCATTTCTTTTTGTTCAGGCTAAATGTTGCTATAATACAGAGGTTACCTCAGATCTCTGCTTTAAACAAGGGTGCATTTACAACAGAATAATATAATATTCAGCCATTTCGTATCAAAGGTTCAAAGTTCGTCTTAAAAAAACTCAACAAAGCAGCACACCCTCAGTAACTGGGCCTAATTTCCAGTTTAGCATCAGGTCTGTGAAGTCTCTGCTTCAGGAAGTGTCAAAGGATCAAAAGCCAGAGGTATTATCCGTATTATATATCCCATAACAAAACGCAGTCAATAGCGAGCAGGTTATTGAGTCAGTGGTGACTTGTGATTGGTCGGGTCTCCTTGTTAGGTTATGTCCAACCAGTCTGGTCGCTTGTGGGGCTTGCAGGTGTGAACGTCCACCACTTCCTCGCAGTCTTTACACTCCACAGCGCAGCACCACTTGAACTTGCACTCACACTTGGTGACACGTTTGACACGCATGGTGTCGTAGCCCCGCCCACAGCACATGACCTCACAGCCGTCTGTGCCTCTGGAGGACTTGTTGCAAACTCTGCCCGCTGTGCCCAAGGAGCCTGTAAAGAAATACATGCATTTGCGTAAGAGAGAAATTCCTGATTTTCTTCTGGCACGATGGTTGTTTGTTTCTGAGAGTATTCCTACCACAGCAATGTTGTTGTATATCTCCTGCACTTTACCAGCACACCATAAATTATAGAACAAATTTGAGTCTGAAAGAAAGGAAGGCTACATCTCAAAGTGAATGTTTCTTATTTATGTAGTTCATTTTTTTGATATTTAGAAAAAAACAAATACATTTGTGTTGGGCAGTTTTCTTATTTTATGAATAAAAATATGTATATTTGTTGTTACTAAATTTAAATTTTGTAAGATAGCATACACATCACACTCAAAAAATAGTGCAGTGGTGATTTCTTAGAAAATCTACTCATTTTGAATTTGGTAAATAGAATAAACATCTTACTGACAGACTTAAGCATCATTTGAAAGACTGAGAACAACCAAAATTGTAAGACTGTATTAAACCAATGCATACACAGGTTACAGCTCTTAAAAATGTACAAGCTGCACCATACAATGACATACATGTGCATGTACAGTATATCAAATCCCTATATCCACTCATAGCTGAAAGTCTCAGTTTTCAGATGTTTCCTATGTCACCTCAAAGTTTTATCCAAGCACTTTCCTTCCTTAAAGAAGTATTAACAGATTTTTTTTTGTCCACTTGGGGGCAGGAGAGTCGGTTGTAAACACAATATTGACATATTATAAACCTGATTGAGCAAATTTGTTAGCAAACATTTGCTTATCAAAACATCTAACAGAGTTGCAGCAACATTAGCATTCGTTTAAAGTTTTCCTTCTCACAAGTCGGGATCTAATATTGTCATTGGTCCCCATCAATACCTGAGGGAAATATGTGGGAACGGTTACACAAAACGCCTTAAGTTTTCGTCTTGAGTATGACACTTAAGATTTAATTTCTCCTTATCTGAGGGGCTTACACAGTTGCACAGAATCCCTTAAAGGGTTTCCTTTGTTAAGGAAAAAATAATTTACTGTGTTGAAAGAGATTTTTCAGCTGTAAAAGTTTCCATGAAGATTACTGGTTTGCCTGGATTCATGCTTGGGACGCCTGTTAGCGTTTCACAAAGAAAAAATGGCAGAACAAGACAAGGAAACCATATTGGTCAGAGGAAAAAAAGATTATACTTCTGAAAGGAATACAGTCATACAAATCACGTAAGCAAATTTGATCGTCAAATACCAGAAAACAGAAAACGACTGTAGGAAGAAATTGCAACGAAAATGAGTTCAGTCAAATCTATAGTGTAAAATCAAAGGTGTATCCATCGAGTTCTCCTGGTCGCAGAACACTCTTCTCAGGATGTGTTAGTTTTTTAATTTATTCCCATAATCTCGGTCTTGTTGCAGTTAAGATAGAGTCAGAGGTACCTTAAGTTTTGGTTTTACCTTGCTTTGGTTGCTAAGGGTTTTTGTGCAACGGTCCAGGGATTCCTTAAATATAAGACCGAGACGAGGAGAAAACCATAAATACTTCAGTGAACTTTTTAAGAAAATCTTAAGGAGAAAACTTAAGGATGTTGTATGCAACCGATTTTATTATGAGGAAACCTTAATTAGAACTTTTATGGAAAATCTTAAGGTGTTTTGTGCAAGCGGCCCCTGGCTCTTTAGCTGGTATGCTGTAGTGTAATGGTTGCAAGTTGCTATCTTTGTCTGTCTGCTGGTAAGTACAGTGGATACTGGTACAGTTGGATTATCTGAGGTTTTAGTTGAAAACAGATCCATGCTGCTGCTGGAAATCAGGTTGATAAGATAAGTTTCTAAGGCTGAAAACTTAAACAATGGGCTAAAAGATACTATAATGCTCTGTAGAGCTGAAGGGGAACAAAGGGTTGGTTGATGATTCTAACAGGTGACCCCTTCCACTTTACACATAGTCAATCCAGTGACAAGAAAAGTATTAATAAGTACAGCTTTAAACGATATGGAACTCACCTCTACCTTTTCTATCGCACGAACAGTAACTCTAGTCACTCTGCTGTCTTTGATCGTTGGTTACTCCTAGTCACCTATCAGCTCAACTTAATCCCATTTTGGAAAATGTCCAGCGATGACACACTGTAGAGCCTCTAATGTTGGCAGCTGACCCCCTCTGAGCACCAGTGAATATTCTGAAAGTGAAATATCGCTTTTCCCACACTCTTCAGCAAGGTGTTGGCTTACGGACATGCTGACAGAGTCGTCTCAGAGACAAACACGGAGGTGTCCATGTACTCAGGTGTAAAATCTAAGCCCAAGATCAGATGCCACGTCTAATAACAGAGCATCCCTGAAGTAAAGAGAAAAGGATAAGAGGAGATATTCCCCTCAGGCGCGAGAGAGTGGAGCCTAACACTGACCAAAGGAAGGATTTGAAAAATAAGCCCGCATGTATCCTTAGGCTGTGAATTCCTATACAATGGAGATTAGTGACGAGGAGGGTCATAAGCTCCTTTTAAGATCACCTTTTAACAAGGAAAGACTGCCTTTCCTTTGAGTGAACACACCTTTATTACCCCACAGTTGTCAAGCTACAGCCAAGCTAACAGAGAATCTGGCACCATCATGTCCACTGCTCATACGCACTGCGCTATCTTACCTATTAACAGTGAGCTAGTGAACTCCTTCAAGCTCTATTTAAGATGCTGAATTGGAGCAGAGAGACAGAGCTTAACAAGGTAAAGCAAACACAAGGAATTTAAGGAGATGTTAAAGGTCAAATCATTGAACGTTAAGCTGTGAAGGAATGTAAGGCTTCAGTGGACGAGACTCTGATATTTGGAGATTTTCCAAGTGTCACAGGAGCAACCACCTGTTTGACTTGTCTCATAACAGCATACTCGGTTTTCTTTTTATGTAAGAATTGGAAATTAGGTGTTGAACTGTTTTAGTTTATGGGTCATTTAATTATTTTACACGAAAATACTTTACTGAATCTCAGATTGTAGATTGACAATGTCTTGCTGATTATGAAAAAGTTCACGTACTAGTTATGTCCTAATTAAGTTTTTTTGGCCTCGGATCCCAATCCAAGACCTTTTAATATTTGGTATCTGCTGATAAAAAGTCCAGTCCGGTACTTGCTTTATTTTAGCTAATACAAACCATGGATTCAAATATGCCTTCATCATCTGGGATATGATCCTTGGGATCAACACAGGCCATCTCTACCACACACAATACAAATAGTTTTAAAGCAAGGTCTGCTACCAGGGACATCCTGGTTGTTAATAAGAGAGAGAAGGCATTTTCGGATCAGAGGAACTTTTTCATGGTGCTAGAAACTCTCCTTTTTGTTGTGTCTGCACTGCAAGAACTAGGACTAATCGTAGTTCTTAGGATGCCATTTTGAGGCAATTCTATAACTTCTATTTCAGAGTAGGTACTCTCCCAGCACAAGAGGAACCATGAGCAATGAAAGTGTATGTTGCTTGGTTGAGCACAGCCACTGCAGCACCGGCAACCACCATTTTTAAAAACCCAACAGACAACACAAATAGATGGAAGACAGTGCAGACAAAAGGACTAACAGTGAGGTCCAGACTTATGAAGCAAATATGTAATGGGGGAAAGTAAAAGTGAAGCGGCTATACCACTCCACTTCAGCGTTCGTATCAGCTTTGCAAATGCAAACAGACAAAAAGGCCTTGAAGGTGTGTAGTTCTCAGGGGAGCTCCCCAATAGGCAGTTCATCTGAGGGAGTCCCTGGAATGGTTCGGTCCAAAAACTTTTGGACCACTATCGAATTGTTGTTGAGTGTACCAGATTTCTGAGATCACAAACCAAATGCTTATTACCTATAATATATTGGGGTGGTGGCAGAATTCTGGTGGGAAACTCAAAAGAAGAGCCAGAGCAAGGAACAAGATGTTGCCGAACACAAAAAGTAATTTAGTAACAGTGAAGTCATTACATAGTTTGTCCACCAGCACTGACGAGTTTATTTTTCTACTGTAAAGTGTCTGTCCAGTACATATCATGGTTTTCTTAATACAAAAATACCTGTTTTTGTTATGTGTTTATGCAACAAAAGACAAGACATTTATTCTTCATTCATTCATTCGCTCACCTGCTGCGCGGTCCGTGAGACAGTAATCTGGAGAATTCTCCACATACACTAACTCGTTCTTGGTGCTTCCCTTGAAGTCCTTGTCAGCCACCATAAAGCCCGTCCCGTCCTGGTTCATGGTCACCTCGATGGCTGTGTTGTACTTCTTGCGAAGGTAGTCTCCAGTTCGCCTGAAGTCCGACATCGCCAGCCAGCAGGTCCTCAGAGAACAGGAGCCACTGACCCCGTGACACTTGCACTCCAGCTTCATAAAGCGCTTCACTGCCTAGAGCAGAGGTCAAAGGTGACGGGGTGTTAAGCCTACGATGTTGCCCGTGGCACGATGAAGATGTGATCACAATGACTGGAGTTAACTTGAAGTTATTTTCCTCCTGAGACTTTTGGAAACAACCTGACCTGTCTGTGCAGAACGTAAAAGTAAAACTACCAATAAAAGCAAATTCATGATGTTTTATGCTACAAAATCAGACCTCACTTTGTTGCCTGTTACCAAAAGTGTTTATCAAAGATAAGACTTGAACAGTACAACACTTGGGATCATTGGTGGGTTAGATAAATAAAATATTCTGTCATGGTATATTTACTTTGATACTGTGACATTCATGTTAATATAAGTTGTGAAACAGTAAATTTTCTGGAAATTCAGTTGAGCTTTGACCCCCATGATTTTTTGATTAGTCAATGTAAATGCATATATTTTAATAATTTGTCAATTGTTTAAGTTATAATTTGAACAAAAATGTCAAACATTTGATGGTTCCCAAGCTTCTCAAATGTAGAGACGATTGTAAACTGAATATTTTTGAATTTTAGACTGTTAGTGCAGCAATATGCTAATATGTAACAACTAATTTGACCGATAACCGATACCACTATTGATAAATCCACTTCTTTCCCTCCTGATTTCAGTGATCATTCAGTCTCTTCTGTAGTGGAATTAACCTCATATCATGCATACATACATGAGACATGAAATAGTGTGTAATAAACATTCTTTGTGCAAAACAGGAAAAAGCATTTTGGCTGATTGTGATAGTTCATTTTAAAGGCAATATCAGCCGATACCAATGACGTGCCAATATTATTGTGCATCCCCACTATTAGGTTGAGAAGGCCATGATCAAGCCGAGAAATAAAACTTTGTGCCAGCTAGGGCTGTCACTCAGGAGACTGGTGTTTGAGTCCCATTTGAAACCAATATTCACGCCCAACCATGATGTTTTTCTAAACCTAGACTTGTAGTTTTGATACAAGTGAAAGTGAAACCTAATGAACTGGTGACAGCCACTTAATGTGCTGATAACAACTTTCTGAACCTACTAGTTGGTATAGCAGGCCCCTTTAGTACAGTACACTACAGATAACGTCCATTTAATGGGCAGATAACATCCAATCAGGTGCACTTAGTCGGACAGAGCAAGACATTTAGATACATTTTTGAGTTTTCTGAGGTTTAATACATACAATTAATTTGTAAATTGAGAAAATAATTAGCAGAATAATTGATAGTGAAAGTGACTGTTACTGTATTTTTGCTTCATCCAGTAAAATAAACACCGAACAAATATTTCTTGTTTAAAATGTTAATACAAAACTCAAGGACAGCCTTTCCCAGAGCTTTTAACCATGTATCATGGGCACAGTAAGTTGTAACCTCTTCTTTATACTCTGTATACGTACTGTACTTAGGTACTCTAACCTTATTTGCTGAAAGCTCTGGAAAAATCTAGTAAAATATAAGACTGCTGATCAAAAATTAACTTTCATGTAGGGATGCACGATAATATCGGCACGTTATCAGTATCAGCCAAACAGAAGTGGCCAACAATGAATGAATATTATGCATTGCTTATGTATTACATTAGCATTCTATTTCGTGTCTCCATCTGCTGGTTGGCCATCATGATAAGAGTATGCTTGTATAATATGATGTTAATTCCACTACAAAGGGGCTTGATGATCATAAAAATTAGGTGGGAAAAAAGGTATCTATATCGATATTGGTATCGGTTATCGACCAAATAAGTTGTTATCTATCAGAATATCAGATATCGGCAAAAAGTCCAATATCCTGCATCCCTACTTTCAAGATGAAGTTTGATTTGCAAGATTGCCCCCTGTACAGCGGTTTAAAACAAACCCTAAGGCATAGCTAAAGAGATATTTGAAATTCTGTAAATAATTAATAACATCCAATATAAGGAGGTAAATTGTGGTAAAACGTGCTGTTGTCTCTCGTGGTCTCTTTTGGTAGGACGCAGGCTGATACGTCTAGAAATAAGTCTCTTAACTGCAACACAGAGCGGTGCTAAAACTCAAGCATCAACATTAAAGCTGCTGCTCACCATCCGACCGCACCGGTTGTTGTGCAGGTTCATCAGAGCACGAGCGTCTTTAACCATCCTCTCTCGAGCGTCTACGAAGGCCTTGGCGAATTTGATGCCGTAGTTGATGTTGTCGCTGCATCCGCCCCAGTCGAAAGCGCCCCTGTCGTCACTAGCTCGCCCTCGCTTTTGGCCGTCGCAGTTGCAGATCTTTAGCTCCCCCTGGCTGCAGGCCCTGGTAATGGCGTAGACCACTCCTGCTGAAGAGATGGCGTACACGAACGCTGCCTCACGGCTGCCTGGGTGCAGAGGAAAAGAGACACATTTAGTGTTTTTCATTGAACAGTCTCGTAAACGTTGTTGGAAACCATTCTGCAACTGCTGTCTTTGATAAGCTGTTCTTTTAATGGCCAGGTTCTCTGTGTTACTGCTCAGTAAAGCAGACTTTCTTTATTATATTCCAGACAGCAGGAGCACAGAAATCAGTCCATTTATGGTGGATGGTCCAGACAGAGGTAGCAGCATGTCAGCTATAACATCACAGTCCAGCCGACTCTCCTTTCACCTTTTAATTTGCACAGATGGCAGCTTTCTCAGTCACTGGGCTGTGTTTTCATTTCAGACAAGAGGAGATTTTGGGGGTTATTTGGTCTGGCTTTCCCACCCACCTCCTGCTCTCATTCCTGCTCACGCAATGAAGCAGAACACAGGCGATATGTCAGCGAGTAAAGCTTTGTCTGGCTGCCAGAAACATCTACCCAAATATTTACATCTCCTATTACTGTTTATACATCACCAGCGTGGATCTCTCGATCTGCTACTTGTTTTCGGAGAACATCCACTTTCCCAATCTCCTCTCATTCCAGAGAAGGTAAAAAAACCCCCCACAACACTTTCTCTTTCTGTTTGTATTCCAGGGCAGAGTTGATTTAATAAGACACCTATTAATTCTCTGCTTATCTGGTAACAGCGGAGACATTTACGAGGATGATTAACTCAAGTGTCACTGACATAAACAACCACTGTCACGCACATACAAAGAACCACACAGATAGAAATCTTAGTCACACGTGTGCAGACTCACTTCGCAGCATCACCCGGCCAAACACGGTGTGGTCCCGGTCCAGGGTGCTGCAGTTCCAGCGGTGGTGTCTGAACTGGTGCTGGCACTCTTTGATCCACTCTTTGGCTCCCTCGCCGATGGACTGCATCAGGTCCGGGTGCCGCTGGCACAGCTGCCGCTGCTTGTTCACCAGGCCGGGGATGTTGTCGCAGATCACCCGAGCACCCAGCGCTCCGATGTACCTGCAGACACAGTGTTTATCATTAAGTTAAAGGGGCACTCCACCAATTTTACATGTTTACTCATCATGTAGGATCACATCTCAGCCAGAGTAAAGCTGTGCAGCATTTTGTCTTCTGTGGCTCAGGAGGAGCAGTGTGAAGTCAGAAAATAACCCATGATGATGGCATGATGATGTCATATGGATTATCTCAGCTGACAGTCACACAGTGTTGGCAGAATGGGATTTGGGATGGTTCACACATAAGTTTAAGATGGTTACCGCTGCTGCTAACTTTTAATTCACACCAATAAATAGCCTAAATTAGCTACTTGTGCTGTGTTATGTATTTGTTGTGGTTCATTACCAAGTAAATTCAGATTCCAAAAAACTGTTTACCTTGTTGCAAATAAATTTAATTGTGTCAGTGTTAACGTGATGATATAATGATGGCTTTGAAGCCATTTTGCTGCTGGTTTGGTTTGCAGATTGCAACCAGCTGAAACTTCAGCTCCTCAGTGTTCCTCGTTGAGGTTTTTACTGGGAGCTTAATTGTTGGCAGAGGTCTCTTAATCTCCAAAGCAACTGGTGAAACTGGTGTTTTAAACTAGTAAAACCACCGATTAAAGCACTTTCATGTTATAAATCTGTCTTTCTCCTACCTGTTAGCACGTCGCAGATGGCCTGCTTGCCCAGTACCTGCTAATGTGTGCTCACCTTATTTCTGATTCGGATATTCATGAGTTTTTTAAATCAGGAGCCAAATTATCCACAGAGGTCTCTTCCTCTCTGAAACAAATGGACCTGCTGATTTAAACCGGTAAAAACACTGAATAATGCAGCTTAATGCTAAAAAAAAAAGTGTTTTTCTGATGATAGTCATCGTAGAGGGGCTGCGGACTATGGCGGCTGACACCAAAACGTGAATGGCCCTATATAGAGCCAGTGTTTGGTTTGTCTTTCTGGGCTACTGTAGAAACATGGCGGTGCAACATGGCAATCTCTGTCAATTAGGACTCGTTCCCTATGTAGACATAAACGTCTCTTTCTAAGGTAACAAAAAAACACGATTCTTATTTTCGGGTGATAATACACTGAAGAAAATTGTTATTATATTATATTCTATTTCTGCCCATATATCGACCTAAGTCCGACACTGGACCTTAAAAATATACACAAACTCAAACAGATTTGTCCATTTATGTTGGTAGTAATAGTTTTTACATTTTCGATTTTTGCACAGATTAAACAAACAAGATACAATGTGTTAGTGAGCTTTGGAGATGTTAGTTTTATGTTTTTCTCCGTTTCATCACTACTACAAATGCAGCTGTAGCCAGTATCTCACTATCACTATCCTCATTCATATTTTAAGAAGCTACAAATTATATTCAGCCACAAAATAAACCTGAAAAGCTGCAAATCAGAGCGGAAGTACAGAGAGTTGTTGCATAGCGATGATACACTGTCTCATCTAGTTGCATTGGTGTGAACCGCCATTGCAAGTAGTTGCACATTTCAACTCGTCTTGTTGTGAATCTTTGGTCTGAACTGAGCTTTAGCTGGCTGCTGTTTGTGGCTTCATGTTTGGCGTATGGACAAGTAGGACTAGGTATCATTAAAAAAATTCTGATACCAATAGAGTACTTCGTTTAATAACATTTTTTCTACTTCATTTTATAGCCTTGATGTGAGTGGAAGCATTCAGTTGGGGAAAATACCACCATACTTTCGCACGTGTTGGTGGCATCCCGGCACACTGAACTGCCAACTCTGCAAAAAATATCGTGCTCCACCTCACCACAACACAGGCTGGATTGGTTGTAGCTGCTGCGATCGAGGGCCAACTGCATGTCGTATTAAATCATAGTACGCTTGTGGTGATTGGCTGCGAGAAAACCATACAGGCTGTCAGGTTTCTCGAAATCTTGATACAAAAATGATCAAATGCTGGGTATCCTTTTACTGGAGAAGTCTCCACTTGGTTCTGGGTTATTTTGGTTGATACCTTAAAGGTAGTGAGAACTGATATCTGTACAGACGAGAGTGGTATCAGTGTTCTCAGCTGATGGAAAGATGTGGATCTTTTCCTTTAAGTCTACATCACTGATTCGATTCCAACAAGTGTGCCTGTTTTTCTTACCATCCATACCCCTCGTCTACTCGAGACTCAGATATTCAGGATGTTGAAGCGATTATTAAATTCCTCACATTCAGTGAAAAGCACCTCTCTCCCTGTGACAGGCCTTTGCTTCCTGCTCTATTCAGACATAATCCCTCACTTTGTAGCAACTCTTAAAAGGGTGGATCACATGCTGGTGGCATTGTGACACTGGGGGGGCCTCTTATCAACAGGACATGAGGACAGTCATCTACAGTGCAAGTGACCGCTCAGGCCTTACCCTCCCAGCCTCACACATCAACCATACGCACACGCAGTCCCCTCACTTTCCCCCCCTTTCCTCCTCCCACCCTCCCTCTCTAAGCCTGCACGCTCCACTCTCCATCCGGATATCATTATAGTCCCTAATCGCAGCCACATTTGTGTCGCCTGGCCACCGAGACAGAAACGGACGTAGCAGGCAGTTTCCACTCCCGTTATGGGTGTCCCAGTCCCGTTCTAGCTGCGACTATCTGCCTGAGCAGTAAAGCAGAGCAGAAGCACTACTTGTGTTTATTGTGTGTTGTACACACCGGCTGTGCCAAAAGACCCCTGACTGTCTCCAAGAGGACACACACATAGACAGAGTGAGGGGAAGGAGGTCCTGTGCAGGCAAGACACACAGTGCTCATCTGAATTATCTCAATGGTTAAAAATAGGCTTTAACAATACAAACCAGGACTGAATAATATTAATCAAACCTCTCCTGCTCTGTGTCTGTTTCTCTTTCCCTGGAATGTCTCAGCGTTTTAATCACAGTGATTTTCATAACCTATTTGCATAAGACAGCAAAGGGATTGCACAACGGAAAATAGGATAACATATGCTTTTGGCTCTCTTGGGAAATTACGATTCATAACACTATTTACAAAGGGTGCAGGTTTAAATCTAAATCCATCTGTAAAACAGAGGCTAATTGTAATGTGGCGCAGTGCCACAATTCAAAGATAAAGGCAGAAAATGCTTCACTGTGGTTGGTTTAATCTGAAGTGCACATCAAACACAATCTCTCAAAGTGTGACCTGACACATAGGAACAACTATTTCATGTGGGTGGGATAAGAGGGGAGGGGGGGTGCTTACACCCCTCCATGTTTTTTTTCCTCCTCTGAGCGTTTAAAAACCTCAAGAGAAATCATCAAGGGGCATTTATTCATGCACCAGCGCCTGCACCTGCCACTCGCTCTGGGCAAGATGGATGGATAGGGGAGATTCCCCCCAACACCATTAATCTTCATAAACACATGACACACATAGCTGTGCTGAACATCTCATTTTGCATTGGTGTTTTGAGAGAAAATAGCACAAAGATTCCCACGCAGAGGTGAAATAAATATGCTCCATGGTTATCCTTTAATGGATTAGGAATGTTATAGTTGATTTTTGTAGGTTTGTTGGCAAAATAGCAGCAGGATGAAAGTTTTTGATCATGTTTGCCTTTTTTTATAAGAGAATTTTCCAGTTTTTTACCTGACAGGGAAAAATTAGAGTAAATGGCACACTTAAGAGTAACATTTAGGTTTTGTTTGAGTCATGTTTGCATCAAAACTTTTTTTCTCAATTAAAACATCTCAGTATCAGCAAATGCACTTTACAGATGTGACTCACCACCACGATGAATCCACCCTGGGTGTGAAAATGAGCAGGAGCAGAATAAAACTGAAGTATATTTTAGAGATGGGTTTGGAGTGATGTTGGATTTTTGTCCCATGTCTGATCCCCATAGCCCTGCTGCTGTCTGATAAGCTCCGAGATTTCATCAGACAAATCATGTTTCTCCTCTTCATGTGTTGGCAAAAGCTGCACAGTCAGGTGTGAAAGTCCGTGACGACTGTCTGCCGTCCATCATCGGAGAACTGGAAGAAGTTCACAAGGAGGAAAAAGTGCTCCTAAACTCCACCGGTTAACATTTAATAATGCCATGCAGATTTAGTGTCAGTGCATCCATAATCTTCAGCTGTCGTCGGGGGTTGTAATTAATGAGTGAGCAGAATAAGTCCTCCGTTGTCAAATTCACCTTCTCTTCTCCGCTGTTGCGCACCGACTTTAATATCTCTGAAGTTGCGGGCTATAACGCACAAAATCCGATGCTGTAACACTGCAGCAAAAGAGACTAGAGTCGCTTAAATCAAGTCGAGTGGAAGAAGTGTTTCCGAGGATGGGACAGACACAGTGCGCACCTTTCCTCCTGCAGCCAGGAATGAAGATGCGCACCGAAACGCGCAGCGCTGCGCTCCGGTGCGTCAGCTGTCTGTGACCCCCCCTCCCTCCCTCCACCCCCACCCCTTTGTCTGAAAATTACAGATAGAGGTATGTAGACCAACAGACAGCAGAGAAGGAGATGTGTATATTTAGTCTGAAAGAAAGTAATCCCTGCCTGTGATGTCTGCTGGGTACACATCTACACTTGTTGCCACTTCAGAACAAACATCAACAACACAGAGATATTCCTGTAATATGTGGCTGCACTCACCTTCCATGTTATTTTATATACAGTACATCTGTGTAATATTTCCCTTGGGGACTTGTTCCCCTGTGTTATGCTTCGGCACTTTGTACAGTTCAGTTTAATTCTCTAAAAACATCCATTAAGGACTGTGTTATAACAGATTAAAGTCCCCCTCCTGACATTTTTTTAAAGTTTGTAAAAATACTCAGCTATGATTGATATTTCCTTTAACATGTTTTTCCTGCATAAAGAGTGAAAAAAAAACTCTTAAAAGGGACTGTAAGCACAATTGCTCTGTCCCATAACCTGGAAATGAGTTAGTATTTTACCAATCACGGCCCCCTCATCTTCAAGCCAGTGGGTTTTTTATTTGTATGTGTGTGGTTAACACAAGCTGAAGAGACTTTCACAATTTGTTCTACTACATAAAATACATCAGTAAATACCCGACTCATGAACGTTGAAGCTTCTGTGTGACTTAAAAAAGGTGGTTGCTAACAAGTGGCTAAGTAAGACTGTAAAACGTCATCATGCTAAGCTGTGCTGAACACTAGGTGTAGCTCATTTATAGCCCGTACTTCTGGTGATTGCATTTAGGCTTCAATAATCATAAAAGTGGTGTAATTAGTGAAGATGATCTTGATGAACAAAACATGCCAATATCAGAAATGTTTGCCACAGAGCTTACTTTCAGCAATGATCCAAAATCCAATGGAAAAGCTTTTTAAAGAGGGAACCAGGGCGACACGAACTTCCACATCAGCCTACAGAAAAACATCGTCCCTGGAGCACTCTATGGAGAAATTCTGGGTCTGGCCTTCGACCCAACCACGATCACTGCTTGTGGTAGATCTTGCTCTCTCCAACACGGGCACAACGACAGCCTACTGGGGCTAAACTGGTGACCAGTTGACGGGTGAAAGAGCAGTGTGCATCAAGATGGCGAGGGTTAGCATTAGAGGAAACATCAGAGATTCAACGGTACGTGTTTGAGCCTTAGTCAGACCTACCGTCTGTTCCAATACCCATACTTGCTGTACTTACCGTACCTACTTTGGGTACAGGGGGCATTCACATTACGATTGCGGCGAAAAAGAAGTGTACCTAAAAGACCCGGATGTGTACTCATAACAGCCAAAATTGAGAGTGTGGAACATTGCACACTTTTCGTACTCAACGGCCGCCATCTTAGCTACGTAGCGGAAGAGGCGGGACCACTTACAGGTCAGTGGGCGGAACCACTGACCTGCCGTCTCTTCCAGTTTGTTGGCAGGTGACGTCACTGACGAGTCACAGCCGTAGTCGTGATCGTAACATCCGGTAAGTGCGCCATAGAGTAATGAATCAGAACAGCACTTACTCGCTGAAATATGTGCACTCTGTAAGTGCAGACAGTGTACTGTGTGTAAGTGTACTCATGGCAGTATAGATTTCGGAACATAGCGCTAGACTCAGATGAGGAGTCTGTTGTGCACCAAATTGGCAATTAGCAGAGGTATCAGAATGCTATGTGGAGTTAGCATCTTGTTGCTCAGAGGTAGAGCAGGTCGTCCACTAATCAGAAGATCCTCCAGTCTGCATGTTGAAGTGTCCTTGGGCAAAATACTGAACCCCAAATTGCTCCCGATGGCTGTTCCATTGGTTTGTGAGCACGTGTGAATGCTTACTGAGTAGCAGGTGGCACCATGTCGGGTAGCCTCGGCCACCAGTGTGTGAATTGTTAGCATGTAGGCTAACTGGCCGTGGTTGACACAGCGTTAATGGTTGTGAAATATATCTGCTACATGGGGTTTTTGGTAGACAGTGGACAGAAGCTCCAGGGTCCGGTTTATATCCAAAAATTGCACACTTTACTGTGTCTACTATAAAAATTTTCACTATGCTAATGCTAACTCTTATCTCGGTACTGATGAGCCTGATCTGCACCTGAGTTTCAGGGTTTTTTTGCCGGTGTTGTGTCAGAGTTTGTTCCTGCGTTGATTTGTTTGTCCTGTTTTAGACAGGACTTGGCTTTTGTATAAGTGATGTACCTAATCTAGCTCGCCTAGCGTACGTTTGAATCTCAGATTTTATGGAAGTGCACAGACAGAGGAATGTGAAAACGCCTCTCTGTTGACAAACTTTGCACAGATACAAGTCAGTACAGTCAAAGTCAGACATTTTAGGGGACATAAACATGAGGAAAACTCATTTTTGAGTGGAGGGGGACCTCATTGTGTGGAAGTTGTGCAACTGAACCAAAATGCCTTCCATGGTAACCACACTAAATACATCATTTATTCACAGAGAATATAATTAATAATATTGATACGAATGAAAACACAAGACAAAACATTGGTGTTTCCAATGAAGAAAAAATAAGTACGTCATTCCCAGTGTCTGTTTGTGTCATCAGTGTCGAGGAGAAAGTTTTGCTTGGGAACCTTCAGCTATGAGCGGTCAGGCTTTCATGCTTTGACACATCATTAAACAGGGACTTGGTGTCTCCATAGAGATAGATAATCCTTCCCAGGGGGCAGTTTAGACATTGTTTCATATGCCTGCTGGTCCAGTGTGATCAGTCTCAATTTAATGCTCCTGCAGAATTGAACACACGAAAACATCTTTGCTGTTGCACGGAAGCCTCGTAACCAGTGATGTCTGAGATTTTATCTGGTTCAGGAAACACATTTTAGGGCTCTTTCACAACTGTAAATATGCACAGATTTCAAGCCAAAATTTAAACTTGTTTCCTGAAAAGTTGCCCAGAGGTTTCATCAGTTGAAATAAATTAGCCTCAGAGGGTTTTACAATCTGTACAACATACGACACCTCATATCCTTAGAAAATCCTTTGGAGAAGAAAAACTGCCAAAACAAAAACAACATTTAACGGGGAAAACAAAACAGAGAGATTCATTTTGCAGGACGGACAGCAGTCGATGTTGCATGCACCGAAAAGACAGAAATGATAACACTCATGTTACACTATGAATAAACAGAATGATAATATTGGGTAAAATAGACGGCTAACATGTGAAACATGTATCTGGAAAGACATCAAGGTAACTTCAGGGTCCCATTAAAACTGATTTGAACCACACAGCCTCCTCTCCACCTCCAAAGACAGAAGACAAATACACACAAGAGGCAAATCTCAAGGATACCACATTGAAGAGACAAGAGGAGGCGGAGTGTCCTGGAAAAGGAAAATCCAGATCCAAGATGTCTGGGCTGAGGCACCAACAACCCAGACACTGAAAGAGTTTAATTCAAAGCTCAGAATCACACTGGGCTGGAAGATACAGTAAAAGCAAATATTTTACCCAAAGCAAATACGTGATACCAAAGACATATCAGGGTTCAACGTCAATGTTTTTTACACTTGCCTGGTTGGGCTAGTGGGTCAGAAATCTAATCTCCCAAAGTCAATTTTTACTTGCCCCTTTACGAATCCTTGTATTTATTAGAGGTTGTCAAATAACAACAAAGATTAATGTGAGGGTAATGATCATGAAAAATGAGTCTGTTTTATTTGCCTTGCTCTCAAATTTATGGCAAACTGCAAATACATAGTTTGAGTTTTGCCCACGTCCTCTAACAACCCGGTCTCACTCTGAAGTCGACGAAATCCGGCGCTTGGGCAATGACGAAAAAAGCCGACCCTTAACATTGGCATGATATGTGGCCAATTGTCGATAAAGTTTAAAGGCGCTCGGTGGTATCAGGAGGAAACGCAGCAGAGATGATAAGAAAGCGAGATGGCTCGATGCTTAGCTGCTTCCATTATCAGCTCCAGAGAATACATGGTGTTTTAGTTGCTAGATTTACAAGCCAGGCATGGCACTTTGCTTGCCACTCATTGTTGAGCCCTGCATATGTAACTGAAAATGTATCACGTTGCTGTTGAGGGTGGAGAAAGTACTTTAGCTGTGTATTATTTTGTGTCCCAAACCAGACTTCGCTCACTTGTCCCTGGTTCTAGGAGACGACTCCACACACAGTAGAGGCAGCCTCTTACATTTGCATGGCTGCTGACTTTTGACATAGACTATATCTGCTGTGCTTTAACGCCTTGTTTCACCAGCTTTGGTATGAGGCCCGATATAGTCCTTTTCTGAAAATGATTAATAAGCTCTAAAAAGTTGCCTTCATGCCATACGGCTCAGGGCGGGAGAGTAAATATCTCCCTCCAGCCCCAAGCACTCGAAGCTCCCCTGTAATGCCAGCGGAGTGCATGTTTGTAGTTCAGCTCATATCAACAGTCCCTGATCCAGAAACAGGTTTGTCTCATCGAGCCAGTGTGGAAACATATGACCCGCCTCAAGGACACTTCTGGCTCGTATCCCTGCGACTTCAGCGAGTCACTCGGTGGCGGCCCTGTGTGTGTGTGTGCCCAGCAGGTAGAGAGAGACGCTGGCGAGCCGCTATGTGCACTCAGTATGTGTGTGAGAGAGTGTGAGGTCATTTTAATCAGTGCAAATCCAGGGGTGTTAGTTAGAGACCTATGTAAAGGTCAGTAACAATGTGGCTGGCTAAAAATACCACAGCGTGGACAGCAAATAATGTAATAGTGTGATTGTGAATGCAAACTGTCATCTCTAGGATTTTCTAAATTGTGCATTTTTACAGAAGGAAATAGGATTTTTTTTTTTCATATTTTCCCCCCAAACAACAAACAAATGCACATAATGTGTGAACTTTGTGTAGATGAAGGTTTGCAGGCTTCAAGCTTATCTTTTCCGTCACTGGTCGACATTCTCCTCTCATCTCTAAATCACGCACAAAGACAAACACACACATAGCCCAGCTGTTTGTCCTTCAGTTATGTCATTTCTGGATTTGGAGCAACACTGGGATCCTCATTACATGTGACCCTGTCTTTCTTTACCGCGGGACAAGCTACGGATTTTACAGTGACAACTCTATAACAAATTGCTTTACAGGGAGCAGGTGATGGTGGCGATAACACTCGTCATCCGGCCCTCCCTCTCCTTCTGTCTCGCTTTGAGCCAGCTCCAGCTGTGGTCTTCAAGAGGCTCAGTGAGGGGGCCCGGGCTCCTATTCTAGGCCCATCTCATGGCTTGGGCTAATTTTGGACGGAGAAGAGGGGACGAGACGGGAGAAAAGAAAAAGAGAGCAAGAGGATAAGAAAAAGATTGGATCAACTGCATGCCACAGCACAGACGAGCGCTCAGATGGTGGCGGTTATGGCATTGTTGTGTGAAGCAGTCGTCACTGATACAGGCGAGAGAATGAATTACTCTGAGGGACGGCGTTTTTTGCTTTTGTGCAACAGGTCTGAAACGAGAGGGTCGTAAATTTGCGGTTTAACTCATGACAGCGTACGCGCTCCCTCCTTGACCTCCGTTTTGTCATCTCATTCACACAACATGACACTGCAGCCGTGACACCATGTGTCTTATTGTATGTCTGCTTTTGTGCAGCAGTCATAAAGTACAGCACTTACCAGATCCGCCCAGGAGGGACATGTGGCGGCCGGCTGCAGCAATCCTTTTCAAGTTCAAGTTCAAGTTCATTTATTTATATATATAGTGCTTTATCACAAGCGCGTCTCACTCGACCTTACAGAGGAAAGATCCAACAAATCTACATCAGAACAAACTGCAACAACATCAAGTTTTCAAAGTCCACTCCAGGAAAAAAACAGGATTCGCCAACTTTCTGAGGTTGGGCACTTAAAAAGAAATGTAATCCACTGCTCAGTGATTTATTCCTTGGAAAAAAAAGTTAATTATTACCCCTCTTGTCATGTGGAATCCTAACAGAAGTAGAGCCAAGATGCATTTTAGGTCATGACCCATAGCTTGAGTAAAAGTTTTCAAAAAGGCATCATTTTTTATCCAAGTCATGCAGCACTAAGCCTGAAGTCCGACTTTGAATATTAAGTCAGTGTTTGAATATTAATGTGAAATTTACGGTCAACGCAAATACGTATGACGTCCAAGAGGCACAAGTTGTACTCAAACAAAGCCAAAAAAGAAACCAAAAACCGGATTATGTGCTGCAGAGGCTGTCACTCACTATCAGGGTTTCACACAAGGTTCTAAAATACAGACTATTATGTCTTCTGCGCAGCTCGGTGGACTGTCTCCGAGCAGAGGACAACAGTAGAGAAGGGTGGCCGTGCTGGCAGTGACAGCAGCGAGGACGTGGCCCCTCACAGCTCATCAACCTGAGCCTGTGTTTATGGAGGCTGAGAAAGATGGGGCTTTGCTGGAGGACCAGGCGTGCCCGTGCTGGATTTGGGATGCGGCCCTGCTGTCCTGCACTGGAATGTTAATTAGGTGAGCTGAGCAGAGAAGAGGTGACCCCGTCCCGTTAACCAGCCAACCCTTCCCCAACAACCCAGAGGGGGATTTAAAGTGACGGAAAGCCCAGTCAGCATGTGCTCTGTGTGTGTCGGCTGGTTGTGATGTCAGGCCACAGAGAGCGCCTGTGTGTGTGAGGGAGACGGAGACACTTTATATACTGTGGCATTACAGAACACAGAATGTGTTCTAGTAAAAGCATCTGTCTGTATTTCCAAACTCATCGCCACCACCCAGTGTCTTTCATAAGTTGCATCACTTAAACAACATACCACCAGAGCATTGTTTACAGCTGAGGCAACACAGGGCGCAAGATAACAAACAACTCAGTCCACTTAAGGGTTTCATAACTGATCCTCGCAACCAAACGGGAGCAAAAGTTGACATTCTTCTTTTCAGCGTTCAAATCAAGTCAAAGACCTCAAACACACAAGTACAGAAAACTGAACCATACACACATAAAATACACAGTGTGTATGAGTCTTACTGAACCTTTGCTTCCAGAGGATAGTAGAGTAAGGCCGCCAGTACAGTACTAACTTAATATCTTTTGTATAAAAAAAGCAGTCTCTGTTCTTCATAGCATCACCACTGAATGTATTTACCAATTTTAAAACTGTTGTCACTATTTAAAATGATAAAAAAAAAGGCATTGTCTGCAACCTTGTTTATTGCATGAGAAACCTGTAGAGATCAAATATTTGAAGAGAAATAACTCATGGATATTTGTATTTCTCAGCCTGCTGGTAGCTACTTATCAAATACTGACCTCTAGAGGACACTCTTTGGCAGTACAGTAAAAACACATATCTGTACTGCAGAATTTTATTTTAATTTATTTATTTAAACATACATGTGTATAGAACAGACAGAGGAAGAAAAGTTTCAACACTGTAACATTGTTCTAACAACAGGTTAGAAGTCACAATGACTTATGGAGATGCCTGCCATATTAAATAACAATAATTATACATAAAAAGAAATGCATAAGTGATCAAAATTTCAAGAATAAGCAGTGATACGAAATGCTAGAAATGCTCATTACAAAAAAGTTTGTATTTACAAGCTGAAATGCATTGCAGACAAATAAATAAGTGCTGAGTCTGCTGAGTCAGATTAGTCGATCAATCCGTCAATCAACTGAAAATTAATTGCTAACAATTCTGATAATTGATTTGTCATACATTACTTAAGCAAAAATGTTGAACTAATTTCCTGGGACTGTTTACACAAAACTCCATAAGTTCTTCTGAAGTATGACACTTAAGTCTTACTTTCTCCTTAGCTGAGGGACTTACACAGTTAGACAGAGTCCCTTAAAAATGTGTCCTTAGTTAAGGAAAAAAATTAGCTCACAGCATTGAAAGAGGCGTTACAGTGGTAAAAGTTTTCACGGAGATTGTTTTTTGGCTGGACTCATGCTCGTGAAGCCTGTTACTGTCTCACAAAGTTGGCTCATAGTTAGTGAAACATGGCAGAAGAAAAGGAGACAAGGAAACCATATCAGTCAGAGGAGGAAAAAATTATACTTCTGGAGGAATACAATCATAGACAGCACAAACTACAAAGTAAATTTGATCGATTGTAGGAGAAATTGCAACGAAAATTAACTGAGTCAAATCTATAGTGTAAAATCAAAAGTGTATCCATTGAGTTCTCCTGGTCGCAGAACACTCTTCTCAGGTTTTCATTTATCATCATAAACTCTGCCATGTTGCAGTTAAGATCTTCAGACGTACCTTAACTTTTGTTTTTACCTTGCTTTGTTTGCTAAGGGTTTTTGTGCAGCGGTCTAGGGATTCCTTAAGTGTAAGACCAAGACAAGGAGAAAACCATTAGTAGAAGACTTAAGGATGTTTTGAGCAACCTATTTCATTTTGAGGAAACCTTAACTAGGACTTCAAGGAAAATCTTAACTGAAGGTGTTTTGTGCAACCAGCCCGTTTCCAGCTTCTCAAATGTGAAGATTTAACCATTTGATCCGTAGCTCCATAGCTCGCTCGCTTGGTTGGTTGGTCCGGTCAGTTTGTTGCGAGTCCACGTTTCCCCACCCTTTGGCGGCCATAGTTGTCGCCCTGGGAGGCTGAAATTTTGCACAGAGGTCAAGTGTGTGTGTGTGTGTGTGTGTGTGTGTGTGTGAGAAGGTGTGTGTTTGTGTTCATGCCAATTGACTAAAAGGTGGCATAGCAGCTGGGGGATGCAGGTGTGTATGTGCTCGATGCTATTGTGAATTCACGCTCGTTTTTGAACCTATGTGATAGTCAACTGAATATCTTTGGTTGTTGTATATTTGGTCGAATAAAACGTGCCACATGAATGCATCACCTCCAGCTGTGACAAATTACAAGACATTTTATATTATTTTCTACAGTTTATAGATCAAACCATTAACCAGTCATGAAAAAATTGACAGATGAACTGATAATGAAGCATACGTTAGTTGTAGACTGTGAGCAGCTTCCTCTCATCACGTTGCTGTCAGCATTAATACAGAGCCTACTCCACCACCTACTGGCAGCATATAATGCCTATGAGAATAAAAATAAAAAGATGAATTCATGACGATCTTTTGGATTAATTTATTATATCTGTCACTTTCCAGCATGTACAGTACTGTGAAGGATCTGATAAACATAAAGATAAACCAACATGTTGTCTTATGATATAAATCAAAGCCACAGTTGACTATAAAATACTTGTGTGTTTCATAATGATTTCTTATAAATGAGAAAGGCATGACTCACTTATATTAAACAAGATATCGTACAATGGTGCCTGCGTATAATCTGAGCCTGTAAGATTATCATGACTGTAACACTTAAAGTAATACATGAACAAAGCTCAGAGCAACACTGATGATCAGATTATCTGTTGTGTAAAACTATCGTACATCAATAACTAAAGAGCATTTATAAAATGAACTATACACTTTTATAAAAACAGCTGCGCACACGAGCACACTGACATGAGACACACATTTCGATTGGTCCGAGGACTACGTATAACATTTGGTGTGAAGATAACAGTATTTATAATAACAAGCAACATACTAAAGTGAAAAATAATAAACTGATTTATATTCTTTGGAAATATGACACTATAAAAAAGACTTAATATACTGTAACAGTACGATGTGCCCAACATACAGCATCGGCACGTCTGACACTAAAATATCTGCTGTAACTCTTCATGTGTCCCAGCCCTTTAACCTCCACCTACAACAGTGCCTCAGCGCATAAAACAATCTAATAAATATAACAGTGTTTGAAGGGACCTCTGTTCAATAAGCACAGGATATAAATCCTGTCATGTATAAAACTTCAGCTATGAGATGTGGATGAAACCATCGTGTCACGAGCAGAGCAGCAGCTGACTCATTTAATGATGACTCTGTTAATTAGAAGAAACCACCATGTCCAGTTCTTTGACGCCCTCCTGGCTGGAGGTGAGGCCACAGCTGCCTGACAGCGGGCTGTCGGAGAAGTGACTGGCAGACCTGGGCACCGTGGCAGGGGAGGGAGGAGCCTGAGCCAGACCTGGCTTCTTAGGGGGGATGGGCGGAGGGTTGCCCCTGTCTGCCCTGGAGATGGTGGGCGATCTGATGCCCTGTGGAAGCGCCCCCGCAGCCCGCCCGATGATGGGAGACAAGGGCGCGGCCAAGCTGCGGTAGTCTGTGCCGAAAGGTGAGTTGTTGGGCGCTGTGAGCTTGGACGTGGTGCTCTGCTGGACGGTGGTGAAGCGAGACAGGACTTGAGTGACCGTGCTCCGGGCCATCTGCTTGACAGGGCTGGTTTCTGGCGGGGAGCTGCTGGTCACAGGTGAGACGTCCTTTGGTGAGAGGGATAGAGCGGGCTGCGCCGCCTGGGATTGAGGCTCTGGTTCGATGGTGCCTTGGAACTTGTGACGAGCAGCGTGGAAGCGCTGGTTGATGCCGGCCTGGTAGGGAGACTGGTAGCTGCCAGGGCTCGGGCTGCCTGGTGGGCGTTTGGCGAGGATTGGCGAGGCGCATGGAGAGGAGGGAAATGACGTCTGGGATTGGTGATTTGGAGGATTTTCAATCCCGTTCTGTATGCAGATGTTCTCTGAGAGTGCGTTGTGCCCGTTAGTCTCCATCGGACAGTGGTGACCGTTGACTTTTGGCTGCACGGGCTGCTGGTTTTCCTCAATGTCCTCAACTGTGATCGTGTCTACTGCTGTCTTTCCTGGGGAGACTTTTGTGGCCCACTCCTTTCCTCCTGCCTCCACTGGAGCTGTGACTGCCTCCCCAACATCTCTCATCACACTCCTCTCCTCCAGCTTCCTCTTCAGCTCCTCTACCTGAACACAAAATGAGGCAAAGAGTCATTTCAAGCTGAAATTAGGCAGTGCAATGTGAGCCAATTTTCTTCACTTGCATCACGATGAGATGGAGGAGGTAGTTATTGAATGCAAAGTGTGCAATCTGCCGCCACCTGCATGATGAATATGTTTGAGTGTTCACACCTGTTGTTGTAGCTGACAGCAGTGAGCTTCCTCTTTCTTCAAACGTGAGCGGAGCTGCTCTCGCTCTGTGTCAAACTCAGCCAGCTGCTCCTCCACCCTCGCCTCCATCCTCAGGGCTCTCCTCCTCTCATCCTCCAGCTCGTTTCTCAGGGCCTGGCAAGACGCCGCCTCCTGCGGGAGAAAAAGTCTGTTCACCCAGAGTGCAAAATATAACCCGGCCTGACACTCGTAACAACAAAAGAAAACCACCTAACTTAAATTCATGATGTAAATACCTTGTCAAGTTTGCGGCTCAGCTCAGTCAGCCGGTGACCCTCCTCCAGAGCTCTGGCACTCGCCCACTTGCACTCTTTGGCCAAAGCGCAGGACAGCTGCTTGTGCTGAGCCCGTTCTTCTTCAAGCTGGTCAGTAATCCGCCGCTGTTCTTTTTCCAACCGCCGGACCTGGCTCCGCTCAAACTCCAGCTACAAACACACAGACGAGGCGCACGATAAACAAACTTTTCAGAGGTGGTAAACATTGTGAGGACAGTATGGATGGTTACAGTTTAATTTAAAGTTTTGACACCAGTTCTTTTGACATGCAAATTTAAAGGGAACTTTTGAAATGTTGCCCCAAAAGTGATGCGAGTTAGACGCATTTCCATCAACTGGTTTGGAGCGAATAAACTAGCCTCCACAAAGCGAGCTTTGTCAGTCGTTGGCAGCTTCACACATCAGTAAACAGAGTAGGAAAAGTAAATGCTGTGACCTGGAAACAAAACAAATAACCTTGGCCGTATAACACAAATACAGTGAAGAGAGAGGTCTTCAGGATTTTTTTTAATTGAGCAAGTTTACCATTTCCTTTTTTCATGCTATTTGAGGACGAGGACAAATTGATACAAAAATACTGTAAGCTATTTTGTTGAGTTGCCTTTTATTGTGAAAGGTAAAAGCAAAAGGGGTGAAGCTGCGATGCACTAATGTAGAAAATAATTACATGTGTTAGCACCTTGGTTCACGCTGGTTCAAACCACAAAGCCTCTGTGTTATTATTTTGTTGTCTGCATGAGTATAGGTGCAACTTATTATATACCTTAGCTACTATTTAGATGCACTGGAAGACGCTGACGGCAGGAAACAGCTTGATACATCAGAATTTATCTGGCAAAGGTGTTTCTGAATTTTATTAATTGCAGCCACACTTTTACGACAAAAGTAAAAACCACCTCAAGCGAGCATAAAAACTTTTTTAAATTGAATTTTTCCTTTTTCATACAACTTTTTCGGTGCAATACTTCAAAATGTACATAAAATATGTGTGTGGAAACTAGGGCTGCCCCCTAATAGTTGGCCAAACGTTAGACGACCAGAGAGGTCATTAGTCGGCAAGATTTCATTGGTCGCTTAGTCGCAGTAAAAAAATAAAAATAAAAAAATAAAAGTGAAAGTAGGAGCTGCACCTTGTCAAATTAAATCAAAACCTATATGACTGGACCATGTGAGAATTTAATTTGAAAGGACAGACACAGGAAGTGTCCACGCTCAGCAGTCAGACAGGAGTCAGGTTAATTTCCAGGGCTGGTACCTGCAGTTATTCCACAGGCTAGTTAATAACATGTCGGGCAGGAAATCCAAAGTGTGGGATCATTTTGAGAAGGTGAAGGACCAACCCAAGGTGATATGTAAACTCATCTTCATTGGTCGACTACAAACATGACGTATCATGTGAAACATGGAAGTAGCTACATGCCCATTAGCCCACAGCGTCATTAACAGGCGGCTCGCTCAGTGTGTGATGTGCACTTGTAGATAAAATATAGGCCTATATTAATGAAGGTTCATTAGTACGGTTTGTATTTCTCTGTAATGTAGCACAGTGTTAACAATGTTACTGAGACTATTCTTTCTCACACCTTCAACTCAAACCACCAAAATATATCATTTAATAATTAAATTAATAGCGTAAACATGTGGGCGACTAGTCGACTAATGGCCCTAAATGAAGACTACTAGGTCGACTAGGAAGATTCCTAGTCGGGGCAGCCCTAATGGAAACACAGCTGCTGACTCCTGTTTGGGTAATAGAGTACATTCTGGACAAATATTTGTACTGCGGTCCGTGTCACTTTTAATTAGAGGGCACCTGTTGTTGTAGGCGCTCCCTCTCCTTCTCCAGGATGTAGGTGACATCATCTCCCTCGGCCGTGTCCTCAGCATGCCTCCTCCTCTCTTCCTCCAGATCTGCAATGACCTGAAGCAAACACAGCAGGGAGACAGAGAGTCAGGAATGACGTGATCTCACATGAGTTTGGTCTGCTCGATATTACGGCCAATAACGGTTATTTTGAAGCAATATGATTACTACATTGTAAGGAAAAATGCTGATGGCAGTCAAGCTAAACAGCTACATAGTTTAGCTCATCTAAATGAGTCCCATGTTCAGCCCGCCTGCGGAGAAAAGTATAGCCTTCGCTCTGTGGTTTTACAGAGCCTAAGTTGATGGAGTGTTTTGTGTTTGTACAGATCCAAGAGATGCAGTGGGGATCGTTAGTTGAAACAGTAATTTAAATATAAACCAAAACAATAAAAGGCCTAAATGACATTTCCTCATATTAGACTTCTTGATATACTTCAAACTGTGAGGTTTACCCTCTGTCTCATTTTCTTCTCTGCAAAACAAATGTTTTTTTTGTGGTGTCTGTATTCAAATACTCATTTTTCCAGCAAACATAGTTTAAAATCTGCCGCTTGTTACTGATGTGTTTCATGTAACACTACAGGAAGTTTGTGATCACACAGATTGGGCATATTGTCCTTGCATATATCTTTAACACATAATGAAATCAGGAGACAGTGATGTGTCTGTAAATGCACTGTGTTCACTCTCTAACCTGAAGCTCACATGAAACAAGAGAGAGACTGTAAACGTGACATCAGTGTGCAGGTATTTTATTTTTCTTTGTTCGTGTCTGTTCGCCTGCAGATGTGGAGTACTTTTCAATGCGTGTGTGCCTCTTGGGAAGTTCATGCTGAAAACAATGCTGCTTTTAATTAGTTATTCTGCCGTCCCTGAAACGAAAGGTTTTAATGAGGAGGGATGCCGACAGTTTTTATATTTTGTACACTGTAAGGACAACATCCTCACTGCATTTTACTGGTTGCATTTTCCCTTCATATTCTTTTTACATATTTTACACCACTGAGGCCAGTTTTTATCTTTTATGTTTCCCAATTGATTTTTTAAAAATCCACATCAGGCACCAGCTCATTTCTGCCTCCCCTAACCATGAACCACACATCCACACCCACCCTTCTGTGCCGGCTTTCCGCAGCAGCCAGCTGGGCCAGCATCTTCTCCTGCATCCTCCTGCAGTGGCTCACCACCAGTTTGAGAACCACCAGAGGGTTGGAGGTGGAGGAGGAACAGCCCGGGTCCTTGCTCTGGTCCCCGACAGCCTCGCTGTCTCTCTGCAAGGCCAGGAAGGGGTCGCTGAGGTTGTACCTGCCGTAGCGCTCCTGGATAAACAGCTCTTTACGCTGGGCCTGAAGAGATGAACAGAAAAGAGGAGTGAGATGAAGCGCTGAGGGGAGCAGTGATCATTTCAGTAGTTAACAGTACGTCTGTGATCTACAGGTTATGTGGTGGGAAATGTTCATGAGTGAAATTGCTTGGCTTGATTATGCTTTTGCATAAATGTCCTTGTTTACAGAGGGATTGTGAGTTGGCTTTAGCGTGTGAATCTTCTCTTGGATCACTTTTCTGGCATCTCAGCCTCGTTTGAGTCTCAGCTGTTACTGGATGCCGACTCCTTTATATACAATGTCTAGGAGACATTTTTAGCAGCACGCCATTACATGACAATGCAGTCGGTCGGTGGACTTTGGTCCAGACTGAAATACCTCAACAACTGTTGGATGTATTGCAGAGGATTTTTGGTTTTAAATGAAATAAACATTTGATGTATTTCTGTTACATTTAGGACAAACATTTACGGTCCTTTCCTTTAATGATCTTAAGACTTTTAATCTGAAAATGTAATTTGTCCAGTAATTCTTTTTAACCAAATACCTACAAAACCGATGACAGTCCCATCAGCCTCAGATACATTTTAGCGTATGTTAGCGTGCTAACCTGCTAAACCAGGATGATGAGCCTGGTAAATATTATGCCTGCTAATCATTAGCATGTTAGCATAAGCCCTTTTTACACTGCCAGATTTTCCGCGAATGTTGGGCCGTTTTGCCGGCAAGCTGCGAGCGTTTAGACACACAGAGCCGGATTAGCGAGTTGATCCGAGGTGCCCAATTTTCCGCCTCGTAAGGTAGTCATATTGGCGGAATGGTTTTGGTCTAAAAAGAGCGAGTCAGCTTTCCGCCTCGGGAGGGTCTGTTGATGACTTGTGGGAGGGGCTGCACATTCGACCCACTGGCGTGGACTTCAAACCAGGAAACAGCTGATAGCAGGAATGAGTATCTAGCAGTACTGAGGAGACACAAACCAGAAGATGAGCAACTGGGGAGATAAAGAATTGCGCGCCCTCCTTGCCCTCGCAAACGAGAAGGCCATTAAACGTCAGATGACGGGAACCGTGAAGGACGGGCCTGATGTACGAGAGAATCGCCGAAGGACTGACCAGCCGCGGCTTTCCTCGGTACGTCACTGTTTACGTCACAGGCTGAGCTACACGTTTTGTTACTTGCTCACGCCCCCCATTGCCCCGAAAAAGGCACATTCTGTATAAATAAAAGTGGGCAGGCAGCTTTTTGCCGCACTCCCTGATTTTGTTTTTATACTGGCAATGCTGAAAGAAGACAGATTGGGCTTTCCTGCAAATTTGCACAATTCCTATTTAAAAAGGGCTATTCTCACTGTGCTGGCGTTGCTAACGTTACAATTTGGCTCAAAGCACCCTTGTTTTTAAGTAGTCTCAGAGATGCTTACGTGGCTGCAGACCTTTTTCTCCAGTCTATCTTTGGCTCTGAATTACAAACATGAATAGTATTACTGTATTAATAAACTAGGAGGCCACACAGAAAGCACAGACCTCCATCAAGGCTGGATGCCATATCTCACAATGTTAGAAGAGAAAAATGATTTGTGTATCTGCCGCGTGATTCAGATCTGCTACAAAATTTAATGAGGTCTTCCTTGACCCACGCTAAATCCTTCCACTAAGTTTCATGATAATTGTGCCAGTAGTTTCTTCATAATTCTGCTCATAAACAGACAAATCAATGAACAAACCAACCAAACAAAAAGTTTCTATCACTCTAACCCCAGTTGCAGTTAATTTCAGAAGGCAAAAATCATCCATCCATCCATTTTCTAACCGTCATCATACACTCAAAAAATTATTATATATTTTGGTAGTTATAACCCTGAGAGTTCTGATTAAAGTTAACATGCTGCTGTTACTTCGGTCATTTAAACAGGAAATTGAATGACACACCATGATCAGCATCTCAAATACTTCTGTGGTCAACGATGTGTAGATAAAGGAAGGGGAAGAGAGGAAGAGGAAATGCACAAAAATACATGAGAAAGAGTGCTAGAAGGAGGAAGGAGCAACAGATGGTGTGTGTCTGTCTATCTTTAGCAGGACAGCTGCTCTGGACTGGGCCTTGGCCAAGGCAGACCTGTTCTCTGTTTAACTCATGACAAAGGAGGGATAATAGCAGCAAGACATTTCAGGTTCAGCAGATGCCTTCAGGCCTGCCGTTTAAAAGGGCTGAAGAGAGAGAGGGAGAGGAGGAGGAGGAGAAGGAGGAGGAGGGCTACAGCGGAACTGGCAATGTGTCTTCGTGAGGTTTCAACAAAAGAGGATCAAAAGATTAGAGAGAACAGTATCCTCTCTGGCAGGGTGAGGACAGAGCTCCTGATGGCTGATACCAAGATTACTTGAGAAGTTTAAAGTGTAGTCAAGAGCGTGGACGGGCCTGCAGAGCAATATTCAGCCGATTCACCCGTCTTACGGAGCATTAAACTGCTGACTGTGTGTGGAGCTGTTACAGCTGGGCACACAGATATAACATGACCACCCCCAAATGACACTTAATTGGCCTTAAACTAAGACTGTTTTTACCAGGGACGCACTGATACCCACATCTCAGCTTATGGTATCAGCCAGTACCGAGTACTGATCTGATGTTCAACTTTCTCTTTCTAAAAATCTGTATACCTTACAATGCCTTATTATCTCTGTCAGGTGTAACCCTGAGGAGGATCGTGCATTTGGTGGTGTGTGAGTGTGTGTGCTTCCATCTGTCTGCAACTAATCTCTTAAACTACTGGACCAATCAACCGTATATTTTCTGTGCACATATATTACGGTAGACTTGAGGATCTCTCAGGGGAGCAGTGATTCACGATAGTTAACAAACCTGTTTTATTGAGTGTTTCATTAACTTCTGACTCCTCACTCCTCTTAACCGGCTGGTAGGAGGGGCAATTTTCCCAGAAATTAACTAGGCTAAAAACAACAAGCCTTGTGAACCTTGTGAGTTGTAATGGAGCCAAATTTTGAAATGTTACCATTGTTGAATGTTGCTGTTGTCCCTTGCTTCATTGGAGCAAAGGAAGAGTCTATTAGCTGCTAGGGCTAATTTATACACTGTAAAATGCCATAGGCTTGTGCTACAAACATTAGCATGTTGTATTTGTGAGGAAAACGCGTCCAGCAAAAGACAAGTGCTTTGTCTGTGAATGCTGCGAGTTATAGTGAGGCCAATTTGTGTACTTGTGTTTGAAACTGTCACTATTAAGGCATGTTTAATGTGTGTTTTGGGTGTGTTTTGACAGAAACCCTGCCGCCTGCATAGAGCTGACGCACAAGTATAAATCAGCCTTCACTGTCTGTTGCAGGCCACATTGTGCCCTTCATCTTGGCTCAAAAATTTGACATCATTTTGAGCCAGAGAATCTGCATATGAATGTCTATATCTGATATGTTATGATCCACTAAAGTTGGGCCCAATACGAGATAAATAAGGCAACTTTTTTGTTATCTTTGCCGCCGTCTTGAATGTAAGGGAGCGAGGAGGGACAATGCCACTGCGCCATGTTCCAGCTGCCACCCAGCTTTGTTGTGTCCAGCGCACAGTGAGATACGACACTGGGAACGTTAAGAGGCGGAGCGTTTTGCCTACTTGATTTAGCTGATTGTCATTTTTCCTTGATACTGATTCTACTCCAAGTACGTAAGCAGGCTACGTTGTTAAATTATTTCTTTCTTTGGCCCATTGTGATTGTGTTTTTGTTGTGTTGTAGCGTTCTGACAAAGTGAATACTGTTAAAAGTCCAGTTATGAATGGATCAAACTGTCAAATGGATCACATGGATCAAAGATTTGTGGCTGTGTTTTAATTATTAAGATCATCCTCCGTAATTATTTTATCATATCTATATTTCACATACAGTGCCTGTAGGCAAGAGAAGTCAATCGGCTCTTTGCAACGCACTGCACCTCAGTCAAAAATAGTAATTCTGTAGAGACACTGTAAAGAAACTGAATCAGTGCATTCCTCATCTACAAATAAAAGAAAAGATTTATGTTAAGCAACTGGAGTTAGTTAGCCCAGTTGGAAAAATACAGAGTGACGATGGACGGCCACAGACAGAGAAGTATGAGCGATATACCACAACAGATCACAGGCTTTGTGATTGTCATCTTCAACAATATTAGCTCATCTGGCACAAAGAGAGGAGGGCAAGGCTGCGAGGCTTTGCTGCTGTTATTTGATCCAGTCCGCTGAGGACTGTGTGAAGGCAGATCAAACAGCATGGACGGGTGAAACAGGAAAACACAGGCTGCCCAGGAGAATTCAAAAATGCCTCTTGAATGTGGGCGCTATCTAAAGCCCAATGACCACAAAGCACCTCGACAAAAGTCCTGCATGCGATGCAGAATATATTATAAATGAGGCATGTAGTCCTTGTCCACACTATATTTATACAGTAGGCTGAGCAGTATCTATTTCTTCATACCTTCCTGACATTTCGAGGGAGTAAACGCAATACGACGGTATAAGCAGCTGAAGTCATTGTAGCATATATGAGTCTAGCCTACAACGCTGTCTATCAAATATGCAATTAGCCTACTTAGACAAGTGTTGCTGGGATTTAATACTTATAGAGTAATGATTAGCCTCCTGAGACCCGAACTTTTGTTTGGTATGCATTTTTAAATTCTCCTAGCTATATGGGATCAGTCGTGCCTGATGAGTATAAAAAACTAAACACTGTCAACGATAATCAAGGAGGAATAATTTCAGTCAGCTTAATGGAGATGACATATCAAAAATACTCCCTAACAGGGGCAGAGGCATATTTGTTTTTTACTAGTCCTTTAACATTATCACCACCACTCTCAGTCACCACCTTTCTCAGCTCAGCTGCCTGTTGCACCAGTAGAGACTGACCTCTGCTGGAGCATGCTGTACACCACAATACATCACCTCAATACAGCATCACCCTATCAGTTTATTTTATTTTACTTTTTACCAAATACCTGCAAAACTAATCACAGTCCCATCAGCGTCAGATGTATTAAAAGATGTGTTAAAAGAGAAAAGTGATTTGTGTATCCACCCCGTGATTCAGATCCGCTCCAAAATTTCTTCGTTGGCCCATGCTTCACCCTTCAACTAAGTTTCGTGACAATTGAGCCAGTAGGTTTTTTTTCGTAATTCTGCTCACAATCAAACCAAACCCAAAATATAACTTCCTTAGTTGAGGTAATAATGGTTCCTATCAACTCTAACCCAAGTTGCAGTTAATTTAAACAGGCAAAATCATTCAGTCAGTCAATAGAAAGAGTAGCCTCTGTATTTTTGACAAAACTGAAAATAATACCTTTGGGATTTCTAAATACCTTGGCAAACAATAATACCTTGATATCACCCAAGCCTCTTATATAATACAGGTTTCACATCTGTCTCTATGATTTATATAAACACCAAGCTAAAAATGAAAATACCTTGAGCAAGATTTTATGCTGTCTACTATTTTTTGAGTTGGTCTAATAAAAAGGTGGATACCTAGTTTTGAAGAGGACTCTTCAAAGAGAAATCTGTCGACAGTGTGGGCTGACAGCCCTGTCCTTGTTCCCGTCAATGACTGTCTGCCCTGATGTGTCATTTTACGGTTGAAGATTAAGTTTGCTTAGATCAGGTTTCCACTCTTGACACCTACTTTGCTTAAGGATATATCCTCAGTCTGACTTTCATCGCTGCAGTTGCATGTAAGCTGCTGCTGATGCCAGAGAAAAGAAAACACATCTAATGGAGATCTTTGTGAGTTAAGTGTTGTCCTTGTTATTTTCTTCTTATTCCGTCTGCGCACATTTCATAACTGGATAATCAGCCTTTTTTTTCCCCAATTCACAGGAACCCTATTACACAAAAGTTCAGTCATAAACACAGACTCTGTGTCTCCCTCAGCTCCCTCCTCAGCCCTTCAATGCACAGACAGACTTCCACAACACAAAGGGAGGCTGTTTTCCTCTGCATCAATCCTCCACTGCTGCAGAGAGTGGAGGAAGTGAAAAGAGGGATTACAAGAAACACATTTCTAACATTACTTAACACCCAGATCTACCAGAGCTTAGTCATTACATCACACTGTACATGAACAATAACCACAAACATTCAGTGCGTGGCTGCTATGCATCACAGTCTACCTCCATTATTCATGCTTTTGTCTGTTGGCTACAGTTGTTGGCAACCTGTGTGCTTTTGCTTGGGAAGTCTTTGTGTCATGGCTGCGCTGGTTCCAATCCAGCTTATCTTTTGCTGACACATGCCTGGACTCTTTCAGTTGTGCAATGTTGGCGACAAGAGTCTGTATAATACAGAGGGAAGGTGATATATGAACTTCTTACCCTGGAGTCCTATATATTTCAAAGCTGCTTAGGCAGATTGCTATATACCCTGAAATGCTCATGCATGTAAATGGAAAGGAAATGGATATCTGAACAATACAATCCATCATAAGCACACGGCTGAGGATGCTACAGCAAGTGACGCTGAATTTTATCGGTTAATGCATCTCGAAGCTACAAACAAAGCCATTTTCCCCGTTTCACTGCTGAACCATTACCAAAGAACACACACGATAAACCTGTTTTAAGTGCATCCATTTGGAAGCTCGAGTCAATCACACCATGTGACCTCAACCGTTAATTAAAAGGCTCATTTCCATATTTGAGTCCCCTTTGAACCTAAAGTAAAGACTCATACTCCTTTCTCAAAGCAAAGGGACTACTGGATCACTGCAGGGCTTTGTGTGCCAAATACGAGCATTGCCAGAGTCTAACTTCCTTTTGAAAGCCACAGCGTGAGCAGCTGCAGAAGTGAGTCACACAGGGAAAAATCCAGCGGATAGCTCGGATGCCATTGATAGTTCTGCATAATTAAATATAGAGGACCGTAGAAAAACCGCATCATTAACCTCACATCCTGTACTTGCACTACATCCTGTAGAAAATCACTGATGAGAATGTTAGATTTTTTTAACTCTGAAAGTGGAGACTGCACATAAAAACCTGCAAGTAGCAGTGCGTTTAACCAGATGAGTAAAGGGATAAAAAAGCAAAGAGCAACGAGCTGAGCAGTGGTGTTATTACCATGGTGATTTGCGGTTAAGCTTTCTCACATGACACTGAGTGTAGCAAGGACACGTCGGTTGAGACTGACATGAGCGATGTGACTGGACCTACTTCTCTAAGTACTGTTGATCCACGTGTAATTTCATCATTGGAACAAGACTCAGTCACAGCCACGCAAGCAGCACTGTGAAAATGTAGTTAGACACAGCACTACTTAAGCAAATGTTAACATGTTGATGTTTAGCCATCTTAATGCGTACCAGGCTGATAGGAATGTCATTAGTTTAGTAGGTTTTTGGTTCTTGGACAGATTGATATTTTGACCTGATGATGGTGCTGGATTAAAGTCAAGGAATCACCAAAAGTTATTTCAGTTCATTCTGAGGGGAACTTGTATGTTTGAATCAAACGTTAATGGCAGTCATCTATTCACACAATACCACAAATGTGAACCCCATGGTGGCCCTCGAGGTAAAGGCAAGGAATCAGCAACATTAACTGCTGAAAATGTTTTTAACCGGTTACACATGTTGGTCTGTAGGTTAATTTTGCTAATTTAAGTTTACTGCACTGCACACTTCCTGGGTCTGGTGGGAGACAGAAAGCCGGCTCGCTGAGTTAACATGCAGAAACATAATGACTACTACCCACCCTATGGTCTCCAGTGGTTAGCTAGCCTCGCCAGCTCTGCACTGTGCACCTGCTCAGGTGGGAGCTAGCCAACAGTGCCGCTCATTTGATGATTACCACTGGTAACACCATCCTGACACAACCCAACAACATTTCTGTGGAAACATCGTGCCCACCGTCTAGTCTCGCCCCAGGTCGCACTGGAAAGTGAGCGGCTAAATTTTGAGCCGCAAACCCCCTTTGGCAGTCTTAACTATGTTAGCTTTGTTAGTGCTGTTAGTAGTGATGCTAACACAGTTAACAATGCTAAAGGGGTTTTGCAACTCAAAATGAAGCTGCTTACTCAATGGGGCTAGCTGGCAGGAGACCAGATTGTGGCCACCAGGTTTCCATAGCAACACTGTCCTGCTGCCAGGACAGCATTACCAGTGGTAATCGTGAATGAGTGGCACTGCTAATTGCTCCCACCTGACCCTGCTATTGAACAGTACAGAGCAGCCAAGGCTAACGATCTAAACAGTGGAGACCAGAGGATGGGCAGTAGGCACTATATTTAATGCGGCAAGCTGTCTGTCTGTCTGTCAGTAAAGCCAACAGAAAATAAAAAGGAAAGAATTTGACCACCTCTAACTGGCAAGTGCTTTGAAACGCGACACTTTATCTCACTGACTTAATGGAGCGCCAAAACAAATTTAAGGCCTCTTGCGTTTCTAATTACATTTTTAATTAACCAGTTATTTACTGATTTGAGGTGCTGAGCTGTAGAAAGCAACATTGACCAAAACTGACATCCCTACTCTGTGGACAGTGAATGCTCGTACAAATCATCCAGTAGCTGCTGAAATACTGCACTGCATACGTGAAAACTCTAGACAAAAAAGACTAGACAAAAAAATCAAGCAGTGTGCGTCCTCTTGGGACCATGAATGTCTTTACAAAAGATCATGGACATCCATCCAGTAGTTAGGATATTTCAGTCAGGACCAAAGTGGTGGACCAACAGACAAACACTGCCATGCACAGAGCCACACTGCTAGCAGGCTAAACCAAAAGAATTATGCTGTGATTTTTTTTTACTGATAATAATCTGCTTTCATGTGAGGGCGAGACCCAAAATTCCACATTGCCAATTCCTTAACAGCAGAACAGCAGGAAGATATGAGGTCGCATTTTACCTTTGGAAAAACACATATGCTGTGCTGCAGAGGAGAGATCAGTTTACCTCACTCACTCACTATGTCCTACAGGTCAGTGATTATGCCTTTGATTAAAGCTCTGAAGGAGTCAACACTGCTGCATTGATCCGGTCCCAGACCTGAATGGGTTAACAGTTTGTGCCGGTGGAGCCATGAAAGAAGCACAGCCATATTCCCCTCAAGCTCCAGTTAAGGCCAATGTTTATTTGTTCACTCCTACTCTCGCTCACATTGAGTCATCAGGCACCCAGTGTGCTGTAACTCTTCTTGCCTTAGATGGCCAGATCCCAGGAGAGATGTAGGAATGTGGTCTAGACACAACACATGAACATTCGGCAGTAGTTTCTCTGAGACGGCTGCTCTCTATTTCACTGGCTGCCTCTCTGGTTTGTTCTTTAAATGGTGCATTTTACACCAGGAAAGTGAAAAGCATTCCTACAGCAGAACAGCCGTAAAGCTCAAATATTAATGGTGAGAATAAAGTCTGCTGTGTTGCGCAAACGTCCCGTCAGACATCTTCAGCAGAAATGCTCCGTCATTAAGTTGCTTATTCATTGCATATCTTAGGTTTGTGGTTTTAAACAGCGTCAGGGTGACACGGCATCACTGAAGTCTGTTTACAACTGTTTAAATAAGTGACAAAACGTCCTTAAGCCTATCCAAATAGTCACAGAAAGCTTGAGTATGTGGGCTTTCAGAGCACAGCACAGCAAAGGACACGCTGTGGGAAAATAGACTGGCAATCCTTTAATTGAAATGCAGCATTAACCCTGCCAAAGTAAGACATCCAGAGGTTGGAGCTGCGTCAAACTGTGTGTGCTCTACGCTGCGTCTATTTCCAACTGACTTTATGTCAAGTTCACTGGGATGTGTCTGCTCATTTCAACTTAAGAAAAGCATGACTTCTAAGACAATGCCCCAAAAGACCTCATTCTGCAGAGGCACAGACGCTAGTTTGCTGCGAGCAAATAGGACAGATCAAGAGGAGTATTAGCTTCATAGACACATAGCTTTGCTGTTTCCATACTGAGAATTTTTTTCACAGGAAATCACTGCCATCAACAGGGTCACTCCAGATTAAATCGCAAGTGTTTTGGCAGATTTTTCCTCCTAGTTTTGTTGCCAGATCTACATGTACATGAGGTACAATAACACCAAAACCTAATGCACGACTGTGATACATTACAGGCATCCATTACTCTATATATTCATGACTGACATATCATCCTGAGACCCTGTGCCCTCATGTGAGGACGTCACATCTTATACTTCATTCTGCTTAACTTCGACCTGTTGTTCTCGTTCGTGGACACTTTTTTGTCCCATCTAGTGGTAGTAAAACCACAATACACTAATCCTTGTAAAAACAAGATGGCAGCCATCTCTGCCAAGTCGGTCTGCAGCCGATCCCGACACAAAAGTGGACAAAACCTGATCACACTGTATGTTTGAAACTTGTTTATTAATGATTAAGAATGTTTGTAGTTTGATACGGCAACAAATTTGACCAATTTTAGCAACAGTAACAAGCTAAGACACTGTCAATTAGGAATTATTCCTTTGAAGACATTGGGAATTTATTATTGTTTGCAGTGTTTTATTTTTTATACTTATCAAGTCCTACTGATCCCAAATAGCTAGGATAAATTAAAAAAACATACCAAACAGAAGTTGGGGTCTCGAGAGGATATCATAACAGCCATCCATAACCAACCCATGTAGGTTTCTGCAGGCACACCTCCTGTAGGCTTGAAAAGTGACTCTGAATCCACAGTATCATCTGTTTCTCTGCTGTCCTACATCATATACAGCATGACTACCTCTACTTTCTTTCCCATGAGTGACCAACATAAGAGGCTCTCAGTGCAAACTACAAAAAGAACATGTTGAAATGTTGTGGCACAAAGCTACCACAGTGGTTTGAGAGGTCTCTTATGATACTTTTTCCCTGCTGTGAACTTTCAGGCCTAGATTGGTGAGTGTTTTTTTATTAGAAAGACAAATTGTGTGCAGAGAATCATCTAAAAGTCAGAATTAATTCACCAGCTTCATTAATAGGTACCTTTAGGGCATCGATGACCAGGTCTCGGGCCTCCAGCTCTCCCTCCAGGATGCTGAAAAGCATCAGCAACTCTGGCTTGGTCAAACTCTCCATATTCAGCTTGGACTGTGAGGGCAAAAAATTACAGAGAAGAATTTAGATTCAAATATACATGTGAGGCAGTTTATATGCTTCTTACTCATAGAGCTACTTGTCTTGTACTCAGAAAGAAACACTGAGACTGTTTTCCACCAACTTCTTATTTACTTCATTCCATCTTGAAACAAAGCCCTGTGTATTTTCCAAATTCCCCAAATCAGACACCCAGACAGACATCTCATCTATCTGATCTAGCCCACCGATTTATGAGCTTTGTGAGGATATGTGGTTATTATCTTGGGAGGGGCTAATTCTGCAGCACAGAACCAGTGTACAAAGTATGTGCTAACATTCCTCTCCAGTCTGAAAAGCAACTTGACAGCTTATTTTAGGTGTTGTTCAAAGGTACACTGCATTAAAGCAACATGATGCAAGAAGTGTTATTTTTGTATTTTGGCATCCTTACAGTTTCAGCATGGTGCACCACTGTCGTAAATACAAAGTGTTCCTGCACGTTGCAAACTGTTTATACTGTGCTGACGTAAGCTGTAGTGATCTGTCTCACAGCTAATGGATAAGGGGTGACACCGATAAGGTGACGACCTACTTGGCAATCTTTACTACATGACACTGGCAGGAGTGTATGCTCTGCTGTCGCACTGTCGTAGTTTTTAGGTTGGCCGTGAGACATGATGACGACAGCTTGCTTCAGGACAGTATAAACAGTTTGCAACCCTGCATGAGTTTGCTCAGTTACAAAGTATAATTCATGCATTGCTAAGAGTGTATCAGGTTTGAATTTTTACAACAGTTCTTATCCAGTCTCTTCGGCTCTGCCATCATGTTTGCACTGAGAATACAGAGCTTTCGGGGCGCCAATCTCCCTATCACAAGTCAGTGCACCATCAAAGGATGCTTTCACACCTGCCCTGTTTGGTTTGATTTAATCAAACTCAAGTGCGTTTGCCCCCTAAGTGCGGTTCGTTTGGGCAGGTGTGAGCACAGCAATCACACTCAGGTGTGCACCAAAACAACCGAACTGAGACCTTTTTGAAGAGGTGGTCTCGGTCTGGTTACAAATGAACTCTTGTGCGGTTCGTTTGTCAGACGGCACTTAGGGGGCGGATGTACCTGAGTTTGATTGACCGTGTTCCGACCTCGATCCGAACCAACTTTAGTCACGTTACACATGAGCATATTACAGTCCTGGAGGATTATTAATGTGCGCCTCCTCCTGTACTGCCTTAATGTGCACATTCAGCACATCCAATGCATCTAAATATTGTTTTCTAGTTGGAGCCGCAATTGTTGGAGCAATATAGTCCACGATGAGCAGCGCTAAAATCAACCTGCGTAGTTGTCCCTCCATTGTGACACTAGAGAGCGTGACAATTATCTGGCATTTGTACTCTTCTTCAATGTTTTGTTTACTTCCTGGATTTTTCCTACATGGAAATCCTGACCAATCAAGAGCAGCTTTTTTTGCGCAAGGCATTCTATCTGTTCCACAAACCAACTCTAGGCAATTATACAACTTTGTAACAAAATTAGGCCCTGATTCAGACCAAAGCAAGACAACTCTAGGTCTGAAAACACCCTAGATGATGTTGAAACTGTTATTTTAAGGTAAAAAAAACTTGCATGATGTTGCTTTAAGTAGTCAAGGTGTGTGGTCTAGCTAAAGCAAAACGTGAGGATAATGCATAAAAGTACCTGGCAACTTAAACATCAGGAGCAAAATCATATTTCAGCTGGATGGGGTTACACAAACATGGCAACAATACAAGCTGACATGTTCATCGGGCACAGATGGATCACATATCAAACAGTCGGCTTCCAGCATCCAAGCTGCTCCATCATCTGTCTTAAATACTTAAAGCTGACCAGCTGACAACGTGCGCATAACTTTCAAGTTCTGTGTTGGAAATAATATCAAACCACGTTGTCTTGTTTTTCCCACTGCATGCCCATTCATAATGGGTCTCGTGACAGTTGGGTATTTTGTGTTGGAAAAGTGATGTGGTCTCTTTGTAGTGTCTCTGCACTCTAATCTCACAGCTGTGTTGGTTCTGCTGACAAGCCCTGCGGTGTCCACACCTCAAACATCCAACCGCACTGTGGCCAGGAGAACGTATGCGGGCCCCTCTTTGAAATGAGATCAAAGCTGTTGATGTTATTACACTAAGCGTCCATTTCAGATCATCATGTAGGATAGATGTACGCTGCCCTGGCTGACTACTTAATAACAAAGTCTACTCGAGCATGAATCACATAAATATTCCTTCTGAAATGTGGCTGCAGAAAAGTCTCACTCGCTGCTGTTTACTAGACAGCGATCCACACCTGAACTAGCACTCATTCAACAGGCCTGGGCTCTGCTCTGAGCACTCTGTGGTCACCACAACTTTCCACATCATGAAGTCATCCAGAGGGGGGTGGGCTGATCTCCTGGAGCACTGGTTGCATAATGAGAGACAGGAGCCACCAGTGTTTCATATCAGAGCTGGTAGCTACTATATTTCCCAGGCATCTTCAGTAACATCTGAGAAACGTGAACAGCAGCGAGCATATTAGCAGCATTTACTGTGACAGTAATGTGGAGCAGTATGCAGAACTGAGAGGAGGAATGAGCCGCGACCCTGGTGAACTGCACCTACAGCCTAATCCCTACAGCAGCGTCCTCGCACAAAGAAGGCACACAGTGTTTCAGTTCTGCCTCCACCAGCACTCATGGTCTGCGGCTTAACCACAGGGGTAAAATGCTAATTAAACTACAGCATACACACCTCCCTCGGTTTTGCTTTTACAGGCTTGCTCGCTAATTTCACAGGCCGCTGTAATCACTGTGCGAAGAGTGTGCGCTCTGTTGTGAGAAACGTCTGGCCCCGAAGGGAGCCTACATGTGTCATCATGCTTGTTTAGATCCTCATGATTTTTATATTATTTCACCTAATCCCCCGAGTTAGAGTTGGTAATCATGAGGGTATACAAACACTAAGCGACAGCATGGGAAACACAAATATTCCCACACGGTAGCTCCACTTCCGATGACGAAAGCCTTGTGTCCATAATCCTTTTTATCCCTGTTTGTTTTAAGCCCGGTCAGCCGTGTGCCTCGTCTGCAACACTGTAAACTCATTAAAAACACATAGCAGCTTTCTGCTGCAAAAACACGTGCTTTGCTGTGGTACAAAAAGGCCCTCAGTTTGTGAGGAGCTGCTTAAGACTCTCTTACGGTGCAGTATGAGTGGAAAATGAACCTCCTTCACTCTCAAGTCTAATCAAAGTCCATTAAAAAAATACTTTTCTACATCTGAGGACAGTTTCTAAATCAACGGCTCAAGTCAATATTGTGGCCAACACGTGAAATGGGGGGTTTGGGAGTCCTCGGCCAGAAAATTTTGAGCATTTAACACGTAATTTCCTGCATTCTGGTAATTTTTTAATGCACTAATTAGGGTTGCAGGGGTGTATCGTGAAACTGTATACCATATTATAAAAATTGATGGCTATTATGACATGTACAGCTCATCTACAGCATTAGGGAAAAAAAGGCAACCCGACAGATGGTCTCACCTACACACACATCTCCTTTCCTCCTCCACTGCCTGTCAGACTTTCTATACATAGTTGCATTTAAAAATAATGTTTTTAATTATCATAAGGCGTTTTTTCAAGAACAAAAAACTACTGTTTTCAGTCCTATAAGGGTCACTGTAACTGACAGGGTTCCCACACATTTCCAGGGATGAAATTTTCAAACGTCCATGACTTAAATTATGGAAGGAGCCTTAATTTTTAAAGAATATCTTGCACAACTTGCCCTGCATTTTTCACACATGATTCAAACTTTATTAAAACATAATTTCAACTAGCTGGCATACATGAAGGGAGAGGGGAGAAAATTAGGAAACGTACATGATGATAACAAAATGTCACACATTGAAACATATCAGGGCAACGTTACCTCGACAGCTACAGAAAATAAATTTGCCATTAGGTTACATTAAGTGGTACTTTATCCACAAAAATTAACAACTTCATTACCCAAAACAATATTCTACAATCTTTACTAAAACTTTCAATAATTTATACTGATTCCATTATTTTTCCAGGCGTGGAAAATGTGTTTTTCCATGACCTTAGAACCTGAATTGTTAACAATAATGCTGTAACTGTATAATACCCCATATTGTGATATCAAAACATTTTCTTAAACGGTTATTGTGCAGTGAAAATATCACCTGTTGCAACCCTGGCACTAATGTGTGCCTTTTCTGCAACAGCTTGTGGGTTTTTTTTTATTTCACATAACCTTTATTTAACCAGGAAGTCTCATTAAAATTGAGAATCTGTTTTACAATAGAGAAGTGGCCAAGATAGCAGCCAATTAAAACACATTTAAAATGCAACAAGTACAATATATAATACAAAAATCCAAGCACACGTCTTCTTTACGATGACCTTAAATGGATCAATGGATGTAAGTGTTTCTAGTTTTAGATCTTTTTGAAGATTGTGAATGTCTTTAATTTTGTCAGAGTAGAAGTCCTCTGCTACTTTATTGTTTTCAGAGGGGGGAGGCAAATCCACATGTTCTTAATGTTGAGGGGGACATGTCCCCTGCGTCCCTGCCACCCTCGAAATCTATACCAACGCTAATAATGTGCACAATATGTTAGATTACAAACCAGCAGAGTTTTATATATACACTTGCAGTGCTCACAGTGTAACAGACTGCCATGTCTCTGAACCTTTGAGGAACTTTTTGCAGTCACATCCTCTCCCAGCTGGTTTTACAAAGTGTGCATGAATCCATGTCACAGACTTTGGCGCACAAAATGAGGGTCAAGTGAGGGGAAGTTGAGAGCTGAGAGGTCTGTTCAGTTTCCGTGTTCTGGTAATCAGGATGGCTCACCAGATGCTGCATGTCTGGACACTGCAGTAAATTGGATTTGGAAGCCAACCTAATTTTTTTGTAGGCCACTTATTTACTCCTTCATCTTGTTGCCTCCTGGTTTTGATGCATCCTGGTGTTTAGGAAAAGCATTAAAGACAAATAAGTTGCACTAGAGTGTTGACAGTGCTGAGTATACAGTGGTTATTTAACGAGCAGAGCCGCTGTAAATGAATTCACTCAGCACTGTGATGAAGATCAAACAGTCATCAGCAGCAGGCTGGCTCAAGGAGGTGACACATCACTGACGCCTTTCTTCGCGGAAAGCTGTTTTCTAAGGATACATTTTCGTGTATTCTGGCATTAACTAAACACATCTTCGTGACAGTTAATGTTGAGAAAATACAGTCCACACGGTTCGGCCTGTAGCTTGAACAATTTTGCTAACGTACATCTTTTTTTTCTTTTCTTTGGACCAAAAGTGGCAAAAACGCGGTGAAACGCTGCACATTATCCTCTCTAGCTTCACACCGCCGACATTAAAACGTTTTCTGTGGCTCTTCTTACCTTCATGAGGCCCTCTGAGGTCTTTGAAAACTCCAGCATGAACTTTTCTCCTGTCAGGAGGTTTGTTTCACTTGATTTGCGTCTTCTGATCCCGACGCAGCGGAACAGTTAGCGGCCAAGCACTGCTCTGACTGACAGCTGAGATAGCCAATAGGCGACGCGGAGCTCAGGGCGCTGACCAATGAGAGGCCAGTTTATGTGAAAACAGGGGCGGGGACTGTGACGTCCTACCCCCTGGATGTTGGTTGGATTTCTTTGTTTAGTGTGACTTGAGTTTCTCCTCTTAAGGAATTTCATGTGGGCACGTAAAGAGTTTCAGCACGCTGTTTTAATTACTTTACAGGCATACTGCTCAGCGACAGTATAAATCATAACTAATGGCATGTTTGTGGTTATAAATAGTGACTTTATTACCCGTTTATACTGTGCTGTTTTGGTCTTGTTGTCATCTGTTGTGATAGTATTCCAGTTTAATAGGGTTAAGTCAGGTAATGTGGGACACTGGGTAAAATGGGACAAACACTAACTCAATATAAGCAGCCAAACATAATATTGGATTTTTTTTTCTTAAGATTTCTGCAGCTAAAACAAACAAAAAAAAGTATACATCCAGCATGGTTGTAGGATGTTGCACTGTTTGACATATAATCCAAATAGATTCACAACACACTTTGCTTTTTATGGGAAAGGTTTCTGATGAGCAGCCTACTTCATGGACAGAAAATATTAAAAAATCAGACATATTTCTGAAGTGAACCCAGCATGATTTTAGGCCACCAGGTACCATAATATCATGACTTATGCTATTGTGTGCCTCCATGTCATAATACGGATATTTTTAGTATTTTCATCACTGATAAAATATGACAGATGATGCACTGAGTTCATGTCAGTCACAATATACACATATACCGTCAACCTGCCAGGGACTGCAGATGAACATTAGCCTGTAAGACTAAATTTGGCTCATTAACATGACTTAAGTGATCAAGTTAATTAATCTGCATTGTTTCTTTCCAAATAAAATAAACATAAATAGTCCAGAGTTAGCCATCAGTAGCCCCTCTTACACCGCCTCCTCAAGGCGGGACTTTCATGCCGTTATGCAGGGAGATTTAAAAAGTAGCTGGTGGCAGTTAGGAGCTAATTCAAAGCAGAGGAACAGCAGCAGGAAAGGTCCACAAATTAGAAAAACAATGAGGTCCAGGAGCTTCTCACCCTCCAATCAGAGGGCAAGGTCAGTCACCATATAACAGGGACAGTAAATGATTGTTATTGCACATTAATGCCATTGTTGTTGTTTATGAAGGGTCGCCGTCGCATATATTATAAGTCACACTAGAGGCTGACACTGTTGTGTTACATGTCACACCTGTCATGCCTTCTGTTGCTTCCACTATGCTGGCATGCTGTGCTGTCGTTGTTTGGTTCTGTATAAAAATGCAAAGCCAGCTTAAAGAAGGGGCTTCGTAGCGGCCCTCTAACGCAATCTATGTGTAAAAAGGGCTACAGTTACATGCACACATGTCCACTGTAGACAATATGACATCAAGGAAACAGAGCAACGAAAGAACAGGGAAAGCATAGCAGAAAGTTTGACATCTTTTTTAAAGAATAGTTAAGTTGCATTAATGATTTAATTACTTAATGACTGAACTGACAGATCGATTTAACCATTTAGAAAACAAACAAACATGCCCGTCCCATCCTTACCTTACCAGCTGTCCCATTTTACATGAACATATCATCAGAGCGAGGTGGGGGTTCTTGTTGAGTTTGAAGGTCGGAAGCTTCTGAAGTTTTTCACTTGGCAACATATTTTTGTCATAGAAATACAGCAGAGATACATAACCTGTTTTAAACCAAAAACTCAAGGTTGAATTTTTGGTGGTTGTCTTGGTAACCTGCCCAAAAGTGTCCCACATTATCTGACTTCACCCTGTGTTAGATTTAATACATGAATATGGTTCAGGGTTATTCTGTTGTGTTTGGGCAGTGTCCTTTAAAATGCAGCTGACAGGATGCAATAGGAAACATACTCACATACTTTTTTGTTAATGCATAACTTTCACTACAGTATTGGTGCAAAAAAAACCTCAAAGTATTTTTTAGCACAATGAAAAAAACATAAATACCATAAAAGGCTAACAAGATGTTATGCAGAAAAGTGAGGCAAATATAAAACAAACATTAAACTCCACAGGTTCACAGGTCATTCTGTCACAGAGGCAATAAACGATGCATTCAATGTTATAAATGTCACCGTACAAAACCATCCAATCATTTTTATCTAAATCATTCCAACATTATTAATTATTCCAGCAAAAGCATCCCTTGCATTGATTCCTGGATTTGTGGGATTACAGTATTATTGACTGCCATCTGGTGGCACAGTCACTGTAAGAGCCAGATTATTCTAGTCTGCAGGGCTATGTGAAGGCTGTGTGCTGTTGGAGAAATGTCAGCGGGTTTCTGAGTTCACCTGGGAAATCAGGAGGTTTACAGACTGTAGATGGAGCCAATATAACAGCCAGCTTCAAACTAAAAGCACTGACAGCTCTGCGAACAGGAACAGTTGGAGGTATTACGGTAACACACCCTGTGCTTCTGAAATCACAGAAACAGACTTCCCACAACTCCTGTCTCTTATTAGCAGCGCTCAGGAACATCACAAAGTTAACTGTGGAGGTCTAACTCTACAGGGGGTGGAGAGGTGGGGGGGGGTGTAGCTGTGTTGTTGTTTTTGTTGTTGTTGTCAGCCGTAAGGCACAGAGCTCCAGATGCCATGTGACAAAAATCATATGAGGTATTCACTGTGTTGTAGACCTGAAAATTCAAAGCTGTCAAGGCCTGTAATACATAATAGCTGCCAGTAGAGTGCAACGCTCACACAACTCAAGTCAAAGTTACAGAAAGTGGTTTTGTCACAAAGCATACATGCAGAGAATAGTAGAGAAGATACAGGCTTTGCACCATAACTGTGGATGAACACAACAGACACTACAGCACTTTTACTGTCACTGGTTGCATGTAATGTCGGTGATAAAGCTTATTCTACTGATGCACTCGTAAATCATGTCATATGCGCATCAGCCAAATGCTCAAACTGTGACTGAAAATACAACACTGCAGTCTCACTGTTAGAAGAGAGCAAAACACATGAGTGCACTCTGGTGTGTTAGACAGCAATTTTAGCTTGAAGTAAGGAGACATACCACCTTGTGTCAGCGCTAAATTGGCACAGTTTGCACAACAGAGAGCCTCCTATCTGTGGCTATGCAGCATCTTTGTGCTATTTGATAACCGCGTCCCTTTTTTTCTGCTATCTTGAGGGTATACAGGGAGCAAAGTCAGAGAATTGTCGCTCCTGATAGGCCGCTGGTGCAGGGAGCCTCTTCAGCCCTAATAGAGAGTCTCTATTTCAGGCTCTTCAATTAAGCCGCTCTGTTAAGCCTGCTGACTGGCTGCTGTGGAGATCTCTGTCCTCAGAGTCTTTGTCCTGTGTCCTCGTCTCCCTTTGCAAAACAATTTACAGGGTTAAGTTTTCCATCTACTTTGGTTTAGTGCCGGGGAAAAAAGTGGGTGCAAAGGTCATCCGCTTCAAATTGTTCAATTTCGAAGGATTGTTGGCTGGTGTTTGCCTCTCAAACCAGAACATATGTAGAGGCTGGTGGAGAATTGAGTTGGGGAAAAATACTAGTTTTCCTTGTAATCATTGAGAATATCAAAACATTGGTTTGGTTTTTAAATTTGAGGTACTTTTACTTGGCTATTTCCATTTCATGCTAGTTTTTACTTCAACTCCTCTACAAAGCAGAGAGAAATATTACTCCTCTACATTTATTTAACATTTATAATTTCAATTTCTTGTATAAATTGTTATAGATAATAACAATCCATAGCACTCATAGTACTTTAAATACATTGGGTACATTTTTCTAATAATACTTTCATGCTTTTTTACATTTTTGAGGGGACGTTTATGTGTCATGAGGTATTTTTACATTGCACTATCGCTATTTTTACCTATGTAGAGGATCTTAGTGAATTCATCTCTACTATATTAACATCAACAAATCTTCCAACCCATTGGACTGCATAGTTCTTTGTTCCTACTCTCTAATACAACCTACAAGAGTGTTTCCTAAATTAGCCCCCAGACCTCTTAGGTTAGGTTTAGGAGAGGAATTATGGTTTGGCTTAAAATAAGTAACTTCGTTATGTAACTTAACGTCAACGTAAAGACGTTGAAGAAAGTTAAGTAGGCCATGTAACATGACGTTGTGACGTTTAGTTGCATAACAGACATACTTATTTTAAGCCATGCGTTAAAATAACTCGGCGTTGACTTTTGTGTCCACAGTGGACTCAAAAAGTGGTCTCCTGGTCAAAGTCCTTTGTTCGTTTGACATGTCACTGCCCAAACTGTACTGGAAACATGATCCGTTCAGGTCCTGTCCCCTGCCCAGTGGGCTGTCCTGGGCCTAACCATCCAAGGTCAATGCCCTAATGCCAACCACCTTGTATTGAACAGATCAGGGCAGGTCATTTGGCAGCTACATGACCGATCCGTCCACCCCATGTCCCCCAGCTACGCCGCTCAGCCTTGCCTCCAGTTTTAGCTATCCAGTGTATAGCAGTGAAAAAAATCACCCGCAGCTCCAGAAGCATCTTCTTCATAGACCACTGTTATAAAAGAGACATCTGTTAGACTGTTAACAACCTCGAACTGCAGACAAGGTCAATTATGAATATTTTTATTATGAGCTTTTGATCCATGGAGAGTTTTATATCTGTAAAACTTTCCTTGAGACAAAAAAAGTGAAATAAAAATCTGTGACACCATCACAATGTAAAGTTTATACAGAGTACAACGCATCATACTCTGAAAACGACGCACACTGAGGGGAAACTTATAGCTGCTACAATATGCAACTAAGTGCTGAAACAAAAAGCCTGTAGCTCACTAAAAACATTAGATATCAGCATGTTAAAGGATTATTGAACATCTTGTGTTTACCAGAGGGGAAACAAACTTAATGTTGGCAGGTCTATCTCAGTGTTCCCACTCTTACCTTGCTTATCTTAAAGACATGATCCCACTGAATGGTCAGAAATGAAATACTTTGACATTCACACCTGTTTGATTGAACACCAGGTAAGATTACCATTTAAGCTAACAAAGATTAAAATCAGACCATACATAGCATAGTTAGCTTTAATCCCTACAGTTTGTCTGGCCAACTGAGTGTCAGGATCCCATAGTTTCCTAAACAGTCCTGCTGATGCCTCGTGTTTTATTGCTTAAAAGCTCAGTTTTTGGTTTAGCATCCTGCAAAAACCTAGTTTTGGATCTTTACCATATTGGTAGTGCATCCGAACACATAGCAGCTTTTAAGTATTTTTGTGTCGTTTGCTAGTGGACGTAAATGACAAGGAGGCACCTTCACACAATACAAAGTCAGTGGAAAGTGATGAATTGTTTTCTTCTCCTGTGGGGGCGGGACTTAAATGTGCTCTGTCTCTATGGGCTGAGAGAGAACTCATGGGTGGTGGGCTACATACCTCAGAAGTAAGCCTGGAAGCTAGAAATCTTTTTTGCGTATATGCCAGACATGCAATTCTGATTGGACTGCACAGGCACCATCTTGGGGTCCCGTATCCAAATCTAATAATACATCCATGATCCACCCCGACTGCCTGGTTGTGTGGGCTTTATCCCTCTTTTATTATGGCACATGATTTCTTCCTTGCTCCCTGTTATAATAACTATGGCCACTAGAGGTCGTCGCCTACACCAAATGTAAATATGGATCGTAAGCTGGCTGTAAACAGCCTATGGTGTCATGTTGTGGGGGGTGAGGGGGCAATCTCATTAATATTGTTAATTTCCAATGGATTTCCTTTTCTGTTTTGTGTATTTCTTATGAGTAATTTTCATTTTTAGTACTGATAACAAAATACTGTAATATCTAAACCCTGCAGTTGTACAAATCCTGTTCAAAGACCTACAAGTCAAAATTTTGTTGTGTCAGCAAAACTTCTTTTTGTTCTTTTGTACTTTTTCACACCAATCTTCCCACACACTTTCTTTCTCATCTCTGCTGACATAATTGCTGACTGGGGTGTTTTTTCAAGTCCATAGTTCATTTTTCCGAAGGTGTCCTGGCTTTCAATGAGTTCTCAAATCCAAGTCTAAACAGGAAAATCAAATTTAGCTCAGCACAGGCAGAGTATCATGAAGAAAGTACACTTTGACTTTCAAAACAGCGACTTGGATGATGAAAAAAGTTTCCCCTAAAGGTCACGATAAGCTCAGGTGGGGGCTGTGCAGCTGTGTGAAAGTTGTTCAAAGTTCCATCAAAAGAAAATGTTTCACAAGTTCTCTTAAAACTGCAGAAGCCATATTTAACCCTCAACATCTGGGGCCCCAATCAAGCTTTGACTGAATTTACTACAAAACTTCAATGTCTCCCACTTGTGCTGCATCATTCCCTGCTTAAGTGAAAGTATTCTGGCATTCAGAATGAATACTTCATCTCCGTTTCACACCTGGCGCATCATAGATGCCAGACATAATGTGGAGATGACACACCACGGTGGCACAGACACGATCAGAGGAGGGATGGAGAGAGGGAGCGGTAAATATAGCATCAGAGTCTTGGCAGGAGCCGACGACAATCTAGGACCTAATCTGAGGCAGTTATCAGCATCTGTTGCCTGGCACCCAGTTCTGTGGGGGTTTTAGTTATTCATCTATTGCTCCATATCTGTCACTTTTTTTTTGCATCTGATTCCCCGTGCAGAGGATGCATTCAAGAGTGTGGGTGGATGTAACCTCTCAATACCCCCCAGTGAGTCAGTCTGTCAGTAATACACACATGGCTACTGCGCTCACCTGATTGCATGTGGAGCTGTGAAAGAGGTTAAGGCTGGGAAATTGATTTGTTTTGCCAGTGGCCATGTTAAATGTAAATTGCTCGAGTGGCTGACCTTGAAGCAGTCCTGATTAGTAATTTGCATATCTCCAGAGTGGAAATGTGTCTTCAAGCAGCAGACGGTGTCACTGTAACCAATGTATTTGTTTCCTAATCATTTGGCAGCATCTGGATGTGGAATTTAATATCTAGCTGCGACTTAGTTATTCATGTATTCACTGTATGTGAAGGCAAGTTGCTTACTTACAATGCTTTGATGTAAGGCACTGATTGGATCCTAAAAACTGCTGAAAACTTAACAAGTACTCCCTGTTATCTCAGTTACTCGAGTGTATGTTGACTTCAGTCGCCAGAAGATGAACACGATCTCTGTGAGGATTAACTGAAAAAGACATGACCAGTCTAATTTATGGTTGAGACAACAAGAAGTCTCGGAGCTTAGACAAACTATAGCCCTGTTAGGTATGAGCTGACAAAAATGGAGCCTACTACAAATCACTGGCTTACAAGGGAACAGAGACAAATGGAGGTTTGGCGTGTTAGATGTGATTTATCAGCCCCCCGGGTGACATTTGAATCAACTTTTTTTTTTGACAAAGGTCTTTTCTCCTCAACTAGACAAACCAACCCCATCAATTTGAATGTCGGCCGCAGTCTTTGTTATCAAGGCTTGTGAGTTATAAACGCAAGAGTGTGTTGATCAGCATGGGGCTTGGAGAGTTTTATCACCCTGTCTGAGCTGAATACACCTCAGCTCATTTTCCTGAAGGTGAGTTGTTTTTGTAAACTATGCATCGGCTGACTCTGATGACTTCGGGGCACATTGGGGTCAACAGCGTTTGATTTAAGATGTCATTGTGACGAGAAACGACTGCAATCTTAAACTCAAATACTCCTCAATGTAAGTGGTGTCAAAACCTTGAAATGTGACTTATTGAGTCCTTTATGATGTAGACACAGAAGTGAAAAGGATCATTTCTCTCCCTCATGAAGACGGCTGAGCTAAAACAAGTTTGCTGGACTCAGTATTTCAATGCTTGACCAGGGTCAGATGTTTCCTCTCTGCAGCTGGCTACAACGGTGGGAACAAATCAGTATTTTGCCAGTGACAAGAAAATCTTAAAGCATTGCACTCAAGTTCCAAGTCGAGACTCGAGTCTTACACTTTGAGTTTCAAGTCTCATCAAATGTAATTTGTAATTTGGCCACTTTAATCACAGATTAATAATATAATACATTTGCAAAACTCTCAATTTCTTTTTAAAGATGTGTACTTATTTGTTAAAACAAGTTTGTTGGAAGTTGTTGCTTCTCTGTCTTTAATTTTTGATGTTTTGCATACTGCAATTCGTATCTGATGACCACCACATAGTTTTTGTACACAAACAAAATTACCTTTTTTATTTTTTAACAACTAGCATTCAGTAATGTAACATGAGTTCTACATGGCTCTGTCCTGCAACTTTACTGGATGCTGTCGGATCGGTTCAAAGTGGATCTGGGGAACTGAGTGTCGCCTTCCTCAGATTTAATAACATTAATGTTAGTTGAGTCAATAATGAAGGGAAATAAATGAATACCTTTTTTGGCTTGGGCAAGGTGTCAAGTATTTTTAAGTCAAAAGGCTCAAGTCCAAGTGAAGTCACGAGTCATTGATGATAAAGCTGAAGTCGAGTTGCAAGTCTTTATCCACTTTGTCAAGTTGAGTCTAAAGTGGGGCTGCCCCCAGTAGTTGACCAGAAAGGTCATAAGTCAGCAAGATTTCATTGGTCGCTTAGTCGCTGAAAAACAAAAAACAAACATGAAACTCTATTAGGAGCTGCGCCTCGTCAAAATAAATCAAAACCTATATGACTGGACCATGTGGGAATTTAGTTTGAAAGGACAGACACAGGAAGTGTCCACGCTCAGCAGTCAGACAGGAGTCAGGTTACAAACCAATCACAGCCGACAGATATCTTTCCCTTCTTCTGTAAATATTCAGTCTGATAAATACAGAAATGTTGATCATGTTAGTGCAGGGCTACCCAGAGCTTTACATCTGTCCCACAGACAATAGGCCTACACACTTATAAACAGCTCAGAAAAGGCACAAAAAAACAGCACAAAAAAGGCACAAGAGTAGCACCCTCGTGTTTTCCAGGTGGTTAAAGATGCAGCATGTGTAGTGCCCCTAATTTCCAGGGCTGGTACCTGCAGTTATTCCACAGGCTAGTTAATGACATGTCGGGCAGGAAATCCAAAGTGTGGGATCATTTTGAGAAGGTGAAGGACCAACCCAAGGTGATATGTAAACTCATCTTCATTGGTCCACTACAAACATGACGCATCATCTGAAATGTGGAAGTAGCTACATGCCCATTAGCCACTTAGCACAATCACTACTGCTTTACCACAGTGTAATTGGCCCTAGTCTAGAGTCAACCAATTTGGGACTTGAGTCTGACTCGGGTCCAAGTCATGAGGCTCAAGTTCACACATCTGGCTGGCAATATAACATGATCACTAGCACATATGCAGAAAACCAATATAATCATCAAAGGCATAAACGTAAAAGGGTGATGTGGCAGTCTGACGATGTCATGACTCTCTCCTGCTCCCAAATGATACTCAAAGTACTGTCTAAAAAGCGCTATTTGAATAAATAATGGCACAATACAGAGCACACATATCTCTGTTGGAAGAGGCGGCCTGTTTATCCAGGCACCCATCCAGGCTAAAAGCACCAGATAGCAAAATTATGAATGGTAATTTAATCACATAATGGCTCCTACACTCTCCAAAAGTCTAATTCCTTGTGTCTGCTCCTCAGTAACAAGTATGCAGTGTGAATTTTAATGACGGGTATTGAGGACAATTGTTTTATTCCATTTTAGACAACTCTGTTCGTGACTGATGGAAAATGATCTCCAACAGATTCAATATAATAACTCAAAGGAGAGCGCATGGATGTGCGTGCATGATATGAATACTGTTATAAAACTGAATTACATTATCTACTTCATAAGAAATATCTGAGCTATAAGAACTCAAAGGAGGCCCTTTATCATTTCTTCTTCTGCTATACAATGAACTGTTACGTATTTATCTGCAGAGCTAGAGAGTACTCAACGAGACAGTTGATAAGATTTTGTTAGTCTTTTTATATACATGTAGTGTTATCAAGCCTTTAAACATGAAGAGAGTGCCACCAGAGGTGACAGGTGTTTCATGAGTCCATTCAGTTTTGGTTGTTGATGTAAACCTTAATAAGAATTCAGCCCATCTGCGACACTCCTCATTCAGCAGCTGTCTGCACAGCAATACAAAATGAACTTTCATATTCAAAATGCTGGTGAAGATTCTCAGTCATCCAGGTCATTGTAATCCTGAGTACTATATCGTAGGCAACTGGAGTTTCTTGAAGATGCTTCACCTCTCATCCAAGAGGCTTCTTCAGTTCTAACGGACTGGTGCAGAGTCACAGGCTTTAAACCCTGTGTGGGTGTGAACTCTTACAGAGTCTGTGAGAACTGAGGAAGCCTCTTGGATAAGAGGTGAAACGTCTTCAGACACTTAAGCAAGTCCAGTTGCCTGTGATACAGCACTTAGGACTTCATATTCAGCCTTATTACAAGACAAGGAATTTTGGAGAAATCTGCAAAACCCCAGCATATACATATAGTGACAGTAGTTTTGTTTTCAATCTAATGCCGACTTTTTTTACTGTTACTTTTTCTGAAATATTTACATGTGTCAGCCTCGACATGGTTAAACTTCAGAAAAAATGATAGTGATATCAATTAAAATGCAACTGTTATGACAGGTCTGATCCCTTGCATACAAGTCAGGTAAATGCCATCCACCACACCGACCTCTTCAGCCTGTGGGCACGATATTTGACAGTTTGCTATTTGCTATTGTGTTTTCTAACTGGCAACCATTGATTTTGGTTAAAATGACGAACAACTTCGCTGGCAGATTTCATCAGTTAATGCTAGCTAGCTGATTAACGGGGCTGGTTGAAAGTACTGCTACGACTGTCTGGATTTAGTGGCATCTAGTGTTGAGGCTGCAAATCTAAAACTTCTCTCGTGTGGCAAGAGTGTAGGAGAACTACAATGATGCAGAAAATGTGTTTGAGCCAGTGTTTGGTTTGTCCATTCTGGGCTACTGTAGAAACAACATGGCGGACTCCATGGATGAGGACCTGCTCTATATTTAGATATAAACAGCTGGAGCCTATCCCAGCTGACACTGGGTGAGAGGCAGGGTACACCCTGGACAGGTCACCAGACTATCACAGGGCTGACACATAGAGACAGACAAGCATTCACACTCACATTCACACCTATGGACAATTTAGAGTCACCAATTAACCTGCATGTCTTTGGACTGTGGGAGGAACCCTGGAGAAAACCCACGCTGTTACAGGAAGAACATGCAAGCTCCACATCCCTGGGTTCGAACCCCCCACCCTGAATTTGAACCAGGAACCCTCTAGCTGTGAGGTGACGATGCAAACCACTGAACCACCGTGCCTGCCATCTTGGCATCCAGTATCTAGTTGTTATTATACAGTACATCTATGGGCTCCACACACACACACCTCGTCATCAGATCAGGATAAAGATGAGGGAGAGATGAATGAATTAGACTTATCCCACACTGCTTTGGAAATAAAAACAAACATTTGCACACTGATATGCAAACACACATCTCTTCCTGTCCCTCTCGACATTACTGTGAGCTACTACAATCCACAAACAGTGAAGTGTTGTGTCATATGAACTATGTGGCAAGCTAGTCACCAAAAATCTCATTTCATTGGATGAAAGCCTCCGACAGCAGGATGAGTCATCAAATATTTGAAACTATTTTACCTGGTTTCACAAAAAGAGAAAAGATTTGATGTAAAAATACTCTGATACTGATATTTTTTTGACATATTTGGCGAATAACAAAAGATAAATTATCAACTCAAACAGGGACACGGGATTAAAACTGGGAACATGTATTTTTCATTTGATGTGAACTTTGATCAGACACATTTTAAACCTGCATGCTCTCTTTAAAATTTATGTTTATCACCCTGGTGAACATAAAATACACCCAGTAGTCCTTTTCAGTTTCCCTCTTACCAATTTTGGCTGTAACTAATCAATAGTCAAAGGATAGATTGCTTTTTTGAGCAGGTGGAAGTCTCCCACAGGACAAAGCGTGGCAGGGTGTTATTCAGCTGGTGCCGTTCTGAAAGCCTGGCACTTTTCACTTTCATGTTGAAATGGTGGCGCTATCGATTCAGAGGCACAAACGGCGAGGGCTTTCAAAGCGTCTCTCCGCCCCCCTCCCGTATCAAAGATCTGTTTGAGGGGATTTGCGAGTGTATTCCTGTAAGAAAACCAAAATCTGAGCAAATACTCCAAGATATCAATGAAGCAATTTTTTCCAGCAACTGTTTAGAGGAAGACGAGCAGCAGGTAGTAAACACTGCCTGAGCAGACGACAGACGATTGTGTGAGACAGAACGACGTCTGCATGTCCAGATGAATTAAGTTTGTTACTGTTGTTCTGAACTCATCAAAGTCCGTGTGCTAAACGCAGTCACGTTGATCTGCAGCTGGACTGGAGTAAACACCATTTGACTTTGCAGGTGAGCAAAGTAATTGTCTATCTGATGTGAAATCGCAGGCTGTGACTGCTCATATAGTGCAGTGTTTACCTCCAGCTTTGTCATCATCGCTCACCAGACGGATTGATTCAAAGGCCCAATCAGACCAGGTTGAAGTAGATTGTTTGTTTATACGTCTCTCCTGGCTTTGGGTATTCTCTGCACCGTGCCCTCTTTCAGTCTTGGAAGAAGGCCACAATTTCTCACTGTGGCAAAGATCCTCAGAATAAGCACCACATTATGTCATTTTCATCAGTTAAAAAAAGAAGATTGGAAACTCTGAGATGACAGACAAATTGCAGAGTGCAGCATTTGGAGCAGCTACTAAGAAGAAGGAGGAGAAAAAGTTTTTTGCTCAGATTTGAACCCAGTTTGAAAGAATCCAGGCATCGTAGCAGAGGAGGGATAAGACGAGGCTTTCCAAAAAAAAAAAAAATCAATCTTATACAGAAATGCCAAGCGGATGTAGGTATTTAGATAAGGTATTTCCCCCATATCACACACATACCACGCCAGGGAGGAAATTGGACACAGCCAAAAATGTCTGAATCCCGCTGCCCAAAAATTTTAAGTACTCAGTCATACTTCACTCTAATCTAATTGAGTTGGAAATTAAAGCCCCAGAATAAGGTTAGTGACAGAGCTTTTATAAATGAGGTATAATAATAGCCAAAGAAAATTGGATGTAATGATATCATCAAGTCAGTTTTAGGATTACCAAGTCACACGGAAGGTAAAATACCTCAAGACTGAGGTATGTGAAGTGTAATTGTTTTTCAGAAAAACGGCAATCAAATGGATGCCAGTAGCACAATAAAATAACAGTGTGTGTGTGCACGTGTGTGAGCCACATGTCCATATACATTCATACTTAAATGTGAAAGAATTTGCAGCACATAAATGTCAGAACAGAAATCCTCTTTACTATTAATGCTGCGAGTCTTTGATAGAGCGAAAGTCTTTAAAGTATAGTCCATCGAATAAATTACTCCATCAGTGATAGAAATGTAACAGCTCAGCGGTACGTTGAGTCGACGATGTCCGAAGCTGCCCTCATCAAAGCAGCAGATTTAAATTGTTTTTGTGTTTATGGCTTTTAAAGCCCATCAGGTTCAGAGCATGCATTTAGCTTTGAAGTTAAAATTAACTTTGTCCGTGAAAATATCATCTAAATGTCATCACAACATCACACCTTACATCTCCTCGTGTCTGTGTGTGTGTGTCTGTGTGAGACCACTGACCCGTGACTGATTGGCCTCAGCATTCACACCCTGGTCCCACCAGTGTCTTGTTTCTTTGATTTTCATGTTCTTTTATTTTTGTGTCTCTCCATCTCACACACACACACACACACACACACACACACACACACACACACACACACACCATCTCACTCTCCATCTATTTTTGAAGCCACAGCATCCCAGACCTTCAGAAGTGACGACTGTCTCTTATAAGTCAGAATGTCCACTGCCTACAAAAATCATGTTTGAATCTTGTTGTTCATTTCACTTTATTATCAGAAGGTTTTCTAAAATTAGTCTTGCGTCCCAGGACATGTGTACTCTTTACATAAATACACATAAATATGCTACAAAAACATTTAAGCAACCAACAAAACCATACTACAAACTCTACATAATGTATCACATGCTTTGAAAAATGGAAGCATTGCAATTGCTTTTAACTACAAAGTAATCTCACTCATTTTTTAAAATATCAATTGACTGTTTAATTTATAAAATGACTGAACTATTTCAAAGTAACATCCTTACTCTAAATTAATAACAGTACAAAACTCAGAAATACAATATTTCAAATGATGTAGATGAGCGGTTCTTCACACTGAAGGGACTGGAAGTAAAGGATGTTTTGGCATTTTTGGCCACACTAGGCGTGATGTCAGGGATGGCAACTCCGTCTGTTGATCGATTGGCTTTCCACTTTGGCCCAGACTTGATTAAGTCAACAACCACAGGATGGATTGGCATAAAATTATGTTATAGTGTGATATCCATGGTGCCCAAAGGATGAATGCTGATTACGCTGGAGATCCAGCCTGGTGACACTCCCAGGGCTTCCAAACACACCGCTCGGGCAGTGGCCCTTGGCGTCAGATACAGACGCATAATGCACCCTTTAGCGTCTGTATGAGACGCAACAGGCTTTTGACCAACTCCACTGTAAACCCATCCTCTTCATTACTAGATGCTCAGAGCAAAGGATGTAATGTAAAAAGCAAAAATGTCTGCACAGCATGGGTGGGTGGTAGAGGAGGTGGATGGCTCCAACCAGCACAGGACTTTGACCCAGGAGACTTGAGTTTGTGTCCTGTGTGAAAGTAAATGCCAAGTTGTCGGTTGTCAGTCACACCAGTTATTAGTCACTATTAAGCCCCGTTACCACCGAGCAGTACGGTACAATTTAGTTCAGCTCTGTACACTTTTTTTCTGTTTCCACTGTGAAAAGTTGTGGATGGTACCAATAGAACTGTTCCTGTACCGTCCCCCATGTTTGGTCCCCCCTCTGTTGGGGTACCTAGCACACAGATCTGGTACTAAAAGGTGGAGCTGTGAACACTGCAGTCTGATTGGTCAGTAGAGGACGGTCACTCTGCTCAGGGCTGAGTTGTGTCTGGTTTTGAGGCTCATGTAACCATTGTTCATACTGTGGAGAGTTTTATTAGTAAACTGGAACTATAAAATGAAAGGATGTTTTGCTGCCTCTCACAGCAGCTGGAGTCGGAGAAAAAATAACTTCATTCACTGGGCCGACTGCTGGCAACTTTTAAGGTGGAATGTTAACTTGTAATGTTACTCAATGCATGAGTTGACGACATGAATCAATTAACACAAGTTAAATTTCACTGTGGCAACTTTGACCATCACTTTAGTTTTTATATGACATACACTTTTAGTGATGAGTGGATCTTCAAGCGTTAATATATATTAATTTCCACAGGGTTATGTGAACTGCATATATTCAAATCCTCACTCTGAGAGGAAAAAAAAAGCACTGCAGAGTGTTGTTCCTGTGGGCTCCAGCAACACTAAACCCCTGAGCTTGCCTGAGAAGGACTAAATACACAAACCCGTTTTTTTAAAACATCCCATGGAGAGAGACTCTCACTGCAGCCTCTTCTAATTTGTTCTGAAAATGTCAGCGTGCAGCCTCGTTCTGTGGACGATAAACGAGGTGCAGACTTCCATCTGTGTCACCAGTGAAGAGGAAATACAGTGAGTGCTGGACGGAGCAGTGAGTGACAACAACCCCGCCCACATTTAAGAGTACTGTTTGCAGTGGAAACTCTAGGGTCTAGGTACCATGTCTGAAGGGTTACTGTTGGTTCCAGAGGTACCATACTGAAAGTGTTTAGTGGAAACTGAGCTTTTGTGTCCTCTGTGAAACTTAGAGTCAAACATTGAGTCATTTTGTCACATCAGTTGTTAGTCACACCAGTAATTAGATCATGGTTGGCAAGCCCCTGACTTTTTCTCTAGCACCACCATTGGGTCAACATTTTAATTTTACCAGTAGTTTGGTTTATGACAAAATAAAAACATTCCAATTTACATCAATTGTTCTTTGTGTTGGATGCCAATGAGCAAATCTTAGTAAAAACCAATTTAAAATTATGAACTTGGTAAACATTATACCAGCTAAACATCAGCATTTTAGCATTGCCACAGTTCGCTCAAAGCACCACTGTGTCTCAGTGCAGCCTCACAGAGCCGCTGCTGTGTCTGTAGAGTCGTAGTCTTGTTGCTCATTAAATGAATAAAACATCTGATCAATTATTAGAATTGTTGCCAATCAAATCTCTATCATTCGACTAATAGGCTAATCAACCCATTGTTTCAGCACAGTTTAATTTATTTAGATGCTGTTGTGGGTTTCCTTCAAACTTGTTCAGCCCGCCTCCCTCTGAGGACGATCTACTGGTTGTCTTGTGTCAGTTTAAAGCTTTGATGTCTCTGAATAACTGTGTAGCAGATAATGATGCAAACCATTATACAGTAACTAGGTCAAGACAGGAGAGACCCAGTTGGGCTTTTACATCCTCCTGTTGTCACATTGCCATCTATCAGAACAGCATTGTGTTCACGTGTGTGGGGGTGTTGCTCATTTGTATGAGCACAGTACATGCGACTGTAAATAATGTAAGTATGAGAAGAAAAAAAACAAATAGGGGAAAACACTTCTGGCTCCCACACCAGATCCAAACTAATCTGTTACAGGACGAAGTTTGTCACATTTCAACCCACTGAGGTGGATGATTTTGTCAGCGAGGACCTCTATAATTGAAAATATTCATTACTGTATGTAATTTATTACTTTGTCATAAATCAGGCTTGGAGTCCTTGGACCATTCAGTGTGCTCATTAGACTTTTAATTAAAATGCTGAACTATGATAACGTTGCTATTTTCTGAAGGGCAATGACAAAATACAAAAGGGAAAGTTCTGTCTCATTTTTTGCATTGTATCACCACGACTGACAAAAACCATCATGTTGACATGCTGTACGTATTCTCACATTTAGCCATAATTATTCACATTGCAAAGTTGACTTTGTCCTTTAAGTGATATAACTGAATCATTTAGCGCCCTGTGTGATACTACAGCTCAATTAAATGTATTTATACTCGGCGAAGGACACTGTGTGGACATTTGAATCACTTTTTGATACTTTCTGTACATTCTGTACTTTAATGGCGAATGCTAATCTGAAACCAAAATGTACCGTACGGGCAATTATGTAAAGGATGTCATAGATAAACAGCTTTCAGAGAGAATCATTTACATTAGAGTGCTGTAACATCACTGCTTTAATGTGTAATTGGTTGGTTTAACACACCTGCATTTTCTGGATCCATTTACTGTTGACAAATGAGTTTTCAAACTCTGCCGTGAAGCTTTCTATTCATCATGTCAGCGGTGAGACTTATGGCAGTGTGTATATATGCTAATTCCTCATGCTACTCCCAGCTGACTTGAATGTGTTCTGCGAGTGTTGCTGGCTGTTATGAATTTCACATAGGCTTCAGCGCGGTGTTTATTTGCTCTGCAGCTCAGTGTCCCAGAGTCTAAATCATTTCTCTCTAAGTGGTGGGCTTCCATCAGCAGCTGCTTAAAACAACAACCAGCCTGATGTTGTTGGTCAACACTGCAGTCAATCCGTCTTTTGTCTCGTCTTTGCACATTTTCCCCGCGTCGCCACAACAGGTCGGATCAACAGGATTCCCGCATGTTACGCTGTAGTGTGGTTTGTGTTTTGGATAATGAAGCTTTTTTTGTAAGTGAGTCATAAGACGACTGCTCAAACACAATCAGTGCTACTGGCTTTCATCTGAACTCATTTATCCACACCCACACCATCTCTTTGGGTCCATAGTCTGTCAGTCTGATGGGCTGACTTGCTTTTCCCTCTTTAAGATACACACTTGTGATTTCTCATACTCACAATGATTCAGACACCACCGTCTTTCTATTAGCTTTTCCCTTTTGTTATTCTTTTTGTAGCCTCTCAGTCTCACTGCTTCTCCAGCTGTTCGCGCTCTGTAATTGTTCAGTGGACACCTGTGGCCCCTGTCCACCTCATTACTTCTACTTCCTTTCCTTGACCACCATGTCCATCTCTTTCTCTGTATATACTATTTCTATCTTTCTGTCCATTTTTAAAACAGGATGCATTGCGTTCTCAAACTCGTGACATCTGCCTTCATTCCCTATTGAATATCTATCTTGAATCGCAGCATTAAAGCATATTTTACCGATGAATGGCTAATGGATAATGCCTGTATACTGATCCGTAGCAGATAAAGAAAGACATCAAACCCAGAGCCTTTTAAAACATTCCTGCTCATGACGAATGCTCAATAGACCGGGGCTTGGCAGAAACATTACAGGATACTAAACCATTTACAATCATCATGGGTCACATCACGAGGGCTGTTTTATATACAAGTTATTCAGTATGAGATGATGCAGAGTAATTTATGAAGCTATAGGATGTTGTTGGTTTTCATCTGAGCATGAAAAAGGATTTTAAATAATGTGGAAAAGGGTTAGTATAGTGGAGAAAAATAAAGGTTCACCGTAATGTTAAGATCAGCTTCACAATTACCCTCAGGAGAAAAGATGCAAGGGTAGGAGTACAGGACTGATTTAGTGTTGCATTCCTTTCACACTGTTGGACTCATAACGGAGAGTTAAAAACATAAAGAAACTGAGGCTATATCCACTAGAGGACTTGCCTTTTTGAAATCACCAAATAAAATGATTGGATTGCAAAAGTGCTCTGTAAACATGGTGCCGACTTCAAGGATGCAGGTGTCAAAATGAAGCCGGTTCAAGCCACTGAAACTGCATAAAAAGACTGCAGTATAAATTCCAGCCAGGAGATGGCGTGCCACTAAGAACTGGAGCAAACAGCTCTGAACCAGAGAAGAAGACGTGGAGCTCTCTGCGGTGGATCCAAGAGCATGTAGCGTAAATAGTTGTTTATTGCTGTCTGCTGCTCGTTGTCGTGAAGGAGGAGGAGAAGATTTTGCTGTAGAAGCCCCAATAGGCTCAGCAGGTTCTGTAGCAGGAACACCAGTCTGTAATCCGCCATTATTCTTGTTGTTGTTGTTGTTGTTGTTGTTGTTGTGATGGGATGGCTTCCTGCTGGGGTTAAGTCAGAGATTAGAGAGGTGGGGCTATGACATCATTGCCAGCTAAAAGTCGCACATTGGCTGTACACACAAAGATGCAAAGGCGGCATCTTCAGATTTGTGCACTCTGGAACCCCGCTTCAAAAAGATGCGGTTTCGACCTCCGAAAATGCTGATTTCGTACGGATGAAAGGCGGAACCGATTAAAAACTTTGGTGAATTCACCCTGACGAGGCTTCGTGTGGACGGGCCCTGAGACATTGTCTTTCTTTATCCCACACAGTCTTCTTCCCTGTCAAAACTCGACACCTACATTACCCACAATGCAACTTGCTCGCCAATAGTTTGGTCAGTTAGGTGTGTTATGCTACCCGCTAATGCAGCTTCCAACCGCTAGCCACAAGAGATAACGAGATAACGAGTGGGCTTCAAAGGTTTGGTGAACTCACTTTTTTCTTGGCATGTCAGTGGTTAACAATTGATCAGTTTATTGCCTGGAGTATTTGCCGGGTTCGGATAACAAATCAATTTTGCTCGGGTTTGGCCCACTTGACATGCTGCTGTGTTGTGCTATGGTTTGTTCAAGTGCTGGAATTTGTTACTTACGTGACAACGCCCGAACGCCACACAGACTCTGCTCCAATTGAGTGTGTGTGCTGTGCTGCGCTGCTGTGCATGCGTGTTTGACCGTGCGTAACAGCAGCCTTTTGATGGTCATTTACACACTGTGATCACGGTAAACGGACAAGCTGTAACCATGGTAACAATAACTATGTCAGGTAACAAACTGCGTCAGGCTCGGGTCAGGTTTGGACTTAAAAATCTTAAAAAGCTTGGTTATAATTGTCTCGGACTCGGGTCGGGTTTCGGGTCTCTCGAAAAATAATTGAAAATAGGAATCAGGGGTGCCCGGTGGCTTAGTGAGTAGAGCAGATGTCCCATATATGAAGGCAATGTCATCCCAATACATTGTGTAAAATCAGTGGAGTTCTCCTTTAATTAATAAGACTTTAACCACTTCTGAGGCAACACCTTATCATTATTTTATTAAATAAATAAGTGAATGAATGATTGAGAAAAAAACATTCTAGTAAGGGATGGATACAAATAGTCAGTGTTTTAATTATTAAGAGTCAGTTATCAGTAAGTCTGAATCTAATAATTCACTCAGTTGCACTGAAGAAACCAACCAACATTAACGCACCTTGAGACTTTAGACTCAACATCAGCATTTACTTTGAGTCGTGTGTCCGTCCACCTGATGAATGTAAGTCCAGTGTTTGGTCTCTGTTCAGTTTTGTTTTGGTCCCTGTCAGCTCTGTTGAATCTGGCTCCTTTGAGACTAGATCCTGCACTACGTTCACTGGCTAGTTGCTAGCTTTTTCTGTCTGCTGTTGAGTTGATTTTAAGACATTTTGCCCAAAAGAGCCACCTGCTACAACAACAACACAGTTGCAGGACATACTACCAAAACAATAAGCTAAAAGATGCTAAAATGCCATGTGCAACTGAGTGAACTAGAGAGTCGAATGGAAACTCTCTTTGGATTCATCACTACAAGGACACCTTTCAGTTTGTTTTCATCAAACACAGCATTAAAGATAGACGATGGAAAGCTACAGCTACAGCAAAATATTGTCGCACACTACAGACCCAAGAGGTGATATCCATTCACTTTTAAGTTTACTCTGGCTCTAAAGGTGAATGTGACAGTTTGTAAAAGTTCTGAACAGGGTTATTGTGAATTCAAGGTGCTTTCCTATTCATTTCTACACATAAACCGTCTCTTTGTGCTTTTAAGTCTCTGCAGAGTGTTTTCCCCTGTGGACTCAACTCCACAAGTGCAGAGAAAAGTGTTTGTTCATAAGACCCTGAACTCATGAAGGGTAGGAGACTGAACATAGAAATAACCCTGACACAATAACTTTCTGACATAATGATGATCAAACATCTCGACAGAAGATGTTATTGTGGAGAGCTAATCTAATTCAAATGTCTCCGTCAAAATGAGACACAGCTCACACAAATGACAGCAGAAGAAGCCTGTATCATGTCCTGTACTGTCATGGAGTTGGTCTGTGTGTAAGGGGCTATAATTCATAAAATCTGGCTTTCATCCAGTCGGCATGCAGCGACCCCAGGTGCAGGACAGCCAGATGAAAAACAGCGTAAAATCTCAGCTGTTGCTTTGGCTCTGGTCAACAGAAATTGGATGATGAACTGTTACAGAAATGACGCCAATTGCTGTGGAAGATTTAAATGCATGATAAACAGTGATGGATTATACCTGCATTTCTAAATGCCAGCTCCCTGCAAAGATTAAATTTAGCCTTATCAGTGCTTGTTTGGATGATGTATGATAGAACATAAACTTTTTTAGTTTTATTGCTTTGCTTTTTATCAGAGGAAATTTAACTTAAATTAGTCTGAACAATTAAATGTACTGAAAAGCCATCCAAATGAGAATTTATTGTAAATGAGTGCTATTTAACATCTTGTTTTTCCCTATAGTTCAAGATAAAGTTGGTAAGTTACTGATGATTTAGCAAGCGCTAAACAAAATTGCATTACCTCAAAGTACATTGCATTTGAAAAGGGGTTGACATAATTATTCAGTTGCAAAGTTATTTGCATATGTGTTTCCCTCTCTAGAAAAAGCAGTTTAGTTCATCTTTTCTACTTTTTCTTTCAATACATCCTTCTTTTTTGAATATTTGAAAGCCTCTACTGTCATAATCTCATGCAAAGCACTATGAAAAATTGCACGTAAGTGTTCTTCTCTAAAGTTCAACTGCCACCCCAGAGGTTTGAACGTGTCACAAAATGGAGTGAGAGTGGGGAAAATGATCCGCAGCGCAGGCAGGATTATATCGGCGTTTGGCAGATTGAGGTGATGCATTAAAAAAAAATCACAAAATAAAAGACTGACTCTGCTGAAGACAATGACGGCGGTCTCAAAAATCCACACTGTATCGTTTCATCTTACTCCGAGCTGTATGCACTAATATTTGTTTCAAATGTGCGAATGCAGGGAAGGCAGTGATGTAACTAAAGATGTCTGTATGGTATGAATTTATGTCCTCAGATTTCTTCTTTAATGATATGATGTCAGAGGGTCCATGCATCAAGTGTACTCAGTGCTCACTGAAAAACAAGTGGTTACACTACAGAGAAGATCCACTGTTTTCAAGAGAAAAAAGAACCTAAAAATATTTTCATTCTTCGACTCCTCGGTGCTGAAAGACCTCGGATGAAACAAAAGCAAGCCTCTTTGTGTGAGACTCCCTGCAACTTAAAAAATGTTCAAAGACTCAATTCATGAATATTTTACACGATGTGCCAGAACTTCATCTGAACATCTGAGTGTACTGGAGTCCATCAATAGCCTATCTGTCTTAACACCCAGGCCACACAGTCTCGGTCGCTCTCTCCCTTTATTTGCTTCCCCATCTCCTCTAACCGCCACACACAAGGCCACCCATTCAAAGACCCTCCTCATCTAGCTGCAGCAGTCCCCTGAGGTGCCTATGTAGTATGTACCGACCATGCTGCCTGGGATTGAAGTGTGAGATAGGAGGGAGAGCCAGTGGGGCTCGTTGCGTCGTTCTCTCTGATGACGAAGCTCTATAGGGACTCCTTTGACACCCACTCTATGCTTTTCTCACAGTTTGATGATGAAGGCTTGTTTGAGAAAAATGATGGTGGATGGAGTTTTTTAGTCCTGGTTTAATACTAATACTTAACTCTTGTATAAGAGACTTTGGGGCCGGTTGTTCATACAGAAAAGTTGGAGAAGTATCTCTGACTAATTGGAATATTGCAGTATATCCCAAACTCCCAAAAGTTGGTATGAATATATTTTGTTTCCAAGTCAACTTATGTGGTTCAGTAATCCCTAAATAATATAAATCCATTGGAATTTTTATTGGTGGTGTCATGAAATTTTCAAAAACATACCCAGCCAACCCCAAAGTCGCCGAAATCTTGTGCTTGGGCAGTGACTTGAGGTGTCAGACACTGACGAAAAAAAGGGCTGGTTGCCGTTATAGTTAAATGCGTCTGGCAGCATCAGGGGGAAACGCAGCGTGACAAGAACGAAAGTGAAGGTGGCGAAAGTCCAAGGAGGGTGGGTGGGTGTTAGTGGTGGTGGTTGGGTCCAGTGAACACCAACTTTCACCAGGGAGAGTGGTGTTTACATCCCGTAAGATTCTAAAGCCAAACCCTGTTCTTTTGTTGCCTAAACCTAACCATGTACTTTAGTTGTTGGAGGAAAAATAATGGCAATTTGCATTGTACTGACATAGTATGTTTATTTTGAAAGAGACTGCATGCAAACATTAAACTTCCTGTGTAAACAGAAGTGTATATTTAAAGGAGACAACACATGTGACAGGCAGAACTTGACATGGCGTCCCAGAAAATCAATAACCAACACACCTGGGGTAACTTTGACATCATATCTGAACATGGAAAGTCCATGACCAAATGTCGATATGTGACGAGCAAAAGTGAGAATGTGTCGACCCAGCTATTACTCAGCTTTCTTACACTGTTAATTCAGTGCACAGAAAGATTAAACCCAAAGATGGACTACCAATCAGGAAAAGTAGGTAACTGCCTGTACAAATTGGTTTTTACTAGTTCAGGTAAAGATTTGTTGAGGAGTATGCACCACCCAAGTACAATAAAATGAAATGTAAAGGGCCTCAGTGTTGCTTTATTACCTGACTTTGATGTGTTGAAACCTAGTTTTAATAACTTATATCTGTTTTATTCTCGTTGTCTAAATACAAGACCACTCGTGTTAGGGCTGGGCCAATGGACGATGCCATTGCCAATGGATGTTATATCTGCTCACATCTGCTGGGCTGACTGCTCTTTTTTTTTTCAATTCATTAAGTGACGTCATATAAATATCATTGGCTGTTGTAGGCATGTCAAAAAGTGACAAACCAACGTTTTGAGTAAGTTATTAATAACTTACAGAAACAAGTGCGCAACAGTAGTCTACCTTCTGCTTCTCCCTCCCCTTGGAGAGGCACGACATGATTTTGCCAAGTAGGACATGCTCCTGGATCAACATTGCAATTAACGAATGACAGCCCTCTGACATCATCAGCGTGCGGCTCTTGTGTTTCTTTCAAATTTTCTTTGTGCCTCTTCAGAGCTGAGCTAGTTTTCCAAATTGAAGTTAATACAATTGAACAAGTACTTCTCAGTAACAGTGAACAAAAACCTTGTAAGCTACTGCAGGGTTAGCGTGTTAGCTTGACAATAGACTAGAATATTGTTCATTAACACTGAGAGTAAGGATAATAACATTTTTTTCAGTTGCAAATTCCTGCAGTTACACATTTTCCCTCCTTTTTTCCATGTTGATCCTGGATAGATTTGGTCAGGTTTATCCATGACCATCATCATCATCATCTTTCTGATTCTGGATAATTTGTTTATGTCGACATCAACATAGCAGCGATGCCCTGCATGTCCTACTTGGCCAAATCACGTCCTGCCCTTGGAGAGCGTCTCAGCACTGTGTCTTTGTCTCAGTCCTGACTATTGTGCTGATGTAATGCAGTTGTTTGTGGTCTGCAGGTTGGGTCGAGTGGTTGATTAACGCATATCTCTGTGTGCGGATTGCCCCCCCACCAACAACAACAATCGCAGTGTTTAACTGTGGACATCGTCATATGGTAATTCAGTAGACATTGCCCCAGTGTTAGGTTGTATGATACTTGAGGGAAAGACATTTACATTTTCACAACTGTGAAAACTGTTTTTGAATGGCCTTCAAAATCATTAGCCTCTCTACACCTGACCTCTCAGACCTCAACAACAGAGCCATCACACACAGAACTCACAGTAGCAAGGGACAGTCATTACCCACTCAATGCACACTTCACATTACTTCAGTCTGGCTTCAGATACAGGACTTTAAAAATGGAGGAAGATCTGTTTTATCTCTTCTGCTACATCAGCCTTCAAAAAATACCTCAATGAATTCTGTGTGTGTATATGTGAGCGTGTGTACTTGTGAGTGTGTATGTGAACACCTAGAGTACTTTTTGTGAGCAGTTCAATGTGTCTCTCGTAAAACATGAACATGTGCAGACTGTGAAAACAAATCTATGTAGAAGAAAAGCAGAGGTTGGCTTATAATCAGGGTTCTAACCCAGTGGTTCTCAACCAGGAGTCCAGGGATCCCCAGGGGTCCTTGAAGTAGATCCAGCGGTCCCAAGATAATTGTGGGAATAGTTTATTGTATATTCACTATTTAATTCACTATAGAAGTGAGCCCATTGTGAGTAAGAGTCATAAGAGTGACTGTTCTGATCAGAGGTTTCTCTTCCTCCAATGTTTTCTCCTCAACTGCAGTTGACAACTAGAATTCTGGTCTTAATAAGATCTAACAACCAAAATCTTTTCAGAATGAGGTCCCTGAAGTGTGACCTTGTGTAATGGCATAAATTTAGGGGTCCTTGACATGAATAAGATTGAGAACCACCACTATGGTATAGGGCTTCCCCCTAATAATTGACCTAACGTTAGTCGACCAGAAAGGTCATTAGTCAGCAAAATTTCATTGGTCTCTTAGTTGCAGAAAAACAAACAAATGTGAAACTCTATTAGGAGCTGTGCCTCGTCAAAAGAAATCAAAACCTACATGACTGGACCATGTGGGAATTTAATTTGGAAGGACAGACACAGGAAGTGTCCACGCTCAGCAGTCAGACAGGAGTCAGGTTAATTTCCAGGGCTGGTACCTGCGGTTATTCCACAGGCTAGTTAATAACATGTCGGGCAGGAAATCCAAAGTGTGGGATCATTTTGAGAAGGTGAAGGACCAACCCAAGGTGATATATAAACTCATCTTCATTGGTCCACTACAAACATGACGCATCATCTGAAACATGGAAGTAGCTACATGCCCATTAGCTACTTACCACAATCACTACTGCTTTGCTGACAGTACAGTATTGTATTTCTCTGTCATGTAGCACAGTGTTAACAATGTCGCTGATACTATTCTTTCTCACACCTTCAACTCAAACCATTGTGTTGCCCCGCCCAAAATATATCATTTAATTATCAAATTAATATCATAAACATGCGGGCGACTAGTCGACTAATGGCCCTAAATGACGCTTTCACACCTGCACTGTTTGGTTCTGTTCAATCAAATTCAAGTTTGTTTGCCCCCTAAGTGCGTGTGGGCAGGTGTGAACTCAACAATTGCACTCGGGTGTGCACCAAAACAACCAGACCAAGACCTTCTTGAAGAGGTGGTCTCAGTCCGATTACAAATGAACTCTGGTCCGGTTGGTTTGTGGTGAGAACGTGTTCCGACCTGGATCTGAAGCAACTGCAGTCACATGACACATTGTTTGGGTTAAACATGAGCATGTTACAGTCCTGGAGGATTATTAATGTGCGCCTCCTCCTGTACTGCCTTAATATGCACATTCAGCACATCCAATGCATCAAAACATTGTTTTCTAGTTGGAGCCGCGCCTCGTTTTCAAACTGTATGCTTTGACTCAAATGAACAATGACAGCAATATAGTCCACGATGAGCAGCGCTAAAATCAACCTGCGTAGTTGTCCCTCCATTGTGACATTAGAAAGTGTCACATTTATCTTGACAGTGTACTCTTCTTCAACGTTTTGTTTACTTCCTGGATTTTTCCCGCATTGAAATTCTGACCAATCAAGAGCAGCTTTCTCACACAAGGCATTTGATCTGGTCCACTTGTAAATGCTGCCGTGAGAACATGAACCAACTCTAGGTGATTATGCAGCTTTGTAACAAAATGAGTCCCTGATTCAGACCAAAGCAAGACAACTCTAGATCTGAGAGCATCCTTAATCAGGGGCAGCCCTAGCATGGTATTCTAGCTTTGAAAAAATTGTGCATGTTGTAGGAGGAATGGGGGTTGATTGGGGCCCAGCAGCTCATTTTTGCCCTGGGCCCCTCAAAAAGTTGAATCCGTTCCTGTTAAACCCCTTCTGGAAAATGGGATTAATGTTGTATGAGTAAGTAAGTGTTAGTATTATCCATCATAAAGTATTAGTTTGCAAGTCAGAGCAGTATCTGCTGTAGCTGCAATGGCAGCATTTTGGTTATTAACTCACTATAATAAGTGCACTATAGTGACTTTTTTATCACCACTGTTACAATACAGTGGTGTTTATTGTTTTAGTTATGCAGCACCACGATACTGACTGCAGTCAAAGTGACAGGGTGAGTCTGTCACATATGATGGTGATGTGAGGCAGAGGGAAGGAGGGCTGATCACGCAGAGCTGGCACAGTGAGAGGAGAGACGCACATTGTACTTTGTGCTGGAGAAGAAAAAGGGGGAAGCGCGCCGCTCCTTTCCATCACGTTTCACTTTTCAAACACTGACGAGGAAACAAAGGAGTCAGGATGTAAAAGAAAATCCGTCAGAGGACGTCCACGAACCGCGCTGCAGACCGTTTCCTCTGAGTCCTGTGGTCCCACAGACTGCTTCATCCTGCTCCATCAGCCGCGTTTTGGCGCTCTGCTCGGTGCCGGAGTCTGCCCACCGACCGACCGACAAGGAGAGGTGCTGCTCGCTGCTTCATCCCGCTGCATGGATCCTCTCACTTCTTAACTGAGGACTCGATCTTTAGGGAAACTCTGATTCTGTTTGGAAGAGTTGGGATTTTGTTCCCCCTCCACTTTTATCGGTGAGAGCCTTTCCCTCCATTCACTTAATATAATGTAGAATAAGCTGAGGTGCGTTTGGATAGTCAGTCAGCCATGCGCATGGAAAAGTACTTTCAGTGCACCAAACTGTATTTTACTCTCATTTTAAAGGTATGTGTAAACATTCAAATGACTTCTAATGCATTTTTCTACAAGCCAATGTAGGTCAGGCTATTTTTAAAGCAATTCATATTTTTCATTTTAAATAAACAAAGCAAAAAATGTGTGTATTAATATATCCACGTACATAAATCTGGAGCAGCTGCCTCCTTATTCCGGTGCAACAGGTTTGTTTCAGTCCCTGACAGTCAGTGCGTCTCCCTGTCGGTCAGTTACTGATGCTGCTCAGGACAGAGACAGTAGGTCTGTGCTTGTGTCTTCACTGATGCTGCTGGTGTTGTTTAAATGAGCAACTGCACTGTATTCACTGCACATGTAGCTGTAGTTATTCATATCGGTGGCAAATGTGGGCTGAAGACCAAAACAGAAGTAATTAGTTCAGAAATGCAACAAATTCAGAGCAGTCTCAGTGGAAATAAACTCTCAGATATGAGTTGAAATATTTATTCCATATGAATTTTATGTTGTGTGCTGAAACCTGAGCTCCACCTTTACCTGTGTGCTGCCTGCCAGGTTGGCTCGTAGGCAACGTGCTTTTTTTGTTGACACATTTAAGCTTTCCCTCAAATTTGGATGACATTTTGGAGATTTAATAGAGAGGAAACTCATTTGGAGCTCAAAATGTCATGAGCTTTTCTAGTGCCGAGATGTCAAACACTGATAATGTGGTTTTCAGCTTTCTGTTTCCGTCTCTTGTCCCTCAGATGTCAGTTGATTTCGAGGAGAGTCGGCTCTGAAGGTGAGGAGGACTAATTTGAAGACTTCACGATGGCGGCAGGAGTAGCAGCGTGGCTCCCTTTTGCCAGGGCGGCAGCCATCGGCTGGATGCCTGTTGCCAACTGCCCCATGCCTGTCGCCCCGAAGGACAACAGCAAGAGACAGGACGAACTGATCATCCTCAATGTCAGCGGCCGTCGCTTTCAGACCTGGAGAACCACTCTGGACCGCTACCCCGACACCCTGCTGGGCAGCTCTGAAAAAGACTTCTTTTACAATGAGGAAATCAAGGAGTACTTCTTCGACCGGGACCCTGATGCCTTCAGAAGCATCCTCAACTTCTACCGGACAGGGAAGCTCCACTACCCCCGCCACGAGTGCATCTCCGCCTACGATGAAGAGTTGACCTTCTTCGGCATCATCCCTGAGATCATTGGCGACTGCTGTTACGAAGAGTACAAGGACAGGAAGAGGGAGAATATGGAGCGCCTGCAGGATGATCAGGAGGAGAACAAGGACATGAAGCTGCCCAACATGAACTTCAGGGAGACCATGTGGCGGGCCTTTGAGAACCCCCACACCTCCACCATGGCCCTGGTCTTCTACTATGTCACTGGTTTCTTCATTGCCATCTCGGTCATCACTAACGTGGTGGAGACGGTTCCCTGTGGCTCCACCGCCAACCAGAAAGACATGCCATGCGGTGAACGCTACACTGTGGCGTTCTTCTGCATGGACACCGCCTGCGTCATGATATTCACAGTGGAGTACCTGTTGCGCCTGTTTGCTGCACCTAGCCGCTACCGTTTCATGCGCTCGGTGATGAGCATCATCGACGTGGTGGCCATCTTGCCGTACTACATCGGCCTGGTGATGACCAACAATGAGGACGTCAGCGGCGCCTTCGTGACGCTGCGCGTGTTTCGGGTGTTTCGCATCTTCAAGTTCTCCCGTCACTCGCAGGGCCTGCGGATCCTGGGTTATACACTCAAGAGCTGCGCTTCAGAGCTGGGCTTCCTCCTCTTCTCACTCACCATGGCCATCATCATCTTCGCCACGGTCATGTTCTACGCAGAGAAGGGCTCCAGCTCCAGCAAGTTCACCAGCATCCCAGCTTCCTTCTGGTACACCATTGTCACCATGACGACGCTGGGGTGAGTAACAGACATATGCACACCCACACGCAGGTAAATACAGTCACACACATGTACACACTGTAAGCACCCTTCATCTCTCGTGCTGCTTTACTGTATTTGTATTTGTCTCAGAATTAAAACTATCGATGCTGATGTTAATAGATGCACTGGGTGGATTTTTTTTCCAGAAATTGAATAATTTATGAAAACCACTTTGAATTTCAAATGAGCATTAAGACAGCCTGTCCCCTTACTTCAGTACACTACAGCTTATTTGAGGCTGCCAGTGTGAGTAATGGTGGGAAGTGTGGCATTTATCTACCAGCACAAACACTCGTGGCATTTTGTTTGCCTCACTTAGAGCTCGCCAAATAAGGAGACAGTGGTTGAATGCATACAATACATCTGAGTGCTGAAAAGATGCCCAGATACTACACAGATTTGTGTGTACACTAAGGACTCCACTGAGCTATATTTGGTGTTTCTGTCCTTTTAAAAATGTATCCTTTGCTTCAGACGCAGAGCAGAGCTGAGGCATTGTGATCACAGTGATACTGATCAGATGTGATTGGTCAAAGGGATTCATAATTATCCAGTAAATTAACAAATCTTAATCATTTTTTCACCTCTGCACCCCGGTGACATTAAGCTGATGCATCTCCTTGTTATCTTGATTTTTTTTTTGGTACAGTATTCCTGTCGTGTCTCTGCATTGGGACCACACCAGAAGCAGGATTATTTATGGCCCAGGCATTGGGTGTGAAAATGCCTTGTGAGGAATTAATTTAACTGCATTATAAAGTCGGATCTGTCTGCTGTGTGCCTGGAGGCGAGGTGTCCCATGAGATCTCCTCTGTCACCTTTATTATGATTCCCCTCTGCTCTTAATCTTTCACACAAGCTCGCCGAGATTCGGCGCCATTAATGGCGGGGTGAACTTGAAAGTGTTCCCGAAGTTTGGCTGAGTGAAGTATTATGAAGGCACAGTGGAGGAATAGTTATGAGTTCCTAAAAATCAGTTTTTCTCTGCGGCTCTCTTTGTAGATAATGCAGTATATGTAAATGCAAAACTGCCTTTTGGAAATAGCATGGCATGGCAGTAAAAATGAAACTGATGGTTTCAGTGATAGATATTCCTGATGATGAATGACTGTCAGTGTGATCAGGCAGGGAAAGCATTAAAAGGATAGCTTCACTTTTTTTCACGCCTGTCTTTAAACCCATATAAAAAATTGAAAGCATTATTGGTCAATGTAATTCTTCCTGCCCCTCCTCATTACGAGGGTGTCGGCTTGGTCAGTGGCCATCGGTGTCTGATTCTGACGCACAATGCACCCTTTAGCGTTTGTAAAAGAGGCACCAGGCTTTCAAATATGTGCAACGTAAACTCATTTGCAGTGTAGAATAAAGAGCAAGGAAGTGCAAGTAGGGTCAGAGGGACGGGTGGTGGATAGATCAAACAAACACAGGACTTTCACGTCATGTAACACATGTTGTTACCTTAAGTTACATAACAAACATACGTATTTTAACCCTACCTATGATCTTTTTTCTAAACCTAACCAAGTAGTTTTGTCATCTAAACAAAGACGATGGAAGTTTATTTTGAAAAGGTGGCACAGTAGGGCAGTGGTTAGCATTGTCGCCTCACAGCAAGAGGGTTCCTGTTTCGAACTCAGTGTGGGGGAGCCCTTCTGTGCGGTGTTTGCATGTTCTCCCAGCGTGGGTTCTTTCCGGGTGCTCCGGCTTCCTCCCACAGTCCAAAGACATGCAGGTTAATTGGTGACTCTAAATTGCCCGTAGGTGTGAATATGAATGTCTGGCGACCTGTCCAGGGTGTACCCTGCCTCTTGCTCAGTGTCAGCTGGGATAGGCTCCAGCCTCTCCTGCGACCCTAACAGGATAAGCAGTTCCAGGAAACAAAAGTGATGAATGATCGATGCGTGTAACGAGTGAAAATCAACAGTCAACCCCTAAGCGTCCACAACTGACTCTAGAGGGCTACCTAGAGCCTCGTAGTTTGAAGCATACTGGCCCCTGATGACGCTGCTGTATCTTACAAATGTGAAGTGATGTGTTGCCATAACATGATTCCAAAGTTTGTGACAAGTGACAAAATCCACTGTTCTTTTTTTTATTGTGTGAAGATGCTTTTTAAGGTATTATGAGGCTTCAGCAGTCTCAGTCAGACAAGTTAAGTGGATGTCTTCCAAAGTTACAGCCTCCAGCTGTAACTAATGATTATTAACGACACAGAAGAATCTGTTTTTATGATTGATGGTATGTTAATTTAAAAAAATAGTGGAAAATGCTCATCATCATTCCCCAGAGCTTACATTGATGTTTTTAATTAGCTTTTTTTTGTCCAAAACTAAATTATATTCAGTTTTTAATTCTATAAAACAGAAAAACAGCTATAAGAAGCTGGAACCATTGAGTATCAGGTTTTTTGTCCTTGATGAATGACTTACTGGTACAGTCAGCGATTCTAATCCATTATGCTTTTTGTCACATTCAGTGAAAAGCTATCCATTCTGTGCTGTTGATGCAGCAACAGGGGGCATTAGGGCTCGTGCACAGTACAGAGGAAAGGAAAGGAAATGATAGGTGCAAGAGGGACGATAAATGTCATAAATGACCAGAGGGAAACTTCTGGAAAACTTCAATTAATAGCAGGGCTATTATTTGTTTAAATCAATGAACTCAACACGCTTATATCTTGGACAGGCCTTTAATTCCTTTTACACAAAACTGTTGCTCAGCAAAATGGTAAAAATGATCAAGTTGTTTATTTGAAATAGTCTGAATATGACTTGTGTAAAAATTAGGCTTCAAATAACATTACTTATGCAAGTTTTACGGTATATTAGTTTGGGTGTTGAGTTTAAATTAGGGCTGGGACTTTAACGAGTTAATTTCGATTAATTAATTGCAGAAAAAATAACGCGTTAAAAAAATAACGCATTTAATCCGAGTCCGTTTCGAGTCCGAGACAGTTATAACCGAGCCCGGCCCGAGCCCGACGCAGTTTGTAATCTGACATAGTTATTGTTATGATGGTTATAGCTCGTCCGTTCACCGTGATCACACATGGACAGTGTGTAAATGACCATCAAAAGACTGCTGTTAAACACAGTCAAACACACCGCTCACACTGCAGTGCAGCACACACACTTAGTTGGAGCAGAGCCTGAGTTGCGTTCAGGCGTTGTCACGTAAATAACAAATTCCAGCACTTGAATAGGCCATAGCAAAATTTCTGATTTGTTATCCAAACCCGGCCCAACCCGACAGGTTTCACTGGGTCCTGTCGGGTCTCGTCGGGTCCCATCGGGCTCAGGTCGGGTATCCACACTCTGGCCCACAATAGACCAGATGACGGTGTTCAGAGCCAAAATAAGTAAGTCTACTTCTGACAAATGAACAAACTCTCTGGTGAAATGAAAAATAACATTTTTGTTGTTTAAGTTCACGTATATGTCTCTTCATTGATTCAGTTGTCAACCAAAATATATCTGAATTGAAAAACTTTGCGTATTGTGTCAATTGTTGCTTTTTGATAAAAATGCCAATAATTAGATTAATTAATTACAAAGCCTCTAATTAATTAGATTAATTTTTTTAATCGTGTCCCACCACTAGTTAAAATATCAACAGCCTTTGCAGATTTCACCTTTAGATGATTTATCGGTAATCCATTATAATACATATCAGTAGATAACAGCTATAGATAAGCCTATTTACTTAAACAAAATACAAAAGGTAGGCGTGTAACTACTGCTGCAAACACAGGTGAAAGAGCGCCTTCCTCGCAAGATGGCTCCCCCATGCAACACAGCATAACGTACCTTCAGATTCTCCATTATATTTCTGTCATGCAGCTAATCAATTCATCAACAAATCATTTCAGCTCTACAGTCTTTTTTAGTACAGATTCTCTCTTTGTTTTCCCGCTGCAGCTCAGAGAAGAAACACTGGCTGTTGAAACACAAACTCAGAATTCAAACCAAAAAGCCTGTAGCTCTGGAAGATGTCCATTAAATTCATCCAGCTACTTTACTTACACTGATATTGTGTTAGGAAGGAGTCTCCTCACAGCCACCGTGGACAGTAGGAACAATTATGGCAGCTAATAACTCCATGTATATGGTCATTTGGGTATTGATTTAAAGTTAAAAGCCTTCAGTTTCTGTAATTACCTCTCTGTATAGTGCTTTTCATTGCCAGTGGCAGAGTCCGTTATTCCCACGCTGGATTTGAATTGCAAACCAGGACTGAGTTTTTAAGGATTATAATAGACTTGAAAAATGGGAGCCCATCTTTTAACTATTAACAAGGATTCACATCGCCAAAAAAAATGTGTCTTACAGATATGCTCCCACAGAAGGGAGCAGAGACTGAGAGTTTTAAATCTGTTAATGTTGTGTCAGAAGCGCTCTATTTTCTGCTGTGTTCATTACTGAGAGTGATCTGCTCAGAGACCAAGAATACTGAATAGGCGTATGCGTGGGTGGTCATGTTGCACCTTGTTTGACCTTTAAGAAGAAACCTGGTGATGTGACCATGTGGCTTTTTTTTTATTATACAAAGTCCATCTACTTTCCCTGTTGAGGAGTGACTTGTGCAGCTCGCAGACCTGAAACTTTGTGTCCTTTTTAAGGTGACTTGTGGTAGTAACTGCAGTCGCTTTGTCTCTAGGTTACAATGAGTGTGTCAAAGTTTTGTCTTTGCACGAATGAAGAAATGGAAACTGAATGAAAAGTCAAGCGTGGATCTCCAGGCCAGAATAGCTCTATTAGTCTCTCTACAGCACAAGGGCTTAAAAGGCTGCATGACCTTACCTGTGCTACAGTATTTGCGTGTCTATGAGTGTGTGTGTTTGTGTGTGTGTATGGTGTTATAAGAGGGTCTTTTGTATCACATATACAAAAGGATAGAAATGCCAAGGTGAAAGCATTATGTAAATCGTGAACCCTGCACAATGTGTTTGAGTGTGAAGCCATTATGTCCGACACACAATAGGCAGCAGCACTGAGAGTCTATCTACAGCTGCGACAATAGCGGTCCTCATAGCTAACCAAGGACAGTCATTAAAAATCAGGAAAACTGTCAGTTGGTGCGTGTTCAAGGCTCATGCAATCATTTTGTGAACGTTTCAAATCCAACGTGTTCTCTCTATACAGCCTCACACTTTAACCTTTATTGGAAATAGTAAAGCTAGCAGATGTTTCTGTACCTGATCGAATACCAAAAAACCAAACAAGAATACAGCAGTGTATGCTCAGACTTTCTGTGCTCTTCTGGGACAAAAATCTGTTCATTTTCTGCTTTTCCAAACAAGATTTTTTTTTAGTTCAATGCTGACAAAAAAGAGGAAAGCTCAATTTCTTACTGCAAAAATTCAGAATGTTTTTGGGATTTTCAACACAGACAAAAATCTAAATTTTAAATTGACACATCTGAATATGCTCTGCACAGTATCCAGCTGTTTGCAGCACCGTGCACTCTAACCTCCTTTGATCCAAACAACCAAATCACAGACTTTTCCCCCTATGAACATAGAATAAATATGTAAAAAGAGAAAAACGGGTACAGTACGGTCTTTGTCATGTAGAAATCCAACCCATGCAAACTTAACAAAAGCAAGTAGGTGAAAATCAAATATATTCAAGTGCTGGTGCTTGGTACAGTATGTGCCCCCTGACCTTCTCTGGTTTCTTTAACGTGCAGTGAAAGAGGCTAATCTGATCATAATTACAACTGCAAGTGAACAGCCAGCAGCTTTTCATAAGGCTCAGTGCTCCCTCCTGCCTGTTGCCTGTCGATCTGCTCACCTGCTGAAGGGACATATGCCGAGGTGATGAGGTCACCAATAACCCATCTGTCAATGCACATAAAACACCACGGGGGAGAAATATCAAAACTGCAGTACATGCAGTACAGTTCATAAAACAAATCCCAGTGTTCATTTCCATCAGTTTTTACTTCCATATTACAAAAAAAGCTGCAAGCTTTCATCAGATGTTATGTTGATATACACAAGATACTAGAATATGTTTTTGGCTCAACTCATTTTTGATATTAATTTTCAGCAAATCCATAGCATTTGGTGACAAACACATACATGCACACCAGTTTACATCGGTCGTTCAAACCCTCCACCAGCTGATACACCACTAAACTTAAATGGAAACTTTAGTATTGTTTAACCTGAACCATTTATTTTCCCATGCTGGACTTGGACCCCATGTGTCTAAATATGGATTTATACTGTGTGTGTCAGCTCCATGCAGAGCGTACGCTGTAGCATATGCCATTGTGAGCATTTATACTTGTGCGGTGGTGCTCCTGCTGCAGCTACACCTCCAAAACACTTGTTGTAGTGGGGTTTCTGTGAAGTGCCATTATGTTAAGTTGATTCAAAACAGACCCAAAACACACATTAAACACACATTAAACATGGCTTAATAGAGACAATTTCAAACACAAGAGCACAAATCAGCGTCACTATAACTGGCAGCATTCACAGACAAACACTTGTCTTTATTTGGACACATTTTCCCCACAAATACAACATGCTAATGTTTTTAGCTCAAGCCTATGGCATTTTACATTGTATAAATTAGCCTAATGGCTAGCTGATATTTGGTCTACTCATATAAAACCAGGGACAACAGCAACATTTAACAAAGGTAATGTTACAAAGTTCGGCTCCATCGCAACTCACAGTGTTCACAGACAAAACAACTGTCTTATTTTAAACACATTTTCCAAACAAATACAACATGCTAACGTCATTAGCACAAGCTTATGGCATTTTACATTGGGTAAATTAGCCTAGCATCTAGCAGAGATTTCCTCTGCTCATATGAAGCCAGGATAAATCACACACAAGACTTAAAATGCTATTTTTGTGGAGGCTTTGTTGTCTTCACAATTTATTGTTTCTTATCTGTGAAGTTAAACAACACTGGTGACAGCACAAATCCTATGGAATCTGATTTTTTTCAGTTCTGATTTGGGTCACTTTTGTATGTGGTCCTAAACCAGATACACATCAGATTTTTTTGCTGTGCAACCTCAGTCTGAGCAGTAGTACCGGAATTCATGCTTTTCCATCGGTGCAGAAATTGAATGTCTTACTGCGAGAGTCTTGTGAAGTGGCGCTGACAGACGCAGTTAAAAGTAACTCTTAATGACCTGTATTTTTAAGTGAAATCTGTTTTAAGTGAAGCCATTCACGACTTGAGCCCACCACTCCTGGCTCAGCATCCACTCACACTTACACACAGAGGTAGCATGTTTACTTCCATATGACAGTGTGCTGCATGTGACGTCTTTGTTGTTGTTCTTTTGCACATGTGGGTCAGTTCTGGATCGTCACCAGACTCTAATATTAGCCACATTTTAAAGATACTGTCAACAGCCAAACAAAATAAAGGGTTCTGCGCAACAAATCCAAATTTAGCACTGAGGCTTGCAGTGTGAATGAAGCCAATGTGACTAATGGAAGGAGGGACCAAGTGTGTGCACCTCAAGGTAAAAATACACAGGTGCAAGACAGAGTATACCTCAGCACAGGTCACAGAGGAGGTCAGCACACTGTAGGCTCCAAATGAATCATTTGTTTTTCCTTTCTTTTGAGGAAACTTTTCGATCTACAAGATCTTCTTCAGGAAAATGACGGTGAGGAAGATCTTGTAGATCCCAGCGTCGCCCTCAGAGAAAAGAGAAAGTATTAATTCGGAGCCTACAGTGTGCTGATCCCCTGAGTGACTAATGGGAGCAACAGTTTTTGAAATTGGTCGAGTATTGAGCATATAATCTTTGGGGCAATCGACACTGTCACTGTACGTTCACTAAAAGTGCTTGTTTCTTGTCACTGGCAGGCTCAGATTTTTATTGTAAGAGTCTGACAACATTATGTAAAGGACCAAGTGGCAACCTTCAAGGCTGCAAAATGAAGCCGGTGCAGAAGTGCCAAAACTGCAGTTCATCAAAATGACCACTTGAGGCTGGCTCCAAAACCGACTAAATCCCCATAAACCCCCGTGTTAAAATGACCAACTTTACAGCATAGACAAACATGTTTACAGCCTGGCACAAAAAACGGTTTTGATCTCTGTAGCTAATTTTAACGTTATTGACAACTGTACAGAGGGTGCATTTTTTTTTTATAACTCACCTGTTTACATTTTACTGAGGTCCAAAGTTATGCATATTTTGGAACAGGGACGCTTGATTGATATGCTGTGTGTCTTCTCATCCGAATTTGGTCATTTCTGGCTCTAAAAAAACAAGATGGCGACAGCGAATGCCAAACTCAAGGCTTTAAAATGGCAGTCCACATTTTGATCACAGTAGCTACATCCACTGTATGTGGTCTATGGAACAGACGCTACAGAGAAATTAAACATTTTTCTTCACCATTCGCTTCATCCAGTCTGTTATTGCGTCTGAGCCTGTCAGTGGCAAAAACAAGCATCATGGGGCGCTGGTGGCTTAGTGGTAGAGCAGGCACCCCATATACGAAGGCTATTGCCGCAGCGGCCCAGGTTCGAGTCCGGCTTGTGGCCCTTTGCTGCATGTCACTCCCTCACTCTCTCTCCCCCTTCACGCTTGACTGTCCTATCCATTAAAGGCAAAAATGCCCAAAAAAATAATCTTAAAAAAAACAAAAAAAAAACAAGCATCATAAAAGAGGTACATTAACGGTGCACAATTGCCCCAAAGATTACACTGCAGCCTGTTTTGTGGCTGCTGGCTGCAGCGCTCTCGCTCAATACTGGTCAAAGAACGTCGCTCCCATTAGTCACCTAGAAACAAAACAAAATAGGGCCCAGGCTGAAAAATACTGAACTTCCCTTTAAATGCTGCTCTAACCTTTGTCTAACCCAATTTAAAGGGTTACTCCACTGAGCAGGTTAGTACTGAACTTTAACTGAGTTGGCCTTGAGCTTGAGCTCAAAAACACTGGCTCCTACACTTCCCATAATGCAATTCCAGTTGATGCAATCATGGCAACTAATAACTGTGTGTGTATATGGACATATTAGTTTCGTTTTAAAGTTAAAATTCTTAAGATTTTGATGAAACAAGCCCTATATTTGATTTCTTCTGGCAAAGCATGAGGTGGCTTTTATTGTAAAGCAGTCACAGGATTTGCAATTTATTTGTCACAATGGCCAGTTGTTAAAAAATGAAATTGGAAAACAAGACCTGTCATTTTAGGCATTTTTGACGGTGGATCAGGTTTAAATATAGCAGGAAGTAATGGATCAAGAAGAAAAAGCCACAGCAAGCTGTTACAGACGACGGGCGGCACACCTTCAACTCCTCAGCAAGGTAGTTAGAGGAGCCGTCCCCACTGAATGGGTGTGTAGTCCACAAACTGTGTTCAAATGTGGCCTCTGGCAAAATCTCACACATTCTCAAACAAACAGACACATTAATAACTGTGTAAACAATTTATAAACCTGAGACAGATCATATTTAAAATGAATATAATGCGTTTGAGGTGACGTTCTGCAACAGGAAAACTTCTGACAGCTGACAGTCAAGCCTTTAACATTTTGATCTTATTCCCTCAGAGCACATTCACATTCATATGCTGATTAATTCACACACACATACACACACACATACATAGTTATTGCCTTTGATCTTGTCTCGCCTTCATGACCTGCCTCCCTGCGTCCTCTCCGTGTCTGCATGAGCCCAGACAGCGCAGCGCAGCAGTTCTGGATAATGTGCTGGAGCTGAGGGAGATGAGGGGGGGAAAGGGACTGACTGGCTGTATAATCAGCCACTTTCACTGTCCAGGAACAGGGGTGTTAAATCAACCTCAGGTGGCTGATAAAAGGATCTGGATTGAATCTCAGCGAGGTGCGCTCCCTGCGGCTGCCTGCCGGCTCCTCGCCGCTGTTGGAGCCGGCCGGATACGCGGTCATTGGCATCAGTGGGACAGGATCCAAAAGATTGATGAGGAAGGAGAAAGCCCTCTCTCTCTCCGTCTCTTTCTTTCTCTACCTTTCTTGCTCTTCCTCCCCTCATCCCCCATGAGTCTCCCAGGGGAACGGCTATTTTGAGAACAGGCTCTGTGTGTGAAAGGGAGTTATCTGTTTTAAGTATAATCTGATACACGATACAGACACAATGGACGAGAGCAGTCGTTTTTTACCTGCGTGACAGGTGCACTGGAAGCGAAGGTTCGCTGGCACGCCACCGGCTCTCCCAAGTCTCCCACGCCTCTAAAAACATTATTAACCCAATAATGAGAGAAATATTAATGAGGTGTGCATTGAAATCTGACTCTGGTGTTATAATTAGAGTGATTCTCCCAGTTGTAGAGTCCTGGTCCTGGACGGAGGCTTGTTCTGTAGCAGAAAGTGAGAGAAAATGTTGTTATGCATGTAGGTCATGTTCCCATCTCTGCCTTAATCAGTGGCTATATATAATCTGCTTCTTTCTTCAGAGAGACTTTTAGCTCGCTCCCCTCTGCGCTCTCTGCTCAACATCTCTATTAGACGATGTGGACTGGGCCTAGGGGCCGAAGGCAGGAAGAGGGAGGTCAGACGAGTCGTGCCTCGGGTTCACAAGAACTCTGTTGTGCGGGGTTGATCCAAACGAGATGGAAGTGGCAAAGTGAGGCGAGAAAGGCCAAACAAAACTTTCTTTCTTTGACTGTCACTTCAGTTTGTTACAGCGTCCACAGTCATGAGCCGCACCGTCATACCTACGCACGCTGCTGCAGCTCATGATTATTTTCATAATCGATTAAACAAACAATGACGTTTGAGATCAATTTAGTTTCCATGTCTGTGTCTGTGTAGCCACAAGCGTCCTCATGACGTAGAGTCTGCCATCTGCCCACGTCTGCTTGGGTCATATACTGTTTGTGTAAACACGTCAGCAGAAGAGGAACACAACAGCATCACTTATTACAGCTCAAAGCCAACATGCTTTATATTCAAGAGCCAATAGAGGAGTCAGTTATGATTCTTTTCATCAGGGGTGAAGCAGGATGTAGTTGAATGTTGTAGTAATTAGTTTTTAGTTTTGGACACATGATGCTGTCCTGCTGATCAACGCCTCAGTTCAGAAAACGCTTCAGGAAGTGTTTCATTCTGGAAGGCAATTACAAGGAAGTGTCATGTCATTTGCAGGATCTGTTTAACTGAGCCCTGTCCTAGTCTGTTTGGAGTTACAACCTTTAAATCAATCTTTATCAAATGGAATGAAAAGTTCCAATATTGTGGAAAAATGCCCGTCACAATTTACCTGGCTTCATCAAAGTGCTTGTTTTATTCAAGCTAGGGATGTCAGCATTGGTTAATTTTGGTTTTGACAGCCTGACACCCATTAACTGATAACTAACTGGTGATTTTTTCAGGAAAAAAAGCAAAATGACATGTAATACAAGGGGCCTTCCTTTTAGTCCAACACTTTACTGACTCCAGTGTGCTTCAGCATTTCAAAGCATCATCCCTAAGAGGTGGTAAAATGTTAGTGCTTTGAGTTGTGAATGTCTCTTTTTTTAATCTCGTTGGCTTTGCTGACAGACAGCTAGCCACGTTAACATACATCTTGGTCCCCACTGGTTAGCTAACTTAAGCCTTGGCCAGATGGGAGCTAGCTAGCAGTACCACTCATTTGGCGATTACCGCTTTAAACGCTGTTCCGACCCATCAGAGTTGCTGCTGAAACGTGGTTGCTGCCCTCTCATCTAACCTCACGCTGCCATGTCAGCTTTCTTTTTTTTTGTTTTTGTGTTGCAAAACCCCTTTAACATTGTTAACTAAGTTAGCACCACTAGTTGTGCTGACACTGCTAATGGGGCACAGTAATAACATAGTAATAACATAGTAATAACGTAGTTAACGATGCCAAAGGGGTTTTGAGGCTCAAAAACAAAACAAAAAAAGCTCCTTACTTTTTGGGGCGGCCTTTGAGACCAGAAAGTGGGTGCAGTCTTTCCACAGCAACACTGTTGGGTCAGCACAGCATTACTAGCGGTGATCGCTGAAAGAGAATTACCATTAGCTTGCTTGGTGCGCAGTGCAAATGCAAAATTAACCCACAGAACATGTGTAACTGGTCAAAAATATTCTCAGTGGTTAACCGATAACAGTTAACTGTTGGCATCCCTAATTCGAACAACAATCCAAAACCAAAAAGTATGTAGTTACCATCCATCCTTTTTTGACTGCTTATCCAAAGCCGAGGTTGCAGGGGGCAACAGTCCAAGCAAAGCACCCCAGACAGCCCTCTCCCCAGCAACGCTTTCCAGCTCCTCCTGGGGGACTCCAAGGCGTTCCCAGGCCAGATGATACATGTAATCCCTCCAGCACGTCCTTGGTCTGCCCCGGGGCCTCCTACCAGTGGGACATGCCCAGAAGTCCTCTAGTGGGAGGCGCCCAGGAGGATCCTGATCAAATGCCTGGACCACCTCAACTGACCCCTTTCGACATGAAGGAGCAGCGGCTCTACTCCGAGCTCCCTACAGATGTCTGAGCTCCTTACCCTATTTCTTAGGTTGAGCCCAGCCACCCACCCCAAGGAGGACACTCAATTTGGCCGCTTGTATCTGCAATCTCATTTTTTCAGTCACTACCCAGAACTCATGACCATAGGTGAGGGTTGGGACGCAGACGGACCAGTAAATCGAAAGCTTTGCCTTAACTGTGATATGATATTTAAATAAACAGCAGTCAAACGTTACATTGGACGTTAACTTTGAGTGACAAATCAACTAATCAACAAAATTTTCTTGAACATAAATTTTTTGGGCGCCGGGCTGTCGTGGTGAAGAAGGAGCTGAGCCAGAAGGCGAAGCTTTCGATTTACTGGTCCATCTACGTCCCAACCCTCACCTATGGTCATGAGCTCTGGGTAGTGACCGAAAGAATGAGATTGCGGATACAAGCAGCTGAAATGAGTTTCCTCCGTGGGGTGTCTGGGCTCAGCCTTAGAGATAGGGTGAGGAGCTCGGACATCTGGAGGGAGCTCGGAGTAGAGCCGCTGCTCCTTCGCAGCCATTGGTTTCAGTTTCTGTCTATAATTGACAAACCATTACATCATAGCACACATGCTGAAATGCACTGAACTCTATCCACACAGAAACAGTCGACACAAACATGTACACACAGACTTTTTTTCCATCTTGTGCATCAACATCAGTCTCATTCTGTTTGTTTGGAAACTGGCATCTTTCAACAACTGATAAGCTGAGTTCTTTGTTTCGAAGAAGTTTTGTGTTCCTCATTAATATTTTAGTAAACAAGGTTAATTGTGTAACCTGACCACTGATCTCTGTGGCACTGTGAAACTACAATAAGAGAGTCTGGAGCAGTGAGTTTGGTGACAACAAAGGAAGCAGTAATCTCAGGCCTGGTTTTGATGAAAGGTATTCTTAACTGTATTCTTAGCTCGTTACCCGGCTCTGTGTAAAGGGATTAATTAACACTGGGTAGAACAAAGCATCTCATGTTGGGGAGCTAATCAGGAGTCTGTGTGAGTATTTTAGTTTTTAAAGCATACATGTAATACATAAAGTGCACTTTAACTTCTGTGATTAAAATGCAGTACATGAATACAGTATGTGGTTTTGGGAAAAATTGGAGTGGTGTGTGTGTGTGTGTGTGTGTGTGTGTGTGTGTGTGTGTGTGTGTGTTTGCCTTTTGATTTACTTGATATGTAAATGATTCTGTGGGTATTTGTGTGCTGGATGTATTGTGTTTACAGTTAATAATTGGTAACAGGATTGTGGAGTTTTTAAGGCCAATTAATTCTGGAATGACATACATTGTTTTGTTAATAATTTAGGATCTTTGCGGCACGCTGGAACAGAACTGGGATGTTGAGCTGCGTCGTTCGTAAGTGGGAATGTTCCCTCGCACAAATCATCAGAGGTTGCATATTGTGGTGGTTTTCTATGGCAGCCTGCTTACAGATAGGATTAATGGGCTATTTTGCTGCCTTGCTGAACCCCTGGGGTCAAAACGAGTGCAGCTTGTAGGAAATTAGAAATATTCCTGCCTTTATCGGGCCGAGATGCTCTTGGAGCCAATTTCCCAACACAAGGCTCTTTAATAGAAACCTTTCTAATGATAGCTGTGGAATTTAATTTAGCTCCAACACGGGTTCATTTAACACCTAAACTCATTTAAAAAGAATTAAACTTGCAAAGGATAGTGGTGTCTGGGAAGCTTAATGACCTCTGGTCTTTCTCTCTATTCCCCTCTGTCTCTCTTTCTGGTGCGGTGAAATGACCACAGCTTTTTCCTGGTTCACCGTGTGCTCTCTGTCACACACTACCCTCAGCATACACACATGCACATCCATATCTCGTCTGATGGCTGTAAATGAGAGAAACTGGCTGATAAGGCTGCAGTGCTGTTTTTTTTTTTTACAGTAACCTGCATCAGTACCTCCATCAGTCACCTTTTTTTGGGTCAGCAGCAGCACAACATGCACAGAAATCACCTGTCAAATAATGAAATCGGGTGCTTCTGCATGATGATGCTGGCACAGTAGCAGCAGTCACTGACACATCAGCAGCTCAGAGAGTGCCAAACAAGTCTTCCTCACAGCACCATAAAAGCACCATCATCATCATCTTTCTATAGTGATGAAGCAGTTTTTCCAGGTGTGTAGTGGAAGCAGTATTGTAGTCAAAACTACCCTAAGTGAAACCAAGTCCTGACCAAGACTAGAGTGGATCGAGTCGGCGTGTACCATATATAATACCAGTATGCTTTTTAAAACCAAAAAGTCATATCCTGATACTTGCGATGTTTAAACTTGTTAACACTGATGTCATACTGGCATGACTAAAAGCGAAATTATTACAGACTCTGCGGTGGTTCCAGAAAGAGGAGCAGCTTCAGTAGTGTGGAATAAACTGAGGCGTCCTGAATGTTTTATGAACAGCCCTGGACTTCTCAGACTCTTTTAGTGACTTATGGCTTAGAGGGAACTCAGTCAGCGGCTCCTCTGGCAGCAGCACAACGTCTCTCCCTCTTCTTTCTTACTGTGCACACACAGGAGTCGATGTCGTCAAGTGATTTTGTCATAAACTCTTTGGTGATGTAAACCTACGTGAAAAAACTCCATATATGAGTGTGTGATAGTTGTGGTATCATAACAGCCTGTCACAGGTTACAGCGTGATGATTAGAGGAGAAATGGCAGAGCATAAAGGTCCAGGTGGAAAAAAAAATCATTTAGGATTTTACTAAAAGAAGGAAATCACCTGTTGATTTATATATATAGATCCCAGGGGACATTTTTTGTATTTGGGAGCTGTTTAAATGTGTAATTTGTGGTAGATTTCATTTTGTTAAACTATTAAAATTGTACACAGAATCTGAATCTCACTCTGAGTTACTGTTGTTGTTCACAAACTAAAGAAATGAGAGATCATTTTTGTTTAGTTTTTATTGATATTTGAAGCAAACTGTGAAACTATATCACTTATTTTGCCACAATTCTATGTCCTTGCATTAATAATACATTTTTCTGTGTTATTGTTAAGAATATTGTTATCTCAAAAATACCCTGAAATATTGTGATATTATTTTAAGGCCATACTATATATAAGACCAAGACTTTGAGGGGTTGAGACCAAGTCAAGACTAAGACCAGACCACTGTGAGTCCCACACTGCGTGACACACTTACCATAATGTAGAGCATGCAAACCATAGTCTCTCCTGATATTTATTTAAGAGCCACATTATGTAGAAACACGCACAGAAAACAAATGATTCCTCTTCATTCACCTCTTTTATTGCCACGTGTGTGTGTGCAAGTGTACCGTACGAAATGTCTTGATAAAATAATCAGAAGGCGTTGCAGAGGTGATTTTAATGTGTGAGAATTTTCCTTTGTTTTCTGGGAGAAAACCATTGTGTTGGTTTGTTTGTGTTCTATGAGAAGCTTTATTCAGCACTCCTTTTTTTGCACAGGCAGTGTAGTGACATTCCTTCTATTGTGGTCTTGAAATAAAATCCTGAGTCCGAGACAAGACAAGTATAAAAATGTGGCTGAGTTTGAGACTAAGACCTTGAAAAAGCAGTCATGAGACCAAGACCAATTTGAGCACTACAACACTGAGCGGAGGTGTTAACTTACAATGACTGATTAAACACCACACACACATTTTGTCACAGCTAAATAAAGGAGCGTTCCAGCATAAAAAAAACAAGAAGTATTTACTGTATGCAAAGTTCAAATGTAGACATATAATCAGTGCCTTGAGTACTCTCCGTCAGAGCTGCTTGTCAGATGGTGAAATAGCTTGTGAATCTCCCTCTCCCCAACCTGGGATTGGGGGGGGGGGTCTGGTCCGACCATTTCTGTAACTTTCCAAAGCCGACCATTTGACATTCACATCCACTTTACTTTGTGATTGGCCAGCTGTGTAGCGCTGAGAAAGGAGCCAGGGTTTTAACCAAGTGGCAACCTCTGAGGCTGAAAAACGAAGCCAACGTGGAAGAGCCAAAAACTTGAGGCTGGCTCCAGAAGCCAGTCAATCCCTGCAGACCCTCATGTTGAAATGCCCAACCTTACAGCAAAAATAAACTTGCTTAACAGCCTGGTACAAAAAATGGTTTTGGTCCCTTTAAGTAGTTTCAACATCCACAACTGTACGGAGGGTCAATTTCTATATAACTCACTTGTTTACATTTTATTAAGGCTCAAAGTTACGTATATTTAAAGGTAGGGCCAGCTTTAAGCAACAGGCTGTCTGTGAGGCATCGCCATAGTTGATGAGTCAGATCCAAGCCCTCACTCTTCCACCAAATATGGTCTGGCTCCAAAACACCAACCATCTGTTCCAGTACCCATACTTTCTGTACTTACCGTACCCACTTTGGGTACAGAGGGCGTTCACATTACGATTGCGGCGAAAAAGAAGTGTACCTAAAAGACCCGGATGTGTACTCATAACGGCCAAAATTGAGAGTGTGGAACATTGTACACTTTACGTACTCAACGGCCGGCATCTTAGCTACGTAGCGGAAGAGGCGGGACCACTTACAGGTCAGTGGGCGGAACCACTGACCTGCCGTCTGTTCCAGAGTGTTTGCGGCTGACGTCTCTGACGAGTCACAACCGTAGTCGTGATCGTAACATCCGGTAAGTGCGCCATAGAGTAATGAATCGGAACAGCACTTACTCGCTGAAATATGTGCACTCTATAAGTGTGGACAGTGTACTGTGTGTAAGTGTACTCATGGCAGTATAGATTTCGGAACATAGAGCAAGATGGCAACAGCCAAAATACAAAACTCGAGGTTTCAAAAAGGAGTCCTCAACCCAGTAGGTGATGTCACGGTGGCTACATCCATTATATTTATACAGACAACTTTTAACTTCTCTCTCAAGCTCTTTTTCTGAATTTTGTCACACAGCTTGTCCATTACTTTTTATTTGTGCAACACTATGAATATCACCGCAGTGGCTGTCTGTCTGCAAATGTGCGTCATTAACCCCATCTTTAAAAAATATCCCATCTTCCCCAGTCCTATGGTGGTCGTCAGCTTCGTGTGTCGCCAATCAGATCAGGTACAGACACTTTTAAAGCAGGTTAAAAAAGAAGAAGTTTGCAGGACAACCTGTCAAACAACCTACTTCCTTTTGAACCGGTTGTTCAGCAGTGGCTTTTTCTCAAAGACAAACATACAGAACGTCATTACTGACAGGTACAATATGTGTCATTATACTTTCATCTTTCTTAAAGCAGTAATTTAGTTTTTTTCCACCACTTTGTGGCAGCTGAAAAAGCTGTAAACACCAAACTGACATTATAACGTTATAAAGATGTTATGGTGAACATGTTGTCATAGGGATGGGCTCTGAAACCAGGTAAATTATCAAAAACCTGAGTATTGATAAGCTTCAGCGTTATCGGTTCTTTTATTGGTACATTTTAACATTTAGGTTTAATTCAGTATCATCCTACAGCCTCTCACCTGCACTGTGCCAGGGCTGACCTCCTCTACATACACTCACTTTCACACACACGAGAAATGGAGTAAATTCAGTGAACAGCAGAGAGGCCGCGGTGGACATGCAGTTAAGGTAACTCAAATTACTTGAGTTGGACGGCAGCTACACTTGTCAACGTAGGTGCAATTACACCTTGACGACAAAAAAGCCAATACTTTATCACTACCCGTGTTTGTAAGCAGAACATGCAAACATGTAGACAGTGATATTCAGTATGCTCTGTCCATAGTCTGTCATCCACTGCTGCTAACGTTATGTCTTACACAATTGTTACTAATAAGCTAAAGTGATAGCTGTCTGTCCCAAAAGAGGGCAAAAACTTTAAACTAAGCTGCTGGCTGTTACCTGCACATCAGGAAAGAGGGAGCAGGACAGAGGACAGGAGAGATGGCTTATACTAGAACACACACTAAAAAAGAATCCACTGGTTAAACGTAAACAGATTAGGGTAACAATCTGCATGCATCTTTTTAAGTAGTTCCAACTCAGGGCCTTACAGACGAGCCAACATAATTTGCTCTAACGTCAAAAAGCTTAATTAAATTGAACCAACTAAATATTTATCCAAAAGCTGTGGTGATATTTAGCGGTCAAATTATTTTGTTGAAGGTATTTTAAATTGTTTATTTGGATTAAATCCTACATAAAATATTGTTTTTTAAATTAATATAAACTGTTTGGTAGATTATTTCTTTGTTGTAACAATGCTTCTTGGCAATACATCTTATACCGCTGGAAAGCCTGTTTATTTCCCTTTTAAATGGTGCTACATTTGTAAGGAACATGCATTTGTGGGATGAGCAGCAGAGTATGTGGGTTGCGCCCATGAAAAATTTGCCAAATCTTCTCTGCCAATGCCAAACAGCTTTTTTTTTTGCTGTTGCTATTGACACTTGTTTTGAGCTTCTGGTACCCAATAAGAGTATCGATGAAGCACGGAATAGATATAGGGTATTGATAAGAGTAGTAGTATCGATAAAATCGTAGCAATATCCATCCCTGTGTTTGCAATCAGTTGCTTGTTTGTATATTCAACAGACAATTCAGCAACATTATCATTAAAGTCATGTTCCTGGCCACTATGCCATGTACTGTAAGTGCGATATTCACTTTTCTTTTAGCTCTGTTTTGGCCTCCACCATCTCCTGCGGAAAATGTTTGAATCTGTAGCTGCTAAGTGCTCCGCTTGTTCACAAACTAGTCATTCATTTTATCTATACAGTGGATTTATCAGAGCCTATCTGCTGAAGACAGGTGCCTGCTGTGGCTGATGAGACTGAGTCTGAACCAGAACAGTAAAGTTGTGCGGCTTAAAATGAAAATAATGAGCTGAAGACCCTCAAAAAGTTTCCTTGAACTAAGAGAACTGTGGAGTGGTAATTTGTTCTCAGGGGTTTTTCACCGTGAGTGACACCTTAAACGTAGTCACAGTCGTATAATCTATCGTTAATATAAAAGAGTGTATTAGTGCAGCTTTAAAACTTCTGTGGCATTTATAGAAAATGAAATTGCAACTTGAGCACTAATTGATTTCCCCGCGGATCTTTTCTGAGGCTTTTCCTAACCCTCTGAAACAGTCGATGTTTCATACCATCAGCGTAATAACTTGTGAAGTTTCTAATTCATTTAGTGAATTCTTTAATGTTCACATTCATCTGAAAACAAGCAATTTGGGCACCTCTGAACAATCCTTTATCCATCTTCACAGCGATCCAGCTTGAAAAGGCCGAACTGTTCACTCTCTTCCTCTGCTGTCACCGGACTCCAATTTTTTTCTTTCATCACTTCTCTTTCATCTCTTCTTTTCTTTCTAGCTGGAATTGTTTAGGACTCTCCTTTTGCCAGTGAGGTATAATGATTGTTTTTCATACTTGACTTGAGATAACAAAGCACAGAACTCACTACAGACTGTACAGTAAACACCAGCAGCTCTAACTGGTACATTATGTGCAGATATTCTCCTCACATAGTCAGAACATGGCAGCTTTCAGACAGCAGGACCTGTGCTTTGTTTTATAAAGAAGCTTATTTTAAACCTGTTAAAGTATCTTTTCTTTTTTTAAACAAATCTCTTAGTGGTCCCTTAATTGTGATTCTGTCGTGTAAACAAAACTAATAGCGGCGTGAAAAGAAGCCGCCTCTACATTTTTGCAACTGGGTTGGATTTTGTTTCATGTCAGCTTACTCGCAGAAGTCTTTCTGCGGTAATCAAGAGCTGTTACCGACTTTGATCTTTCTTCTTGCTTTCCACATCAAACACGGAGACGGGGCTCCTGGTGCGTGTTTGGCGGAGGATGCCAACTTTTTTTTTGTGACAAGACACAGCAGGAAATTGTATTATAAGGCACCACAAATTAACACATTAGCACCTTTTAAACATGCTGTTTTGTAAGTCGTCTTGTTTGGTAACATGAAGTGAAAGCTGTTTGGTTGCCTGCTCTACAGATATCTGAAATCGTCCGTGACATTTTTCCTTAGTCTCATGTTTGATCTCACCCTTAGAGACAGTAGTAGCAGGCTGTTAGCAAAGTGGCCTTGGAGCGGAGGCGCCGAGTCTCAGATGAGTGTGTGTGGGTGCTTTTGTGTGATTGAATGAGGAGCGCTGAGGTCGACGAAGTGAGGAGAAGTGAGGGGAGATGATGTGAAATGTAGGTTAAGGGAAAGTCAAGAAGAAGGAAAGCACAGAAGAGGAACATGATACACAATATAAAAATATCTTGACAATGTGATAGTGGGAGGAAATGGGAGGAGAGGAAGGAGAATGAAGAACAGCAAGCGAGTAGTAGGAGGAAGGCGAACAGGAAGTGAGTGAACGTCAATTTAAAAAGAAAAGGAAGGAAGCCAGCGAGGGAGACAGACGACGTGATGCTATCTAACGCAGTTTCCAACATGGTATCTCTGGATGTATGTATCGGGGCACAAAGGAGAACCTTGAATGACGCGGCGTGCTCTGTACCCCGATTGAGCGGGTTATTTTTAGATACTTGGCCCTTATCTCACTACACAGCCGGCGAGAGTTTAGCTCAGAGAAAGGTAAAGAAAATGTACTAATAACCTTCAATGTGCTGTGAAGGAGGATACAGGCGAGTGGAACCGTTACAGTTTCTGAGAGGACAGTCAAGGTTAATTTGACCGTGCGCTGAAAATGAAATGAGGTGCATAAAACATCCAGAGAATCAAAGAAACTTTTGATTGTTCAAACAACTGATATCAAGCGACATGTAAGCGCATGTTTCACTGTCTGTGTGTGAATGTGTGTCTTCTGCCTCTCTAGCCGTAGGGGTGCGTATGCCTACCTGACATTATAAATAATACCAACATGTTTATGTTTTCCATTACGGACTCAAACACCGCTCCAGGATATAGTCTCATGCCTCCCATTTCACCTCACCTTTAAATATCAATTTATATGCAGTCAGAGTTCCTCAGATGAAAAAAATGTGGGTTTTCTTACATTTATTTGAATCAAGTTCTTTTTTTTGAGATATCAGAAGTGAAAGTGATGATGTGGCCGTGTTCATTCAAACATTCATGAAGCAAGAGATGAGATCCATTAACCAAAATGAGCTTTCTGATTGGACGGCAAAAGCAATCAACATTTGTGAGTTTGTTGTAATAAAGGCGCAGGGTGCACTCATATTAGAGGAGAGTGACATTTATATTGTGTCATCATCAGGGAATGACATACAACTGAAAGGTTACTGTGATTGTTTGAGTGACTCGAGGGGACCGTTTGTAGCGATAAGAGGGGTGAGGATCTCTGGGCACTTGATTCAGAGGGTTACAGTGCCATGATAAAATGATTATCGATGCATCTTGGTGTGTCAAAGGTTTTGATGTCTATGCATGATTTATTTTTTCTTACTGTGTGACTGCTTGCTACTTTTGAAACATAGTGTTTTTGGAATGCTCCATATTGAAGAAGTATTTCACCACTAGAGAGATGGTCTAAAACTACTCTGTCTATACAGACGAAAGATGCATTTACTTTTGGTGCTTTATATCCAGAGGTTGTGAAGATTCTCAGTCATCCAGGTCACGGTAATCCTAAGTGCTATATCATAGGCAACTGGACTTAGTTGAGTTTCTTTAAGACGTTTCACCCATCATCCAAGAGGCCTCTTCAGAACTGAAGAAGCTGAAAATGTCCTCAAGTTGTAGGTTTTCTACCTCTTCTTCAGAAATGAAGAAGCCTCTTGGATGATGGGTGAAATGTCTTCAAGAAACTCGAGCAAGTCCAGTTGCCTACGATATAGCACCTGGGTTTATGACCACAGAAAACAGAGAAAAAGGGTTGTGCCATTTGCTTTTGCTCAAGAGGTAGAAAACCTATAGCTATCAGAATGCACTGCGCTGCACCGGACCAATGAATGCTTCCACTGGTTGGTGACGTAACTCAAGTTGGTTTTGGTTGGCCAGTCTGAAAACAATATGGCAGCTGGCTAGTAACATACAATCTTGTATTATAGTTAAAGAGTGAACTAAAATTTGCTTTTCAAAACATTTTAGGCTATTTGATCTAGGGCTGACTGCAACTAAGAATTTTCCTTGTCGCCATTTAGGGCCATTAGTCGACTAGTCGCCCACATGTTTACGATATTAAGTTAAGTTATTAGATTATATATTTTGGTGGTTTGAGTTGAAGGTGTGAGAAAGAATAGTCTCAGTAACATTGTTAACACTGTGCTACATTACAGAGAAATACAAACCGTACTAATGAACCTTCATTAATATAGGCCTATATTTTATCTACAAGTGCACGTCACACACTGAGCGAGCTGCCTGTTAATGACGCTGTGGGCTAATGGGCATGTAGCTAGCTACTTCCATGTTTCACATGATACGTCATGTTTGTAGTGGACCAATGAAGATGAGTTTACATATCACCTTGGGTTGGTCCTTCACCTTCTCAAAATGATCCCACACTTTGGATTTCCTGCCCGACATGTTATTAACTAGCCTGTGGAATAACAGCAGGTACCAGCCCTGGAAATTTTTTCTTGCGACTAAGCGACCAATGAAATCTCGTCATCTAATGACCTTTCTGGTCGATTAACGTTTGGTCGACTCTTAGGGCGCAGCCCTAATTTGATCAGCCTTGCCTTGTTTTACAACCCTGTTCTCATTCTGAAGTCATCAAATACTGCCGCTTAGTCAGTGATTTCCTTGTGGGACACCAACGAACAAAGCTATCATTGCATGGCATCAGTTTGAAATGTTATTGGGAAAACAACGTAAATAAGGAGCTAGAAAAAATTCCTATAGGGCAGGTGGGAGCGGCAGCAGATGGGTCCAACAAACACTGGACTTTCACCCAGGAGCCTGGTGTTTGCTTCCTGTATGAATGCTGAGCCAAACCATGATGTTTTTTTGCCAAACCTAATCAAATGCATTTGTTACAGAAGTAAAAAACTTAAATTCAAGGTATTTTTTATTCATTGGAAGTGTATTTTTAAAAAGGCTGAATGCATCTAACAAGCAAGGACTACATTTTGAAAACAAAAGTGTATTTTGAAAAGACACAATGAATGAAACTGGTATAAATTGACATAGCATCCAATAACATCAACAATACACACACCCAGGACACCTTGTGCGTCATATGTAGACGTCAAAAGTCTACTGAAGAAGCAGCAATATGTGATGAGTGAGGAGTGAGAATATGTTGTGTTTTACAGTTTGATCTGCATTTGAGAGAGAGACTGAGATGGACAGGTCTCTCTCTGTTTTTGGAGTTTTGACTGTTTAAAAGTATTTTCCTTTTCTGTGTCTCTTGGAAGCAGGTGAAGTTGCGCCAGAAATCCTTCATCTGAAACAGTGTCGAGTCATGACAAATATGTAAATTTCATTTCATTTTAGAGATAAATGATGGTGAGAAAAGAATAATTTTTAACTTAAAGTACGCAACACTATCCACCATGTATATCGTACTCAAGATAAACTGATCTTGTGATGTTTAAGGCGCCAGAGATGTGAATGTCAACACGCCATGGTAGAGCAGCAGTGTAATGATTACCCTTAGTGCCGAAAAGTGAGAGCTGTCACCCAACAAAACCAGCATGTCTCTGCTTCTAACAGGAGAAAGCATTAAAGTACAAACTCTTGAATAAGTCTAATAATGGAAATGACAACGTGCAGTGTTTAAACACAGTTTTAGAAGCCGAATTGTCCGAGGCGTTGTGCTGATGTAACAATTAACGTCATCAACAAGCTTTTTCACACACAAGCTGCACTCGTTTACAGTTGCCATAAAAGGTATGTAAGATGACTGCTCGACTGCCTGACCTGAATTTGATGTTCGATGCCTCCAGCTGTGCTGTGTATAAAAAAAACCCCTCTATGAGCCAAACTGAAGTGAACAATGACTCTGCTTTTTCAACACGAACGCTCTGACGAAGTGAGAAGGTACTGAAGAATGAAACAGATGCGTCTCTTGATGTGCTGCCGTTGAAGGCGATGGCTGCAGAAACACTCGGACCAGTGCATGAGTTAGATTACAGCCTCTTTGATAAGATGCAGAGATGATGTTGGAGTAGTGTAGCAATAAGCCCTCGCTGTGTTCTTTGTGATTCAGCTGAGTTTATTGGTCGTGGCCGTGGATTGACTTCTATATGAGCAGCAGTAATGTAACTAAACAGGACCACATCACAGAGAGCATTTCAGCAGTTATTTAGTCCCATGTGGCCTTCGGCCTTATAAAAGTCTCTGATTGCAGTTTAGAAACATGTTGATGAAAAATAGATTCTTTTCTGTGCTTCAGTGGCAGGTAACCTTCACTTTTTTGTACTACATTGCTTTCAGACATGTGCAAGACAGGAATGCAATGCACCGTGGTATGAAGCACCCACAACACAGACAAAACAATGTCATTTTTTAAAGTTACCAGTTTAATCAGTACTTTAATTTATTTTCTTATATGATCAGCGGATCATTCGCCTTTTCTTTCCTTTTTTATATGGAAGCATCTCATGTGGTCTTCACAAGAGGAGGTACTTAATGTTAATGGCACTGAACAGTATCGTCTTACAGCAGGAAACAGCTTTTGGAGGCATGGGTACATAAAATCTGGCTTAAAAAGCTAAAACTGGTATGCGTCCTTTAAAAAGGGAAAACCAGGTAAAACTTGGCAGCATGGTGGTACAGTGGTTAGCATTGTCACCTCACAGCAAGAGTGTTCATGGTTTGAACCCTGGGGTGGGGGAGCCCTTCTGTTCAGAGTTTGCATATTCTCTCTGTGCATGGGTTTTGGGTTCATGCATAGGTTTTCTCCGGGTACTTCGGTTTCCTCCCACAGTCCAAAGACATGCAGGTTAATTGTCGTAGGTGTGAGTGTGAGTGTGAGTGTGAATGTGAATGGTTGTCTGTCTCCATAGCCTGGTTTCCACTAAAAACTTTCAGTATGCTACCTGTGGAACCAAAAGTAACCATTCAATCATGGTTTCCACCACAAACAGTCCTCTTAAATGTGGGCGGGGTTGTTGTCACTCACTGCTCCGTCCAGCACTCACTGTATTTCCTCATCAGCGGTGACACAGATGGAAGTCTGCACCTGGTTTATCGTCCACAGAACAGGCTGCAGTGAGAGTCTCTCTCCATGGGATATTTAAAAGTAGCGGGTTTGTGCATTTAGTCCTTCTCAGGCAAGCTCAGGGGTTTAGTGTTGCTGGAGCCCACAGGAACAACGCTCCACGATGCTGTTTTTCTCCCAGTTCACATAACCCAGTCAAAATAAATATATATAAGGGGCTTGAAGATCCACTCATTACTAAAAGTGTATGTCATATAAAAACTAAAGTGATGGTCAAAGTTGTCACAGTGAAATTTAAGGTGTGCTGATGGATTCACTTCTCACTGAGTAACATTACAAGTAAACGTTCCACCTTAAAAGTCGCCGGCAGTCGGCCCAGTGAATTAAGTGATTTTTTCTCCGACTCCAGCTGCTGTGAGAGGCAGCAAAACATCCTTTCATTTTATAGTTCCAGTTTACTAATAAAACTCTCCACAGTATGAACAGTGGTTACATGAGCCTCACCGTAACATCCAGCTGTCAATAACAGTCACTCCTGGCTGGACAGCTGGATTTTTATGTCAGTTGCGGAAACAGGTAAAATAAGAAATAGGTAAAAATGAAATCAAACTTGTTTATTTCTGTTGTCATTTTCAACCGTAACTGTAACATTTAAAGACACACAGTATACAGCAGTTATTCACGATGGCCCAACCTATCAAATCAAACCAAATCTACTGGCACAGAAGCTGAGCACTGTTCTGCTGTGGACAGGGCCGCAGCAAATTATATTTTAGCCACCTGAAAAGACCACCTAAAAAAATCAATACTGATTTAAGTGTACACTACTTTTGTAATATTTTCTCCACTCTACCTCACACACTAACTGACAGAGGCAGCGGTAAACCAGCAACTCCCACATTCTGAAAAGTGAAATTACTGTTTTTGTCAGTGGAGTGTGGTGGCTTTGAGATAATGGCTTCAGTTCCTCGTTGGAAAGGGCTCTCTGACAGAGAGGTAAAGCAGTGAAATATTCCAAATATAGCTTATACTTTAACTGATTTTATTTCTTTAGGGGGCTAAACCAATTGAGATGGTGTTTCCTCTGTTTCATTTTATGTGTGTGACACAGGGAGGTTATAACTGGAAGTTATTGATAAAAAACAATGTGATTTTGTCTATAAAAGCAATTTACTTATAATTAATCTCTGTTGGTTTAGTGTCAGTAATCAAACTGTCCCTGATTATGTGGTTTGAGGTGTCGTGATTTGCTAACAAACTTCTGGTTACCCTGTTTCCAAGCGTTTTCGTAGAGCACTGATAATACAATTCAAAGCAAAACTAAACCACTACAATTTCACTGATTACTGTTCAAACAGACCCAAAACCTCCACGACAAGCTTCATTCAGAGTCGTTATCCCCCATCAAACAGGCCCGCAGCCTCGTTCTCGTCCACGTCAACATGGCACATCTCTCTCAGAGTGAATCAACAGCTCTGCACTGCCAATTATGTTGACATCTCAGGGCTACGATGACCTCTCTGTGTATTCGCAGAATAAGAATCCTCTCTGAAGCTTGTTATCCTCACATGAGCACCGTTACTTTCCTCACAGTTGCTTTTGTGTTTTGAGTTCAGGTGCTGGTGAAGCCATTGTTACTGAATAGAGAAACTGTGAGAGGAGCTGTCTCTGTAGATGAATGTTTCTGTTTAGCTTTTATTAGACCTCACCATAAAGATGAAGACATGCAGAGGATATAATGTGTCAGGTTAAAATATGAAACAGTATTAATCCTGATGTACTCTTTTTTAAACAGTCAGTTGGAAAACATTTTGTCATGTGGACGAGGGTTCATACGTGGTTCACAGATTAATATTTGATTTTATATTTCTGATATGTGAGGTTTAGCTCTTCGCCTGCTTTCATGATAAATTTACTTTAGGATTGAATTGCCAAAATGTGTTCTCTATAGAAGGTGAAACCTCCTGCAGTATTCAAAAGTCGTGATGCTCAACATGTTGACGTCCTTTTATTTGAGTTTTATGTAAATTGCTGGTGTCCTGTGATTTTTGCCTTCATCTTTATGACTATATGCACTACATTTTAAAGGCTGTATTTATATGTTTCCATTTTATTCGGACAGCCTGCTCCAAAAGCAGGTAATTTATAGAGAAGCTGGCAAAGAGTAATCACGGCTCCTGCTGTGGTAGTTATAGATGAAAACCCTCTGTCACAGACACTCGACACAACAGGTGACCATATGTTTATTTATACGATGATGGCTCAGACAACGTTATGTCAGAAATTAGAGATCCATGATTGTCATTGCATTTTGCATCGTCCTCTGCTTATACTGCGTGCACGTCAATCAGAACAGCCATTAATCTCTTTCTAGAATAATAGCGACGTAGATAAGCAGCCACAACAATGCTGTGACGACTGGTATTGTTCTCACCGTGTGTCATCATGGCAGAATCCTGTCCCGGTGACACCTATTGTGGCCGTATCTACTGCAGAAGCTGTTTTGAGTTCTTTGCCAGGTGTTATTATGTCCGCCTGTTTTGTCACAGCGTCACAACCGTGCAAGATGAAGTCATGAAACTTGACAGACGTGTAGTTAATAGGGATGGGTATCGTTAAGATTTTATTGATACTCTTTATTGGTTCAGTACTTTATTCATACTCTTATCAGTTCTTTTGTATTTCTAAATAATTGCTTTTTAGAAAATATATTAATTTAAAAAGAATAAATTCAGAACAGGATAACTGAATATTTTAAATAGAATAAATTGTTTCTAGAGCAGCAACAGTAATTTTTACAACAGTATAGTCACTATATAAATAATATTGCTGACATGAAAACACAGAGTGAAGTTTAGTATTCATCAGTCACTGTAAGTCATTCCTCCTGTCCTCTGTCATCCTGTCCTCTGTCCTCCTGTCCTCTGTCCTGCTCCCTCTCTGCTGGTGTGATTCACTTCCTGCAGGTGACATTAGCGCTGGTAGAGAGAGGAGGGGCTGTCAGCTTAGTTTAAAAGTCGCTGCCGTTGGGCACCAGACAGAACAATAAACACAATCCTACACTGTCTTTTTTTAAAAGAAAAATATTAATTTAAATTAGTCGGGGAAATAGCCGGGATCCACTGCTACAAAACATGAAGGAAAAACCCTTTTATATTAAACCCAAAGCAGACTCAAATGAACTGATTAAGGTTAATAATTGAACTTTATGTGTTTTTTATTTGTAACAGATCGCTATTAGCTGAACAGGCGTGCTGTTCCTGTGTGAAACATAATGTTAGCAGAGTCTGCGAACAGAGCAGAATGAAATATCACTGTTTACACGTTCATGCTTCCTGAACATGTGCATTAATTGTGAATTAATGTTTAATTGTACTCACAGTAACAAGAGTAGCTGTAGCCAACTCGAGTAATTTTCGAGTTATCCTCACTTTGTTTGCACCGCGGCCTCTCTGCTGTTCACCGTCTTTACTCCATGTAGTGTGAGCATGTGTGTGTGTGTGTGTGTGTGTGTGTGTGGGTGTGTGAGGTCAGCTTCGGCACTGAGCGCAGGTGAGAGGCTGCAGGATGATTATGAATTAAACCAAAATATTAAAAAGCACCGATAAAAAAGCTGATAACATCGGAGCTTAACACTACTACGGTCTTTGATCATTTAGCCCCGGGGCTCATTTAATATCAGGTTTCCGCACCCATCCCTCTTAGTTAAGGTCACAATGGTGGAGTTAAAAGATAGGTGTGGTTTGAGCAAGGGCGCCATTGGCTCTCCCACTTAACGCCCCTAGCTCGTGAACCTTTACCAGTGTGTGGTTGTTATCACGATAAAGGCGGAGTTTGAAGCAGTCTGAGCTAACTTTGCTTCATCATTTTGAGCACCACATCCCAAAGGTGCTCTATTGGACTGAGATCTGGTGACTGTGGAGGTGATTGGAGTACAGTGAACTCATTGTCATGCTCAAGAAACCAGTTTGAGATAATCTGAGCTTTGTGACATGGTGCGTTATCCTGCTAGAAGTAGCCATCAGAAGATGGGTACACTGTGGTCATAAAGGGATGGACACGGTCAGCAACAATACTCAGGTAGGCTGTGGTGTTTAAACCATGCTCAGCTGGTACTAAGGGGCCCAAAGTGTGCCAAGAAAATATCCCCCACACCCCTCGATACAATTGTTGGCACCCCCACACCCTGAGATTTTTTTGAGTGGCCTTTCTGGCCACCCCTGTCAAAAATCTCTGTGGTTGCCACCATTGGAAAGGCGTGTGCCAAAGCTGTACGACGTCTGACAGGCACTTCTGAAGAAGCATACTGACCACTTCTGAGAGTGTGTGTGGTGAACACTGTCATGTTATGTGTAATTGTAGGTGTCCTCTGCCTTTATCTTCACTGTCTCTCATGTCAGTCAGATGATGACTTGAGTTTGTTGTTGGCCCCGGAGATATTAGGAACAAATTAATAGTGCTTCTCAGGAGGTGATGGATAGCGGTGCCAGCGTGCTTAAATTCCTCTTATGGCGAAACTTTTGACAAGTATTGAATTGCATCTATTGAATTCAGCCTGGTGACTTTATTAAATCCATTTAGATAGTTTAAATGTCAAGCTGAAAAGCTGAAAAAAAAAAAAATGTAGCTAGAAGGATATTAAATCTCCCACAGGCAGCGAGAGTCCTGCCCCAGCGCGGACCGCAGATGAAACCAAATGGCACATCTTTACAGCAGGAAAAAGTGTTTCATGCTGCACTGTGAGCCACCTTCATTCCTCATCTGTGCTGAATTCCCACACTGGGTTGAATTTGGGTTTACTTGTGGAAATCTAAAAATACTGTCCCATGAGAGCTGTTCACTTCCACGTTCTCATGCGATTTAGCTTTGCTGCTGTCTCTTCTGTTGTTTAAAGGGTTTCTATTTTTTTACCCCACCAGCACACAGCCATGCAAACTTAATTCAAGTTGCCCATCAAAGAAACAGTTTTGTTTCTGTTTCAATAGGTTTGGCCTTATGTTTTCTATCATTACCTAGCATGTGGAGATAAATTTGACCAAAATAAGTCCATCCACAGAAATTATGACAACCCTTTCAAAGCCATTAAAATATAATTGTGCAGTCGACAGGAGATAATGACGAACCAACTGGAGGAGTAAATTGACTGAGTGAAGTGCATATCAACTTTGGATTTAAAAGAGCTCCCTCCATTTCTGAGCATTTCATGATAAATAGCAGCTTGGGCTGGCAGATTGGTTCTCCTGTGAGCAACAGAATAATCATGTGCCATGACTGTCCACTGCATTAATTCACTGACACTGATGGACTCCTGTTTGGCTGCAGAGAGCTGCGTCCTGATGGACATGTAACAGAGTGTCTCAAACGCTCCATGAAAATAATAAATGATTGCACATTAAACGCAGCCAGTGTTAATATATGTGATATCTTTATTTATTATACCTTATGAGGACTTTTGTTTTGTCAGGAGCTACATTTTATTTTGATTTTATCATTTTGGCGTAACATTACTCAGCATTGGAGAGATGCCATAACAATACTAACATCTGTTGTTTATACACAAGGAGATTCTAAATCACAGCAATAGATGAAAGTATTTTCCAGTCAATTTAACCAACAGATATGACAACAAATCATTAATATAATCATTTTCCAGTGATTAATAATGGTAAATTATACCACCTTTCAATAAAAAAAAATCTGTATATACAGACTGTAATGTTGGATTTTATACTTCTGCGTTAAATCGACGCTGTAGCCTGACGTGCATCTCGCCAGAAATGTAACTACCCGTCATGGCAACGCAGACCTCCTGTCTGTTTCTGTTAGCTGAAACCATTTCCCTCAGTGGAAACGAAGCTTTTATTTACTTTAATTTCACAGATTAGAAACAATAAATTGTTTGGAAAACAAGTTTAGTATAAGACAGTTGTTTTGTTGGTGAACCTTTTGAGTTGTAATGGAGCCGAATTTTTAATGTTACCTTTGTTAAATGTTGCTGTTGTCCCTGGCTTCATATGAGTAGAGAAAAAGTCTGCTAACCACTATGCTAATTTATACAATGTAAAATGCCATAGGCTTGTGCTAATAACGTTAGCATGTTGTATTTGTGGGGAAAATGTGTCCAGATAAAGACAAGTGTTTGTCTGTGAATGCTGCGACTTATAGTGAAGCTGATTTGTGTACTTGTGTTTGAAATTGTCTCTATTAAGCCATGTTTAATGTGTGTTTAATGTGTGTTTTGAATCAACTAAACTTTACAGCACTTCACAGGATGTTTTTTCACCAGTGTTTTGGAGGTGTGACTGCAGAGTGACACAGACACACCACAGCACAAGTATAAATGCTCACAACAGCGTAGGCCACATGCGTAGGCTACGGCGTAGGCTCTTACTAGAGCTGACACACAAGTATAAATCCCGCTTAACTGTGGTTGTTTTGTTCTGAGAGCAGGATAAAACACAATTTAAATTTACTGTTAAAGTTGAAAGAATGGCCAAGTGCTTTGTCAGTTTTGGATGTAGTAATTTAGAGGTGGGAGTCACTTGAGGCCACGCGTTCCGATATCATCACAATACATGAGTCACGATATATTATTGTGATTTTAAATGTGTTGCGATATGCTGAGTATTGTGATAAAATGTATTGCAATATATAACCTTTTATCAACTGTGAATTATGTTCCCAAAGGAAAACTTTGTCTTGTGTCTTTGAAACAAGTCCCATGAGCTCAAATGTCAACATCTGTTTTATCTAATAAGATTAATAAGAAGTTTCCAGTCTGTTCATTTCACTTCAGCCATTTTTTTGCAACAGTAAACTCTATGTAGTGAACTGAAAAAGCAATTCATTGTATTACTCTAGTAGGGTACCTAAGGTTTAGTTTGTATTGTGAATATTAATAATTAGTATGATAAAAAATACTTGGTGCTGAGTGACGATACGATATTGCAACACAAAAATATCATGATACTGTGCTGCATTGATTTTTTCCCCTACTGTTTCCCCCCACGACCATGTCCCATGTGTTTTGGTATTTTGGCTGAAAGGCATCACATTTTCAAATTCAGTTGGTTGCCCTTTGCATCAGTTTTTAGCACATTTCAACACACGTTTTATTGCATTCATTGGATTAATTCATTACAAGAGCAAATATGATTTGTTTAGAAGTTCCTGTTTAGTTTCAGCACTGTGGTGAGACTTTAAGAAATGCTGTTGCTGCTGTAGAATATGTTATGCTGCTCCACTTCTGTCTGTCTGAGCTGTTTTTAATGCTAATGGTGACATCAGGTCAGTTCATCTTCAGGGGTTGAAAGTTTAGAAGCAGTCTTTCTCTTTTATCATATCCCTCAGATAACTTGTTTTCTGTTTTCTTGAATAGTTCTGTATCTTCTTATGACATGTTGGCTTTGAGGAAACTTTAGGTCTCATTGCTGGCTCCGTCTCTTCACACAGTGTATTCACATAACACTTTAACCACAGTTTCTTTTGCTGTGCCAATAAGTCACAGTTGTTTTTGCCTCTAAAATCCAGCATTAGAAATAGACTTGACCTGAATTTAGGTCACAATAAAATGAAAAATAGCTGCCTGGTAATTCCCTGTGTCATTACATTACATACACATTTAACTTTTTAACCCACTTTTCTTGTATTTTTAGATCAGTGTCCCAGTACAAACTCATGATATTTACGTCATGGTGTACCAGTAGGTATACATGAAAATAGGGCTGCCCCCTAACAGTCAATTAAATGTTAGTTGACTAGAAAGGTTATTAGTCAGCAAGATTTCATTGGTCGCTTAGTCTCAGAAAAACAACAACAAAAAAACAACAAGCAAATGTAAACTCTATCAGGAGCTGCACCTTGTCAAAATAAATCAAAACCTATATGACTGGACCATGTGGGAATTTAATTTGAAAGGACAGACACAGGAAGAGGCCACGCTCAGCAGTCAGACAGGAGTCACGTTACAAACCAATCACAGCCGACAGATATCTTTCCCTTCTTCTGTAAATATTTAGTCTGATAAAAACGGAAAAGTTCATCATGTTAGTGCAGGGCTACCCAGAGCTTTACATCTGTCCCACATATGATAGGCCTACACACTTATAAACAGCTCCTGGAAGAAGATCAGCTCTGCACTCACGATTTCAGGATGCAACCTGCCGTTGCTCTCTTGAAAGCTGGCACAAAAAAGAACAAGAGTAGCACCCAGCGCCCAACCTCGCATTTACGACCCCTAATTTCCAGGGCTGGTACCTGCAGTTATTCCACAGGCTAGTTAATAACATGTGGGGCAGGAAATCCAAAGTGTGGGATCATTTTGAGAAGGTGAAGGACCAACCCAAGGTGATATGTAAACTCATCTTCATTGGTCCACTACAAACATGACGTATCATGTGAAACATGGAAGTAGCTACATGCCCATTAGCCCACAGCGTCATTAACAGGCGGCTCGCTCAGTGTGTGACGTGCACTTGTAGATAAAATATAGGCCTATATTAATGAAGGTTCATTAGTACGGTTTGTATTTCTCTGTAATGTAGCACAGTGTTAACAATGTTACAAAGACTATTCTTTCTCACACCTTCAACTCAAACCATTGTGTTGCCTCACCCAAAATATATGATTATATAATTACATTAATATCGTAAACGTGCAGGCAGCTAGTCAGCTAATGGCTCTTAATGATGACTGTTGGTCGACTAGAAAAATTCCTAGTCAGGGGCAGCCCTACATAAAAATTGACACCAGTGAAATGCTCAGATATTTGAGTGCCTCTTCCACAACTTGCTTTGTGTAACTGTACTCTCGCTGTACACTTGTGTTTCATCAGCATGCAGAAGTTCAGCATTGAACTGGAATTTAATGTAGAGACCATTTGACTCCCACATTAGTCTCAGGCTTTTGCTTTCAGGGCCATTAAACTTATTATTGGTCTCATTATATTATTGTGTGTTCTTGATTTGCTTGTTTGGACACCACTGTGGTTTCTGAATTTTTCTAAGTGGCCCATAACGAGGCACCAATGTCAGCCGCACTTTTGGCTTAATTTAATGGCACTTCTTAGTGGCAAAGGGTCAAATATAAAAAGCTCACAGAGTGCCCCGCTGCTGCTCATGACATTGTGTTTGTGCAAGCTCATTTTACTTCCATTTATTCTGCACAGGGGAATTACTGTTTGTCAATTCCTCATAAAACTCTTCAGGAGATTGCATAGATTTGTTTTCCACACAGGCGTCACCTCACATCTAACAGTGATTGCCACTATTGATTTCTTGCGTTTCCATCCTCAGGAGAGCTCATCTCTGCTTGTTGTATCTCAACCTTTTTTTCTTTCAATAATTTAAAACAAGGGTTAGACGATGTGAGCTGAGTTTTACCGAGGAGTAAAAATCACAGTCTCGGGTAGATGTCATTCAGTTATATGAAATAGTATCAAACAAAGTTTTCAGTGCAAAAAGTTGAATCACTTTTGTTGTCCTACATATTAATGTTGAACTTCTTGTTGGCTGTCAGTCGTAATAACACTGAATGGCAATTGGGGACCTTCTGTAGACACAATTATCTTGTTACTGTATGTCATGTTATTCAGTGTAGTCAGATCACAGACTCCGCTCAGCAGGCCGGTGAAAGTTTCTTGGCACTGGACGACAGATTAGACACGCATCAATTACTCCCTCAAAAGCAAATAAAAAAAAGTTAATGTGCTAATAATTGTGGAATCAGCCTGGGAGATATGTTCAAAACACGCAACGGTTATGTTCATCTGATTTGTTTCCCCCCTGCGTACCCATGGTGCATTTGTAGAATGATTTTTCCACCTTCCAGCAAGCATTTAATGAACTGAGGAAGTGTTTAGACACACATAGCCCCAGGTGTGACAATATCAGTCCGTCCACCACTTTGGTCCAGACTGAAAAATCTGAACATCTATCAGATGAATTACCATTTACATTTTGTACAGACATTCATGTTCGCCAGAGCATGAACCGTGCAGACTTCAGTGACCGCCTGACCAAGCAGATTATTTTACTGCAGTATCGGAGGCCATTAAATCGCCATCATCAGTGGTAATGAGCGTCATAGATATGGATTACTCGGGGCATGCCACACCTACTGTTAGGTTGAGAAGGCCATTATCAGGCCATGAATGAAACTTTCTGCCAGGAAGGGCTTTCAGGGGACTTTTTGTTTGAATGAGTCAAACACAAGACTCTCACTCAGGAGAGCAAAGTTTGAGTCCCATGTGAGACTAATATTTATGCCCAAAGATGACATTTTTCCAAACCTAAACATGCCGTTTTGGTGCCTGAATCAAGAGCCCTATTTCCACCAAACACTTTCAGTATGGTACCTTTGGCACTAACAGTAACCCTTCAGACATGGTACCTAGACCCTAGTGTTTCCACCATAAACAGTACTCTTAAATGTGGGCGGGGTTGTTGTCACTCACTGCTCCGTCCTGCACTCACTGTATTTCCTCATTATTGGTGACACAGATGGAAGTCTACACCTCGTTTATTGTCCACAGAACAATATTTTCAGAACAAAATAGAACAGGCTGCAGTGAGAGTCTCTCTCCATGGGATATTTAAAAGTAGTGGGTTTGTGCATTTAGTCCTTCTCAGGCAAGCTCAGGGGTTTAGTGTTGCTGTAGCCCACAGGAACAACACTCTGCAACGCTTTTTTTTTTTTTTCTTGGAGTGAGGATGAGAATATATACAGTTCACATAACCTGTATGAAATTAATATATATCAACCCTTGAAGATCCACTCATTACTAAAAGTGTATGTCATATAAAAACTTAAGTGATGGTCAAAGTTGTCACAGTGAAATTTAAGGTGTGTTGATTGATTCACTTCTAACTGAGTAACATTACAAGTAAACGTTCCACCTTAAAAGTTGCCGGCAGTCGGCCCAGTGAATGAAGTTATTTTTCCTCAGACTCCAGCTGCTGTGAGAGGCAGCAAAACATCCTTTCATTTTATAGTTCCAGTTTACTAATAAAACTCTCCACAGTATGAACAGTGGTTACATGAGCCTCAAAACCAGACACAACTCAGCCCTGAGCAGAGTGACCGTCCTCTACTGACCAATCAGACTGCAGTGTTCACAGCTCCACCTTTTAGTACCAGATCTGTGTGCTAGGTACCCCAACAGAGGGGGGACCAAACATGGAGACGGTACAGAACGGTTCATTGGTACCATCCACAGTGGAAATGGGAAAAAAAGCGTACTGAACTGAACTAAACCGTACTGCTTGGTTGAACTGGGGCTCAAGAAAAGTGAAAACTAACAAACCACCATTGAATGGGCTGATAAGACCTTCTCGACCTACCAGTGGGTGTTGTAGGCTCGTACTTACCCATATCTATGAGGTTTCTAACCACAAATAATGGGTGTTTAATGAGCTAATAACAATTTGGTACTCGTGATCCCTTCACTTTCTGTCTACGGCCATTAGCAGGTCAAATTTCAAATTTGTCCAGAACTTTCTATTATGACCAAATAGCAAGTTTATTTATATACATTATATACATTTCAGCAACAAAGCATTCAAAGTCCTCTACATCCATCTTCAAAAGCATCAAGACAATGTGAAAAGGAAACGCATTATAAACCAATTTACTGAAGCACTAGAGGATAGAAAATAAAAAGTTGAAATACACTAAGACAGGTGTGAAATACAAGAATAAAAGTTCCAGTGCAGTTAAAATAAGTGAAAATATTTCAATAATAAAAGTTCCAGGGCAGTGTAAGAAATAAATAAATATTTGATTTAATAAAAGGCAGCGGCAAACAGAGAAGTCTTCAACCTTGATTTAAAAGTTGGTGCAGACCTGCAGTTTCCTGAGAGTTTGCTCCAGATATGTAGTGCATAAAAACTAAACTCTGCTTCTCCATGTTTAGTCTTGACTCTGGGGACACACCGGCAAAATGAATGACGATCCCGTCAGGCTCAGCTGCACTGTGTTGTTTGTGTTTATTGCTAGGTAGCAACAGTTAGTATTGTCATTTTGAGCATGTTACCATACTGACATTAGCATTTAGCTTAGGTACAGCCTCACTGTGCTGCTACTGAAGCTGCTTAACCTTAACCTTGTTAAACCGGTACCTACGCTCAACTGCATAACTATGCAACAATGACATAACATTAATATTTATTTTGCTTGAAAAGAACTTGACATCATTGGAATTTTTATAGAACAGAGATTAAATAAATGTCTCTTTTCCTCAAGAGGCTTCCTTTAATATAGCTTCACAAACTTGTGCTTGTTTTTCAGAGGTGGAGAATTTTTAATGCAAAACTGAACTTTGCACACTGAGTGAACATTAATAAATCTAGAGGAATGTGTAATTAACTGCACTCATGATATATCCTCTCCTGTTATTTGCACAACCTTCTCTTAAATGCATATGCATAAAGGACATCTGTGCACTTCACTGATAGCACACAAAGTGCACCTCAGATGTCTCGCCAACTGCGCTTCCAGGCTGGTGTGTCTGTTGGATAAGTGACACACACAGAAGGGGCAGAACACGTCTAAAAGAAGGCACACAAGATGGAGTCAGTCTGGCCTTCACTGGGCAAATAAGGTAAAGCTAAATTCACAGAGGGTTTAGGATGCAGCAGCCCTCTGAGATGATGCAATGACGATCTAAATAAACAAACGGCGCTCACATAGGACTCTGGATTTTTTTAAAATAATGTGTAAGCCAATTCGTGTCATGCAGTCATTTAAACTGCTGAATAGACCACACTCTTCACATGTCACAGCAGAAGGTATGGTTAATATGCATCATTTAAAGGGCCCCCACCTGTTGAAACACTGACCTGTAAGGATTTCTTTTTCTCGTTTCTGGAAATATCTCCCTCCTCCTCCTCATCCTGTTCTCCTCAGCGGCTTTGCCTCTTCATCCTGGAAATCCTTGACATCCTTTTTATGAGGTTACATGAGAGCTTCACTCACCTATATTTAGCTGATGCCATAATGACAAATCTGTTGGGCTGACAGAATTCAATTACATAAACATAGCATTTTCATAAGCACCATAATCTCCAAAAATGATTCCTCCGGCTGTGGGGACACGGAGCTCTTATTATTGATCAGTTCTATAAGGACTCTTTGATTGAAAGTTTGTTGTGGCCAGCACCTGTTTATCACTCACTGGTTTGACTTTTTGAAGAATCCCAATTTAAGTGCATCTGTTGTCCTGTCAGAAACATTAACTTTGAAAACACTCCCTAAATTAGTTGCTACCACTCTTAATGGAACTTAAATGAGGCTATACACTAGTTAGCACATAAATGCAGCAAAAAATTTAACACAACATATTGCTGTTTGTTTTATCCTGGCACTGGTGGGACTATGCACCAGTGAAGCTGTCTCTCTGAGCCAGGCTCACTCACCTGGTCCAAAAGCTGAGGGTTATTAGAAACCTTCACCATTGGGCAGAGTGTGTGCTGACTGAGTCCAAAGACAAAAAGAGCCAACATCCCAGGAAAGCTTTAAAAGCTTGTAGCTACCCAAACTGTGCTTTTATAAAGACTTGCTTCATGCTTTAAAACAGTGCGCAGATCCAGCAGAATTACCAGACAGAGAGGTAGAGATATGTAGAGCAAATGAAAAAGCATTGTCATATTATACTGAGCTGGAGAGTTTAACAAGGCCGAGAGTCTGCACTAAGAGACACCCTGAAAAATGAAGCCAACACCGAAGTGTCAAAAACTGCAGTTCTTTGAATGATCACTGGAGGCCGGCTCCAAATTTAGGTCAGTCCCCACAGACACTCGTGTTAAAATGCCCAACTTTACAACAGTAATCAACATGTTTACAGCCTGGTACAAAAAGTGGTTTTGGTCTCTTCAGCTAATTTCCCCTTCATAACAACTGTACAGGGGCAGAATTTTTTCATAACTTACCCATTTACATTTTATTGAGGCGTAAAGTTAGACATAATTAAGGGCATGGCCACAGTGAGTGACAGGCCGATGGTGTTCTCAGCTTCTCAGTCAGATCCACCCCTGGCTCCTCCACAGCTCCACCCTCTCATCAAATGTATTCACCTCTGGCTCCAAAAAAAAAAAAGATAAAAATGGCGCTGGCTGAAATGCTGAAATTGAGGCTTCAAAACAGGAGTCCACAATCCAGTGGGTGACGTCACTGTAGCTACGTCTATTATTTTACAGTCTGTCTTCTACAGCTGTGCTTTGAGCTAAATGCTAACGCTAATGTGGCAACATGCTCACACTAAGAGTGCTAACATGCTGATGTTGACACCCTAAAAACTTGGTATTCTACCCAAAGGTGGTGCCCTATTTCCTGCATCACGCAGTGTGTTGTGTACCTGATGCACATTTTTGTCATTTTGCATTGAGTTGCGTTGTCAGTTTTTGGATGAACCAGCAAAAATGTATCCCAAAAAGTTGTTTATTAACCAATTGTTTGCCTTAAACCTTTGAGCCCTGATAGTGAACTGGTGATATTTATTTCAAAAAACAAACAAACAAAAAAAAAACGGCAATGAGCAACTTGGTAATAAATGTCCAAAAAAAAAGTCAAAAAAAAAAAAAAATTGGAAAATTAATTTGTAAAAATTAACAGGGAAAATAGCTGGAGAAAAGAAATATATATAATTACTATTAGTACATATTTAAAATTTTAGTACAGCATTATATTTTTTAAATTAAATTCAACCACTTTTTCCAGGTCATTTCCTTTCGGTTTGTTTGTTTTTAACGTTCTTTTTTTTTTCACAAATTTTCTTGTTTGGAATTTTACTCGTTTCTTGCCAATTTTTTGGGTCATTTCTGCTTCTGTTGCTATTTGCCTTCTTTCTATGTTTTTGAAAGAAATCAGGCCAGTTTGCTCCGATTTCAAAGGGTTCACCCAAAGATTTTCTTTTTTATGATTATTGATTTATGAGGATACATTTGATTTTTGCTCCTTGTGCTGCTGGCATGGCTGCAACCACGATTAAACTTCCCTGCAGATTTTCAAATCGCTTTTAACTGCTGATAGATTCTCAAACTGACCATCTTTATGTTAGTCTAGAAAATATGTATGACGATGAAGTGGTAAAATGGATATGGACTAAATTATGGCCAACAATAAAAATAGGCGGTCTGTTATCTGATGTCAGTGTTTTATCTTGCATCAATAGATGTCAAGCCCCAGTGTGTGTGTTTTATTCAGTCTAGTTTGCCTAATTTACCAAGCTTTAGAAATACAACTATCCCATATGTTACTGCTCAGGCCAACTTTTCATTTTCATCTAACCAAAATAATTCAGGACTTTGTGCACGCAGGTTATCATATAAACATGCACTCACTCAGAGCGCGGGCTGAGACGGTCTCTGAGCAAGACTTTAGGGAGATTTCAGGGAGTCCCTGCTGATGTTGAGTTGGTATGTTTTTCATACTCACCATCTTAGTTTAGCATGTTAGCATGCTAGCATTATTGCTAATTAGCATTAACCTGAAGTGCAGCTGATAGTATGTTTGTAGATCTGCAATTATTTGGTCTCTAACGAAACTATTAGACAAATTGAAATTTTGTCCTGATGATGTCGAGAGATAAAATGTGTGGTGATATCCAAAGTTATAACATTACAAACTGAAGGAATTATGAATATCTGTACTAAATTTCTCAGCAGTCCATCTAATAGCTGTCAAGACATTTCGCTGAAACCAAAAATGTCAACTTTATGGTTCAGGAAAAGTCAGAGGATCACTAAAGTAGGATTCATCCTCAATGGACGATGAATCCAGTAGTTGTTGGGATACCTTTATTTCTATCTTTAGATGAAAGAGATGGACTGACACAAAAATGTTAACACAATAAAATTTATCAGTCGATATCAATAATAATCAGGCTAAAAAAGTCAAATCATTATTCATTATTATTACTAAATGATATCGATATAATTCTCGTTATTGTTTTATGGCCCAGCCCTACACAGCGTATTTCTAAACTTATTAACTCAGCACTGCCGTAATATTATGAACAGGAGATGATTCTTTGAGGACAGACTTGTACACATTTGGACGGAGATGACATGAAGGATTTTAAGAGGAATAAAGAGTCAATAGGACCCACAGTTCTCCCGCTCCTGTTTGGACGGGCTGAAACTGAAACAAATTTCTTGCTCTGTAACATGTGCAATGACAATAAAGATCATTCATTCACATGAACATAAAGCTGTCAGTGTGCATGTTAGCTGCTCCTGTAGGCTGCTGCTAGCTCTGTTTGGCCTTCACATTGCACCACTGAACATCTCTTTCACCGGGCAATGACTCTCCTAGGACCACAGTAACAACGTAACCAAAGATGTTATTTCCTCCCAAGGTCATTTCATTCAAGGTGCACATGGGGAACACGACCTGCTGCACAAGGACATTACTTTCATCTCGGGAGAAGTCACAGAGAGCACTGCATTTAAAGAGAGTAGTGTTCATGACTAATGCTCTGACAATGTATTCCTCCCAATGCCATGCGTCTTTATCCACAATCCTACAATCTGTCGCAAAACACCCTGCGGTTGATTCATTCAGAGTGCGATGAAAGTTCACCATCTCTTAAGGATCTCTTGTCATTTTCAGCTGCTGTGACAAACTGTACGGCAGCCGACGGTGTCGTGTTTGTCACAGCTGCCACAGTCGCAGAGGAAGAATTCACATCAAACATCCAAAGACTACAGTAACTGCACTTACAGTCATCGCTCACATGCCTCTTCTCTGGAGCTGAGGTCAAATCTGAATCACTGCGCAACTTGACTGTGAGTGCACATACCTGCTGTGTGTGTTACCATCCTCAATCTTCTGTCAAATATCTCTTTGGAAAACGTATCCATGACTGTAATTTTAGCTCTGACAGCAAAGGCAGCATCTGTGTTGCTATTTCTGCTTACAGTACGTAAAACATCAGAACAGAAACATACTGTCACATAGTGATGGATCGCTTACATGTATTTTAGTCTGTTTTTTTTTTTAACCTCATTACATTTAGAATGAGTACATTTCAGGGCCAAATTGTCTCTTTATCATGTACAGAAGTGTCTTCGATATATGAAATTTTCACTTTAGTTTACTGTAAATATAAATCTGATGTCAGTGAGAGCTGTAATGTTATCTTTGGGGATGCATGATATTGGATTTTTTGACGATATTCGATACGCTGATACATAATGATGATCATCAAGTGTCTGTAGTGGAATTCGCATCATATTACAGCATGCATACCTTTATCGTGACAGCCCACCAGCAGATGGAAATACGATACTTTTCAATGTATGTACTATTCGTTCATTTTGCAAAATTAGAAAGAGCATGTTGGCCGATAGTGGCACGGTGTGGCAGTGGTTAGCGTTGTCTGGATTAAAAAGCTGAAACTGGTCTGCGTGCTTTAAAAAAGAGAAAAGGGGTAAGTGGTGCAGTGTTTAATAAGAGTGTTCCTGGTTTGAAACCCGAGGTGAGGGAAGTCTTCTGCAGGGAGTTGGTATGTTCTCTCTACACATGGGTTTTGGGTTCATGCATAGATTTTTTCTGGGTACTCCAGCTTCCTCCCACAGTCCAAAGACATTAGGGGTGTGCCGTCTTAGGCACCTCGCGATTCGATTCGATTACGATTCAGGGTGCTACGATTCGATTATTAAACGATTATTACAATTAAAACTATTATTACGATTATCACGATTATCGATGCATCTTTATCCCCATACAGGATTTCTTGTAAACAAGGTATATTTGTCAGCATCCATTAAATAAAGTAAACAAACAAATTTACCTCCATTATCTTTTATTTATATCAGACCAAACTTATTACATAAAGTGTAATACATAAAGTGCCTTCAGAAATAAGACTTCTTTTAACCAAAATTCTCTCCTGTTTTCACAGATTTCGGTACTAGCAAGTTTAATACAAAACAAATTATTATTATTATAAGCTTATTCTGCTTATTCAGAAATAATAAATAAAGACTTCCAAACAAAATCTTTTACAACTTATTTTAACTAAAATCCTCAGCTTACACACAGAGTAGCTTTTGTCAATGCTCTTTCTGTCTTCATGTTCATTAAAACCAAAATGCCTCCACACGCTGGATTTCAACCCTGAAGAGTGAACGTCTCGCTCAGTGAGAGTAGCCAGCGAGTTAGCTGCCGCCATGTTGGCTAACAGTCTGTATGAGTCCTGTCACTTAAAACTGTCCGGTCGGCTTTATTCGTTACGGCCAACTTCCAAGTGCTGCGGTTGTGTTTCTGTGATTTCGCTATCATGGAAAATAATCGATTTTTGAACATTTGTTAATCGTTATCGATTGTCACGTGTCGCATCGCGATGCATCTAAGAATCCATGTATTGGCACAGCCCTAAAAGACATGCAGGTTAACTGATGACTCTAAATTGTCCGTAGGTGTGAATGTGAGTGTGAATGGTTGTCTGTCTCTATGTGTCAGCCCTGTGATAGTCTGGTGACCTGTCCAGGGTGAACCCTGCCTCTCACCCAATGTCAGCTGGGATAGGCTCCACCCCCCCGTGACCCTCTACAGGAAAAGCAGTTACAGAAAATGAATGAATGTTTTAAGTCTTGTTTTTTACTTCATTGTTGTCTTATTTTTTAGTTGTGTATTTAGGGTGTGGTTATTTTTAACCACCTCTTAACTGAATTTACAGAACAGTTACTGTATTGTGATGTTGTCATATACAGAGATAGAAGATTTCGGCCATATCGTCCACCCTCAGCAGGCGAGGGGTGTGCTTTGGGTGTGTGAGGCCTTTAAGTGTAAAGTACGAGCAACTCATGATGATCCCAGTTAAACCTCATCATTGTTGTCTGTGGTTAGACTTTGTTAAAAAAAAAAAAAAAAATCTTGTTAGCACCAAGTCAGACCCGAAGAACCAGGGCAGCTCTTCAAAGTGAGGAGTCACCATGGCGACGAACCGACTCAGTCTAGATTGTCTCCTGTGGCCTTTTCTCTTCTGTCATTGTCTCTTCAGACGAAGCGGCAGCACAATGCTTCATTCCCTTGAGCTGTCAGCAATGTGTTCCTCCACTGTCCTCAACACAAAAGACAGGCTGTCTTGTTTGGTGCTCGTCCTGGAAAACCGTGTGTCTGTGGGAGCTTTGGCTCAGATACAGGATTGCCACTGCCATAAGAAATGTTCCTCGAAGCATCCATTTTTAACAGAAAACTGGCAATTATCTGGTAAATCTGACAGAAAGGGATTCATCCAAACATGTAATGTCTATACTTTGCCATATGAATATGGTCAGCCTCAGGGCTAACAGATTAAGAAACAACGCCTGGCTTGATCCTGTCGATGTATCAAGCCAATAATGTTGACAGTACCTCACCAAGAGTGAGCTGCAAATGAGCCATCCTTTCTCTGCACACTGTTCCTCCATTAATTAAACCAGGAGGATTCATAAAAGGCTTCTCTTTGTGCCGTTTTCTTGTGTTGATAGCCATCCATGAGACTCTGGGGAATATGTAGCAAGCCTGACGCAAATTAGTGTCAGGGGTGCAAAGTTTTGTCAATGAAACTGTTCAATTTAGCAGGGATTTTTTTTACCAAGACTACAAATGTAAATGAGTCCAGCAGCAGTTCATGTGGAGGGTAAAATAATTGGAATTGGAATATTGGCTTTACAGACGCTTTTATTCGTGGAATTGAAAGCAGGTATTCATCGTGGGAGAGGAGGGCTGTTTGCAGTGTTTGGAGGCTTACTTTTAAAACACATCCTGTCACAGATCACTGAATACATGTCCTAAACTGAAATATATAACATATTTCATTAGATTACTCAAACTATGTAATGTATTCCTAATGCTGTGGATTACTTTTAGAGTACTTCAAAATCAGATTACTTATTTGCTTGAGTCCTTTATTTCCATGCCGAAAACACCAGTGTCCTGGCTGCTCATCTCCTCTGCCATTGTCATGTGGCAGGTGCACTGCACACACTTCTTAAAAACAATCTGTTCATGGGAAATGCCTGCCTCATATGAGTTTTACACCGTGTTTCAGCAGCAAAGGAGTGTCTTACTCACATCGAATCCGTTAAATCTGCGCTTTTAAGGTCATGAACACAAACCACAGAGTATACCTATCAGCTGTGTCCTCGATTGGAGACATAACCATTTCAAAGATGGGAGAGTTCTTGCTGTCTTTCTACAATTGTACTTTTTAGACAGAAAACACCCTTTTTATGTTGTGATATTTACTCACCGGCCACTTTATTAGGTACACCTTGCTAGTACCAGGTTGGACCCCTTTTGCCCTCAGAGCTGCCTTAATTCTTGGGGGCATAGATTCAACGAGGTGCTGGAACATTCCTCAGAGATTTTGGTCCATATTGACATGATGACATCACACAGTTGATGCAGATTTGTCGAATGCACATCCATGATGTGAATCTCCCTGTTCCACCACATCCCAAAGGTGCTCTATTGGACTGAGATCTGGTGACTGTGGAGGCCATTGGAGTACAGTGAACTCATCGTCATGTTTGAGATGATCTGAGCTTTGTGACATGGTGCGTTATCCTGCAGGAAGTAGCCATCAGAAGATGGGTACACTGTGGTCATAAAGGGATGGACACGGTCAGCAACAATACTCAGGTAGGCTGTGGTGTTTAAACCATGCTCAGTTGGTACTAAGAAAATCTCCCCCACACCATTACACCAGCAGCAGCAGCCTGAACCGTTGATACAAGGCAGGATGGATCCATGACGCCAAATTCTGAGCCTACCATCTGAATGTGGCAGCAGAGATCCAGACTCATCAGACCAGGCAACGTTTTTCCAATCTTCTATTGTCCAGTTTTGGTGAGCCTGTGTGAATTGTAGCCTCAGTTTCCTGTTGTTAGCTGACAGGAGTGGCACCTGGTGTGGTCTTCTGCTGCTGTAGCCCATCTGCTTCAAGGTTGGACGTGGTAAAAACCAGTGATTATTTGAGTTACTGTTGCCTCTCTATCATCTTGAACCAGTCTGGCCATTCTCCTCTGACCTCTGGCATCAACAAGACATTTTCACCCGAGAAACTGACGCTCACTGGATATTTTCTCTTTGTCAGACCAACCTCTGTAAACACTAGAGATGCTTGTGTGTGAAAATCCCAGTAGATCAGCAGTTTCTGACAGACCAGCTCATCTGGCACCAGCAATCATGCCACGTTCAAAGTCTGGAGAAGTCCTTTCTTCTCCAGTCTGACACTTTGTTTGAACTTCAGCAGGTCGTCTTGACCATGTCCTCATAACTTACTGCATTGAGGTGCTGCCACGAGATCAGCTGATTAGCTGTTTGCGATAACAAGCAGTTGAACAGGTGTACCTGATAAAGTGTCCTGGTGAGTGTAGATAGCCTATGATATTTATAATTGGAAAATAGCATCTATTGATAATTTTCTTTCAATAAATCCATGTCTTTTTTCATTACATAGTGCATCCACTGGACAGTAAAATGTCATCGGCTTATCATCAACATGAGTGAATACATTATTGATCACATTATCACAATGTAGCATTAACAGGTAGAAAAAAACAGCACATCCCCTAGACAGTAAAACATCATTATCAACATGGCAGATGCTGCACCACAAGATTACAGGAATGTCTGTCGTAATATCCAACACACACATGAATTCGGAAATATTTCATGGATCTAAAAAAATAAAGTTATTGTGTTATTGTCTACTGGCTGTCCCCAGGAACTCCATGTTGTGCCACCAACACCACCGCCTCAGGGCACAGAGCAGAGAGCTGGGCATGACGGTGGACAGTCAGGTGTCAGATCTGTGCAGAGCACCAGGAGCAAAAAAACAAACACATCAGGAACAGTATGATAACTTCCAAAACAAAAGTTTCACTCTCAGTTGTTTCTGTGACTGAGAAATACTTTCAAAATAGTAAATTCAATGCCAGTCTGCATTATGTCGAGGACTGAATACGAATGACAAACATCCAACTAAATTATCAAAGAACTCAGTGTTGAAATTTCAGATGAAGACTGGCGTAATATGTGGAGGATACACCACCCAACCACTAATTCCTGAACCTGGAGGGAATTCTCATGAAGAATCTGATTCGTTTCTTTATTACACCAGAACTGAAAAGACGTAGACCACTGTGATGTTTTTCAGAAATGTCAGAAAATAACTGTATTTTGGGAGATGGTATCTAAAGAGACTGAACACATACTAGGATGTAAGGTTTCTAACAGATGTTTAGTGCTTTATCTGTGTAATTTTCCAAAGAAGATGTTATCGTGAGTGATAGATATTTGATCAATGTATTGCTTGTAGCAAGCAAGACAGCTATCACTAGGAACTGGGGTAAAGAAACACTATTAAAGAGGGATCATTGGCTAGCAGTTGTGGAAGAAATCTTTTTAATGGAGATACTGACACACATACTGAGACTACAAGAAGCACAACTAGAAAGAAAATGGACTCTATACAGGACTCAAAATGACAGCACTGGACTGGAATGATAATTAATAGAATCAGCAATCTTTGCTGTAAAACTCTGTATCTGATGACTTTTATTCCCATTTGTATCTATATTGAAACGATTCTTGTGATAACAGCATAATCCAACGCCAGTAATTTCAACATGGTTTTAATGTTCACAGTGCAGCTTTCGAGGAAAATAAGTGCATCCTGTGAAAATATCGACAGTGACTTTACTGCATCCTTTCAAATTTTATGTCCTATGTCCCTGACAATTTCAATGTGTCAGGGACATAGGACACCTATCTTGAAACATCAGTTCTTACAGCAGGGACTCAGCTGAACTTGCTTGATTCTAGCCACAGTAATTTGGGACTTGCTTGAGACTTGAAGGTTAAGACTTGAGACTTGTGACATGTGACTCACTCCCACCCCTGCCTTACAGTAAAATATATGGGCAAAGACATTTTAACTGCACAAAAGTCATTGCAGCACATAAGGACAACTGCAGTTTGACTGTTTACTGCCTAAAGAAGGGCTGTCAAGCCATGTTGTTCATCTCCTATAATTATATAAAGTATGTACTTACAGCACTCGATGGTTGACGTCTGCAGCGTTCAGGCCACTTCAGTCGGGCCACACATGTTTGTTAACACTTTCAGCTTTCATGCGATTTATGTCCTTCATTGTGCAGTCCCATCTGATACAGTAGACTTGCAGTATCTGGTACTTAAATGTTTAATTTTTGAGTGTTTGATGATGATGGCTCGGCCCTTTTATAGTCACAAGATGACCACTCGAGCACAATGAATGTTCCAGGGCTTTCAAGTGAACTTGTTGAGCCCACTAACTCCGACTCTTCACACATCTTGGTCTGTCTCTCTGTCCGTCTCCCTCCCTCCTGCTCTCTCCACTCCTAATTCCGCAATTAGACCCAATTTACTCCCAAATAATGTATCATCATGATGAGCCAGTGGTGCAACACACTCCCACAGCAAACAGGCAGAGAGATTAAGCTGCTGATGTTCAGAAACACATTAGATCTGACTTTTGGCCTTTCGTGAAACAACAGAGGTGCAGTTTAACACAGCAGTGATGTTAGCTGCTCCGACTTTCAGGACTCCTGTAGTTGCAGCTGTAGATCAAAGTGATTGTTCCTGTATTTGTTTCCACTCAAGACGATTTAATATGTGGAGCAGGGATCAGGCAGGCAGCCAAAACTCCCTCGAGCCTCGAGTACGTACTGTACGTCATGAAATGCAAATGTGAGTCTACTTTTGGGAAGAGTTAAAGTTAAGAGTGCCTGATGTCGTTACATTAAAACATCTGGAGGAGGGGGAGGAGGACTTTAATGATAATGATTCTGAACGTCGACATCGCTGATGGATGTCCACCCACACCCAAACAGGTGGCATCCTGCAGGCACAGCTATCATGAAGTCATCAATAACACGTTTGCGCACTAATATTCTGTTTGCAGACTATGAAAAAGTCGTTCCTATAAAATTAGACAGATAGATGGATGTACTGTGTATAAAAAAAAGCATCATAAATCAACAGTACAGCCCTGAAACTAAACTTCCAACCACACAGCACAAACACAAATTAGGACCTCGGTCAGGCATCACCATTTTTAAGATGCCACGAAGGCTGAGATCCTAAAGAGCACCAGAGGTTGTTAACGCCAACACAAGTAATTAATTCTGTGACCTTCAGGCAGTCGTGTTGTGTTGCATTCAAAGACTTGTGTAGATGAGCTGATGAGAGCTCAGCTAAATATGTGTGTGTTGTTTGCTGCTGCACCGTTGTTTCATTTGATTTTAGAGTGAATATACGTCTGTTAATTGGAGGTTTAAGTTAGGAGTTATAATTAGTTGTTAGAGTATAAAGTGCACCGCAGTGTTTTTAACCTGGAGGTGCACATTTCTCCCCAGTCATCAAGGTCCACATATAGGCAGACTTTACACCCAGTCAGTTTTATTTCACGAAATGAAAAAAATAAAGAAATTAGCGGTGCGTTTGGGGTTTAAAACCTAATGAAATAAAACAAGGAATCAAGTGCAATCAGGGCTTAAAACTAATGACAGTAAAATCACTGCAACAGCAATTTGAACTAATCCAGGCTTCCACATGCTTTTATGTTTTTTATTTTTTACAACACAACAACTTAATTGGCCCAGTAATAACAGGGCAAATGGAACAATTGCTTTGCTGAAAATAATAAACAGAAGGAGAAGTTGTTTTGAAGCCAGGCTGATTATGTACTCCTGTATGTGTGGCAGTTGTTGAGTTAGCCGCCTCTTAAGCCGCGTTTCCATCAAGCAGACCACTTCAGTTCAGTTCAGTTCAGTTAGGTACACATTAGAACATTTATTTTTCCATTTCCATTGTGAAACGTTGTGGATGGTACTAACAGAAACGTTCCTTACTGTCTCCATTTTTCATCACCGAGCACACAGATCCAGTACTCAGAGGTGGAGCTAAAAACATTCCAGTCTGTTGATTAGTCAAGAGATTACTGTCTCTCTTGCTCAGGGCTGAGTTGTAGCTGGTTTTAAAGGTTATATAACCACTGTTCATACTGTGGCAAGTTTTTCATACATTAGTAAACTATTACTATAAAATAAAATAATGTTTTTCTGCCTCTCTGTCGTTACTAGTTAGAAGCTGTAGACTGAGAAAAAATAAGTTAATTCACCCAGCTGTTTAAAGGCTTCTGCCGGCAGCTGCCAGTAACTTTTAAGGTGGTTTCCTTGTAATGTTACTCAGTGCATGAGTTGACCATATGAATCAATCAATACACCTCAATGTCAATAAGACAACTCTGACCATTCCATTTGTTTTTATTGTCTCTTATGAATGACATATGCTTTAGTGATGATTGGATCTTTAAGCGTTTAAAAAATGTATATGAATTTCAACCAGTTTGCATTCTGTTTCTTAACTTGGAGAAAAAACATCTGCTGTCCTTTCGCCCTGCGGCAGCACTACAACTAGGGATGTTCCTGGTGACTAATTTCTCTGTCGACTAAGTAAAAATTTGAATCAATCTAAAAAGAGGAAAACACTCAGAAAACAGTCAAAATTGAACATCCAAATGCTTGAGTTGAATGTGGTTGCATATTGCTCCAGTCGAGTGATTATATGCCAGTTTTTTCTGACACAGCCTACATGCTACCTTGTTTTCATTTTCTAGATCAAAGTGCTGCCAAACCGTGCTGGTTTTGCAAGAGAACATCTCTCCAACTTCCCCCCGTGCTGTTTTAAAACTCCAGTCTACTCGAGCGTTACCGCGGGGAAGGGGACTGCTGTCTGACGGCTCTGTAGCCCCCGCTAGTGGCGGGCGGCTACATGACAGTTAAGCAGCCTTGTACATGAATAAACACTAATAGATTTAACTGACTAATATTTCTGGTGCCGACTAACGAGGGGGCGGACGTTTAATTAGACGGCTAATCGCGCACAAACCCTAACTACAGCCCTGCGTCTTGCTCGAAAAGTACTCCGTGCACAAACCTGCTACTTTCAAATATTCCATTGAGAGAGACTCTCACGCCAGCCTGATCCTTTTTGTTCCGAAAAGTCGGCGTGCAACTCCGTTCTGTAGATGTTCCTCTGCATCACCAGGGAAAAGAAAATACACTGAGTGCTGGAAGGAGCTGTGAGTAATAACCCTGGCTTAACGCATCTATGGTCTAGGTACATGTCTGCAGGGGTTACTTTTGGTTTTCAAGGCACTATACCAAAAGTTTTTGGTGGAAATGGGCTTTAGTCTCTGGAACCAGCAGAATACAGCCAGGCTTGTTACTGTTTCTCATAGAAAATGCATGGGAGTTTGATGGTTGACCTCTTTTTTCATGCCTACAATCCACTTTCTCCACGTATAATAGACCAGTGTGGACCACTGGTATTTCAAGTAGCACCCAGTACACAACCAATATACTGTAATTAAAAGTGTAGACATAGCCGCACACAAAACATCAAATCCTATTACGCCAAGGAGAAGTCAAAGTATTCAGGATCTTGCTTTCTGTGCGTCAGGTAAACAATCCAGTGTTACATAGTAATTTTACACTGGACACTATTTTCCTATGTCTTTGTGTGTAAGTGATTTATGAGAACAACATATTTTTAAATTGGTCCAGTATTAAATGAGAGCAGTGGCCAGGTTGCTTTGGGCCTGGAAACATCCTGAACACAGCAAAACAAGAAGTAAGAGAATACAGAGGGCACACAATAAAATAAATACACCGCCACACTTCTAGTAGGTCGTAGAAATGTTTGAGAGGAATTACTTTTGCATGAGTTCACACATTGTTTTTAAAGGAAATCCTGTGCAGTGTGCCTTTAATTTGTTTTTTCTTTTTTTGCTCAGAGAGTCAGATATATTTCAAAACTATCACCACATGAAGTGGGTCTTTGTGATTACGGAGACTTTGTTATCGGTTTGATTGCTTGATATGCAGTCTAAGGAACGATGCTGAATATCTAATTCTTTGAACAGAAAACTGAATATCAGTGACTGCCTGGAGAATGCAGATAAATCTGTTGACGACAGGTGAAATACCTGATATGCTTAAATACAAATGTTACCAAAATACAGTCATCATAATCTAATAAGAGTTCTTTAAAGATGTGAGGAGTTGCAGATGAAATAATCGCTTCAGTCGTTTGTCCCTTTTTTTTTGTTGTTGGTGGTGTTTTTTAATTTGTCCAATTTGCAAAAGGCTGACTTTAAATAATTTGTTCATAGTAACACATGTCATGAGAAACTAGCATGCATTTTCAGAAACACTTATTTTTATGTAAACACAGTTGCAATTATAATAAGGATTTTGGTACAAAGTTAACATGTAGTGTAGCAGATAGCACTTCAGTTATATGCTTAACTTGTAGTTATGCAATTGCTCTTCTGCCCTGTTTCCATTAAATGAAATAATAACATGCCATATGTGCCCTAAATTTCGTTATGACATGGCTGTGCAGTTGCAGCCAATCAAAGCTCATCTTGAATTCCACCAGGTCAAAGGGAGAAGAACGATCTCAGGGGCCGTGTTTGGAATCAGCCATAAGCAGCTGCAAAACAACCTTCCATATGACAACAAAAGACCCCGAAATTCAGTTCATGGAGTGATTATAGAACATCAAACTCAATGGAAACCGAAAGTCTCATTGGTGTTAATTAAAGAGCTGCAGCCAAATAGGCCATCTGTTAATGTGATTTTAACTCTGTGGTGGTGGAGTGTACATACGCTATCATGGTGTTAACACAATGCTCAGGTCCCCTGGGCTGCAGGCAGCCAGATGAGTGCCTGATCACACTGCTCAGTGATCCTCCAGAGACCTCCATAACCACTTGAGTTCAAATAAGTTCAGTGTGGTCTGAGTTTCAATGCGCAGCCGCCCGTGGCTGCTCAGACTGAGTGCCTTTATTTCTCTCAAACTACATGAGATTCCTCAACAAATGGGATGTAACACTTAACAGAAATTAGGTTTTTAATCCTGCGTTGTTGTAGCTAATATCACAGCAGCTGCACATGCTTCAGACAATAAAGACAGATGTAACTGATCCCATAAGGCTTCTGGCTGTAAATGAAAGACTTTAACAGTCTTAGATATGCTGTGTAATCTGATGTGGAATATACTGTACGCCGCAGGCCAGTGCGAGTTATGCCCAGCCTTTGAATAATGAATATACCAGGCTAAACTCAGAAACCTAAATCAGTGTGTTTGCTCCATGTGTGAGTGAGCAGCGAACAGCTCTATAATGAAGGCAAAATAGCGCTTGACCCCAGCCAAACCTGGTCAACTAATTACTTTCAAGCATTATGTATTCACTGTATTTATTACAAAAGGACAAATGTCAGAGTAGTAATGTAGGAGGTGTGAGCATAAATCACAGATTCTAAACAACCAGTGAGGGCTGGTGCCTTTTATTTAAACTCCTCTGTCTTGAGAATTTTTGAATGGAGAATAAATACTACAGAATATCTGATCTGAAGTTGCTTGCAGCACAGTGCTAATCAATACTTGAAGAAAACTTGGTGATGAACTGACAGACACTGGGGCATACACCTCTTATAGAACAGAAAATTAAGGATGAAAATAAAGTATAAACAGTCCCAACTCTTGACCAAGGTGTCCAGTAAGGACATTTTAATTGATTGATCCTTGAACATTACTATGGTCGTAGCTACTTCAGTGTTTTTAAAAGCCTTAAAGTGATGACTTGCTCCTATCAAAAGTACTTAGTCCATTTTAGACAGTGATGAAGTAATACCAGGGGTGTGCATTTGTGTCAGCACATATTTGATCAGTCAATGCAGCACCTTGCCTCATGACATCACATTGTGGTTTGAAAAAAAAGAAACTTTTTTTGCCATTGGCATCCTGCTGTGTCAACAGAGTGGCAAGGTTCAAACAAAAGTAAAGAACTAAAGAACTAAATTCTGAGTTAAAGTAAATGTTGGACTTTGAAGCCAATTTGACATAGTGGCCAAACCTTGTAACTACAGCTTCCAGGTCTGTCACATGATGCCATTTGGCCCAAAATACTTTTTCCCATGGACTTCAGATCTTTGCACACTGAGTCCATTTTTTTTGGTCCAAAATTGTTTCACATCTAAAAATAAATACGACCTCACATCATGTCAATCACATTTGCACACCAAGTCCGAAACTTTTGCCTCTCATAAAAATTTTCGGAACAGGTTTGACGTTCTGCGTTTTTCGTATCCGTCAGAACCTTTAGAGACGTTTGACCAAGAATCAGTGAAGAAAATGTGGCGATGGGAAACAGCCGCGACAAGACAGAGGAACTGGGTGCACAGAATAATTTCGTATCTCAGATAGCTTACGTTCAGCAGGTCAGAAAGGAATATTTAGGTGGATGATGATGATGAGGAAGAGGATGTGGACTGCACAAAGAATGTGGAGGACAGCCAGATAGGTAACTCCAGTGGAGAGAGGCAAAGGAGGAAATGTGTCTTTGCATTTAGTCACATATTGCGAATTTTTACAACGAATAACAATAAAACACATCGGAATTGGTGTGCAAGGTTTTTCTGCAAAACAATTTTTTTTGGATGACAGATTAAAAAAGTGCATCCGAAAAAAACAGACTCAGTGTGCAAAGGCCTTTACGCTGTGAAAGAAATGTCCGTAAATCAGTAGATAAATTTTTACATTTCTTTTGAGGATCACAACCTCGGCAAAATGACTCGTGTCACACTTAAGATTAGAGCTGTTCAGTCTCATAACATTTCAAAAGCCTAGAGCAGCACGATGAACTAATTTTATCCCCATTCAGGTTAGGTAAGCCAGCAAAGTCTCTCGTCCCAATGATGCGGAAGATCCAGGTCATTTTATACCCTGGAACTTTTCTTGGCTTCTTGCGTCACTGAGCAGCTTTCATGGGAATGAGCGGGCCCAGCTTCCAACACTGTATCCAGTTTTCTGTATCCATCGACAGACTAAACTAAACCTAGACTCAAAGTCATCTTGCTTACACTGCCATCTAGATGTTGTTATATGCTCTGCTGTCTGCACACATTGCTTCACACTTCACAGTACACTTAAGTGTAAGGCTACAGAACCAGCTGTGATATGGGCGAAGTCCTACAAACTTGAACCTCTCTCAGTATACTTCAGTGCTGCAGTACATAAACCAGGTTTTATCTCTTGGACTTGTTTTTCTGTTTCTTTTATAATAGAGCTGTCTGAATTTGCAGTATGCACAATGTAGGAGTGTGTGGATCTTTGGCACTCATACTCAGTATACACACTGGAAACCAGAGACATTGGACAAAGAAGAGTTTCAGAAAGTTAATAATTTTGACCACCACACTCCACAGGGGCATGTCTTGTATTAAAAGAAAGAATGAATTGAATTCTGAGAAGAGATATGCAGGTGAAAAAAATGGAAAGATTATTTCCCCTATGACCTCTGCCTTCTCCGTACACTGTGTCCTGAGACTAATTTCACTTTCCCTGTGTATACAACAACAAATAAGTTATTAATTTCCCATCCTCTGCATCCACCAGAGCCTTGATCTCAGTGTGCCATGTTGAGTTTTTCACCTGCCCAGTGGAGAGAGAAGCGCAGCTAAGTGGCTGGATGTAATTTGTGGAATCTGCAGTGCTTCTGCTCGCTCTGTTTGATTGCGGTAAACAAACGTCTCTTTTAGCTGCTGACAGCTGGACACCACAGACGCCCCCAGACAGCAAAACAAAGGTGATTTGTAAATTACAGGGCCTTGTTCTAGGTGAAATGCACTCAGTACCCATGAGTGGTGGCAAAGGTTGACTGAGTTTTTTGATTTCCGTAGTAGCCGCTTGCCTCTTGATAGAGCGCAAGAGAGCAAGCTTAAAGTTCAAATGCTTTTATTGGATGTCATTGCCCGTGTTGCAACAACGCCAAGCCCTTTGTATTGTGTCATTACCACTGGCTGAAGGGGTGTCTGTGTTTGTGTATTTGCGGGAAGACAATTATCCACTCATGAAGGCCTTCATTTAACAGCAAAATTGACACGTTGTTCAACCTGCAATAACAGTTGGGTTACTCAAATACTTACATTGTTAGGCTCCGTGACAACCTCAGTCCACCATTTTGGTCCAGACTGAAATATCCCAACAATTACTGGATAAACTGCTGTGAAATGTTGTCCAGACATTCGTGGTTCCCAGACCTCACTGACTTTAGTGGTCCCCTGAATTCTCCTTTAGCACCACCATGAGGTTTTTGGTTGTTAGTGAAATATCTTGACAACTAATGGATGTATTGCTGTCAAATTTGGTACAGATGTCAGTTGTGTCTAGAGAATGAATCCTAATGACTTCAGTGATCCCCTGACTTTTTTTTATCTAGTACCACAAAGAGGTTCCTTTTTGTGTTTATGTGTCAACAATTATTGGATTAATTGCCATGAAATTGGGCACAGATATCCATGTACTCTTAGAGTGAATTGTTATTACTTTGGTGATCCCTTCACATTTCATCTAGTGTGTCCAACACTTTGGCTTATGACCAAATACCTGCAAAACTAATGACATTCCCATGAGCCTCAGCTGTACATTGTGTCTATTGCTAATGAGCTCATTTAGCATGCTAACTAGGGCTGTCCTGAATACCATTTTTGGAGGACTCCAGAGTTTTGGTAGTAATCACCAGTGAATATTCAAAGTTCAACGTTTGCCTGGTTAGCAAAAGCTTACACAGCAGCAGCGAACATCCAACACCAAGCCATGAACAGTCGCAACAAAATCACAGCAACGCTGAAATGGCTTGAGTTTTTCTATAAACTATAAACCGCTAACAACTGTTAGGTGACGTTAGCCATGTGATGCTAACAGTTAGCCCTGTCACTGTGTGGTGTGGACAAGTGGATTCTCTCCAACTATTACCCGGTGCGGAGCTCACACTCCCACAGCAGTAGTCTTATGATAAACAAAGAGATAGCGACAGCGGGGCAAGACAGCGCTGAGCCATGCTACACACACCTCGACAATAAAATAAGATTTTACCCATTTTCAATAGTAACAAAATATATAAAAGTCATGTTCACATGTGGGAGGTTGGGGCCAATTACTTTTTACGTTGAATGAATACTGACATCCAAATCAAGTAGTCAAGCACTCATGCCCATCCCTACTCCAAATCTGTGACAACACCTGATAAGTGCTGTGAAACAGAAGCACAGAACAGCCTTCTGCCTCCAACAAATTTAAGATTTAGGTTCAGGTTCAGGTTCAGGTTACTTTATTAATACCCGAAGGTAGATTTGTTCTGCAGTGAGATAAAATAATGACGTCCACTTGTACACAGTTAAAGTACAAATATAACATAAAACAACCACAAAATAAGCATGATAAAAGTACCCCAAGGCTCCACCAGTCAGGACACGAGGGGGGGGAGAAACATCAGTACATAGAAAATACTAATAAATAAGATTTATATTTATAATATACAGTGTTACTGTTACACGGTTCAGATGAACAACCATCTCCAGAGCCACTGTCCTCCCAGCAAATGCTCAATTCAATATTTTTCCTGGTTAGCAGGAGCTAATACCTGTAGCAGCAGCTATAGCATCCAAAAGCAGGTCTTTTAACGGTCCCAGCAAACTCACACCAAAACAGCTCAAGTCTGTCGCGAAACCCCGTAATAACTGCTAGGTAACATTAGCCGTGTGATGCTAACTGTTAGCCCAGTCACTCTGTGTGTGTGCCGGCAAAATCAAAGTGTGTAATTGTCATAATAAACAGAGACAGAAAGAGAGGGCTTCACAACAAAATAAGATTTTACCATTTAAAATAGTTTAAAAAATCATTATGTGCTGGTCAATGTTGACATTGTGGCAGCTATCATAAAAAAAAAAAATCAGTGTATGGAAAACACGTTTATAATTTCTTTGTCATTTCTCAAGAAAAAGAAGAAAAAATAAATTCAAATCTTAAAATTGTACACTGAATACCTACCCAACGGAGGAATATCTGAATAATTGAATATTGGGGTCCAGTCCTAATGCTAACACGCTAACCTAAGATGTTAAACATGGTAAACATTATGTCTGATAATCGTCAGTATGCTACCCTGCCACTGTGGACCTGTAGCAAGCCAACATTAACACTGAGCTCAAAGCACAGCTGTGCCTAACTACAGTCTCACCGAGCTGCAAGCATGCCTGTACTCTACATGCAGACTCTTAGCTCTGTTTTACTTGCCAGTGTGGTCAAAATGCAAAGTGTTTTCTGACCAGGACTGACCCCCTGCTTTTAATGACTTCACTGGAAAAAGTTTTAGAGACAGAGGCTTCAGAAGAAGAGCAGAGAAACAGGGAGCTGGCCTCCTCCTGCCTCTCTGCTGGCCGCTAAAGGTTGAGGTCAGTTTGAAAGGTCGTAAGGTGAAGCCTCAAAGTCTGAGCGAGACTGTGGGGGTAAGATGGCCTGTTGACTTCCCCGCTGAGGACCACAGTGGGTGGAGAGCTCTGAATAGCTCGAACATGTTCTGTTCTCTCTCACCAACCCCAGCCTCTATGAGATGAAAGCAGGGGGATGATGGGAGAGAGACGTGGTGTGAGGGGGAGTATGGAGCTTCAGAAGAATCGATAACAGTATATTTCTGACCGTTGTTCTGAAATGTGTGTGATTTTTGTTTCCTTTTGTTTTATTCTTGGCAGTCGGGCAGGGCCGTGCACACACACGTGCAACCTTTTTCTGTTATACATTGAAATGCGTAGACGTTCCACTTATCTTTTTCCTTGCTTGTCATTTCTATCATCTCGTCTCCTCGTGCCTCCAGCTATTGTGGAACAGATTTGATCAAATCCAGTCTTCTGCTCACTTTTTCATTTAGCCCCACCTCTTCATAAAGCAGCACCTGCGTCGCCTCCCAGTTCACAACTTGTCAGCGAGTTAGGACTGATCTCAAGAGACGAGAATGGACCCCTTGTTCCCTGTCACACTTCAAACCAGGAGCCTGGCAGGGTGCCAGCTAAAAGTTTTTTTTTTTTTTTTCTCCTCACAAGCACCTCAGAACTATAAAGTTAGCCTGCAGGCTGTTTCAGGGTTCAGTCTATCCATATTTGAGCGACTTGGTGCAAACTGTAGGGCAGGTGGGTTTTCATTCTCTAATCTCAACCAGGGATCATCATTATCGGGCAGTTGCTCTGTCCGTACTAGCAAGTGGCCAGCACTGCTGTCCAGTAAATGCTTGTGTTTACCATCATGATCAACTCAGAAATGAGGATTGTGTAAAACATCTACATTCTTTTATACCTTTTGTATATAAATTCTGGATGCTACTGGTTCCAGTAAAAGTAAAAGTGTGAGGAGACTGACAGTTGGAGCATGAATGATGTAGTGTTGCCGAAAAGTTAGATTTTTACCTTCTCTGACTGCACTCCACTCTCCCAGTTATTTACAGGCTTCTCCAAATATTGTGTAGCAAACTTCAAACAAGCTTTTTGGCAACAATTCGATGCACCATGTTTGGCGGAGAAATGGCTTCCAACTGGTTTAGCCATGGGGTCCAGATTTCTCCCTGGTCATTAGTTCAAGGTCCACACAGTTTAATACATTCAACATTATTCATACGTTTGGCCAGGTCGGCAAGCTAGTTTGCAGACTCTGTCCAGTAGCTGTCCATCATGCACTCACTCTATAGCAGGAAATGGCGCTTCAAAATAAAAACTCTGTGCCAGAAATTCACTGTACTTAAAGTACAAAGTGTGTTTTTTACAAACTTGACATGAGTCACTTGTGGTCCATCCAGAATGGACCCGTGACCCACTTTTGGACCGTGACCCACCAGTTTGGAACCACTGGTTTGGAGGATGAAGCATCATTGTATGTGGCTGTTTCTCCTCACATGGTACCAGCTAGGGTCATCGACCTCTCAGCCTGACATTGTAACTTTAAAGCCTCCACCGCCTGTCCACTTAAACACCGGGGCGCATGGTTTTTATTGCATGCTTGAAAAGGAACAATTCTGATCCATTTGCTAGTTTAGGTACCAGTGTGTCAGATGGGCGAAGTGGTATCTTTGAGTGACTACGTTTGTGTCCGCCATCTAAAGGATTTCCAATCATTACTGATCAATATCTGCCAAACAGAATCCTCCGGGGCTGAAAACTGAAGCCAATATGAAGTGCGAAAAACTACAGTTCTCTGAATGGCCACTTGAGGCTCCCTCCAGAAGCGAGTCAAATCCCCATAGACCCCCATGTTAAAATGCTCCTTTACGTCGAAAGGGTCTGTTGAGGTGGTTCGGGCATCTGATCAGGATCCTCCTTGGCACCTCCTGTTGGAGGTTTTTGTTGGAGGTTTTTTCGGGCACGTCCACTGATAGGAGGCCCCGAGGCAGACCCAGAATATAACTTAACCATTAAAATTTTATTCAGGCTTAAAGTTACTTATTATCAAGCACGTGGCTGCTTTGAGTGACAGGCCGTCTGCAAAATGTTTCTACATTCTGTGAGTCAGATCCACCCCTCACTCCTCCACGACTCCACCCTCTCATCCAAACATGGTCATTTCTGGCTCCAAAAAAACCCAGATGGCGACCACTGAAATGCCAGACTCTAGGCTACCGAACATGAGTCCACAAACCAGTGAGTGACATCACGGTCGCTATGTCCATTATTGTATACAGTCTTTGTTATCTGCTCACATCCACTGAGCTGCTGTTTCTTTTTTTTTTAACTGTTTTGTTTTGTTTTTTTCTTTTAATTTACTGTTGACATGAGATAAATATCACAGGCTCCAGCAGGAGGGTCAAAAAGTGACTAAGCAGCAATCCAAAGATGTTATCAGTACTTAGGCCAAAAAAAAATACAGCGTGCAGTAGTCCACCTTGTTCCTCTCACACACACACACACACACACACACACACACACCCACACACACACCTTGGAGAGCGTCATGGCACTCAGTCCTTGTCTCTGTCCTTGTCTCAGTCCTTAGTCCTGACAATTACTCTATTATAATGCACAAAGTTGGCAGTTAGCAGGCTGGGTCGGTGTCCGGTTGGGGTCATTGATTGAGACATATTTTTGTGTTGTTGCCTCGGCCCTCCTGCACAGCTGCATTGGAAATATGTTGTGTGAAAAAAATGTTGACATGTTGAATACATATTTCCCCCATTGTATCTGCGTTCATAACAACACATTTGGAAGCATCAGGCAGGTCTTATCCACCCTCATGCCCTTCATTGTTTATGGCTCTCATTTTACCCTTCATCCTGTTTGTATCTGCCTCTCCTTGCCTGCATTCCTCCAGGTGCCCAGACCTTAACGGCAGCCTGCAAAACAAATCAGGATGTGTGACCTCTACATGATGACATTATTGGATATAATCAGTGTGAGGCTGTGCAAGCATGACTCACGCTTGCACAGGTGCACACGCACACAGTGTATCTTCCACAGGGCTTTAAAGTTACTGCACTGGCTGATAGCATAGGTGTAATTTATTTAAGAGCTGAAACAGTGTGTTGTATGATAGGCCTCATTTATCATGGGTGGGTTCTTCTGAGGATGCTCCCTGATGCTGTCTGTTTGTCATACTAAGTAGGCCTATAAGTGAATATATTTTGGGATGTCACAGTAAGTGGTTTGTCTCAATTTAGGAGGTATGGTTGATTGATTTGTTTCTAACAGACGACACGTGATGATGTGGTTTGATCTGATTCATTGTGGAATATCAGTCGTTAAAATCTAGAGAAATGATAAATTTAGTTATTTGTTGTTGGACTTCATCTGAATAAAATTTGAAAAGGAAAGATCAAATGAGCGGTCTTTTTGATTTGAAGAGGCAGAGGATGATCTGAGCCCATTAACTTTATTAAGAGTCACAGTTGGACTTTAATGAAAGTTCCCTAACACGTGATTTAACATTGGCTACACTGCACTGCATATTGATTGAGACTAGAATACACAGAGACCTACTATAACTAGTCACCAGAACTACTTTTTATTTGACAGGGTGGATAAAGATTGTTTTTGCTGGCTTGTAAAATTTTGGGCTACTGTGTTGCACCATTTGGATGGTTCTCATGGGTTTGCTCTGCATGTGATAGCTGTAGCAGTGAATTGGTCACCTCTCCAGTTAGTACAACTAAAGCCTGGAATACAATGTGCAAGTTTGGGCTGTCCTAGACAAAAGATGACCAACGTGAATCATCTAATCTTCACGTTGTAACCTGTGACAGGCTGTTATGCTACAGTAACTATCACACATTTACGTATATGTAGTTTTTGTCGAGTGTAACGTAGGTTTACATTACCAGAGGTTTACGACAAATCACTTGGCGACACCGACTCCCATATGCGCACGGTGAGAGAGAAGAGGGTGAGATGCTGTGCTGCTGCCAGAGGAGCCGCTGAATGAGTTTATATTACTGAGGTCCAACGTCTGAAATGCAATTTTAGAACATGTATAGTTTGCGCTGAAAAAGTTGAAAAGTCCCCTTAGAAAAGTAAAAACAAACACAGTGCTGCAAGCTGAGGCGAGAGCGGCCGATGCTGGCAGACAGTGCCCCTCTAAAATGTCTAGAAACTACATTACAAATTGGGGACCTTGGCAAAATAGCCTCGATGTGCCGTGGCCAGCGTGCAACTGTGCAGCTTCCTGGTGCTGCAGCAGCCAAACAGCACCTTGTCACTACAACAGCCGACAGCTGCAGAGGGAGGAGAGGGTAAAACTGAAGTGAGTGAAAGAGAGAGGCATGTTTTGCTAATTGTTGTCTCATCTGTGCTCTGATCAACAGTAAAGCCATCAAAATAAGTGCCATACTGCTGGTTTCCAAACTACTTCAGCTGCAAACTTGTTGCTATGGTTATGGATTAATGTTACGTCCAACGTACAGCCCAGTTTAGAACAAAGATTCGCAATGAGATGCACCCGTTTTCGAACGTTGCAGAGAAAAGTTGCAACGGTGTGAACTGGCCGGTCTGAGCCCAACTTAAGCTGGCTGATGGTGTCACCTGCAACTCAGCTGGTCAAATTGCTGGCGGCCTATTTTAGAAAACTATTCTCATTCATATTTTAAGAAGCTACAAATTATATTCAGCCACAAAATAAGCCTGAAAAGCTGGAAGTCAGAACAGAAGTACAGAGAGTTGTTGCATAGTGATGATACACCATCTCATGTAGTTGCATTGGTGTGAACCAGCAGGTTTTTAGAATCTATGGTCTGACTTAAAAAAGAACGTTTACCGTTAAACAGGAAGTAAAACTGACTGGAAGGGGGCTTCAACATGGTAAGGCATAGTGTGTAAGCATGTTGACAAGACAAATAATCAGCACATTAGCAGTAAAAGTATATTAGCAAATTATATCTTCAAGCTTCCTATACTGTATGTACAGAAATAGAAAGATAGATGCATTAGGTTAAGCCACAGAGGCAGGAAGCCATCTTTATTCTGCACATGTACAAGATAGAATTTACATCCTCCTTCCTTGTTGGGTAGCTCAAATTTCCATGCTATTACATACTGCTCACACTTCTGCTCGCAGTTGGAGGGACTCATAGGGAGTGAGTGATTGGGAGATGAAGAGAGTGAAATGAAACACAAGGTGAGAGACAAAGTCAAGAGAAAATCACAGGAACGCCGACAGGAAACCGACAAGACTGTATTTATATTTCGTGTTCATTCATTCACGATTGAGTTGTAAGACGCACACATCACGTATATTGCTGAGCAAAAAAGGGAATCAACCAGTATGCAAATAACACAAGAAAATAAACAATGTTTTCTGCTGGCGCAGAATCCCTGCATTATCACCCCCATGGAAAATGTCAAATATAATTTATTCTGCCACTTCCAGGTAGCTTGGGGAAGCTTTGCTGCCTAATATTTAAAACCTATCGCAGCTGAGCAGATGTTTGCCCAGGGAAACAGCAGAGTAAATATTGTTTGTTTAAAGGCCTAGTACATGGAGAGACAAGCACAAACAGATGGTAATAGTCTTGGAATTACCTAGGCGTACGCTTAAAACTGACATCATAACAAAATCCTTGTCTGGGGTGCAGTTGTTCTGCTGCACATTTAGCTGGCTAATGCTTTTGTTACTGATTTGAAATGTCTGCTGCTATCACTGCCAGCTGACCTCATCTGACAGCGCAGGTTCAGCTGAGTATCTGAGAAACATAAACAGCAATCACGAAAATCTGATTTCTGAGTGTTAATTAACAGAAAGTGGATTTCAGATGGTCCAATCTGATATATTTCAGTGTTTCATTACAGTTATTCGTCTGAGAACGGGCTCCAACTTCTGGAAAATCAATGTTTTTCTTTTTAGGCTTCCTGACTGACTGTCAACATTGTTGTTTGCAGGTTATCAGATGAGATTGAAGGCATCAGACATAATTAACCTGCACTGTCTGCATTGATTGCTCTGGATAAGGTGTAGGTTTATGTACATTGAACTCTCTCACCTCTTGGATGAGAGGTGAAAAGTCTTCAAGAAACTCAAGCAAGTCCAGTTTCCTACGATATAGCACTCAGGTTTAAATACATACTCAAACTAGTGTTGTGTTTTCCTACTGTAGAACAAAAACAGCATGATGTTAGACTCTAAGAAGAACTGAGAGGTGGAGCCTATCCCAGCTGACACTGGGCGAGAGACTATCACAGGGCTGACACATAGAGAGAGACAACCATTCACAGTCACATTCACACCTACGGACAATTTAGAGTCACCAATTAACCTGCATGTCTTTGGACTGTGGGAGGAAGCTGGAGTACCCAAAGAAAACCCACGCTGACACAGGGAGAACATGCAAGCTCTGCACAGAGGGCCTTCCGCACCCGGGATCAAACCAGGAACCCTCTTGCTGTGAGGCAACAGTGCTAACCACCACACCACCGTGCTGCCCATGATGATGGAAATCAGTATTATAATATTATATGACAAGCCAGACATATTCAAACACAGGGTCACTAGCTCACCTGGCGGAGCAGGTGCCCCATGTACAAAGACTGTGTCCTTGCCTGAGCGGTTGCAGGCTCAATTCCAACCCACAGCCCTTTGCTGCATGTCATCCCCTCCCCCACTCTTCACGCTACATCAATCCTATCAAATAAAGGCAAAAAAAAGTATTTAAACACATGATAATTAACTGACCAAGAGAGTCAGCGCCTCCAAATCTGAGGCCATGGTTCTCTGCCGGAAATTGCCCCCTCTGGGTTGGGGGAGAGTTACTGCCCCAAGCGAGGGAGTTCAAGTATCTCAAGGTTTTGTTCACGAGTGAGGGCAGAATGAAGCGTGAGATGGATCGGCGGTTTGGGGCGGCTTCTGCAGTGATGCGGGCGCTGCGCCGGGCCGTCGTGGTGAAGAAGGAGCTGAGCCGGAAGGCGAAGCTTTCGATTTACTGGTCCATCTACGTCCCAACCCTCACCTATGGTCATGAGCTCTGGGTAGGGACCGAAAGAATGAGATCGCGGATACAAGCGGCCAAAATGAGTTTTCCACGTGGGGTGTCTGGGCTCAGCCTTAGAGATAGGGTAAGGAGCTCGGACATCCGGAGGGAGCTTGGAGTAGAGCTGCTGCTCCTTCGCATCGAAAGGGGTCAGTTGAGGTGGTTCAGGCATCTGATCAGGATCCTCCTGGGTGCCTCCTGCTGGAGGTGTTTCAAGCACGTCCCACTGGTAGGAGGCCCCGGGGCAGACCGAGAACACACTGGAGGGCTTACATATCTCATCTGGCCTGGGAACGCCTTGGGGTCCCCCAGGAGGATCTGGAAAGCGTTGCTGGGGAGAGGGATGTCTGGGGTGCTTTGCTCGGCCTGCTGCCCCCACGACCCCGCCCCGGATAAGCGGATGAAAATGGATGGATGGATGGATGGATAATTAACTGCTATGCATTACATGCACCCAAACTGTCAAACAAAGACGTCGGGAGCTATATTTATTAGATTTTAATCGCTCTGAATCAGTAATTTGGACAATTAAAGGGCGAGTTTATCGACATTCTCCTCCAGGTTTTTCAAATGGAAGCTCTCACTCAGCCATTAGCAAAAAGCAGTGACATAGGCTACAGCCCTAGTCCCCCCCCCAACACACACACTGATCTGAGCTTGGAGGTGGAAGATGGTGATATTTTATTATGAAATATTTTATTATTGATGTGATGACACATTGAGATTCAGTATAATACTGCATTTGTACAGATCCATGGTCAGTGTATTACCTACAGTTAGATGGCTACCTATACGCTCCCAGTTGAGGAGCAGGCAGGAGTACCAGGGCACAGATGCTAAGCAATGTAACCTACCACTGTGGACGCCACGTTAGTAAACTAACTAACCGATCAGCGGCAGGGATAGACCAGCAACTGCGAGGTAACATTTCTGTATTAATCAAAGGAGTCAGGTGGCTGTGAATGGTAGCAGCAGTAAAACATATTTACCCTCCTAAAAAAAGACCAACTAAAAACATCAACATCAGTTTGAGAGTATGCTATATTTAAATTATTACAGCTTCACCCTGCTGTCAGACAGCTCTTTCCAACAGGGAACTGAAACCGCAATCTATGCTCTCTTCAAAGCCACCAGACTCTATTGACAAAAACATTAATTTAACCTCACAGCACATTGGAGTAGCTGCTCTACCACAGACTCAATCATTTTGTTTGTTTGTGCTATTGTGTGACTCTCAGAACTGAACCAACGTCACGTCCACAGCAGTATGTGGGTTTATATAGGAACAACATGCAGAAACCTGCCTCGCATCATGAGGAAAATAGATTTCGGACGGGCTTGATAAAATAGCATGTTGACATTAAAACATACATACTGCAACCAAAATTAAAATTTTGGATTTCAGTACTTAAAGGGACACCACTGTAAAGTTGTGGAATAATATAAAAACCTTCAGAAATAATAATGAACGCCCTTTAAAGATTGAAAAATGGTACAACATGTCTGTCCTAAGTGGGGTGGGAAAATGATCAAGAACACAGTATAGCATAATACAATTTAAAAGCACCACAAAGAAGCCTCCAAATTGACCTATTGCTAAGCCCCGCTCTTTTGTGATGGTCCGTCAAGTTGTCAGAGCACTCCCTGATGAATTATTGTCTAATTTTTGGAAAAATGAAACAGTGATTCCAGAGAGAAGCAGACAGAGGGGTCTACAGTCTGTGTTTGAAGGATATATCCAGGATGTCAAACTGACTCAGCAGCAACAACAGGTTCAAAAGACAAAGATAGTTAGAAGCTAAAGCCCAACTATAGGCTACAGATCACAGTGTCAAAGTGAACCACCACATCACTGCTGATCAACACAGAAGACAACGAATATAAAGGGAAACTTTGCTGATATTGAACCAGCTGTGTGGCATCACAGTGTGTGCAGGTGAATGGTGTTGCAAAGTCTCCCTGCTTCCCTTCACTGGTTCCTGTACAGCAGGTTCGGTCTTTGTTTCACTGTTATAATCATTACAAAGCAAAAGCAGCATGTGTATACATTCAGTAGGCTATATCTTCAGTAGCTAGCTAGCTAACCCTACACTATTCAGGGTTTGATTTTGGTTTTACAACATCGAAGAAACGTAGATCTTTTTCCAACCTCTCCAGGTAACGAGTATCATTAATACACGACGTGCCCCAGGCACAACATTTAGCTCCAAATCCACAAAACCAGCCTGAAAATGAAGGAAATCTGAAACAATGGAGCACAGCTGTGTTGTTGTCGGACCCTGGTCTGATCCGGCCTCTGTGACGCTATGATTGGCCGGTCTGCGCTCAAGGGGCAGGACTTAGCGAAGGGTCAATTGACCATTACGTTGAATCAACAAACAACTCTCTAAAACAATTTCATCAGAAAGCTGATTTTATCTACCTTTTGTCAGAGTTGGATTTACAGCAGGTTGTTAGACAGTGTTTGTTTTTGCAGAGTGATAAATTGGCAGCTGAGTGTTTGTGCAGCTCTAAATGAGAGAAAATCCTGGCTGTAGTTTTCTGTCTGACTGCAACATGCTCCCATCGACAGACATCTGCCAGACCATCACATTCACCATCCTACTCTAAGCATGAGAGGCAGTCAGCCACTCCTGTGTGAGCCCTGGCATATTGACCACCTTTACGCTAAAGGGCTGACACCCCTCGGCTTAACAGCAAACACCAGTTCAAAGAGACAAAGTCCTGAGGGAGGCAAACCCGGGCATCTATTGCATCTCATTCTCTTTACTCCTCATGCACAAATATAAGAATCAGTTAAAACTGCACTACATGTCCAAATAATTCACATGAATTGTTCAATGTCCTGTACAACAGTTTGTAAAGTGGCCAGTGGTGTCCAAACATTTTATGTCAGGATTGAACCAACAGATTAGATTTCAATCCAACAATTTTGTTTTTTGTTTATTTATTGAGCCTCATGGAGCTACTCGTTCAGCTGTAGACTATTAGTGGTGTTAATTACTGTTGATGATGTGATTTTAGGATAAGGTGGGACTTAATTGATACCTGTGGGGTGGATAATACTGCATCAGAAAAATAGAAATACAACACTGACAACAAAATAAAACAGTAGAGAGAAAAAGAGAATGATATAATGGAATAATAAATATAAATCAGGCAACAGCAGAGCGTTTATAATGGTTAGGCTTTTTCAACAAGATATTCAACAGTAGGTTTGCCTCAGTAGCTCAGCTGGTGGATTGTGCACCCCATGTACGAAGGTCGTGTCCTTACTGCAGCAGCCAGGACAATGTTCAGGGAGGTTTTAGTGAGGAGGACAAAAAAAGGATTTTGAAAAATCAAGGTGGACGTGCCCCCCCAATCCCCAGTGGAAAACATGTCCTCATGGAAGTGTGTAGATTTACTCACATCTGTAAATGTTCAAAGTGTTAGGGCTCAAACAGCTCATGTATGTAGGTTTGTATATAATTAGATAAATAAACATCTTGTAGTCCTATATAGTAGCATACATATATGGATTTTAACCAATTTGTGACCAAAATTAGACAGAAATATGTCTATTGAGTTTATATTTTACTAAAAGCTGCGAAAATGGGAGCAAAAACAATGTGGAAATGTGGAAAAAAATACAGGTTGTGAACGGAAAGAGGCATGGATACCTGTCTTTATGCAACACATTCTCACTCCGACCTTGTCACATAGCGACGTTACCTGCCACATCCAGTTACAACATGCAAGATACACTGGATCCCACTCTTTTCCCACCAACGTACTTTTGTTGCCTAAGCTATAATAATAATACATTTCATTTGAAATGCGCCTTTCAAAACACTCAAGGTCACTGGACAATAGTAAACAAAGTAATAAATAACAACAAGGAGAGACAACAACACAGACGAAACAACACAGGAAGTTAACAAGGAAAAAAAAAATACACAGGAAATAAAATGTACAGTACAATCAAAGAGAGTTTGCTCATTTGAACAGGTGAGTTTTGAGTCTGGATGCAAACAGTGGAAGAGAATCAATGTTGCAGATGTCGGGTGGGAGTTGGTGAACGTTGAGGAGCAGAGCAGCAGAAAGCTCTGCTCCCCATGGTGCTGAGGGGGGCGGAGGGCACAGAGAGGTGGACAGAGGAGGAGGGAGCGGGAGGAGGTGGCAATGTGGAGGAGATCGGACAAATATAAAGGGGCGAGGTTATGGACATGAACCCAAAGCTGTGGGACCAGATGCATAAACAATGTGTTCGCACAAAAACCATGCGTTTGACTTTTCTCACACATGAACTTGTTTCGTTTCCATTCTTCAGACCAGGCCTGCACCTGGTTTTAGCTGAGATAGCTGCGGGTGCTCCGATAAAGACAAGATTACATACAAGTTAAGAGGTGGATAACACTGTTTTTTGGTGTTTTTTTTGCCAGTTTCACTGATTGTGTTATTATTTTTGCAGCATTCTGTTAAGTCTCAATCACAGACGCTTTTATAATTTTATATTTTAATTTTAGATTATTTATGAGTGATGAATGTCAGCATTTTTATTCTCATTCATCTCCCTGTTAGTGATCATTTATTTTATCCTGTGAAGCATTTAGTAAAGTCAGTTTCCATGAGTGATATGCAGTGGTTTAGTTGTACAAGGTGGGTGCACTACTAGGTAGATGGGGAGGTTACTAAGAAGGGAATGGGTATACTCTCCTATTTATTCCACTGGCTTTTTGGCTGATAGATGGGTATACCTGCATATACCCTCCACTACACCACATGCAATATGACTGTATCACTGATCATCCGTCTTTAATAAGAGGTAATGATGATTGAGACTTTACGGTGATCATGAGTCACTGGTACGGAGGCTACAAATCTTCACAGCTGTATAATGACAGTTGTTCCAGCACCTCTTGAAGACCTCGCCAATGTGACACAGTCTGTGAAATTGCTCTTTCTTTGCCCTATTTCTCATTGCCAAGTGTCGATATGAAAATGACTATTTAAGGGTGTGTCTATATCCATTTAAGGTGTGCTGTGGTTGTGGAAATGAGGCTTGCACCTTTGTGCCGAGTGCCACATGATCAAGATTTATAACATAGAATCAGGCGTACATAGACCTTTAGTTGTGAATCTACGCAGAGTTTTATAGAGCTGCCCCAGACTAAGAATTTTCCCAGTCGACCAATAGTCATTTAGGGCCATTAGTCTACTAGTCGCCCACATGTTTATGATTTTAATTCAATAATTAAATGATATATTTTGGGTGGGGCAACACAATGGTTTGAGTTGAAGGTGTGAGAAAGAATAGTCTCAGTAACATTGTTAACACTGTGCTACATTACAGAGAAATACAAACCGTACTAATGAACCTTCATTAATATAGGCCTATATTTTATCTACAAGTGCACGTCACACACTGAGCGAGCCGCCTGTTAATGACGCTGTGGGCTAATGGGCATGTAGCTACTTCCATGTTTCACATGATACGTCATGTTTGTAGTGGACCAATGAAGATGAGTTTACATATCACCTTGGGTTGGTCCTTCACCTTCTCAAAATGATCCCACACTTTGGATTTCCTGCCCGACATGTTATTAACTAGCCTGTGGAATAAGGTGCAGTTCCTAATAGAGTTCCACGTTCTTTTGTTTTCCTACGACTAAGCAACCAACAAAATCTTGCCGACTAATGACCTTTCTGGTCGACTAACGTTTGGTAGGCTATTAGACTTTTATGCGTCTGGCCCCTTGTGTCAAGGTCCTGCACTCTGTACGCCCACAATCTTGTCCAGCCTACATGGTACATGAATGCAGTGTTTTATTACCTGACAGAAACGTCTCTGGTCATGATCCAGGCAGTGATTACTTTGCCACAACGACATAATTAAGAAAGCAGTTTAGTAACATATGAAAGTAATTTCTAGGAAACAGGCTTGGTTTTGTTCTCCAAATTGAAGGTCAGTAAATGAAGGTTTTTTTAATGGATCTCATAGAGTACCTTGTCAGAAAAGACGAGAAATATCTTTTGTAACAAACCAGAGAGGCGGAATGAGTGTCATCTGCAGCGTGTCGGAGAGGCAGTATCTTTATTTTCTTTGCTCGTGCTGAATCTGCTACCACTTTTGTCTTGATGTTCAAAAGAACTATACAAGGAGCGAAGGAGACCTTGTGTTATTTGTTTTTTTTTCATCTTGGTATGAATTCAATCAGCCCGGGGGCACGATTTACTGAACCAACAAGGGAAAACAAAGATGCCTTAATTAGGAACATCAGAGGAGAGAAAGTCATTGCTGTTGTGAATGAGCTGAATGGATGCCTGTGGGTGGGGTACACGTCTTTATTAAGCTACAGGGATGAAAAAAGGAATTTGTTCCACACACATGAGAAAAAAATTGTGCTCAGATTCTGGCTAATTATGCACATGCATGGCTTAAATATCTTATAATGTATTAAAAGATGCAGATATCTGGATATATCTTTGAAATATTCGTTTTATACGTCCATGCAAAGTATTCACGGCTCATTCTGTGGAAAATTATTTGACAGTCCGTCTTTGTGGCGTTTGAAGCGAGCCGGTTTTCTAATATTGAATCAAAAAGCATTGAAATACTGCATATCTCTGAAAGTATGCTGGAGATTGACTTCATGATGAAATTTCCAGCAACATTTTTTCTTGCATGTTTGACCCCTGTGGAAGAAACTCACTTAGTGATATTTTGCATTCATGCCTGAAAAAAAACGATACTTCCTTTTCTTCCCTTTTTTCACTGCATTAGTGGACCCAAAGGCCAGCCGCGTTTTTTTTTTTTAAATCTTTCAAGCTAGTTTGTTGCTTTTTTGTGACATTAAATTCAAGCAGAAGAGTGTACAAATAAGTAGTAGTAGAGTGGAAATAATTCTGCTTTCTTTTATAAAGCCACCATTGTTTGTGCCGTTTGAGCATGATGCTCTCATTTCTTTGTGGACTCGTAGTTCTGTTCTCTCATTAGTTTTATCCCTCATGAAAAAAACAACTAAACAACTTGTACTGTTATCATTTAATTAGATCCTATCTTTGTCTGCAGACTTTAATTAAGATATCTTATTAAAGAAGCACTTCTGTGTTTTGCTGAATTTTGTTTGGGTGCCTAGTAAAGTGAAAGAGAGGGATCCTAAACAAGCCTGTCGGTAAGCCCAAGCTGTCAGCACTTATTTTTTATCTGGATTAATGGCTTTATAAGCTTTACCCTTAAATGTTAGGTTGTTCAAGTGTTCTGTCTAATGACACCTTTACTAGGGCTTAATTTATGCTTAGTCACCGCACACTCTCAACAGCAGTCTCTCAACAAAAAGATGATTCGTCATCCCTCGCCCCACATTTATAACGTGGAGACAGATAGTAGGGAGACGGAGCAGTGATGACACAGCGATCAAACAATTAACCTTTCCCGCTGCGCTGCTTCTGACAAGGCGTGTGTAGTTTCAGTCATGGATGAGCACAGAAATAGATAAAAAATGAATTTATATTTATTTGGGTGAGTCATAGTTTTCAGGCACTCTTTACCAGCATTGTTTGAGGAGGTGATGCGTGTTGCCATGGCAGCGACACGTCCATTTATGCTGCGCAGAACTTTTTGTTACCCATGTCGACATGAACACAACAACAGCCGTGTTGCAGTTTTTTCTCCTAACAGTGCTGAATTTGTGTCAGCGGTCGAGTGTTTTTAACAAAGCCAGAGACTTAATTTACCATCCCTGAGTATCCAAAACTGATGCTAGAGGGGTGTGTAGGGTGTCATAAAGCAAGGACCCACTGAACAAGCTGCTGCATTTGAGGAGTTGGAGGTGCGAACATGTTGGATAATAGGGTTGAATGTTGGCTGGAAATGAATTGCAGTCTCTCATGCTAAAGTCGACTAGTCATGCATCCAGACCCCTTCCAATGTAAACTTTGTTAATGCATGATGTCACCTGCCTTCCTCCTTTGCTCCCGTCATCATCACTACAGCCAATTAAGGTCTTTGTCATCTGAACATAAACAGATCTCATTTTGGGGCACTAGAGTCTAATTGCTGCATGTCTTACCCCTGTATCTGTCTTTCCACATTCCCTCTCTGTACTGTCAAAGAAATAAAGCCATAGTTTCATTAGATTAAGTTGATACAGGACATATTTATTACTTACTATTAGTGGTTTCTGAAAAATCTCCTCTTCCACCCTGGATGGATGCTAATCAAATAATGAGAGGTCTGTGATTAAAGCTATGGGTTACTGATAAGTAAAATTACATTTTTCATGCAGTCCTGCTACATAACAGCATGCATCTGCTGCCCCACACAGAAATATAATGATCTATTACAAATTTCATGCTTAATTATAATTTAATTAGTGAGGATCACTTCTTCTTATATGATGAGGGGATTTAATTGAGCAAATTAGCCACAGCAGGAATGAAATGCTGGAAATGTAAAGGTGTCTGAGAGATGTTTGTTTTTAAGATATAGGAAAAGAAGGATGGAAGAGATTTATGAGCAGTTGATGAAGTACTAAATGACTTTTAGTCATAAAGGCAGACAAAGTTGGTGCCAAAAATAGTTTCTATGTAAGGGTATGGCCCTAAAGTTAATCGTAAAGGTCCAGTGTGTAGGATTTAGTGGGGTATATAGGCTGAAATGGATTATGGTATAATAAGTATGTTTTCTTTAGTGTGTAATCACCTGAAAAAAAGAAGTGTCGTGTCTTCGTGTCCTTAGAATAAGCCATTTATATCTAGGGGTGTCACAATCTATCGATCTGGATCGATATATCATTCAGTAATCAACAATCCAGTACCATTGATGCAAAGTGAAACCATTGATCCATATCATCATCTTTATGTCACGCATGTATTTTAAAATTCAGTGTCACCGTCACACGGCAGCAGGCATAATCCCATGTGCTGTTTTATGTGCTGGTGTGATCATTTTAAAGTTAACTTTACTTCACTTGAGCAGTTAGTATTTCCATTACTTATGTGTTGTTTTTATATCTTTAATAGCCAAAAGCAAAAAAAAAGGTTGTAACAGCTTCTTCTGTTAAGCCCAGTTCAGACCAAAGATTCGCAACAAGACAACTTAAAATGAACAACTACTTGCAATGTGTCATTCAGCAGGGTTGTAAATTCCTGCTGGTTCACACCAATGCAACTATTTGACATGGTGAATCATCTCTATGCAACAACTCTTTGTACTTCTGTTCTGATTTGCAGCTTTTCAGACTTATTTTGTGGCTGAATATAATTTGTAGCTTCTTAAAATATGAATGAGGATAGTGATAGTGAGATACTGGCTACAGCTGCATTTGTAGTAGTGATGAAACTGGAAAAACATCAACAAAACGAGCATCAGATCGACTGTACTAATGATAAATACACCACAATAATATAAGTAAGCAGCACCAACTAATCAGTCAGTGAGAGTGTGTGTGAGTGACGGGGCATAAGCACATACAGCGAGCAGCAGCTGCGACCCACCGTCCAACACCTGCACACGTGAGCATGGGAACGGAGGGCTCAGCAGGGACGGAGCGCTTGCCACAGTAGGCGAGTACGCCGTCTGCGGTCATTTTGACTTGACTAACAGATTTCACTACAAGTCGATTGGCTGTAGAAACAGGTGACATGCTTTATGTTCTGCCAGTGATTTGACCAGCTGAGTTGCAGGTGACACCATCAGCTGGCTTGAGTCGAGCTCAGACGGCCAGTTCATACTGCTGCAACTTTCTCTGCAACGTTCTGAAATGGTTTTGGCTTGTTGTGAATCTTTGGTCTGAACTGGTCTTAACAGATTGTGTTTAATAGATAAACAATAGCGCCTCATCGATCACAGGCCCCTGAATCGCAGCTAATTTAAACTGTATTGTGTCAGACTTTGTGATGTCAGTAAATATTGTATCATTGTCTAAAGAATCAATGTTATGTTGTAAACTGATGAAACTAGTGATTAACACCTTTACTACATAGAGAGTGAGTCAACAGAGTCATGTTGCACTGCCACATTTCTACAGTAGCCCAGAACAGACATCAGTCATGACAGTTAGCAGCCCCTCAACAATGAAACCATCTGAAAAACACTGATATTTTTTTAACATGAAACAGCTTTACTCAGTGTTTTTACCAGTCCCAAATCAGCAGGTCTGTTTGTTTTGAAGAGGAAAAGACCTCTGCAGATAATTCAGCCCCTGGTAAAATCTCTATAAATATGGATCTCAAGTTATTAGAGAAAAAAGGTGAGCACACATCAGCAGGTTCTGGGCTGGCGGCCCGTCTGCAGTGAGCTGATGAGTGTCAAGGAAACAAAGATTTGTAATGTGAAACTGCTTTATTCAGTGTTTTTACCAGGTTTAATTGCCTGCTCCATCTGTTTCGGAGAGGAAGACACCTCTGTGGATAATTCAGCCCCCGGTAAAAAGCTCCTGAACAGTGAACACTGACGGAATCCTAACCAGGAGTTCAGGATTGACACATGGGAGGAGTTTCAGCTTGTTGCAATCTGCAGTCTTCATCTTTAGATGCCACTAAATCCTTCACACTGTTCCTTTAAATGAGAATACTTATTTTTATCTTTGGCAAGTACCCATGATAGATTTGAATTACTTACTCCAACTAAGACAAGGCCTAACAAAACAACTGTTGGGGGTGTTTTATTCGTCCATCCACACATGTAGGGTCTAAAAGTGTGTCATCTAAGGCTTTGCTTTGACCATCACCCCACTGTGAATGATCCCTGCGCTCCAGGACACATTTGAGGCCAATTACGCTTTACCTGCTGCATCACAAATACCACATTTGTATCTGTCTCTTCATGTGGACTCCCGAAGTGGGATGCCACTCCTCTTGAGTGATACAACAGTAGCTCCTTGGGTCTCCCGAGCCTTTCTGGCAGCCTACTTTCTCCTGTAACCTACTTAGGAGGCTTTTTAAAAAGATCCCAAAGAAAGCTTTTTCATTTCTGTTCCCATCTCACGCTCTCTAATGGAGCCGGATGGAGAGACAGCTGATTGGAGGTGAGGAGGGATATACCGTAAGAGAAGGTAGACACGTGGGAAGGTGGTTAGTGGAGGTATGTGATTGGTCGGTAATGTGAATGAAGCAGCGGTGGCTCACCGCTAGGAATCTTGTCAGCCAACTGGAGGTCAACTGAGGTGTGAAGTAAACTGTGTTTGTCTTATTATGTATTAAGCATATTCTGTGAAACTAAATCATTGTGCAGATGCTGCCTCGTGTTGCTATCAGTAATAGTAACATTAATTTACACCTCTGCAACAAACAAGACCTTCGTGCTGACTAAACCAGATGTCTCATCTCCTGTAAAGCCACTTTCTATCGTTAAATCTTGGCAGTTCCTTTTGCCGCATTATTGTTTTTAATCAGCCAGTAGTCTTGTTTATATCTCACAGAGATTCTTGTGCTCCTTTATTGCCTGCAACAACTGTATACTATCACTATAGACAAACAATGTCATAGCTTTCATTTTTAAATCCCCTGTTTAGGTTTGTTCAAACGGCCCCTCAGCGTCCTTGGTTATGTTCTGCATTCTGTATTTTGAAGATGAAATGTACTTGAGCAGCTGTTTGGAGAGACTTTGTCCAGAAGGGTGGCTCTACTCCAGTAAACCACTTCTTACTCACTAGTGATCAGCTGCGTCTGGTTGACCATCTGTGGTGGATAACAGGTCCCTGCTCTCTGACTGGCATCATCTCATCTTTTTTTAGTTTTTCCTGCCAACGCGTCTCTACCCTATGAGATCGTCTGTGTTGTGCTTATCTCGTATTAATGCAGCTACAGTGGCACAAGAGTAGTATTATGAAGGAGAAGCTCTATAATTGAAAATTGAAACTGGAGAAACGCCACAATAAAGTTTTACCTTGAGGCCCGCAGACAGTAGGTAATGACATGTTCTTTTGAGAAGTACCACTGCAGCTTGGTTAAGAGAGAAGTGGAGGGTTGCTGGTTTAAAATTTTAAATTGGCTCAGAGATGAAGTGCATGAATAACCCACCCCCAACAAGGTACTGAACCCACAGCTGTTCTCTTGGAGTTAATCATAGCCAACAACAGGAGCAGCTTCCCTCCAAACAGTCCTAGTTGTGTGCAGGACAGTCTCTTGTAAACTCAAATAAATAAAACAGATAAAGTGGGATGCTCACTGCCTACTCTCAACCATAACAATGAAACATCAGTATGTTAACAATTGGGTGCATTGCAGCAATTATCTTATGTTTTTTTTTATGTGTAAATTGAATATGAGCATATAAATAGGTGGATTCGAAATGCATTCAGTGTTTTTGGGAGGTTAGATAGCTGGCCACAAAGTCCTGTCGATTGTACTAGTCTGTAGTTGGGTTTCCATCCAAAGTTAGCGCAAATTTTAACCACGTTTTCGAAGAATCAGAAAAGAAAATGCAAATTTACACGGTTTTCGACCCACTACTGTTATTGAGAGTTGGTTTATTGAGATAAGCAGTAGGTGGTGCTAACTCTCCAGACAGATGCCACGAGACAGACGCATTATGTTTGTAGCGTACACAATATGCCCAACAAACCGCATTCAACACAAGTACAAGACAAACCCATCAACGGCTAACTTAACCTTGCTACAATACAAAATGTTGCAATAATCCACTTTATAATTTGTAATAGATGAAGACGTGATAATCAGTAATCAGATGTAACCCTTTCCATTACCCTTACTGTTACCTCAGCCACCTCTCTTTCAACGTAATACTTCATAGCTAGCTACTTGCTAACTTAGCATTAGCTCAAGTAACAGGATGTAGCCTCTAATTGATCTTACCCTAACCTCAACCACCTCGCCTTTAACAAAATACTTGATAGCTAACATCAGCTAATGTTTTTATTTAGCATTAACATGAGCAATGAGATGTAGCCTTACCAGTCACTATTACCCTAACCTCAACCACCTTTCTTTTAACGTAACACTTTATAGGCCACGAACATGGCCCAGACTCCCAGTCATGTATTTTAATTGACTGATGCATACATAAACTACAGTATGGGTTAACTGTGATTGCAAACCCACCATGAAAAGGCAGTGTAAGGAAAGTGTACAAACCGTTTTGGCTAACTGCGTGGCCCAAATAATATTTGTGAAGCTAAACTTAAAATTTATATAAAGTTTTCTCAGTTATCCAGTCCCTGTGCTTGTGATTAGGGGCAGTAGAGGATAACGAGTCAGCATCGCTGGAGCCACAGTTTTGTGGGGTGTTATTGTTCATTTCCACTCCACAAGAGCTGGTTTTGGATGGCCCTTAATATGACAAATGCTCCATGCAAACACATAAATAGAGACGGACTTGATTGAGCTATGTCACATTCACAGTCATTCTGCTGGCATTAAATTTTCCCTCAAAACGCAATTGCTTATGCAAAATACTTGCATATCAAAGCAATTTGTAGGACAGTGGGTTGGCATTTCATATCCAGCTGTCCTTTGATATTATGTCAATTTAATCTGGCTCCTGCACAGTCAGTGCAGAGTTTGTTATTGCTCCGGTGACGGAGCTCAATCACAGAATTACCAGATTGGCCCATTAGGGAGGGAATGACGGGACAGCACTTCCTGCTTATTAATTGCCACATTTTCATTTCCTTGCCCCCAATACGACACAGGAGGCAAGTTCCCCAGATCCACCGCTAATTGTGTTGCATTCCATCACATCATGGTCGAGGAAATTCGAGAACCATTGATCAAGAGTTACAGCTCCTTCCACTGGATACACCCCTGGTGACGGAGATTGAGGCCAGGAGGAAGAGAAGCAGAACTCAAGCAGAGATGAGAAACTAATTGGTTGCGGGTTGAATCGTTGGCTGAAATCATGACTCTTCTTGTCCAACATTAGACTCACCAGATGTCACAAATTCATGTGTTGGAAAAGTTCACAATGAACATCAATTAGAATGTAGAGTCCGCAGCAATGTAGCAGTGTGAGTACTTCTTCACTGTAAGGACACTGAAGGTGGAACAGGCTCCTGCGTCTATGCACTGTACTCAAGATGGATCATTGGGAACCAGACCTGATTCTTAAAATGCTTTTTATGCCTCTGTGCCTGTGACAGTTGTGGCCTGAGGCGTTTTGTTTTCAGGTTGTCTGTACATCTCTCTGTCCTTACTATTCTCAGCAGCACAATATCTCAAGAACACCTTGAGAAAATTTCTTAAACAAACATCCACTTGGACTCAACAACAAATTGACTAGATTTTGGTAGTCAAAGATCAAGGTCACTGTGACCTTGCTAATGTTTCATTTCTTTTCATATCGTGGACACAATATCTGAAGAATGCATCGAGGGAATATCTTCAAGTTTGGCACAAACAGCCACTTGGTCTTAAGGATGAACTGATTACAGTTTAATAGTCATGGGTCTGAGGTCAAGGCCATTGTGACCTTGTGTGGGTCTCATTCTTGTGAACGTGATATCTCAAGAACACCTTGAGGAAACTTCTTCAAATGTGGCACAAATGTCCTCTTGGACTTGACAATGAACCAGTTAGATTTTGGTTGTCAAAGATTAAGGTCACTGTGACCTTGCTCACGTCTTATTTTTGTGGATGTATTATCTTAAGAATGCATCTAGGGAATTTTTTCAAATTTGGCACAAACATCCACTTGGACTCAGCAATGAACTGATTAGATTTTGGTCGTCAGAGATCAAGGTCATCGTGACCCTGTGTACGTCTCATTTTCATTGGCATAATATTTCAAGAATGCCATTTGTGCCACTGGGACTCAGTGGTGAACTGTTAAGAGTTTATTGGCTATGGGTCTAAGGTCAAGGCCACTGTGACATTGCATGGGTCTCATTCTCATGAAAGCGATATCTCAAGAATGCCTTGAGGGAATTTCTTCAAATTTGGCACAAATGTGCACTTCGACTAAACAATAAACTGACTTGATTTTGTTGGTTATGGGTTAAAGGTAAAGGTTACTGTGACCTTGTGTGCATCTCATTTTTGTGGACGCAATATCTCAAGAGTGACTTGAGAGAATTTTTTGAAATTGGCACAAATGGCCACATGGACTCGTAGGTGAACCAGTTAGAGTTTGGTGGTCATGGGTCAAAGGTCAAGGTCACTGTGACCTCTGTGATGTCTCCTTTTCATGGACGCAATATCTCAGAACTGCCTCCAGGAAATTTCTTCAAATTTAGCACACATGTCCACTTGGACTCAACAGTGAACTGATTATGTTTTGGTAGTCAAAGGTCACTGTGTTTTTGATCATACCTCAAGAATTCATGGGCTAATTAGCACAAAATATCACACAAATGTGTAACAGAATAGAATGAAGTGTTGACATTTTACATCCAAAAGGTCAAAGGTCAGCTTCAATGTGACATCTTATTTTTCTGCAAAAATAAAAACTTCCATAACTCAGGAACAGGAGGGGAGACACTTGGTCAGATACTTGAATCACTAATCTTGGGTGTTCATCTCGACACTGTGCTGATCATATACGTAGATCTACTGTGCTGCCAAGTTTGAAGATGTGTGTGAAGCATTCGTGTTTTAGCATTAGTAGCTTCTTTGTGTCACCATCCATATTTAAACCATTGGCAACCGTCCTGGCTACATTTGAGTCTAGACAGACATAAATGTAAAATGTAACTGCACCTAGACCGGTTAGCTGAGGCATACAATCCCAAGGAGGCAATTCTAGTTTTATTGTTGTTGCTGTTTTATGATGTATTTATTGAAGAAAAATATGTGTATACTACACAACGGGACAGTTTGTTTCACAGTGACACAATGATGTTTACACTGAAGCCAAATTGCAGGCTTTGCTCCAACAATACTCAGGGTTTCATGGATAAACATGCCTAATATGGGCTATCAAGTCTCCAGCTATTGAGCCAAGTAAGCTGGGTAATTCTTATGAGGTGGGTACTGCAGTGTGTATTTGAATTGAATGAGACAGTACAAAAGAGACCACTAACAATGGTGAAGATGTTTTTTTGCAGAAAGGATTTTCTCTTAAACACATCAGTTCCTGATTAAAACACCAACTGAGTCTTTGCAAACATTTGGTCAGTTTTTACCCAGTATTTCATCATTTTGAAACCAAACATGCAGAAATGTTAATTATTCAGCCCGGATAAGTCCGTCTGCCATTCACTGCGGTCATATAGTGTAACACTGCAAATCCTCTGTTCACCTTGAGGAAGAATGCGATTTAGAACAAAGCCTATTGGGCGATGCTGAATTTTATAGCTGTGTTTATAATTGACTCTGGCAATAATCTGTTATTGTCCACATCCATTGAAATGCAAGGTTTAGCAGGCTTAATGTTTCATTGTGGCCTTTTTTTTTTATCACAATAAAATAAGTCGATACCAATTCTGTTGCCTGGCTCAGCGCTGATACACAATTGTTCCTGAATGTTCTGCTGCCCCAGCATTTCCCTGAGCTGCAAACACTGCTACATCCCTGCAGATGAGTGAAACACAAAAGACAAATATGAATTTCCTGTCACATCCTCAGGACACTATGCTTCATTACTTCTGATGATTGTGTAGCTGAAATTGTCAATGAAACCTGTCTGACAGCATGGAGGGAAACTCAGTGAAGAAGCTCAGGCTGCCTTGACAAACAAGAGCGAAGAATAGGGAGCAACAGAGAGAGTAATAATCCACAAGGCTGGAGGGGGAATGGAAATACATGCAGCGTTGTACTGATTTAAAGTTGTTGGACTGATCATTTGCTTAACAGATTATCTTTCCTCATATGTGTCTGATTCAGCAAACCCCGACCATAACTGTGAGACATTGGCTGTTAACACCACTATATTTATTTGACATATATGCAGTAGTTACTTTGCAAACTGAGATTTTACATTAAAAAAACATGATAAACTTATAAAACACAGCAAGCTATCAAAGGCTTGTTACTTCTTTAACTAAATGTAGCGTCTAGGTGGGGTTGTTGTATTGTTTCAGATATCTATGAGTTGTTAGCAGTTCCCCTCTAAGCTTCTCAGGCTTCCGAACATCCTTTAATAAGATTGTTATGTCCACATGACGACTTTGCAGTAGTTGTTTTTCCTACATGTACGCCATGTTTTGATTCCCTTGCGCCTATGTCATGTGTGTGCAGTTATTCTCCCCTTTTTTCTTTTGATCCATTAACCCTCTCATGACCCCCAAAATGTATTTTATGACCTTCGTTTGGGAATCATTACTCATGTTTGAATGCAGGACTTTTACTTAGATTGTATTGTTATTTTTACTCTCCTTTATTGGTACTCTTTCCTATTTAAATGATCCAAGTAGCTCCTTTTTTACCACTGGTAAATTCAGCTGTTCATAAGCAGGTACTCTTACATTACATTTGATCATATGCATATCAACACCTCTAAAATGACGCTGTGAGGCTTTCTGTTCTTATCATGTATCTGTTTGTAACATTAACATTCATTCATAAAAAATTCATACTGCAGGGCCAAAGTTCCTGTTGCTGGAAATCAGCAGATGAAATCATAACAAATTTAGCACTGTCAGAACTCACATTAGGGGGTCGGAAAAAAATTTGAAACTGTTACCACGGCTGTCAGCGCTGTCGCCACAGAGCCGTACAGTGACAGAAATAAAGACGGAATAGTTTAATATGAAGTAAGATGCCAAAAACGTCTGTTAAAGCTAAATGGTCCACAACTGAAATAGGAGGCGGGGATGGACATGAGAATATGTTATATGATGTTACACTGTTGGTGCAATGGGGACTTGTATAAAGTCCCAGAGGCAGCTGCCGCAGTGTGACAACTTCTGAATTATTCCCCTGCTAAAAATACTACTGCCATTAAGATTTGAAAAAAACACAGTTGAATCTCTCAGTAAATTGGTTTCAGAAACGTTTAAACTCAAAAATGAATTCAAATTAAGGCAAGATTATTCTCAAGTGTTTCCCCCCTGGCGGACTTCTTTGGACATGACTCATACATAACAGACTTTATTACCTGGACCACTTGTGAGTATCATTTGTACTTAAGAGAAAATTCTTAATTGTTGAATGTGACGTGCAATTTTAAATCTCTCGACATGCCACCTCAGAACAAATCTTTTTCTACAGATGTTTTTTTAATTGTATTAAAAAGATTAAACCATGATGGGCAATACATAACAGGACATCACCCTGACAGGCACACAAACCGTCAGTCATTAGTTAGTGGTCATTTATTTAAATCCTTGTTAACAATTTAAAAGAAGAATGCACATTATGAATGAAATGTAAATAATAAATAAATAATAAATGTAAATAAGAAGAAAAACCAAAGAAAAACAAAAAATATATACTGTAAAATAGTAGGCTTAAGCTTGAAGAAGGATTTATACTTGTGCGTCGAATCGATGCCGTGAGTACAGTGACGCCGCAGCCTGACGTGCAGCTCCCCAGAATTGTAACTACATGTTGTGGTGACACCGGCCTCCTGTCTATTTTCGTAAGCTCAAAACCATTTCCCTCAGTGGAAACAAAGCTTGTATTTACTTTAATTTCACAGATAAGAAACCATAAATTGTGACTTCATATGAGCAGAGGAAATCTCTGGTATTCACTAGGCTAATTTATACAATGTAAAATGCTATAGGTTTATGCTAATAACATTAGCATGTTATATTTGTTTGGAAAACATGTTTAGTATGAGACAGTTGTTTTGTCAGTGAACCTTGTGAGTTGTAATGGAGCTGAATTATGTAACGTTAGCTTTGTTAAATGTTACTGTTGTCCTTGGCTTCAAATGAGTAGAGGAAAAGTCTGCTAGCCACTAGGCTAATTTATACAATGTAAAATGCCATATACTTGTGCTAAAAACATTAGCATGCTGTATTTGTGGGGAAAATGTGTCCAGATAAAGACAAGTGTTTGTCTATGAATGCTGCGAGTTATAGTGAAGCCGATTTGTGTACTTGAGTTTGAAACTGTCTCTATTAAGCCATGTTTAATGTGTGTTTAATGTGTGTTTAATGTGTGTTTTGAATCAACTAAACTTTTCAGACACACCACCGCACAAGTAAAAATGCTCACAATGGCGAAGGCCATGTGCGTAGGCTACGGTGTTGGCTCTACATAGAGTTGACACTCTGAAAACCACGCCCACCGGAGGGGAAAATACTTGAACTCAGATCAGGTTGTGTTGATGAAATCTAAAGACAAGCAGAGAAAACCTAATGGAATAAAATGAATCACCCAGAAGAAGCTGTACTGGACAACATGAGTGGCTGAATATTAAGCAGGGAGTTGAAAAGGACAAAGCATGTCTGCAGAAACCTTCCCTGGGTAAATAAAGATTAAGAAAAATAGCCTTCATTCACTGTTTTTATTTCTTGCTATTGTGCAGCTGCTGGTCTCTCATACATCATCCTTTGGCCAACAATTAACCTCAGTTGAACCAGCTTTATTCATGCTTTTAAATAAGCTCACTGTTGTTCAGGTCATGTTCTGACCCGCTCTCCGTAGCACGCTAGTTTCTTCATGTTAACTCTCTGTTGAGATACAGACCAGCCTCTCATTTAAACAGGAGCTCACACAGGTCATGATGGATGGCGCTTTTTTTCCAGTGGCAGCAGGTCACACAAACTAATATCCCCCATCCCTCACGTGCCTCTGTGTGTAATAACAGACATCAGGTTGTTTCTTTTCCTTCTGTGTAGTCCAAACCCACCTCCTCGTCCTTTCCTCCCTCTTCATTCTGTTGTTATTCTCCCTCTCCTGCTTCCCTTTAGTAGAAAACAGAAAGGTGAGATTGTGTGTAAATATCAATACAGCAGGTTGTGTACCCTCGCGGTCCCCCTGGAAAGATGGTCAGGTCAGCCATCGCTCATGTTCACTTTCTTCAGGTGTAGGGCAGATTGCTTTCTGTGTTGGCTTTGTGCCGATGTGAGGAAAGGAAAGGGTCATAAATGTGTCCTGGAGTGTGAATGAGAGCAACAAACAAGACCACAGTGGTCCTGTGGGGAGATGTTTGACCTGTGAACGCTGCTTCACCTGCAGGGGAGTGTTAAAGTGATGGCACTCAAATCCAAAATTAGGCAACAGCTTTGTGTGACTTTGCACTTTGACAGGACTCATTTATTGCTGTTAAACATTGTAAAAGGATCAAGGATTCAAAATGTTTGGCTCTCGTGTCATCTTAGCAAATATGAGTCTGTGTATTCTTGTGTAGCTATTGATCGCAGCAAGTTCGGCTTTATAATGCAACTGTAGCTTGTGGTATTAAAGGATATTTTTTAGTTTATTATTATTTGTCTTTAGCACAACAATGAAATTAATTACAGAGATCTGATAATGCAGCAACATCACTATGACAAAAACTGACAGCACAAAACACAAGCAGTCAGTCAGTCATTCAAGTGTTAAAGCTTCAGTTAACAATGGGTCAACAACCTCAGTCGTGATTAGCTTGTAGATAACCCTGCAGTTTCTCTTAGCTTTATGAAGCATGTTAAAGGGACAGTTTACCCCAAAATCAAAAATACACATTTCCCTCTCACCTGTGGTGCTCGTTATCAAGCTAGTTTTTTTGGTGTGAGTTGCGGAGTGTTTCAGATATCAGCTGTAGAGGTGTCTGCCTTCCTTCGCAGTGTGGCGGCAGCTGACGGACGATGGGGAGCCTGATGTTCTGCTGCTCCATCTGTGTTGAGAGTGCGCTCTGCACCCAGTGTGGTGCTATAAATAAGCAAATGCTATTTATGTTTCAACAGCGCTCCTAATGAACAGTCAAGCTCCAAAAATAGAAAATCAATTTGTGGCGGCAGATGTTTGATCGTGGCGGGCTGCCACAAATAAATGAATGATGAATGCGTGAGAAATCCTGCCTCGAATGTAATACAGCTAGATGGCTGTATATGCACGCTTCCTGTTGCGCAGTGATACAGTTGGCAGGTTTAGTTTGGGAGAGAGAAAGTAGTTCCTTCATGAAACTGCTCACAACAAGGTCTGTGGATTATCTTGAGTAACCTGGTCATGATTTCTGTAAAGAGACATTGCTGTTAAATGTTTTAAATATATTTGTTTGGCCCTCTGAGCACTACAAGCTGAGTGCCATCTAGTCCTATAGTACTGGAGAGAAGGCAGACATCTCTATGGCCGATATCTCTAACACTCAGCAACTCACACCAAAACAATCTAGACTGATAAACAGCACTACAGGTAAGAGGAAAACTATGCAATTTTGATTTTGAGGTGAACTGTCCCTTTAACATCTTTCCGCTCATTGTTGATAAATTGTTTGATTCAGTCTCTCAGCTCTCATCTCATTTTCAGACGAGTAGCTGTTTTCTATTAAAACACACACACGCACACACACACACACACACACACGCACGCACACACATATTTCAGTAAACCAGCCGTACATTACCTGCCTTTTATCAAACAGCAGACAAAGTTAGCTACTATCTCGTAAACATGTTGGAGTGTTTAGCAGCTAAAGAGCCAAATATTTCCATCAGGAATTGAGACCAAAAACAGAGCTAAAACAAATGTGATTATTGGACTTACTTTTGCCAGGTGGCCAGAAACACAACTTTAAATAAATGCTAATAACACTCTGTGTCTGTTGAATGTGTAAATAGGCTAAGACATTTACCATATTAACATTATAAGATGGCAACATGTCAGTTTTGTGTTTGCTGGCTCCATTGCCCCAAAGTGGCCAAAAAAAAACCTAAACAATTAAGATTAGCTAAATTTATTTGAAAGCAAAAATTTCTCCCCAAACTGTCTCTTGTAAACAATGTAATGTACAGACAACTTTGATCTACTGTGATCAAAGTTATGTGCTGCACAGTTCTAATGGGCAGTAAGGGGTTATTACCAATATAATGGTTAATGTAGCTTTCAGTTTTAGCCTCAAACTATGTGGTTTAGATAAAGACTGCGTCTCTTGACCTGTTGAACTTCATTGTAGCAATGTTTTATTTTTCCCAGTGCCTTGTTATCATGAAACTGAAGGTGGAAAGTATTGCACAAACTTAATTACAAACAAAATTATATTATCTTGGTAATTCCAACAAAAAATAGCAAAATAAGAAAATTTAAAGCAAAACAAAACTAGATACTAATTTTAATTTAAATAATCATTCAACATGAGTTTTGATTATTTCTGTGCATTTCAAACGGTCACATGTGTCAGCTCGTTGTCTGTTTGTTTGGGTGATTGTTTGAGCACCTGGCAAAGTGGATCGACATTCTCCAAACTCTGCACTTGTATCTACAATGGGATTATCCAACACTGATCTGATTGTAGCAGCGTACTATCACAGCCAATCAGATTCCAGGCAGATTATGTAAACATCATGCAAAGAGAGCTCCTGTTTAACCTGCAGTGTCACACAGCAAATGTGTGTCTGTGACAAAAAGCAATCAGGATCTGGCAGCTTACCCTCTATTCAGAAGATTCATATGAATGTGTTATAGTTAATCCTTTAAAGACATGAAAGGCTCATCCATTGTTTGGCTAATGGCTATTTTCAATACCTAAACGTTACATGTGCAAATCACTCACCTCTTTGTTTCCTCGTCTGTGATGTTTGTTACTTTGATGAATAAATGACTAATCAACGTAGCATTTCCACATCAAGTTCACCTCATCTGAGCAGATGGATGTTAGTCCACATATCCTTTGTTTTACTTGCTTGTTGAGAATTTTTATTTTATTCAGCAAAATCCAGCTGAAAAACAATCCATAAGCTGGTAGAGTCCCCGATGACTTAATGCAATAAATCCATCATGCTGTTTGTCAGCTTCAAATCAGTTGCACCAGATGGACACCAGAAGCATTTAACTATTTAGAAAGCATAATGGCATCTTGTTGAAGAGTAATGAACTCAAATTGGTACATAATGAACATTAACTTAAAGTTTTTTTCCTTAACATTCCTCCTTACAGTCTTGCCTTGTAAGTAGCCAGTGGTGCACTCAGAGTAAATTATTCCAAGAGACGTTATAGTTCATAACTGGATGTAAACACTGTAAGCTTACACTCTATCTCTGTTTTCCTTATCATTTTTCCTCTCCTTTTCAAAATATTCAGCTTTCACGCCAGTGTCAGTGTGTATTTTATTCATTTCTCATGATCTCTAAATGCTAAATAATGGTTCCAATAGTCCATTAAATCAGCTCTGGGACCCACTTTAGCTGTAGCATTAGCAGCTGGCAGTGACCCTCCTTTTTCAATCACAGCACCTGCTGTGCTGCTTTTCCACTGCTTCGTGTTATCTGTTGATGTTATCCAGCTGTTACATTTTTTTTGTGTGTATGTTTTCTGGCTGCATCCGTCATTAACGCTTTACAGCTATTAGTTGACCCCACTTATCCCAGCTTCCTTTGGCAACAGCACTGATTCGGACTGGTAATCGTTCATCACAAGTAGCAGCTGGAGGGGCAAATTAAAACGTGTTTACACAGAGTTAAGTAATGGTAAAAAGTCAATGAACAACACTAATGTGGTTTATCTGTGTGATACGTTGTACTGCAGTAAATCTATGCACAAGATTATGACATGAATTATTTCAAATGGGGCTATCCATGCTCATGGCTACGCCTATGGCTGCAGCCAGGGGTCTTTATTAAATACATCACAAACAATCACAGAGTTTAAATAAATACAGTAAAACGCTGCACAGTATATAGATATTTTAACTAAATGGAGACATTCTGATCCTTTTCTCGCCCTGCTGAAAATTCCTTCTGTAATTGGAGCTCACGTTCAAAGCTGTCAGAAAGAACTCGTCAGACAAAATCCAACCAGCTCCTGAGACATCGTGTAGCTTTTCTTTGTGTGTTGTTTTCTTTACAAACCTTAATAAGAACCAATTTGAGTTTTAGACCCTGAGAGTGAGAACATTTTTTTGAAGAGTGTGGCCATAGTCGCAGTCATAGTTTTGGCTGGTCCTCACCTTCACACAGACCTTCAAAGACCTGTTTGAGGGTTCAGTTGGTTTTAAAACTGAGGTTAAAATCAGGTTGAGGTAAGGGTAACAGTTGGGGTTAGGCATTTAGTTGTGATGGTTAAGGTTGTGATAAAGGGCTAAGTGGGTTTACATGGACATGAATAACCGTTTTATGAACAGGTTTTTGGAGGATTCCATCTTGTGCAATACTCTCACAACATCATGTGCAAGAGTATTCTTCAGTATCATGACCACTTGTCAGTGTAGTGTAATATCATCCTCTCAGTCATGTGGAATGTTACTTCTAATTCGTATATCCTCTATATCATATGCAATATAACAATGATAATCAGGTGCAGTCTGTTTCTTTTCCACCATTTTATTTGGTTATCTTACTCCTATTGTTACTCTATTAGGCACTGGTTTTTGCTTTTGCTCCTTGAAAACACTTCTGTCTTGTATATTTGTATATTTTGCCAGATATTTAATACCCTATTGTTTCTAAAACTGGGCCCAGTGAGTGACCCTGACCCGGGGAACCCACTGTGAACGTTAAATTGTGGTTACTGTACTTGGTGTTACTGTAATTTGAAGCATCTCTGGCACAAGAATTTCCTTCACGATAAATTACGTTCTATTGTATTGAACGGAATTATGAGCATGTAAACACCTTATCCTGTCTATGACAAAACCCGAATATGCTAGCTGCAGTACTCTGCTCCGAAGGAAAGCAGGACACTGTTGCAGGTATACACCTTCTCCCAGGTAGGGAGCGCCCCTGCCTACCACAGCTTCAGCCAAGTAGTGTTACACAACAACAAACAATGTCGGCAGCAAAAGCGTCTCACTTCTGAGGCCATGAACAAACAAAGTTTTGTCTTTTGGTAATAAAAGAGGCTGCAAATCTTCATCCACTACTCCCCTGTCCAATGTATGGTAGTGACACTGACATGCTGGCACCGGTGTAGAGGACAATATTGTAACGTTAGCTCCTCTCAGGAATAACATTAACTCAGTACGTAGTGTGTGTGTGTGGTTGAGAGAGAGATGGTCAGCACTCAGAGCAGACAGTTGTTGTCAAGTGGTGGTAAATGTACAGTGTAGTGTTCAGAGAAGGGAAATGATAAGATTGTATTGATACCAGCGCCATCATCGAGTCTGCTTATAAGTCCGATTCTTTATGTATTCCCTTGTTGATTCCTGATCAGTTTTCCATGGGGGGGTGGAAAAGTAGGTCTACACAAGTCTTCAGCAGAGTTTATTATGTATGAGTCTGAACACAGTGTGGATGAAATGAAAAAATATTTGACTAAGAAAACCTAAACGGAAATGAATGCACAAAGAAAATACTGCTAAGCCTGCCTGCAGGGCGCTGATGTTATTATGAGTTAAAAAAAAAACATGGCATTCTTGGAATTTAAGCTCATATTGTGTAGAAAGATGTTTCAGCATATCGCTGGTGTTTACACCTTTACTTACAACGATCGTTTTACAGACCTCACAGCAGCACTGTTGTCATTTTACTTTGTGAAGTGATGTCAAGTTTTTGACTGTTTCTTCCTCTCTGCCATGACTCCTGCTGGGTGCAGTGTGGACACAGGAGTGTGACGTCATTGTCAGCGCATTGTTTTGCATTGTTCAACTGTCAGAAAAACATGCTGGCGTAAATAAAAGAAATTGATAAACTCAGAGCCGTACAGTTACGTTGAATTAGACCAGGGGTTCAGCAACCTTTACTACCAGCAGAGCCACAAATATTAGTTCAATCTGTCTGGAGCCACAAAATATATTAGAGCCTCATTATAAAGGTAACATGGCCTTATTAAGTCTAAATTAGCTTATCAACATTACTAATAGGTCCAATCATTAATATGTTTTACCATGAGGTGGCCACTCTGCTGCAAGGTGTTTATTAATATTTGGTACCTTGCAAGGAAAATAAACAAATCTGTCTATGCACTATTAAATTTAATATTTTCCTCCAAGCCTTTTTCTCTCTGGAAATGGTATCCAATTAACCTAACTTCACTAAGGAGACTCAAGACAAGCCACTGCTCCTGATGTTTGGCAAAATTTAGAGAAAAGGCGCCTGACCGTAGACATAGCTGAGACTCACATTGTAGTTGATGAAATTATAAAACTTTTTTAATTGTTGCAGGCCTATAGGTTAGACATTTTACCACTGGATAATGTAAGTTCAAAAATAACTGATTAATTTCCATGTAGCCTTATTTTTGGTCAAAGCCAAAGCCACTGGAGGGGGGCTAAAGAGCTGCATGCAGCACCAGAGACACAGATTGCCTACCCCTAGATTAGACAACGTGGAACCGGTTCTCGATTCCTACCAGTGTTAAATATTTCCTGTAACCCTCATCTACCATTGCCGATTTGTTTTTGTGATGTGAAAATCACAGACTGCAGTAATCAGTAACTAGGCTGCTAGTATTTTTCATGTATACAGGGAATATGAAAAACCCGACTTCTCTGTGGTCACGTAAATCAGTGGTTCCCAACCTCGTTCTTGGGGGACCCATATTTTTACCATTGTACACTTTGGTGCCCCCCCCCCCCGAACATGTACACACGCCCGTGTCCTCACAATACATATATTAATCATTTTCTGTACTAATTTATTTATTAATTTTTTAAATAAATGAATACATTTTTAAAATAACCCTTGAATTTATTTGTTTTTGACACATAACACATTAACATTATTACACCCCTTACAATCAAGAGGGCTTGGCGACCCCCCTTGGGTCTTTGGCACTCCCGAATATGTTTAGAACTGGGCTAAGCATCATAAACAGTTTATTCATGTCCATCTTAATAAGTGCCCTAGTATAGAAATATGGAGTTTTGTGTGTGAGTGTGTACTTATACAAGCCAGTGAGGACCAAACAAAGTATTTTAGCAACAGACTGAGGACATTTTTGCAAAGTGAGGACATTTTGGCTGGTCCTCACTTTTTGAAAGGCCCATTTAAGGGTTAAGACTTTGTTTTAGGGTTCAGGATAGAAATAGGTTTAGGTCAGGTTCAGGGTTAGGCATGTAGTTGTGATGGTTAAGGTTGGGGTAAGGGGCCAGGGAATGCATTATGTCAATGAGGGTCCTTACAAAAATAGAAGTACAAGAATGTGTGTGTGTGTGTGTGTGTGTGTGTGTGTTGATTTATGACTTACATGTCCAGTAGCTCTGTTCAGTTATGGGTTTTCTTTCAGGTCATGCAGGTGATCAATCTTAAAGAAATAAGTAAAACTGACAAATTACAGTGTGAGCTCTTAAAGCCTGTCAGAGCCAGAATAACACAGGTTCCTCTGTGATTAAAAAACTAGTCTTGTCCTTTAGCTGTACCTGTGACAACAGTTTTTAATGTTCTTCATCACAGCTTTAACGTTTGACTTGGTTTAACTCAGCCGCTTTCAATCCTACCTCCCATAATCAGAAATCATTCAACCAGATTGATTGCTTTGGTTTCATAGTGCCTTTTTGATGCAGCACGTCCAATCCAATTCTGTTTTATTTGATGCCCATCGCAGATCTATCAGTGGCACGCTGTTCCTTCCACGTGTCGTGGGAGCGACAGCAGAGTTTCTTTTAATGAAGAGCAAAACAAGCAAGAGATTGGAAAGGATAAAACACATGACTGAATAAATTCCCTCACAATTGATTTTTCCACCTGCTTAGGCCTCTGTTTCAAGCTGTGGCAGATGGAAAAAGCAAAGTAATGAATCCCCATAGAAGACCATTTACCGGGGAAATAGCCCCGCTGCTGCGTTTCGTACCTTGTTGCATCGTTTAACTACTCTTTCAGGCTTTTCCTGAATAATTCATAGCTTACTTAATTTACTCTATACCGGCCCTGTTTCTCATGGTAGCAAGTATCAGTATATCGATTTGGAAAGGTTAACAGTTGTTGTCCTGTCATCAAGAGAAACCATAAATCCACCATATTTGCTTATCTGGGGGACAAGCACCTTCCTGACCTGCAGCGTGTTGCATTATTTATACCAAATATTTACATTTCTCCAACTGTCAGTAACTCACTGACTCTCTAATTAATCCCAAACATTTGAACGGGCTTTAGTTTCTTACTCTTGACATTTCATTCTGCAGCTGTTCACTGCTGTGTGATGCAAATTTATATTTATCTGTTTATGCAAAATACAGCCATGGGATTAACAGAAATGCCTCCCAAAACAATGCATTGCTATGAATAAATAAAAGGCAAACTGGTGTTTTAAGTGGCCTGGGGAAACAATTACATACGCCACATACAGAACAGTCGGAAAGGGCATGAAACGAAAGTCCAAAAAAAAAAAAAAACCTTTATATTGGGGTATTGAGGAAATCCATGTAAACAGATGAGTCATATGTGTATTTTTGGCAGCAGAGAGTCCATATGGACGCCATCGGCCATTAGTAGTTGTTTATTAAACCATTTATCACCCAGCTCCTTTTGGGGCTGATCCACATAATGTACAAAACACATGGACCATTTTTCAAGTCACGTCAAATTTATTTCTAAAACATGTTCAAAACAACATGAGCTGAACAAAGTGCTTCACAAACATGGCCAGCATGAAAACAAATCAACAATGCAGACAACAGAATCATGCACAAATTAGGAAAAGACCAAGATAAAATCAATGAGTAATGCAGAAACTAGTAAACAACCGTTGTAAGAGGCCAATTAGTATTGGCAATTTAAGTACATTCAAAGGCCAAAGAAAGGACGTGGGCCTTGAGCTGTGCTTTGATCGGCTCAGTGGAGAGGGCACATCTGCACTATTTTTTATCCTCAGGTCTTTGCAACAAATTTTGACATGAGGTTTTCAAGGATTTGTTGCATTGTTCAACTGTCCCACTGCTCTGAGCGCAGCGAGACACCGTCAGTTTAAGATTTTAGTTCAATTCTGCTGTTTATTGCTCTTTAATTATTTTTACAAAAGGATACTCTTTTTTCAAATCTCCACAGTGACTAAAATAACTTGAGAGTAATCATTCAATTAAAATATTATCTGTTCATATTCATGTAGCTGTTATTAATACTCACAGTCTGTGTGAACACAGTTAGTTCACAGCGTGAAACTTACCTGTTTTTGGTTTCATACTCTTCATTTTATTTTCATGCTCTTCAGGGATGGTGATAGGTTTTCAGTATAGTGAGTCCCCAAGACCCACAGGTGGTCATTTGTGTGGGTTCCCAATGAAATTTGTATTTTTTACAGATAAGCGTTAAATTAATTTTTGATGTTACATGGTTCTGATTACTGAGAGGGAGCCTCCGAAGGTTGGCTGGGCTTAGACATCCAGAGGGAGCTCAGAGTAGAGCTGCAGCTTATTGAGTTGATTATTGAGTTGAGGTGGAGGTGGTTCGGGCATCTGATCAAAATGCCTCCTGGGTGCCTCTTGTTAGAGGTGTTCCAGGCACGTCCAACTGGTGGGGGGTCTCGGGGCAGACCCTGAACATGCTGGCGGGATTATATATCTCATCTGGGCTGGGGACACCTCGGGGGCCCCCAGGAGGAGCTGGGAAGAGTTGCTGGGAAGAGGGGCGTCTGGAGCACTTTGCTCAACCTGCTGCCTCCACGACCCGGCTTTGGATAAGTGGTTGAAAATGGATGGATGGAATCTGAAAACTTTAGTTACAAACCATAGACTGTAAATGTATCTTTATCTTCAGTCAATGTAAAAAACCTAAAAATAGATATTTTTTAAATAAGGCGCGTCCCCTTGTGTATAAATAGGTTATCATCGACATAAGTGAGTACAGTATTTGCAGTCACAGCAGACGCTGCAATGTAATATTATAGGAATGTTTGTGGTAATATCTTACATATTCATGAATTTGGGTATATAATATATGAACATAAAAAATCTATTTATTATTTACCCGTGGCCCCAGGGCACCTCCATGCTGTGCTGTTGACACTGCCACTTTGCCAGACAGTGGCAGCACACCAAGCTTCAGAGAGCCAGGGATGAGTGCAGAAATATGTTCTAGGCAGTAACATCCAAAGCACAAGTTTCACGCTCAGTGGTTTCTGAAACATGAGAAATACTCTCAAAATAAATGAAGCTTTGCGTTGGTTCATGCAGGACACAGAAGTCATACGCCCCAGCTGTAATCAGGCGACAGCCAGCTGATTGAATCATTGTCTCATCAGTCACACACCAATCACAGCCCCTTTCTCAGATGATGGCGAAGCTTTACGTCCACCACTCTAGCCTCCACCTTTTTAATTCAGGGTCCTAACATGGCTCTGAGGTCTAAATGGTATTTAATGTCTTGCTCAGGCTGACTTTTGAGCAAACTCAGAGGGTTTTCTGCATTACGCTCCCTGTTTTTGCATAGCACACTGCATGTCTAATCTAGGGAGCACATCAAGAGCGGCAGACATAACTGTATCTCCCTTTGTTGCAATAAATGGTTAAGTCTATGACGAGAGTGTTCCTGACTAGAGTAACGTTATGCGAAGCCACCGTCTCCGTGGATTTAACACGGACTTGTTGTTCACAAAGTAACATTATTGGGGGAAAAAGAGTAGTTCCCTTGGACGCATTGATAGTGAATACACCACGTCCTTCCAGATTTTAATGCATCAGGAACACTGGACTCGTACCTAGCATCATCACTACTGCATCATCACTACTGCATCTTATGTCTTCATTTCTCTTATATACTTCATTTATTTTTTGTCCAATATTTAGTACTTAATGTACACTCATTTAGTTGAACAGTAGTGAATGTCTGACTGATTATAAAGCAGTTTGTACAGTTAACTCATTGACTGACGTGCTACAATGTTTATATGCTATGAGACAGCTCTAATGCGGTGGCAACTATTTTATCTTTCTTTGCAAACATCGCCAGGTAAGCAGCAGAAATACTGCACTCACTTTACATGTGACATGGTGGAGCAGTGGTTAGTATTGTGGCCTCAGAGCAAGAGGGTTCCTGGTGGGGAAGTCCTTCTGTGTGGAGTTTGCATGTTCTCCCCGTGTCAGTGTGGGTTTTCTCTGGGTACTCCAGCTTCCTCCCACAGTCCAAAGACATACAGTTTAATTGGCCGTAGGTGTGAATGTGAGTGTGAATGGTTGTCTGTCTCTATGTGTCAGCCCTGTGATAGTCAGGTGACCTGTCCAGGGTGTACCCTGCCTCTCACCCAGTGTCAGCTGGGATAGGCTCCAGCCCCCTGTGACCCCTAACAGGTTAGCGTTCAAGGAAAATCAATCAATGAACTTTTCACAGTAATCTACCAGGAATGTGGACTCGCGTGAACTTGATTGGCTGATGCAGTGTCTAGTCAAATAGCTTAGAATCTGTCTGGCCTGGTACAAAGGTACAGGCAGCAGCAGATTATTTTTCACCGGCAGAATGCTCATCAGCAATTATGTGATTACCTGGGATGGTAATATTAAAACTATTTTAAAGCACTGTTAAAAAAAAGGCCGTCTGGTCTGTGTTAGTAGACCTTTTGATTACAAGGTACATTTAAATTTCATAATGAGAGACAGTCACAGCGGGTGATCACGGCTGTGAATGAAGCGACGGCTCCAGAATGAAACAGAGGTCGACCTCCTGTTCTGTTTACATAAAAACAATCACAACTAACTACTCACCATTTAAGTGTTTTGCCATCCATGTGCTCGTAATATGACACCCTGTTGTGAACTAAATCACTGCAAAGAGCAAAGTTTTGAATATCTCCAGCGTATCGCAGTCGTAATGATGTTTGACACATCATATTGGGCATGAAGTGTCAAACATTATTACAACAAAGCAGTCAGACACACGGCCAGGAGAATGTCATCTCTCATCGGCTGACAGACAGTGAGCGGAGCGAACTGTGAAATCATTTGTCTGATTGTCTGGCAGCCAGGAGCAGGACTCAGCAACAATAACAACAAGCCCTGTGGTCAAATTTCCATTGCTTGTTAATAATCTGTCATATTTCTGACTCTCTGCCTTCTGTGCTTGCAGTTCACATCAGCCTGCCTGCTATGAGTTTTCGAACAAGGGGAGAAATTTTACTCAGGAAAATAAAGGAGTCAGATTTTAGTGGATGAAGAGAAACAAGGATATATTTTTACATTAACGCACTCATGATTAATAACTGAGAGCCATCATAATTATCAGTTTCTACACTTAAAGGTCCAGTGTGTAAGATTTAGGGTGATTTAGTGGCATCTAGTGGTGAGGACTGCAGATTGCAACCAGCTGAAATTTCTCCTTGTTAGAATTCCGTCATTGTTCCTTTTTCAGAAGGTTTTTACTGGGAGCCGAATAATCCATAAAAGTCTCCTCCTCTCCAAAACAAATGGACTAGTGCTCTCATTTATAAAACAGTGCGTAGGATCCATTCTAAAAATGTATGTGCAGACAAAAGCCAAAATTTGCATGTGCCAAAAAATGTTCAACAAATTCAGGCTCCCATCTCACCACCTGTGTCGCCAATCTCTCATCTCTAAAATGTTTGTAAGCATGGGTCAAAGTTTCTCCCATCAAGTCTGTTTTTATAGATCACAACTTTCTCATGGGAAGTAGCGTACATGTCTTTACAGGCCTCGTTTTGTGCGTACATTTATAAATGAGACACCAGGTGATTAAAACTTTTGAAACACTAGCCCTTTTTACATAGGAATTGTGCAAATTTGCAGGAAAGCCCAATCCGTCTTCTTTCAGCATTGGCAGTATAAAAACAAAATCGGGGAATGCGGCAAAATGCTGCCTGCCTACTTTTGTTTATACAGAATGTGCCTTTTTCGGGGTAATGGAGAGCGTGAGCAAGTAACAAAACGTGCAGCTCAGCGTGTGACGTAAACAGTGACATACCGAGGAAAGCCGCGGCTGGTCAGTCCTTCGGCGATTCTCTCGTACATCAGCCCGTCCTTCACGGTTCCCGTTATCTGACGGTTAATGGCCTCCTCGTTAGCGAGGGCAAGGAGGGCGCGCAATTCTTTATCTCCCCAGTTGGCCATCTTCTGCTTTGCCTCTCCTTAGTGCTGCTAGATACTCATTCCTGCTATCAGCTCTTTCCTGGTTTGAAGTCCACGCCAGTTGGTCAAACGTGCGGCGTCATCAACAGCCCCTCCCACAAGTCATCAACAGACCCTCCCGAGGGTCTGAAAGCAGCCTCGCTCTGTTCAGACCAAAACCGCTCCGCCAATACGGCTACCCTACAAGGCGGAAAATTGGGCACCTCAGATCAACTCGCCAATCCAGCTCTGTGTGTCTAAACGCTCGCAGCTTGCCAGCAAAACGGCCGAACATTCGCGGAAAATCTGGCAAAGTAAAAAGGGCTACTGAGCAAAGCAATTTCATGTCACAAATCAGTGTTTCTCCCATGCTGTTTGGCACGCCGCAGACAGGCTGCTAGCCCAGCACCTGCTAATGTGCGCTCACCTTTTTTCTGATACCTTAAGATCTAGAGGCCATATTGACAAACACTCTGAGAATACTCTCCGAGAGCTCCCAACTTAGCCTTAACATTTTTAGCAAGAGGTCCTTGCTTAGGAGTGATTTCGGAAAGTTCTCAGAGCAACTCTGAGCAAGGAAGGGACAGAAACTTTTACCCTACTGAGGAGGTGTGGTTGACCCCGTTACTAGGTATGATGCATTCTTTTAACAGATGTGATTGGTTGTCACAGACACACCCCTTTGTGAGACTGTAAGGTGTGGACACCCAGTGGAAATGAAATGAACTGCTGACTGTGAAAGTGTTGTCATTGTTAGTGTGATCACTGCTGATGGAAGGTTGAGACAGACCCAAGCCTTAACTTTAAGGGGAAATGTTAAGAAAATGTCACAATGGTAAGAATTTTCTTAGAATTTTGATCATGAGGAGCAACTCTCAGTGCTAGGAAGCTTTGTGAATACTTCCCCAGATGTTCAGGAGGTTCATTCTGCGAGCTAAGTTATTCGCAGAGATCTCTTCTCCTAAACAAATGGAACCAGTGATTTAAATTCTACTGTCATCACAGAGAGGTTGCGAACTACGATGGCCGATGCGAAAACCCAAACGGCCCTATCTAGAGCCAGTGTTTGGCTTGTCCATTCTGGGCTACTGTAGAAACATGGCGGTGCAAAATGGAGATCGCCGTAGATATGAGCGGCTCATTCTAAGGTATTGAAAACACAACAAATCTTGTTTTCAGGTGATTATACACTAAAGAATACATATTATATTATAATCCATTTCTGCCAATATGTCCCCCTAAACCCTACAGACTGAGCCCTTAATCTTAATTTTTGTTGACTTTGACCAGATTATTTCACTCGGATCAGTTGTTGCAGGTCAATTGTTTGTAAGAAACAGGAAAAAGAAGTTGGAACAGAATGTCAATCTATTGTCTGTTCAACTCATTTGTGCCTTTAATTGCAGTCTGCATCCTTCGTGCTTCTCTCTACCTTGCAAGGAAAAAAAGAATTATTGAAAAAGTAATTTTCAAAGAGGATTTGAGCAACATCACGTCCTTCCCTCTCGCACGTATTTGTTCAGGCAGAGCAGAAGGCTGGGTTTGTGATAATCCCCCAGCTCTTCAGTTTGTGGGTAGTAAGCAGGAGGTAAGTCTAGTGATTATAGCGCTTTCAGCATGGAGAGTAGGAGCTTTAGGCCTAAAAAAAAAAAACAACAGTCAGAAGAGTGGAAAGCCAGCACCCACCCACGTCTGGGCAGAGAGCGGCCCTCAAGAGGCACAGTGGTCAACAGTGCATGGGGCTTACCTGTCAAGAGTCTCGTTGTGTCGAGAATGCAGTGGAGAGGAAAGTCAGAGGAGCCGAAGAGGCTAGAGAGGAGGCTAAAAAAAGGCCCTTTTGACAAGTGCAAATGTTTTAGTGAAACTTTGAGGATCAAAATCAAACCCCCGTGCTCAATCCGTTTTTTAAAGTGGCCCTTGAGAAAATCACTCTGTCGAGGACTTTGGTTACAAGAACAGTCCCTTATGCAGAATATGCACTTGTCTTTCCTCCCCCCTGTTGTCTTCCTCGTTTTCTAATTACGCTGTTTTTCTCTCAAAATGGTACCTATCATGCACCAGCAAACACTGCTTCCCATTGCTTCACATCACATTACTTAAATCTGAAGTCAGCCGCCTCTCCGGGAGACAATTTTAGTCTTTTACCACCCGCTTACAAGCTCGTCCTAGAAGCCTGTATTTTAAAATCAATTTGTTCCACTACACGCCATCGTAGCCCACAGCTTTGGCCAGCGAGTCAACCTTGGCTTCGTCTTGGCCCTGGATCCCATTGGCATTGGCTTTGTTATGCCCAGTCTGAGCTGCATAGATAGCAGTGGTCCTATCTCTCTACCTTTGTCCACCTGTTACAGCAGCCAGTCACCTGTGCAGTCAAATTATCGGAGGCCCAGAAGAAGCTGAGAACAACCAGCCTGACATCGCCAGACCAAATCGCAAATGCAAGTTATGTTTGCACCTCTCATTTCATTGTCGTTTCCAAAGAGGTATTTTTAATGGCGGTAGATAAAAATGTCTCTGGATGTAATTGGATAGACCTACAAACAATCAATGAGCAATGGACACATGCTCACAGACTACAGTGTGATGAGCTATAATGGTGTAACATTAATTTTAACTAACAGATATCTGCATTAGTAAAGAGAATCTGTAGGTGACATCGACTATCGTCAGACTACAAGTTAGCTTTTTACTATTTTTTCTGATTTCATATGCAAATATTTCTTCATAGAGATTAGACAAAACGTTGTCTGGACATGCCAGTTGCTAACTGAACTGTAAACATCAGCGCACAGAAAAGGAAGTCTCGGCCTGGATATCCACGGGCTACACTGGAACCCCCAAACTATTGGCCGTTCCCCCCTCCGAGGCTATATCTATATTACACCGATAGCCGATAAATTTAGCATCAAAATGTCTGTGAACAAGTGTTGTCATTTTTGCCATCAGAATTTGAAAAATCGTACTTCAACAGAAAGTTCCACATCAGCTGCAGCCATCTTGGCTGCGTGAACGGCGCTTCTCTTTACTAAGCTAGGCTTATGCTCCCTGTAATGTCCCAGACGTGAGGATGCGTGAGCCATCACAGGCTAGCCAATCAGGAAATCTGTCTGAACAGGAGGGGCACCAGACACTTCTGCCAGAGCAAATAAAACATGAGCTCGCAGATTCTTCTGGCTTCCAAGCTGAAAAGAAAGAGCAGAAACGCAGCAGGGCTAACACTGTCTAAAATCACTTCTCTTATTTACTCATTCACATAATCTATATCAGAGCGACTAAAGAGTTCAAGTTGCTCTAACTAATATTTTCATGTTAAACAAAGGTTACATCAGTGATGTGTTTACAGCTTGTTTCTGTTGCCCCCAAACAGCCCAAAAAAAATCACATAATGCAGTGATAGTCTGGCTCACAGGATGTAGACCGTGGTTAGAAAGCCTGTAATTGGTCGCCTGCCTCAGATGAGGATAACGAAGATAACTACAAGCATGACCATTCTCAGTTTTCAATGTCTGATAGTCCACCACTAACATGTTCATCATGTCTCATCAACGAAGAAGGAACATAGATTCCATCTTAGTTTTTATTATCAAGATCTACTTTTACCTCGTCATCGTCTTGTTTTCATCATGGAAAAAAGGTTGTTGCCAAAAAATCTTTTACATAGTCTTCGTCAACAAAATTAACACTGGTCTTGCATAGCCACACCCAGCTCCATACTTTGTTTAGCACTGTGCATGAAACACCAACATCTTAAGAGCTAACATTGTAGATATTAAAGCGTATTTTGGGCGTGATTTAGGAACTTTATGCCAGCACTTGCCTCTCACTAAAGCAAGTTCCCTCCCAACACTATTTTGTAAGGGCACCCTTGCTGCATCATGGGCTTAGTGTAGCTCATTGTGATTGGTCTGAAGAAATACAAACAACCCAGAGCATTTTTTCCTCTTAGTGCAGGAGTTATGTTTGGTTCAGCCGAACCTTTGTCCAGTGATGGCACAGTGCGAGATATGTCTGGCTATGCAAGACTAAATGCAGGCTCAACTCTTTAGTGAGCAGTTAATCGGTTGTTTTGCGTCCTCACTGACACGCGTAGTGTCTCATAACTGTCTTTTTCGCATTTATCAAATGCAGTCCAATGTTTAGTGGGATTGCTGGCAGAATACTGTCAAATAAAATGAAGTACATATAGGACACAGCCAAAGTCAGATCAGGGAACTTCTTCTGAGACCTGCTGGATTCATTCAACCTTGCTGCGTGTGTGTGGCCATATAGACCTGGAAATTATGTTTACGTTAAAAGTGTATAATGATATGTTTTTAAGTGAATTTCTGAAATCTTGGCAAAATAAAAATCTGTGCATTTTTCTTTAACTCCCTCTTAAAGAAACTCATTTGTCATCACGCCTCTATAAGTCGATGTGTCAAGATGACATCATTATTGAGCCCCAGTAGCCTTGATGCATGATGGTAATTAATTTGTCTTTTACTGATCCATGTGGACCCTGTGGTGTTTTTTCTTAAGAACCTCTGTCTGTCTCTGAGTGGGGGCTCCCACTGTCTCCCCCGCTGGTTTTATTCTTTATATCTGGACCTTTCTGATGAATGGCAGGCAGCATGAAATGAATGCTTTGTATACAGTACAAGAAGCAGGCCCCATGATGTCAAGGTGTATTCAGAAGCTCTATCCTCTCTTTTATGATAGACCAGCTCCTCTGCCTCAACCAATAGGCAAAGCCTTTTTTGCATTTTTTTTCTCTTCTATTTCCATTCAGGTTTTTTTTTTTTCATGTAAATGTGGATATATTAATAAATACCAAGTGTACCCTGAGTCTGAACCATGTCTCTATTTCAGCACTTTGTCTAACCTCTCCTCATCTGTCTCTCTTCTAGGTATGGAGACATGGTGCCAAAGACGATCGCTGGGAAGATCTTCGGCTCCATCTGCTCCCTGAGCGGCGTGCTGGTGATCGCTCTGCCCGTCCCCGTTATCGTCTCCAACTTCAGTCGCATCTACCACCAGAACCAGAGAGCGGACAAACGGCGGGCTCAGAAGGTAAAAGTCAGTGTCTTTATTTTATCCCATCTGCCCCAACAGGCAGATTAGAGAGTCATGTGTGGGTTAAATAAGTGTGTTTGTGTTGGAGTGTGTGTACATACATATTACATGACCATTAGGAGTGCAGGCTGCTGCTTTTTAAAAGGCAAAAGTACCACAGGATTATTAGGTATTATTACGTTCATAACAATGAATGGGAGGTTGAAGTGTAGAGTAAAAACAGTGAGTGGGTGGATACTGATGATTATTCCTGGAAAACCTCTTGAAGGTCTTTTTTTATTAATATAATTCAGATCATTAAAATAATGACAGAGGGTGAACAGATCTTGATGGCCGATAAGTTTCTTTTGTATGAAAAAGACAGATGACACATTTTACAAACTTGAAAAAAGGTGACGGTGAAAAGGATTGACCCCAATTAGGAATCGTACGTCTGCGCTGCAATTTGCCGTCCCTCACCCTACATCATCCCACATTTTTCAACGCCATTACACACACACAAAGGAGATGCGTTGCCCTTCAGACCCACATTATTCAATGTCCTTCCACACATGCACACTCACTCCCTATCTCTCTGTCTCTAACACACACACACACACACACACTTTACATCCAAGTGCTGAATGTTAGCTATCCACTCACTACACTCACCCAGTGGGCTTGACCTTTTCTACCGCGTGAGATAAGAGCGCTATTAAGTTAGAGAGCAGCTGCTGATAGCTAATTGAGGAGGGAAAAGTCTGGTTTGAATCCATAGTGATATAAGAATCCTGTGTGGCTGGTTTTCTCATTAATATATTGCCTTGAATCAGCATAAGCAAAATGGGATTTATTCCCAGTTCAAACAGTGAAGTGAACTCCTTTACACCTTCATGAGGCTCAGTCTGGCTCCATTTGACCAGTAAGCAGAGGAAGAGGAGGGTAAAAAGTCAGTCAAACACCGGTTTCTCTAATATTTTACATAACCGCTGCGCTGTTTCAGAGGAAATAAAGTAAATCGACATATGTTTAAGATAAAGTATAAGCATATTAATCATGGTAACGGTTTGACAATAGACGTGATACTGTAGGCAACACAGCTGTATGAGATGAATAATGCACTAAAATAATGTAACAAAATATTTTCTGCAATCAAATTGTCTCCTGCTTTTGAAGTATGACACTTATTAATTATTATTATTAATTGAAAATGTTGGGACTCTCATTGCAAATAAGATTTCTACATAAATTGTTTTATGATTTTACAGCTTTACTTTTCATTGACTTAGCTGGAAGGAAAGGGGGTGGCAGCTCCTGAGACCCCACCGTCAGCAGTCACAGGGGGCTGGTTGCCAGTGGCAAAGTTTGGCCAACCTGATTTTCTCTGGCAGACTGCTCCAGAGCCTCGGGGCCCTGACGGCAAACGCTCTGTCCCCTGTAGTTTTCAGTGGGGCCTCTGGAACAGACAAAAGACCTCTGCCCGAGGACCTCAAAGTACATCCCGGCCTGTACGGCACTTAGAGGTCGTAGATATAGCTGGGAGAGTTCATAAAGATCCGTAAATGTCAACAGTAAAATCTTAAAATCTATCCTAAAACATACTGGGAGCCAGTGTAAGAAAAATAAATGTGTAGTTTCAACATATTCACTCTATATGAAGCCTATAAATGTAACATACAGTATCTGTGTATTGTATCCATGATTTACATGAACTAACAATGTCAACATTTACTCTACAAGGACGTTATATAAAGCTGATTGATGAGTCACACCGATGCTCTAATATTCAAACACAGCTACAGAATCTTTCAGTTCAAAAGTTCAAGCTGTTGCATCCAGCAGTATTTCTGTTGGCTATTTAATACTCAGCGCTACAAACTGTTGTTTTATATGGATTCTGAGGATTTCCCCTAAAGGAAATTTAAATCTTCCTCATTTTTAGCACTGGTTGTAAAATGTGTTTCAGACCACGACGGGACAGTAAAACTCTTCAGGAGAACTCCGTCTGACGGAGTTTGTTTTGAGTAAGCGTCTCCTCTGCTTCATCCGCCCCATTAAATTAGTGAGGAGAAACTCTGGGATACACAACCCACTGTAAATGAGGAATTCATTTATAAAGCATTATTGAGCTGTTAAATGAAAATTAAAAAGAAATTACATTTTAATGCAGCTTTTTTTTTTCTGCAGTCAAGGGGGACCAGAAATGGAAAACACTGACACACCAGTATCGACCTTTTAAAGACCTGGTGTGTTTTTTAAACTAATATATTGGACCAACATTAATCTGTGGTTTTGTTCTTTGAATCAGTAAAGTAAACAGATGGGGCAGTGAGCGGGTCAGACTGTAGCATTTACTCCAACAGATTAGTAAACACTGTCAGTCTGTTTGGTGTTGGGCAGGTAGAGTGGGTTTTTAGGCATCTGTGAAAAATTCTGTTTATGCAAATAATAACAGTGATAAGAGCAGTGAGAGTGAACTGAAAGAGTTCAGCTGTGGGCTGTAATATAAAAACAATAAGCTGAAAGAGTCTATGAAGCTCAGGGAAACTGCAGAGTCTGGTGATATGGCGTCATCACTACCAGTGGCCCCTTTCACATACAAGTATCATTGTTAGTATAAAATATTTATTATAGTTTTAATGCTGAAATTTAAAGTTCATTCTTGCTCTTGGAAACAGCACGCAGAGCAACAGCTTTTAAGCCAATGTGTTCGACAAGTTCTGAAAGAGATCATCACGATAATCAAGCTTGAAGTGAAAGCTACAGAGCAGTGACTGAGTGGAGCTTTAAAAATTAACTTTGGACCCAGTACTAGAATTTTTTGTTTAATTGCTAAGCATTCACATAGTGAGTAGTTTGTTTAAAAAATAGAGCATTTTCAAAAATGAATTGAATTGAATTTCATTCATACCAAAGTAAACATTTCATGTAAAAAAAAATAAATAAATTAAGCAAAAGACCCTTTTACTGTTAGCAAACAGTATGACGTTTTTTTTATTGGGCGGGGCTTAGCTTGAGGCAAAACAATTCTCCACATTAGCTAGTGCTAGCTAGCGAGTTCTGTTGACTTGTTTTAGACAATGGAGGAAGATGATGCGAGTGGTGGGCATGTAGCTACTTCCATGTTTCACATGATGCGTCATGTTTGTAGTGGACCAATGAAGATGAGTTTACATATCACCTTGGGTTGGTCCTTCACCTTCTCAAAATGATCCCACACTTTGGATTTCCTGCCCGACATGTTATTAACTAGCCTGTGGAATAACAGCAGGTACCAGCCCTGGAGATTAACCTGACTCCCGTCTGACTGCTGAGCGTGGACACTTCCTGTGTCTGTCCTTTCAAATTAAATTCTCACATGGTCCAGTCATATAGGTTTTGATTTATTTTGACAAGGCGCAGCTCCTAACAGAGTTTCATTCTTTTTTTTCTGTGACCAAGCGACCAATGAAATCTTGCCGACTAAAGACCTTTCTGGTCGACTAATGTTTGGTTGGCTATTAGACTGATATGTGTCTGGCCCTTGGTGTCAAGGTCCTGTAGTCTGTACGCCCGCCATCTTGCCCAACCTGCATGGTACATGAATGTAGTATTTTATCACCAGATAGAAATGTCTCTGGAAATAATCCAGGCAGTAAGTACTTTTGCCACAACGATATAATTAAGGAAGACTATTTGGGGGTTGCCCTAGTTATATTTGTATTTTTTTGTGCATCTATTGAATGTCAGTGTTGTGTACTCAGCCAGGAGGATGGTAAATGATTCTGGCTTCAGTTGGCGGTTGCCCTCGGTCACAGCTGTGTGTTTATAGACTATTTTACAACGGCTTTGAATGTGGCTCACCCAATCATAATCAAGGACCAGAGAGATCCATTTCATTAATATAAATTGACAATACACTTGCAGTTAAAACTACAAAGGTTCATCTTTGTTCTCTCAATTCTTTGATCTTCTTACACTGAGAAAATGCTTTACCACCCCAGTAAACTACATTTTGTTGGTACATTAGAAACCTGGAGCTCAGCCTGCAGGAGTCGCTTTGTTGGATTTGTCAGTGTAATTTTCTGTTCTTACCTTGTGTTCATCTGGAAAATGCCCACAATTGTAAAAGGTTACCAAGTCACCAACGCATTTACTCTGCACCTGTGAGCTATTTTTCTTCACTAATGCACAGAAAGAAAACTCTTATCGCCACATACGCCCCACATTACCCCTATAGTGAGAGTTTGAGACTGGAGAGAGCAGGAAAGTAGAGAAGATTGCATCCATTCTCCCTCCCTCTAATACTCCTGGCCTTCCCTCCCTCTCCAGGTCTCATTCGTCTTCATTCTTCTTTAACAACAGGCTGCTCCAGGCTCCCATTACAATTATGTAGTCAACTGGGGATTTGACTTTACAAAAAGGTCCTCTCATGTACCCATTGTAGCTTCACAGTCAGAAAATAGAAAGTAGAGAATCTAAATTGGATTTAATGATAGTCGTTTCCTACCAAGTTCTGTACAGAGCATGTGTGGGCCTCAGCATACAGAGCAGTGTCTCCTCTTCTTCATTCAGTAACCCACAGATGGCATAACTAGCAAGAGAGACAACCCCTGATAATGCAATGGATTCCCTGATATGTGGAAAAGAAAACTTCCCCAGAGGAAGAAGACAGGTTTTTTATTATTACTGCACAGCAAAGCATTGCAGGGTAGCCGCCATCAGTGTCTGTGAGTGTCGAGGCAGTAAATGGACTGAGGTCACACCGGTAATGGGACAGCAAAGTCAAGTGGAGCTGCACTGAGAGATGGCAGGTTGTTGAGGAAGTTAAAAAAAAAAAAGAAAGAAGACACAGGAGACGTGAGGGCAAAACAAGACGATGGGACCAAGAGAGGACAAAGAGGAGGAGGTCGGGCGTGAGCGGGGGGGCAAAGAGAGAGAGAAACCAAAGGCAACGGTCACAGAAAGTATAGGGGGAAAGTATGAAGGAGGCTGATTGGGGTAAAGGAAAAAAGGAAAAGGTCTCTATATGCAGTGCTTTCAAGGCTCACTTGTCTTAGAGGTGAACATTTCTTGCCTTTTTCACTGGACTGCTGCCGTCTGGCCGTCTGGCTGTCGGACTGTGGGTGGTAATGCTGGAGCATATAGGCTTGATTTGCTCGGTCAACCAAGACCGCAGTTAAAAAAAGAAAGTGAAATCACAAGAATCCATCATCACCTGGCTTTGGCCTTGAGTGTTGAGGAGGCCATTAGGCCTGTCTCTGAACAGACTGTAATTTTAGAGTAATTTACCTCAAAGTTCTCCAGCCATAAAATACTTCCTCATCACCCTCAATTGTTGTCCAGAAACTTCTGAAGTATGCATCAGTGAGACACACAATTGCAGTAGATGACACGGTCTTTCAATGCTACAAACATGGGTACTGTACTGTAGTTTATTGTAGCTTCATCTACTTCACTCCTGACTGAGTAACATTTGCTAAAAACTACAGAGCTCAGATATTTCAATAAATGATTTAGCCTTTCTGTTACCTGTTTTATAAAGGAAACTGCTCAACCTATGGACAACGCTGAATAATTTGTATTGGTGCTGGTGGGAAAGCAGAAAAACGAAAGCCTGCATTTGAAAGACGAGGAGCAGTACCTGGCAGGAAGAGTCTAACTTAAAGATGCTATTGGTTGGTCAGCCAGCAGACTTAATACATATTTTCTGGTTATCTCCAAACCTCTCCACCTTTTGGATAAGTGTTTTTAAGCTTTTAGTGAGATGTTTGAGACCAATTGGACCCCAACCGAGTCTACACACTTTTTGGTCTAACTTTGAAGGTTTCCCATGCTGTCTACCAAATAACGCCCGTACGGTTAGAGCTTTCACTATTCTCCTGGCAAGACGTTTGATCCTTCTAAATTGGAAGTAACGCGCTCCCCGATCCTTTTCTCGTTTGGTCAGAGATGTTATGTCTTTCTTAAAGTTAGTAAAAATCAAATGCACACTCAAAGGATCCTCTCAAACCTTTATTAAGATACGGAGTCCCTTTTTGGACTCTGCTAAGTGCTTTATCGTAGGCAACTGGACTTGCTTGCATTTCTTGAAGACGTTTCGCCTCTCATCCAAGAAGCTGCAGACGGAGTTGCAGGCTTTTAAGCTCTGTGTGGGCGTGAACCCTGGCAGAGTCGTTAAGGTTAGAACTGAAGAAGCTTCTTGGATGAGAGGCGAAACGTCTTCAAGAAATGCAAGCAAGTCCAGTTGCCTACGATATAGCACTTAGCATTACCATGACCTGGATGACTGAGAACCTTCACCGACTTTTTGGACTCTGTTAAAGAATAAGGTGGTAGCAATAAATGTTGCACGACAGGAGAGAGAGTTTTTGTTTTCTCTTTTCTTTCCTTTTCCCCTCTCTTTCTACATTTGAGTAATTAATACAATCATGTGGTAAAGTTGTGTTAGCTTCCCTCCTTTACCTGAAAGTATCTTGTAACCTGTAATCCTATGGATCCTAAGATGGGCAGGGTGGTAGGGATAGTATCAGGGACCCAGATTTCAAGTTGTCTATATATATGATTAGCAGTGTTTCTTTATAGTCAGGGGAGGAATGGTTGAATTGATGTCAAATATACATGTTTAGTATCTTTTTTGTGGGATGAAGACATTGAAAATCAGTAAAACATATTTACAAAAAAGATGCTATTGGCCGCATAATGGTAAATGAATGATTCTATGTTTTTGGAACTTAATATTACAGAATAGTTCATCTAAAAACAATAAAAATTGTATGTACATGCAGTGCTCACCTCCTCAGGCTCTGTGTGGTCCCAGAAAAAGTGGTGTTTAGGAGAGCGGAACACCCGAATAAATTAATTTCCCTGCAGATGGACTTTGACAGATGCCAAACAAAAGACAGCAGAAAACATCTGAAAAAGATTCCTGCGCAGCATTATCCGAGTGTCTTACATCCTTTCATGGGGTCATGGGAATCCAAACACAACTGTGTCACTAAACTATTGCTAAACAAAGAATTTCCCATGAAGGAATTTGTTGTACATACATGTTAAGTGCTGCATCGTAGGCAGCTGGACACGCTTGAGTTTCATGAAGCAACTCAAGTGAGTCCAGTTGCCTACAATTCAGCACTTAAGAGTACCGGACCTGGATGACTGAGCATCTTCATCAACACTTGTACATGCATGCATAATCTGGAAATACTTTGTATGGATTTCCATGAGCCCAAGAATTTCCACCTATTGATGTGCAATACAAAATCACCAGACCATCCCTTTAAAAAATGTCCCTCTTGAGGAGTAATGGATGGGCTCGGGGTTTGAGAGCCATAGAAGGGGAGACAAGTCACACAAGTATTGAGATGGACAAACAAACCCATTGTTGTTTTCTTCATGTGGCTCATGACAAAAAGATTACAGATTAAGATTACAGCCTTATACTTAACATACTGACTTGAGACCTGATCACATGGACCTGGATGTTAGTTGGTATTAACGTTAGTTCAGACCAAAGACTCGTGACAAGCAGGTTGAAACTTCCAACTACTTGCAATGCAGCGATCGGCAACGTTCTGAAAAACCTGCCAGTTTACACCAGTGCAGCTGAAGGAGACAGTGTATTGCCTCTGTATCATCGACTCTCTGTACTTTTGTTCTGACTTCAGCTTTTCAGGCTTTTTTGTAGCTGGATACACATGTAATTCATGGTGTCTTAAAAGATACTTGCTACTGTTGCATTTTTTGGTAGTCGTGAAACAGTGAAAAGATTTAAGGAAAAAACAAGGACTGAGAATTTGGAGCCGTCCGTGGGTGCTTCAGTGGAATACCCAGGGGGCTTAGGCAAATTAATGCTGAGACAGGAGATCTCCGCTCTTCTGTCGGATTCTCCTGTGTATTCCTAGAGCAGTTCTGTCGTTTAGAGGAGTTGGTATCGTCTTTAATCAGCAATGAAAACTCTAACTATTGAGACAGCTTTACACCAGGCGAATGGCTAATAACGCTGTGCTTCTCCCTCCGTCTAAAAACTTCGACCAGCTGACAGTAACAGATGACATGCCTCACATTGTAACCACCTTTCGCTACATGATCTCATCAGTACTCATCATATTTTGACGGCCTTTTGTGTTGTATTTTGACGCAGAAGGGGCCGTGGTTTGGATACTGCCGCTGCCATCTTGTGCTAGTGATGTCATTGGTGATCTCCATGGTATCAAGTTCCCGCCAATACACCCGTCCAACCAATCCTGAGCAGCGCCATTGATGGAGAGAACACACAGATTGGCACACACAGCTTTCAATCATGACAACGAAGCACATTTGTATAGCATCAAATAACTCCAAACTTATGAGGAACATGACACTACTTTAAATGACAGAAAACAACTTTGGGAAAAATGTATTTAACATGTACAGTGATTTTTTTAGTTTGACCCATGTCCCATCTGCCAGTGCGGGATGTATACTTCTGTGTCGAACTGATGCCATACCTACACCACAGCCTGACGTGCACCTCTTCATAAAATTACTACACGTCATGGCAATGCAGACTTCCTGTCTATTTTTGTAAGCTGAAACCATTTCCCTCAGTGGAGACAAAGCTTTTATTTACTTTAATTTCACAGATAAGAAACAATAAATTGTGAAGACAATGAAGCCACAAAATAGCATTTTAAGTCTTGTGTGTGATTTATCCTGGCTTCATATGAGCAGAGGAAATCTCCACTGTGCTAATAACGTTAGCATGTTATGTTTGTTTGGAAAACGTGTTTAGTATAAGACAGTTTTTTTGTCAGTGAACCTTGTGAGTTGTAATGGAGCCAAATTTTGTAACATTACCTTTGTTACATGTCGCTGTTGTCCCTGGCTTAATATGAGTAGAGGAAAAGTCTGCTAGCTGCTAGGCTAATTTATACAATGTAAAATGCCATAGGCTTGTGCTAATAACATTAGCATGTTGTATTTGTGGGGAAAATGTGTCCAGATAAAGACAAGTGTTTGTCTGTGAATGCTGCGAGTTATAGTGAAGCTGATTGTATACTTGTGTTTGAAATTGTCTCTATTAAGCCATGTTTAATGTGTGTTTAATGTGTGTTTAAAATCAACTAAACTTTGCAGCACTTCACAGACACCCTGCTGCCGACTAGTGTTTTGGAGGTGTAACTGCAGAGTGACACAGACACACCACTGCACAAGTATGAATGCTCACAACGGTGTAGGCCATGTGCGTAGGCTACAGTGTAGGCTCTGCGTAGAGCTGACACACAAGTATAAATCCTGCTCAACATGGAGAGGGCAGGGTTTATGACCAATACTGCAGCCAGCCACCAGGGGACAATCGAGATGTTTGTCTTCATTTTTGTGAGGGTGCAGTGTTGTCCATCTTTTGTGGTCGCAGGTGATACCATCACCAGGCTTGAATCAAATTAAGACATGCCAGTTCATGTTGCTGCAACTTTTCCTTGCAGCATTCTTCAAACAGTTTCATCTTGTTGCAGATCTTTGGTCTAAACTGGGCTTGAGACTTGTGACTCACTTAACACTTCTGGGCTCCAAAACAAATTCAGAATTTCATCAGCTCAGAGTGGAGAGTCCTCAGACAACCATGTGGGCTCAACAGACCATCAGAGAAGACGGTGCACTCATCACCACATCAGTAGGATCAGAGTTAGTTATTCTTTCATATTTTTTCTTTCCGTGTCAAGTCGAGCTTTTGATCAATAAGAGAAGCAGGCAGCCCTCGACAGCACTTTCCCTTTCAAATCCATTCACACTTTAGCTGAAGCTACGCAGAAAGGAGCAGTCGACGGTTGTCTCCTCTTTCTCTCCTCATCCTCTCCATTTCACATCCTGTGCACGTACATACACAATCATTATTATTACATCTCAGTCTCTAGCATTCCTCAAACCTTCACAGGTATCTACAGTCTGACGGACAATTTCTGAAGCATCCAAACTAATTCCATTACTTTTGATTCGTGTCTGGGAAGCAGATATTGCTCTGCCTGTCTCCTGTTTCTGAAATGCATTTATCGGGGAGGGAGAGAGGAGCGGGACAAGGTTGAAGAAATCGCTCACCTTACGTGTCCAGAAGCACTTCAGGCAGAGGAATATAACAGAGTCGTCCTAATATCCTCTTCATTTTAAGAAATTCCCAGTACAATTTCTCTCTCATTTCCTGTCTTTCTCCCTTGCTTTGCTCTGTTCAGTTATCACAGTCAGTCTATCTGTTGGACAAGTTTTCACTTTTATCTATTTGCTACATGTCATTGTAGGCAAACTGGCTTTGAACACTTTATATTCAGCAGACAGGTGCATTGTTGTAAACTCCTCGGTGTCTTATGAGCAGAATCTGCACTAATGCAGGAAACTGTCCATTAGATGTGTTTCAGTTATCGACCAACGACATCAGTAGGTCAGCATTGCTTAAGTTTGTTGTTATATTTTTCACAGCTCTAGCAGTTTTGTTTTTAAATTGTTTTTTCTGCTTGAATGTTAATTTCCTATTTTGAAAGGATCAAACTGAAATATTTTAGACTGAGGACTCACAAAAGAAATGCAGCTTCAAAGACACATTCTTCATGGTTTATTTGGATCCTCATTTACTTGAGTTGACATAAATTTTTAAGAAACAAACAACAGTTTTCAATAGCAAAGTATCAATGGAACAAGACAAGGCAGAACAAATCAAATAGCATCAGAAAACAGGAAGACTGATTTTACAGATGTAAGGGTAAACAAAAAAATTAAATCACATCTAATGACATCTATGTGAGATTCATCTGCTTTTGTTTCAAGGAGTTTTTGAAGGAAAATCGACTTTTGATCCGATCAAAGTACCAGTATGTGGACACGCGTCTCCTCATTCAGGCTACAACTGACAATTATTTTTGCAATCATTTAATATTTCATTGCACTTTTTTTCCACTGTGTATTTCATTTGTCTTTGATGATTAATCAGGTGGTTGTTTTGTAAATAAAATGTCAGGAAATAGTGAAAAACAAACAAGTTTATGAATCCCAAACTGACATCTGATCGACTTGTTTTGTGCAAGCAATAGTTCAAAACCCAAAGATATTCAGTTTTCTAAAACATAAGACAATAAAAAGGCAACAAATCTTCACACTGGTAAAGTTGGAACAAGAAAATGTTAGTATATTATAATTGATCTCAGCAGGGGTTGAAGGCTTGGTATAGTCAACATAACTACTTGGTTATGGTAAGGAAAAGATCGCGGTCGATGACATGAGTTGACTCACATGACTAACGACTCGTGACAAAATAACTCAACATTGACTTTTAGTGTGACCCAGGAGAGTGGTGTTAGTGCCCTGTGTGACAGTCCTGTGCTTGTTGGACCCATCCATCACCCTTTCCCTGAGGTGGACTTCCTCATTCTTTATACTGCTCTGAACATCTAATATTGATGTGATGGGTTTACATTGACGTATTTTGGAAGGGTACATTGTTCATCCATCTCTGACGTCAAGGGCCACTGACCCAGCAACGTTTTTAAATAACGTTTTCCATAATCAAAACAGTTGCCAGTGAATTTTTTGTTGATGGACTAATTGATGAATATACAAGCTGTCTGAGCTGTAGTCCTCGTATTCTTGTGTACCTTTTGTTTTGGAGCCGTTTCTCATGGGTTGGGCTTGGCCATGTAGCTCTTTAAGACTGACAGGAGTGCCCGCGATACCATTTGCATATCTACTTTTTAAATGCAATCAAATAAGACAGAGCAATAATTCTTTTTGCATATAAAACCGGGGGAGTTACACTAACATATCATGCATTCATCGTGTCCCAAAGCGCTGTTTCCTTAAACAAATGGGTTTGTAGAAATCCAGTAAAAAGTGCACACAACAAAAACATTATAATCCAGACCGTGGATATTCACAGCACTTCCTTTGCTGGAATAAGCGTCATCACGTTGTGAGCATGAACTGACTTTCTTGCATGTATTTAGAAAAATGTGTTCATTTTTTGTAGTTCATTGCACTTTTTAGCAATTTATTTCATTAGTATGGACATAAGTCCATACATAATATTAAACATTTGGGATATGAGGGTTGTATTAATGGATGGCATATTAAACTACTCCAAGAATGGCACTACAGCATGTAAATATGTAAAGATATGCTCTGGTGGACTTGTTCTGTGGTAGGTCATTAAGGGTTAATCACAATTAATCATTAAAACCTTTAACATAGATATTTATTTAGACTATGGTGTATTTCCATCTCCTGGCAAAGGTTTGTGGAAGGCCCTTTTCTGTTTCAACATGATGATGCACACACTTACAAACAATCAGGGCTGTGTATTGACAAGAATCTGGTGATACTGTACGTATCATGATACAGGGGTCACGATTTAATATATTGTGATACTGCAGTTATTTTAAAAACCTTATTTCAGGAACTAGTGTGCCCTTTGAGTTTATGCAAGTTATATGTTGTAACGTTGAAGCTGAAGAGTCAGCCAGCTGAAGATAGATTAAAACACTGAAGGATTTAGCAGTCAGAGGCTAAAAGACAACACAAATGAAACACTGCCATGGATTTTTGCCCGTAGACTATTATTTAATAAGTGACACAGTGTTTTTGAGAATTGATTCAGTGTCACAAAACATGATACTGTGATATTCAAATGTTTCTCACACCCCTACAAACAAGCTCCATGAAAAATGATTGTCCCAGTTTGGTTTGGTAACATTTGCACAGAGCCCTGTGTGTCCACATGGTTTTGGCATAGTCATGTATTTGTTGAGGTCTGTTCATTCTTAGAGAGAGTCTGGGTGAAAAACTCTAAAAACTGTGGGGGTAAAAGCAGTACAGTAGTAGCTGTGAAAATTACTACAGAGCCTGGGTGATGAGTTGGCAGATTCTCACCATTAAATACTGCGTTAGTCATCTTCTGTGACCTCCCGCCCACCCTGTCTGATGATGTGACCTCTTCTTCTTCTTCCCACGCTCAGAAAGCCAGACTGGCCAGGATAAGAATATCCAAGTCCGGCAGCGCCAACGCCTTCCTCCAGAGCAAACGCAACGGACTGCTCAACGAGCTGCTGGAGCTGACGGTGAGAACGACCTCTGACCCTCTGAACACTCAGAACCACCACCGTCAAAGTGGGCGTGATGATTACTGGGAAGTAATTTCAAATGTGTTCATTAAAAATGACATAAAATGTCAGCAGATTATGAGACCGTACGAGAGATTAATCATATTGTTCCTTGTCAAACACCCATCTACTAATTATTTCAGTTCACTGCAACTCAATAGCTCGGAAGCAGCAACGTCACATCTGCAGTATAAACACACACAAACATCTACACACACAAAATGACAAACAATTACTGCTATAATTAAGCAAAGGACAATTTAGAAGTCATTTAGAGGCTATAAAAGAGCAGCAGAAGTTGGAGTCATTACACTCTGGTTGTTATACAGGGCAAGAGTGATAGCAGAGGAGTTATGCCAATAATCCCCCATGCTGGCGTTATCAGTGTAATCACACAAAGTACTTTTCTTAGTTGTCTTTCAGTCCTAGACTCGATTTAATCCACGTCTGTAAAACTGGCAAAGTCAGACAACAGAGGTTGTTTTTACTTTGCTTGCTTGTTGTGCCGCTCTTGGTGATAATTAGATGGTTAGTGCATTAAAAAAAGAGAGGCTGCAGCAAACTTCAAAACTGCAGCAGTGAACAATGAGGCAGCGGAGGACACTTAAATCCCACACTCAGCCAGGCTCCTGTTCCTACAAAAGGTACAAAATGTTTCTGTCTTTCCTCCTCTCTGTGATTACAGACAGCTGCAGTGTTGTTTTGTTCTCATCTTTTGCCATCCCCATACCTTAAACCTGAGATAATTGTTTTTGTGGCAGCTGAGGGTCAGTAACAAACCTGTAAACACAATACTGTACAGACAGAGAGCAACATTAGCATTTATTTAAACTCATGTTTCAGACCACTCGGCCAATATAATGTATGTTCACTGTCCTTTTAGCTCTGCTTTTGGTCTCTACTCCTGAGAGAAATATCTGGCCGCTAAATGCTCGAATTTCTTCACCAGCTAGTCGCTAACTTTGTCTGTCTTCTATTTGTTGCAAAGCTGGTATCATGTGTGTATTGTACTTGCTTTAAAGAAATAGTTAAACATTTTGAGAAGCATGCTTATTCTCTTTCTTGCTGAGAATTAGATGAGATTGATACCACTATCATGTTTGTGTACTAAGTTTAGAACCAAAGCCAGGTAATTAGCTTAGCATACAGACTGATCATGGGGACACAGCTGGCCTGGTTCTCTGCAGAGTTAAAAAATGTGCCTAAAAGCAGCCCAGTGCAGCAGCTATACCAAGATCTATTTTATGTTAAGGTGCTAACATCTAAACAACACTATGACACTAGTTTGATTGTAAAGCTGTGTCAGCGTTTGGTTGCACCTAGGAGACTAAAGTTAATCATAGCTATTTTGGTGTAAAGTCTACCCTAACCATAATGTTGTTGCATAAAATGACGTTTTCACTTCCTGTGGCCAGTTGAGGAAAAGCATTATTCTGTGTAATAGCTAAAGATAGCTAACATTAGTCACCAAACAAAGGTGAAGCCGATATAACTGTAGCCTACAGTGCTAGTGCAGAATAACAACAGTGACACCCTGTGGTTGAACTGTCAACTGCAACTTATGCAGGGTTCACACTACACGATATCAGCGTAATTATAGCCCGATGCAGCGTCATAAGGTGTCAGCTCGGATCGTGACCAACAACGAGTGTCGTATGCGATAACCCATCGTTTCATCTTGTGTAGTGTGGCACTGCAGACAACAACTGACGAAAGTCTAACATGTTTGATTTTTTTGTTGTCGTTCACGACTTCTCTCGTCACAGCCGTCACTTTGACCAATATGAACACAGCGATCTGCTGCCGAGGACAACTGTATGACAACAACACCACAGCCTTTTTAATATTACCTCTGGGGATGTTACCACACAGAGTAAAAAAGGAAAAATGATGGCGTGAAACAAAGAGGCAATTCAGCAACCTGATGAGTACTGCCGTTAGCATCACGCTAGCAAAGAAGGTTACTTCTGCATAATGGAGGATATAGAGAGATAAAATTTAAAAAAAAATAGAGGCAGGGCTTTCACTTCGTTGTTTATTGTATTTTTATATTTTTACTTCCGCTCCTGTTTGCCTTGATAAAGTTAATGCGCCGTCATTTCAAACTCAACACTTCCTGTATCTGTTTAAAATTAAAAGCCCCTTATAATTTCGGTTGAGAGAATCCCTTCATTTTCTAATCAGGCTTTTATTGTGAAATATTTGCAGGAACTTGTTGTGGAGGATTCAGCGACTTGCATAGTTTGCATGTGGTACTCCAAATGTAGCTCCTGACTTCTGGTGGCACTTTTTACGTTACTACGGTAACGTTTCGGCTGGGACGTGAACAGACACTGAAATAATAGTAATAATAATAAAAATAGGACAAGAACAACCCGTTGACATCACGCATATCGTGAAAGATGACCAGTGATGATGGGTTGTGAACCATCGTGTAGTCTGTCATGTCCATTGCCTTATCTGACATAATGACTGTTGGAACAGACAAAAATGTCGTGTAGTGTGAACCTGGCATTAGTGTGTAAATTGTAATGTTATAACAAACTCAGGAAACTTCGTAGGTTTACAGTGAGGTTGTCAACCAAGCAGTAAGTCACAAAATATAGCATGTATATTTCTGTTCATGTGTGGATTACACAATCAGAAACAATGTGTAAATTTGTAGATTTCAGAAATTAAATTTAGAGCATTTTTTAAACTGTAGACAGAGCTCAGAGTCAGTTCTTCTGCTAAGCGAAGTTAATTGCCTCTTGGCTCTCGCTCCATCCTCAACACACAGACACGAGGTATTGATCTTCTCATCTAACTCAAGAAAGCAATAACTGTATTTCTTAACATGTCTAACTATTCATTTAAATTACATGTCCTTCTCTTTATCTCCACTTGCAGACATCAACCAACTTTCTACTTTTTAAAGTAAGCATCCTCCACCATGTTGTCCTCCCCGTTTTACTCGTCCATTCTTTTTTTTTCTTTTTTTTTTAACTCCTCACCACACCATGGAAAAATGCATTTGGTAATGCATGAGCAAATTGCCTATATCCTTCCCATCCAGTCCATCACTCTTGCTTTCAGTGACACACTCCCCTCCTTGCAGATGGTTACTAAAATGCATTTGGATCTAATCGAGTCCAGTGTGAAAGCTCATGGGTGTCTGGAAGTGGTTAGAATTATCATATAAATGCCATCTGTGAGTGCTGAGCGACCAACATCCCTCTGCGTGTGCGCGATGAGGCTGCCAGAGTCCTGCCGCATCAAATTACGGTGGTGTCACTGCTGTCAGTCAGTCAGTGGCGCTGCGTGGGTCTGGGGTGGGAGTGAGTGGCGATATATGACAAAATGACTGCTTCTCTCGCAACCTATACTTAGATGAGAAGTTATGGTCTGTTGGTCTTTTTCAGTTTCCCCTGAGGGCTTTTTAATTTTCTGACAGCCGTTTATTTGTTACCCAGATCACACACTCATTATCATAGAGGGTGATTTATTGATAATCCTGTCAAGTTTTATTATAACCTTGCATTGAAAGACCTCACACCTTCATCCCTTTAGGTGCTGTTAACTTAATTTTCTATTATCACTTTAGATTGACAGGATTTGTTCCAATTTGTCCCTGTGGTTAACACCCAATCATTGCCCACATTGCAAATTTTTTGGAGTGATTCAAACAGGTCGGGGCTGCGTTCAGCCCTGACAAAATGTTGCAAAACATTTATTAAAACAGAAATGACGGTGTGTTGAACACCCTGTCGTGTTAATGCAGGCGTGCTGCCTTTTAATACGGCAGGGTTTAATTTAATTCAATTCTAATGGGCCTTATTGACATGGGAAACATATGTTTAAATTGCCAAAGCAAGTGTAAAATAAAAACAAAAGCCTAACCCTAACCCTATTAAAATTTGGTTTAATTTGGTTTTACATACTCGTTGCTGCTGACTGGGTGACACCTCAGACACACCCATTAAATGAGAGAAAACATACCTCAAAGACTGTATCACAACTTTTTAAGGAAACATATTATTCAACCTGGACACCGTAGCAGAACAGCACACAGTTTTCACGTTGAACGAGCCCCTGATGTTAACAATTGAGCCAATCAGATCTTTGTAGGGAAGGACCAAAGGATTCGCAATCATGTTATGTTCTTGTGCCGATAAAATGGGAATCACGTTATGAAATTCTGCGATCTTTGAAGGAGCTGTAGCTACACTATCTGCTGGTCCAATCATCTGTCAGTTTTTCATCAGTAATGTAAAACTACGAGCAAAAGACAATTATATAAAGATATAAAGAGAGGATCTCAACAGAAGGAAAAGGAGTGAAATCTAACAAAACTGAAGTTAGTTAATGATATCAATGCTTATGAATTAGGAGATATGGAGTAGTTAATAGAACCAACCTTGACAGCGTGCCCACTTACCATACTCTCACTGATGTCATCTGGTGTTTGGCGTTAGCGCATACATCTGTCAGCAACTCAAAAACTTCAAATCTACTGTAGAAGCCCAGGTCCCACTTACAAAGGAATGGGTACAGGATCTTAAGACCTACAAGCTTAATGTCAACTACACAATCATCCGGACAAAGATAAGCTAATGCTGTGCTAACTGAATGCTAACAAAATATCGGCTAATCCAATGTAATTAATCTTTCGATAGTTAGCTAAATGAAACACAGAAGTCTTCATCTGTGTCTGACTTTATACTATATATACTAATTTTGGTGTTTTGTAGCTTAATCGCTTGTGTTTCATGCTAATTCAGGAAGCGTGTTTATGCCTGATCAGAAGACTATTTATTGTTGACTGTTGTCAGCCACAGCCTCACTGTACACAGAGATAGCACTGGAACTGGCACAACTCTTCTACACACCCTTCATACACCATTAGCCTCACATCATTGCTGCGGCTTTAGTAGCCACTAGCATTTGCACTTGGTTGGCTGTTGTCCACTTTGTACCAAATTGGAGGAAACTTCCTCAAGGCCTCCATGAGATATTGCTTTCACGAGAATGAGACAGATGCAAGGTCATGGTGGCCTTGACCTTTGATCACTAAATTCTAATCAGTTGTATTTGTTCCAAGGCAACATTGGTGCCAAATTTGAGAAAATTCACCCAAGGCGTTCTTAAGATATCCCTTTAATGGGAATAAGATGGATGCAAGGTCACAGTGACCTTAACCTTTGACCATCAAAATTGAATCACTTCATTGTTTTGTTTTGTTTTTTAAGATTTTTTTGGGCATTGTTGCCTTTAATGACAGGACAGCTTAGTGTAAAAGGGGGAGAAAAAGAGGGGGAATGACATGCAGCAAGGGGCTGTGGGTTGGACTCAAGCCCGGGCCGCTGCGGCAACAGCCTTCGTACATGAGGCGCCTGCTCTATCCACTGAGCCACCAATGCCCCAAATCACTTCATTGTTAAATCCAAGTGAACGTTGTAAGAGATCGTGTTCACAAGAATGAGACAGATGAAGTCACAGTGACCTTGACCTTTGACAACCAAATTCTGATCATTTCATTGATGAGTACAAGTGAACATTTGAGATTACGATGGATGCATGGTCACATTGACCTTAACCTTTGACCACCAAAACTGAATAACTTCATTGCTGCGTCCAAGTGAACATTGACACAAAGTTAACAAAAAGTCCCCCTAAGTGTGAGATATCACATTCAGAAGAATGAGACAGATGAGGTAACCCTGACCTTGACCTTTAACAACCAAAATCGAATCACTTCATTGTTAAATCTAAGTCAACGTCTGTGCCAAAGTTGAATTCATTCCCTCAAGCTGTTCTTGAGATATCGTTTTCACAAGAATGGGACAAACAGACAACCTGAAAGCATAATGGCTTAGCCGGCACAGAAGCATAAAAAGTCTGATAGAAATGTATAGAAAATATGCGTGACAGGTTTTGACAACTGGTTCAACTGTTCTGCATGTAATAACTTGTGCAATGGACTAAAGCCTAAATGTTTTGTGGGTAAATCTATTCAACAGAGAACCAGTATAATACATTTTGATCAACTTGACATGAGCAATTGATAGAGCAGGACACAGTAGGAAATTCTTCATAATCATTTGCATGGATGTGCCAAAGCATTTCCACTTTGTTCAAAAGAATGAGAAATTGCTTCTGATGTGCACAATTCACCAGATAATCTGGAGGCTTAAAAGTAGTTTAGAGAATTTCAGTTCTGATTTGAGCGATGTCCAGAACGACTGAGAAGAAAAACTTCCTCCGTGAGGTTAACGCGTTCAGGGTCAGATTCCAGATGGACTCCATCAAATCAGATTCTTTCTTTACATGAAAATAACCTTGAGCCAGCATGCAGGTTTCAGTCTGTGGCTGTACAAGTCTTTATTATAGGGCCTGTGCCACAGGGCAGATCCACACATTGAGACATCAGAAGGCGTAGTTTTCTCCTGCCCACATCACTGTATTGTTCATGTGTCTGGAATCTGAATGAGAGTCCTTGGGCTGGATCGCCACCCACCCAAATCCTTTGAGTAACAATGTGCGCTGTGGGGAGGGAATTAATTTGTTTTCAGTTTTCATGTTTTTTGGCAATTGTGATTACTTTGAGACTAAGCTATATTGGAGCCGGAGCTTTGAAACCAAGTCCCGTTTGGAGAAATACCAAAAAAAATGGTTCCATAAGTTTTTCTGTTTCTGTTTTTCTCTGCTCTTCTGTTTTTCCTCTTTCTGAAGCTTCATACATCAATAACTGTTCAGCTGCCTGGAGCCTCGCATGACGCTCAGTGGTACCTACTTAGATAATTAAGTAAGAGAGCTGGCAACAGCACAGTTTTTATTAGTTCAATAAACTGAAAAGGGGAGTTATTTTGCAGCATGCTTACACAAGGAAGCAAACTAAAGGCAATTACAGTATTAACGGCACAAACCATGCACAATAGAGACAATTAATTATAAACAAACCACTTGCCAAGACTGTGGGATCAATTCACACCGAGCAGAAATGTGGTCCACTATGTAACTAATTGGCTAGCAAGTTATTTGAAAGCAAACAGCAGGAGTTGCTGGCTACCTGCTCATAATGGAAATGAGAGTGAAATCAACAAGCACCAACCAAAATAGTCCAGTTTAAAATGGGAGACACGAAGCAGAACCACAGAGTCACGTCTGACTTTTCATTACTGTCAACCAAGTTCATATCAAAGAGTCATTTCACACACAGAGTGAGAGACTTTAATGAGTGACGAGGATACACCAACAATGTCATTTGTCAACATTCATCAATTCTGTGTGTGCTTGTGTGTGTGTGTGTGTTTTTGTGTCTTACTAAGGATACAGAAGAGGATGAGCAGAAGCTGACTAAGTCCACCTCTCTGTTAGAGAGTCAACACCACCACCTACTGCACTGTCTGGAGAAAACCACTGTGGGTACAAACTTTTCTCCATCTCTGATACAAACACTTACTGATTTAACAATCTACCACCTACATCTGTGAGGTTAAAGAGATGTGTTCATTGTAATTTAAGTTTTAATCATAATAATGTTTTTATCAGTGAAAAAGACAAAAAAGAAGCTCTAAACACAGCATGTACTTCAGGGTTGGAGATAAACAGATAAACACATAATTAGAAAGAAAAATAACCACAAGGGTTTCTGATATTAAAACTGCCAGGGGTAAAGGAAGTATTCAGATCCTTTACGTAATTAAAAGTACTAATACCACACTGTAAAAGTACTTTGTTACAAGTAAGAATCCTGCATTGAAAATGTTACTGGTATAAAAGTATAACCAAGAAAATGTACTTAAAATATAAGTTAAAGTACTCAATGTAGAGGAATAGATCATGTGACTGTTTTACTGTTATAGACTGTATCATTAGATTATTATTACTCGTGCATTAATGTAAAAGCAGGATTTTACATTAAATTTATAGTTGGTTGCAACTAAATCACCAGAAGTTTCTGCAAACTACAGCTGCATTACATTCATACATTATAATGTAGTGGATACATCGAAACTTTCTGTTTCAACTACACTGTGGTCAACAAGTGGTTAAGTTTAGGCACAAAAACACTTGGGTTATGGTTACAAAAAGATCATTGGCTTAAAATACCAGATTTTTTGTGGCACTATCCCCACTGAAAACACAGTGCCGGGTTAAGGTTGGGTATTGTTTGGGTTTTTTCTGTACCAGTGCCAAAACAATCCTTTTAAGGTTCTTTCACACCTGCCCTGTTTGGTTCGGTTCAATCAAATTCAGGTTTTTTTGCCCCCTCAGTGTGGTTCGTTTGGGCAGGTGTGAACACAGCAATCGCACTCGGGTGTGCACCAAAACAACCGGACTGAGACCTTCTTGAAGAGGTGGTCTCAGTCCGGTTACAATCAAACTCTGGTGCAGCTCATTTGAGAACGTGTCCCGACCTGGATCTGAACCAACTGCAGTCACATGACACATTGTTTGGGTTAAACATGAGCATGTTACAGTCCTGGAGGATTATTAATGTGCGCCTCCTCCTGTACTGCCTTAATATGCACATTCAGCACATCCAATGCATCAAAACATTGTTTTCTAGTTGGAGCCGCGCCTCGTTTTCAAACTGTATGCTTTGACTCAAATGAACAATGACAGCAATATAGTCCACGATGAGCAGCGCTAAAATCAACCTGCGTAGTTGTCCCTCCATTGTGACATTAGAAAGTGTCACATTTATCTTGCAAGTGTACTCTTCTTCAACGTTTTGTTTACTTCCTGGATTTTTCCCACATGGAAATTCTGACCAATCAAGAGCAGCTTTCTCACACAAGGCATTTGATCTGGTCCGCTTGTAAATGCTGTGGCGAGGACACGCACCAACTCTAGGCAATTATACAGTCACAAAATTAGTCCCTGATTCAGACCAAAGCGAGACAACTCTAGGTCTGAAAGCACCCTAAATGGTATCGGTGCCTAAATGCTGCCTGAACTGATTCTTGATGTTGAAACAATATTTCAACTCATAAAAGTTTAAAGTATACCTAAACATATATAAATATTAGGGCTGTACCTTAATCAGAATTTTGCCAGTAGAATCAGATTCAGCTGTTTAATATGAATATTGGGCGATTTATTTTTTTCCATATAAAGTTTTAAAGTTTGAACGGGGCTCAACGGGACGTTCAGTTTGACAGAGGCATTCATGTGATATAGTATAGTGTGGTATATATAGATACTAGATAACAAACAAAAGCCAGACACTGTGTCATATTAAGTATCTGTGAGCTGTAAATTCATCACCTCAAAGCAGAAGAGAGAAGATAATGTTACTTTGGAGATGCTGGTGAAGACTCTCAGTCGTCCAGGTCATGGTGACCTTAAGTGCTACATCATAGGCAACTTGACTTGCTTGAGTTTCTTGAAGAAGTTTCACCTCTCCTCCAAGAGGCTCTTCTTCCAGAGCTGAAGAAGCCTCTTGTAAGAGAGGTGAAACTTTTCTAAGAAACTCAAGCAAGTCAAGTTGCCTACGATATAGCACTTAGATTTTCTCGGAGCCTAACAGTGGAAAGTTTCTCCTCCTGTGCGCTGCAGCAACACGTGTGCAGCTGTACTAAAGAGTAGCATGAATGTCAAGAGTGCCCCGTTCACAGCTAAACCTGGGAACCAAAATGTCCCCAGAAATACACTGCACAGCACACAGAATAGGAGAAAAAAACAAAAACAACAGCTCGACTTGAAGCAATCTGAGTCAACTGAGGGGTCTCTGACTGAGGAAAGGGGCAGCCATAATAAATATGAGTAAATACAAAACACCATTAACTAATTCATGTAACAAATTCACTGACTACAAAATCTTGTCTACAATAATTTAAATTGAGTTGGGCTCAATATGTGTCTCCCTAAATCAGAAGAGACTCAGCTGCCAGACTTTTCTCTGTCATCTGTTTGTCACTACAGTGAGAACAGCTGGTCCACCTTAACAGTCCACCTTAAGTGAGCCTGGTCAGGTTCCAATAGGAGGCTAACTTTGGAGCTCTCACTATAATAAGCTTATTTATAAACCTGATGCCATAGCTAATCACTACACAAACATTATGTGTTTAAACTTTTGACCCACTGCAACATTCTTGCTCTCGTCAGTGTCAATTAAAGATCCTTCACCATGTTTTTTTGGGTTGAGTAACATTCTATACGACTCCCCAAAGCTGCCATATCAGGAGCTTGTACTTGACACTGACTTAACCGGTAGCTCCCAAATCCTCCAGAGCAAATCTGAAACCGTTTCTTTGGAGTTTTACTGCTGTCAAACACGTCTAACGCAATGACAGTAATGTTTCTCCTTCTTCCGCCTCAACATCAGTTGGAATCAAGAAACTAATTCTTGCCGTAAAAAAAGGCTCAAAATGTCCATATGCCAGTTTCACATTTTGTGTTGATCCCAAGTCAAAGTCTTTAAAGTGTAGGAATTTGATTTGTGTCAAAAACCATGGATTAATATTGAACAGTGACACTGGATCTGCTCTCCAGTCAGCAGATATGCTAAGTCAGTTTGTAAATTGTACTTTTACTATTAGTTTATTATTATAATCAGTATTAATTAACTTTCTTTGGTGTATTTATCTGTAAAATTAGTAATTATGTGTCACTCAAGTCCCATGAGCCTGTCTTTTATTTACTCTTCATTCTGTTTTCCTCTCAGCACCGCCCCCTCCCCGTGTATTTAACCCACCACCCTGTTCCTTCTCTCCAGGCTCATGAGTTTGTGGACGAGCAGATGTACGAGCAGAACTGTTTAGAGACGGCGCTGCAGACCTACCCGTCACGCAGCCCCTCGATATCCAGCCACGACAGCTCTGTGGGTACCTGCTGTGGCCGCAGGGTGAAGAGAAACACTCCTCTGCCCAACGCCAGCCTGCCCTCGTCCCACCCCGTCCCGACACACCAGAGCCCCCTGCAGGAGCTCAGTGCCATCCACATACAGTGTGGTGACCCACCGTCACACACCGCCAGGTAAAAGGAAAGGACGGCAGAAACACACAGCAGCATCAGAGGGGGGGCAGAGGATTGGTGTCCAGGTTGTTTGCAGAATTCTGCCAACTCTGTGACGGGCAAATTGTCTACAGTTTAGCTGCTTGGAATATTACTACTTTAAGGGTCAGTTCAGGTGTAAAGATATGCACAATATTCTGGTTTTATGTGCACAGGTTTTGAGATCCTGAATCCTTCTCTCTGCATCTCCAAAGCATTCAAAAGTCACATTTTAAAACCTTATTAGTAGTGTGTCTCTTTCTGAAACAACATCCAAACTCTGGATATTCAACTGTGTTTGTTTGGTTGAACAGTTTTGTTAAAAATCCCACCAGGTGGCTTTTACTTTGGAATAGTGAATTATCCAATCAACATCAAACGATAGGCAACATCTGCTTGTCTGCCCTCCTTTAAGTTAGGATAAAATGAATGAAACATGCATAAGACACATGCCAGCTCTCCTGTTGTGACTCGAGATCATCTGTACAAGAAAAAATCTGTTTTCTCCTACACATGACAGTAGGGTCTGTGGAATATCCAGAGTAACCAGGGAACGGCTTCCTGAAAGATAGTTTACTGTTTTTCAAGGCCTTCAGAGCACAAACATAATGAAACTATGTGCAAGGTTAAATACAACCAGAAAGGCTGGGATTGGGATAACATACACTGCAATTTATAACCTTTTTTAAATTGTAAATTTTGCCTCCCTAGGTTAAATTTGTCTGTTTTATATAGTAAGATAAAATTTTAAATCAAAGTTTCTTGCATAAATTATTTTTATTGAAGCAACATGTATCTAGTGGACTGAAAATGAAATTGATGTTATTATTCTAGTGGGCTACCAAAAGTTTAATTTGCATTTGCAATGATAATAATTTACATAGGAAAAAAATCAATACTTGGCATCTGTGTATCGATACAATATTGCCACAGAAAATATAGTGACAGTGTACCATATGATCTGTTATTATTTTGACAGTCTTATGTCTCTGTTTTAATTTTTAATATTAAATTAAAATTAAAAATTAAATTGTGTTAACTAATAAAAATAACCCTATGGGCTCAATTAATTGTAACTGTTACTAACTTGATAAGTTATTTAATATCTACAAAAAAGTTATTTTTAAAAATGTATAAAAACTTAACACGCAAGGCGATTCATTCTAAAACAGAGGTCTTCAACATTTTTCAGGCTAAGGACCCCTTAACTCAAAGAGAGACCTGCTACATATATTGTATAAAGCTGAGTTGCACTTGAGACATTTCAGGATTTGGGGTCTTCCCTTGTTTGCCTGTAGCTGCTAAGTCAGCAGCAGTTGTAGCATGGCTAGGTCCGTTAGCTTCCCCTCTGCACTTTCAGTGGTGGTTTCCAAGGTGGACGGTGTGTCAGAGGCTGATAGAAAGTTATAAAACAATCCATTGACGCTCACAAGAATGTCTGTAACCTCGACATAGTAATATAGTTTGCTATAATTTGCTAATATGCCAAAAGAAAAGAAAAACAGGTACCGCAGCGATGTAGAGTTAGCTAGCTCATATGACTGCACAAGGATTCATGGGTAACAGTCAACCTATCATTAAAACCTAAATAGGTTTTATGAATAGGCTGATTTTGCTAATAATATATCAGATTTACGTTCATGTGGCTTTTCAGGCACATTTTACGAACTAAAACTTTAATAAATTAATTAAATTATTTAGAGGTCATTTTGCTGCCCCCCTGCAGTGACTCTGAGGACCCCTAGGGGTCACGGACCCCCTGTTGAAGACCCAGGCTCTAAAGGGAAAAACAGTTTAGTCAGCCTTGACCCTTTTTGACCAACTCCTTGTGTCTAAGTGACTGATGGAGACAATGAGTTCTGAAATTGGTGCGAAAGGTAAGGAAACATGTCTCATTTCTCTGTGGACCAATTTTAAAAATTATTGCTCCTGTTGGTCACTTAGACACAAAAACAGGAAAACAGGGTCCAGGCTGAAAAATAATTAAGTTTGTCTTTAATGTCATATAGTGTAGGTACCAGTGGATATGTAGGCTACATAATATACAGCAGCAGAGGAAATGTTTGGAATATATTTTTATTTTATTCTTTAATGGCTCAGTTTTGATGTGTTTGTGGAACAGTCTCAGGTAAAGAAAATATATAGACAGTTTTGTCCCAAACATTAATTTGAAATCAAGTTTACGTGTCTGACTGCTCACTGACATCGGGGTAGATGTACGTTATAAGATTATATAACTCGATCTCTCTGTTTTTTCTCTGTCCCTAGTCGCTCGAACCTCAACCTGAAAACTGATGAAAGCGGCAGAATCAACTGCAAAAGCGGCCGAATCACCACAGCGATCATCAGCCTCCCTTCGCCCCCTGCTCTGACCCCTGATGCCGATGGCCTCCGCGGACCCCCACAGAGGAGGCCGCCCCCACCTCCGGGTCACCCAGCAGCTCCGAGCATCCAGACCACAACAAGCTCAGCTGGCACCAACATCGTCAAAGTCTCTGCTCTGTGACTCTCTGGCTGACGGAGGTAACTCAGCTCAGCAGGAGGAAAGAAACCAGGAAGAAGAGGAGGAGGAGGAGGAGGAGGAGGCGAAGCAGGTTACACTACCTTTATGGACGCACCATGTCCCGTCTCACAGGGTCAACAGGAAGAGAACGCTGTACTCCAGAGGAGTTGTGAAGAAGACAGATGATGGAGACATTTCTGAGGTAGAGGATTGTAGATATGTGAAGCGAGAGTCACGCACTCGTCATGTCGTGTATGTACTGTAGATACGGACAGAGTCGCTGCATTTCTAATAGTTTCTAACAGCAGTACAGATGTTTTACAGCGAGTACTGTGGAAAAGATTCAAAGACAATGTGCAATTAGCATATCTGTACATCAGCAGACGCTGTCGACGTACCACAAATTCACAGTAAGTTAAAGTGAATTCACAGTGACATAGTGAAAAGGAGATTTTGTTGACGTTAAATGTGTCGAGGAAAGACGAAGAAAGTGTTGACCGTGTTTACTTGAATTTGATTGGTCTCGTTTGTGTTACGTGTTGTTTGTCCGAAGTATTTTGAGGAAAAAAAACAATTTTAGTTTTCTTCACAGCATCATTTGAAAAGTCACGGAACCTACGATGCTGCTAATGTCATATCGCTGAAATGCGAGTTTGATGTGTCGGAGATCGAAAACAGTGTATTTTTTTGTTTAAAATTGTATCTATTCATCGTGTCAAAGACTCAAACCAAGCTGTGCTTTTTAGTTGTTTAAAGTAGAAACGACTTTTCAACTCCTCGCCCCCCCTAGTGTTTCCAAGTGGGAGTACTGTTGGTGTCACTGTCGCAAAGACAGCCGCATCACTTTCTGTTTTTCTCAGAGCTTAGCAAATAATCAAGACTGTCCTCGTCCCAAATACGACCACATAAGTCGTTTGTATAAGCAGCAAATACGACCCATATTTATGTTTATTGGAAGGCAGCGACCTCTAGTGGCCGGAGCAATTATAACAGGAACAAAGGAGCAAGTCAGGCGATGTAGTATAAGGAGTGGAAAGTCTGAATAAGGTGGGTCAAACAAACACAGGATTTTAGTCACAGACCAGCGCTAATGTCTGGTGACTTTTTTACATTAATAACAAACTAGCAACAACTCACTTGTTTTAGGCCAAACCATGATTTTGTTTTGTTCCCACAACCTAACCATGGAACTGCAGCCGTTTCACAACTTTAACCACATGTTTAAAACTGCAACTGTCAACAGTCAAATGCGAGCTATTTGGTCATCCACAAGTAGGGGCGCTAATTTAGGAAACACTCCTGTGGGTCGTATTAGAGGGTAGGAACATATGACCTATGTGGTCGTAGGGGTTGGAGGACTAAAATAATCACACTAGGCTCGGGCAGTATCTATTTTCTCATACCGTCCTGCAATTTCACTGGGGTTTACGATGCCATGGGCATACAATGGTATTTTTGTGCATTGCTTGCCTGAAGGGTGACCTCTGGTGGTGCGTGATGTGCATTACATACAACTTCAATACAGCATCTCTGTATGAGTTTAATAGAAAGAGGAACATCTGTATTTTTGATGGTATTGAAAATCATCTGGATTTCTAAATACCCTGATACACAATAACACCATGATACCGCCCAAGCCTACTTGCTATCAGGTTTCACAACAGTTTACTCACGTTTCGCTGTAAATCAAGCCTTCAGTTTCCAGAGAGATTGTACCTGACAGCAGACAGACATGTTTAGTAAAAGTGAGACTTAAAAGGAACCCGTCTAAATACAGATGTTGTCATTATTCAATCACCATTACATTGTGCAGTCAAAGGAAAAAACGTGTCTATTTCTATGTTAAGTTTGTGACTGGAGACGGACTGCAGCGAGTGCGGCTGACCTGACTCTGACTTACAGGTTATCACACTGGGGTGAAACAATGTGGTGGTTCTCAACCTGACTGTAAAAACCCTCCGGCTGACCCCAAAATTACTTTTTGATTTAAGTTTTTTTATTTCGACTAAAAAATAAGTGTTTATTCTCTTTTTTTCATATTGTTAACACGTCACATGAAAAGACCAAAATCAACAGTGTTAGTCTAAACTATCCGACCTTCTCACTCTCTGTGACACTCAGACCCATTGGTTCCTGCTGAGGGCACAAATGGCATCGCAAAAAAATTGGTGGTAATTTCCTCGAACACCTGGGCATTACAGTTTCTAGCAAATTTTACCCTTAAAGGATTAAATAAGGCAGTCGTTTGGGACTATTTTCACCTGTGGATGAATACATATTTAGAGTGACAGCAGCAGGATGGTGAATAATGGCAAGAAACTACAGTGCCAATTTTCACAGTAATGAAATAACATGTCATCCAGTGGAGGTCTATAGCAGAGTTATTATACCTTTTAAATTCTCCATAGTTTTCATTTTTATGTCATTTTTAATTTTTGTTTTTAATTCAGTTTAGTTTTAGTTTCCAGAGTGGATTTGTTCATTTCAGTCTAGTTTTTTTTGTTTTGTGTTGTTTTGTTTTTTTATTATTATAATTATTATAATATAGGGGATATTTGTCAGGGAATGAGTTTCACAATAAAAACAGTAGACTTGGTCTCAACAAACATACACACTAGGGCCTCCTCATGCTTGTTGTTTTGACAAATCTGACTAAACCAAAAGACATTTCCTGTATATTTTTATTTTATTTTACTTAGTTTTGTAGGTTGTTTTCAGTTGTTTTTTTTTCTATAGTCTAGTTTTTATTTTTCTTTCAGTTAACTGACATGTTTCCTCACACATAGTTTTGGTTTTTAATTGAAGTTTAATAAATCTGGTCTACAGCTCAAAGGAGAAAGTTTCATCAGGCCTTGGCTACACAGAGAATAATTGTTAGGATCAATGCATTGCTGATTTTGGTCTTTTCATTGGATTTGACAATAAAGAAAAATAGAGACTATTTCCAGCCTTAAAGTAATGAACACATACAGCATTTCTAAAAAAAAAACGATAGTTGCTTTTTGTCCTGTGGAATAATTAAAAGCTTCAGCTGTTAGTCCACCTCTTCTCGCCAAGTGTCGCAGGCTGAGAGGGAGATGAGAAAATGATGATGTGCATATTCATCATGAGCGCGAGAGGCATTTTAGGCATCGAATGCCAAAAAGGTTGAGCACTGCCATCATATCAAACAACATCACAGGAATGAAGCCAACACATGTTCAATCCAGTCTTTCAAACTAAAACTAAAACAGGTACATGAAACCCTGATAATTATTTGTAGAGTTTTTTAGAGAAAGAAAAGGATTAAAATATGCAAATATAAAAACAGTTCTGGGGCATCCGGTCACTCTTTTATATTCTTTCCTTTTGTCTTTGTCTAAATTCTAACAAAGTGGAAAAAATAGATGCCCAGATTGGTTGGCTTCGATTGTTCCATTTTATGTCTTGAGATAAACTGTAAATGAAAAGGCCTTATTTGTACCACAGTGAGTTCATGAGGTGGCACTGTGCGCTGAAAACATGTTTTTCCTTTGAAATTCTGACAGTCTGTAACAGCTACACAGTGTTAAACTTTAAATTTATATGTAAAGAAAGCAAGCGAATGAGGATATGAAGGAAAAGACTCGTTTGAGAGAATAAACTCAACATAAGGTCCTCTAATTGCCTATCCAGAGCTTTCAACTATATCACACAGTCTTATATGAGCGGATTAGAGTTTGCTAAGTTGTTATGTTGACGTGCATTGAATTTGCTTACATTTTTTATTTTGTATTATTCGGTTGAATAATGCCACTTTTTTATTATTTGGATGGATCACTGCACATTTTTTTTGTTGATCTCTTCTGTACGCATGACATCTGTTGCACGTCTGGAAGAGGGATCCTTCCTCAGCTGTTCCTCCTGAGGTTTCTACCATTTTTTCCCCGTTAAAGGGTTTGTTTTGGGGATATTTTTCTGAGGGTCCAAGGACAGAGGGAGGTCTTATGCTGTAAAGCCCTCTGACGCAAATTGTGATTGGTGATATTGCACTTTCGAAATAAGATTGAATTGAAAAATAGAATTGAATTATTTGGATGACTTTACTCTTAGTAAGCCGTTTAGTCTCTTTTCCTCTCCAGCACTGAAATTATTTATGTATATATCTTGTATTTTATTATTGTGCAAATTAAGAAATAAAATACAACAAAATCCTCAAAGCGCTGTGGATGAAAATGCAACAGCTACAGATCGTGAATGTCAGAGCAAACTTCACCTACTGAAGACCATGTGATATGGTTGAACGCCACAGAAAAGGCAATGAGTTGACCCTCTGCCAAAATAAACTAAGCACAAAAAGTAAGGAAATTTGTGTTTGGTAGATTATTTCTTTGTTGTAACAATGCTTCTTGGCAACAGATCTTATACCGTTAGAAAGCCTGGCACTGGCAGAGAAGATGTGGCAAATTTTTCATGGGCTCAGCTCTGCTGCTCATCCCACAATTGCATGTTCCTTACAAATGTGGCACCATTTAAAAGGGAAATAAACAGGCTTTCCAATCGTATAAAATAAGACGCATTGTTGCAACAAAGAAATAATCTACCAAACACAAATTTCCTTACTTTTTGTGCTTAGTTTATTTCCAATGTCTATAAAGAATTTTGAAGACTTTCATTTTAAAATTGTCTCACTATCTATCAACAGATAAAGTATTGATGCCTCCGGCCCACGGATGAGAGCCCTTGCATTTGCAATATTATGAACTGGGTGTCTGAAAAATCAGAAGTGGAACACAGTGACATGTTTTCTATCACCCAGCAGTGGAAGGTCTCGCTCCAGGGTGAAGCAGCGTACTATTTTTTTTCTCTGCTCTTGTTGCGAGTAAAAGTTAACTAAGGGAAGTTCAATCCAAAATCACACCCGCAGTTACAGCTAATCGCCACAGATGCCGTGAAAGAGAAAGAAACAGATCTTTTAGATTGTAGCATTAACAATACGTTATTAACAAGCAGCTCAGTCATGAAAATCTCATCTCAGATGGTCACAAGATGGCAGCCATGATGCACCCTAAATGATGAATGAATTAAACATGATATGTTCTGGTTTACAGCCTCACTCCTGCATTAATATTACATCTCTACCTTCCTGCTGCACATTGTTGTTCATTTGAAGCTGATAAACGCCTGGTCTTTGGAATAGTTTGTGACTACTTGCCAAGTGTGCTCTGGTTATCTGTATCAAATAAACAATGTGTTTATTTGTCTTTATTGTTCTGCTGAAGTGGAAACTTTTCGATCATGAAGCACCAAGTGAAATTGTTTTGGCTGTATCGGTATACTTTGTGTTGCATTCCTGTGTTTTGTCATGTTTTCAAACCGAGGTGAACGTGTTTGTGCCAAAAGGGTCACTTCTCCATCCTCTGTAAGAACAAAGTAGTAGTACTCTTTATGCTGCTATATGAAACATTACAAACCCTTTAGATAATTTTTCCTCTCACTGTTAATGCTGAAAATACTGAGCGTCTGCTCCGTGGTGGTGTTTGTAACTTGGATCTTGGTTGACAGTATCTACACATTAGGGCTTTTCGCAGTATCATAGATCACCACCATGCTTCAACGACAGGAAGCACTTCTCTCACACTGTATGATGATTACTTGTTGTCATTATATGATGGATTTGACGTGAAAAGGCATTGTGGGGGTCACTTTTTTAAAAGTCTTGGCATTGCTGTTTGTGTTGTTTCTTATCTTTTTATCCTTTGAACTGAGCTTTTCTGTCTGTTTGCTGTGTTTACAGTATCCTGTCAGTTTATTTGTTATAACAGCTATGAAGTGTCAGATGTGAATTAAAATCTGCCACAACAACTGTGTCGTCTTTATTCTCGCTCCTGTCACCAACCTGAAACAGTATATTTACCTTCAGTTATTTTCTTTTCCAGCCATGTTTTTTAAAATAATAATTTAACATAGTTTAAAGCTGTGTTTTGGTGTTGGGACTACAGGTGAAATTAGCTGTCGAGCTAACACAATTACATTAATCTTGTTAAATTTCAGTGGTGATTAATGGGGACTGTCCCCAGTGATGGTTGAAGTATTTAAATCTCATAAAATGATCTTTATTAGGTAGACCTGTTCAACTGCTCATTAATGCAGACCGCTAATAAACCAATCACATGGCAACAACTCAATGCACTGAGACATGTAGGTCAGAGGAGAATGGCCAGACTGGTTCAAGATGATAGAAAGGCAACAGTAAGTCAAATAACCACTGGTTACAACCAAGGTGTGCAGAAGACCATCTCTGAACCAACAACACGTCCAACCTTGAAGCAGATGGGCTACAGCAGCAGAAGACCACACCCGGTGCCACTCCTGTCAGCTAACAACAGGAAACTGAGGCTACAGTTCACACAGGCTCACCAAAACTGGACAATAGAAGATTGGAAAAACGTTGCCTGGTCTGAGTATTGTTGCTGACTGTGTCCATCCCTTTATGACCACAGTGTACCCATCTTCTGATGGCTACATCCAGCATTCCTCATGCATGACTTTTTGACATACTATACTATGACCTTTTCAAAACATGCTGTATAATAACGTCTTTTGTAACATGCTTTACTATGACATTTTTTATAACATGCTATACTATGAAGTTTTTTTATGACATACTATACTATGACGTTTCTTCATCATTTTGGACGACATACTATACTATGATGTTTTTTCATGATTTTTGACAACATACTATACTATGATGTTTTTTTCATCATTTTGGACGACATACTATACTATGACTTTTTATCATGATTTTTGACGACATACTATACTATGACTTTTTTTCATCATTTTGGACGACATACTATACTATGATGTTTTTTCATCATTTTGGACGACATACTATACTATGACGTTTTTTCATCATTTTGGACGACATACTATACTATGATGTTTTTTCATCATTTTGGACGACATACTATACTATGACTTTTTATCATCATTTTGGACGACATACTATACTATGACGTTTTTTCATCATTTTGGACGACATACTTTACTATGACGTTTTTTCATCATTTTGGACGACATACTACACTATGATGTTTTTTCATGATTTTGGACGACATACTATACTATGACTTTTTATCATCATTTTGGACGACATACTATACTATGACGTTTTTTCATCATTTTGGACGACATACTACACTATGATGTTTTTTCATGATTTTGGACGACATACTATACTATGACTTTTTATCATCATTTTGGACGACATACTATACTATGACTTTTTATCATCATTTTGGACGACATACTATACTATGACGTTTTTTCATCATTTTGGACGACATACTTTACTATGACGTTTTTTCATCATTTTGGACGACATACTACACTATGATGTTTTTTCATGATTTTGGACGACATACTATACTATGACTTTTTATCATCATTTTGGACGACATACTATACTATGACTTTTTTTCATCATTTTGGACGACATACTATACTATGACTTTTTTTTCATCATTTTGGACGACATACTACACTATGACTTTTTATCATCATTTTGGACGACATACTATACTATGACTTTTTTATCATCATTTTGGACGACATACTATACTATGACTTTTTTTTCATCATTTTGGACGACATACTATACTATGATGTTTTCTCATGATTTTTGACGACATACTATACTATGACTTTTTATCATCATTTTGGACGACATACTATACTATGACTTTTTTTTCATCATTTTGGACGACATACTACACTATGACGTTTTTTCATCATTTTGGACGACATACTATACTATGACGTTTTTTCATCATTTTGGACGACATACTATACTATGACGTTTCTTCATCATTTTGGACGACATACTATACTATGACTTTTTATCATCATTTTGGACGAAATACTATACTATGACGTTTTTTCATCATTTTGGACGACATACTATACTATGACTTTTTATCATCATTTTGGACGACATACTATACTATGACTTTTTATCATCATTTTGGACGACATACTATACTATGACTTTTTTTTCATCATTTTGGACGACATACTATACAGTGACGTTTTTTCATCATTTTGGACGACATACTATACTATGATGTTTTTTCATGATTTTTGACGACATACTATACTATGACTTTTTATCATCATTTTGGACGACATACTATACTATGACGTTTCTTCATCATTTTGGACGACATACTATACTATGACTTTTTATCATCATTTTGGACGACATACTATACTATGACGTTTCTTCATCATTTTGGACGACATACTATACTATGACTTTTTATCATCATTTTGGACGACATACTATACTATGACGTTTTTTCATCATTTTGGACGACATACTTTACTATGACGTTTTTTCATCATTTTGGACGACATACTACACTATGATGTTTTTTCATGATTTTGGACGACATACTATACTATGACTTTTTATCATCATTTTGGACGACATACTATACTATGACTTTTTTTTCATCATTTTGGACGACATACTATACAGTGACGTTTTTTCATCATTTTGGACGACATACTATACTATGATGTTTTTTCATGATTTTTGACGACATACTATACTATGACTTTTTATCATCATTTTGGACGACATACTATACTATGATGTTTTTTCATATTTTGGACGACATACTATACTATGATGTTTTTTCATCATTTTGGACGACATACTATACTATGACTTTTTATCATCATTTTGGACGACATACTATACTATGATGTTTTTTCATCATTTTGGACGACATACTATACTATGACTTTTTATCATCATTTTGGACGACATACTATACTATGACGTTTTTTCATCATTTTGGACGACATACTATACTATGATGTTTTTTCATGATTTTTGACGACATACTATACTATGACTTTTTATCATCATTTTGGACGACATACTATACTATGACTTTTTTTTCATCATTTTGGACGACATACTACACTATGACATTTTTTCATCATTTTGGACGACATACTATACTATGACGTTTTTTCATCATTTTGGACGACATACTATACTATGACATTTTTTCATCATTTTGGACGACATAGTATACTATGACATTTTTTCATCATTTTGGACGACATACTATACTATGACTTTTTATCATCATTTTGGACGACATACTATACTATGATGTTTTTTCATCATTTTGGACGACATACTATACTATGATGTTTTTTCATGATTTTGGACCACATACTATACTTGGACGACATACTATACTATGACTTTTTATCATCATTTTTGACGACATACTATACTATGACATTTTTTCATCATTTTGGACGACATAGTATACTATGACATTTTTTCATCATTTTGGACGACATACTATACTATGACTTTTTATCATCATTTTGGACGACATACTATACTATGACTTTTTTTCATCATTTTGGACGACATACTATACTATGACTTTTTTTCATCATTTTGGACGACATACTATACTATGACTTTTTTTTCATCATTTTGGACGACATACTATACTATGACTTTTTTATCATCATTTTGGACGACATACTATACTATGACTTTTTTTTCATCATTTTGGACGACATACTATACTATGATGTTTTCTCATGATTTTTGACGACATACTATACTATGACTTTTTATCATCATTTTGGACGACATACTATACTATGACTTTTTTTTCATCATTTTGGACGACATACTACACTATGACGTTTTTTCATCATTTTGGACGACATACTATACTATGACGTTTTTTCATCATTTTGGACGACATACTATACTATGACGTTTTTTCATCATTTTGGACGACATACTATACTATGACTTTTTATCATCATTTTGGACGACATACTATACTATGACTTTTTATCATCATTTTGGACGACATACTATACTATGACTTTTTTTTCATCATTTTGGACGACATACTATACAGTGACGTTTTTTCATCATTTTGGACGACATACTATACTATGATGTTTTTTCATGATTTTTGACGACATACTATACTATGACTTTTTATCATCATTTTGGACGACATACTATACTATGACGTTTCTTCATCATTTTGGACGACATACTATACTATGACTTTTTATCATCATTTTGGACGACATACTATACTATGACGTTTCTTCATCATTTTGGACGACATACTATACTATGACGTTTCTTCATCATTTTGGACGACATACTATACTATGACTTTTTATCATCATTTTGGACGACATACTATACTATGACGTTTTTTCATCATTTTGGACGACATACTTTACTATGACGTTTTTTCATCATTTTGGACGACATACTACACTATGATGTTTTTTCATGATTTTGGACGACATACTATACTATGACTTTTTATCATCATTTTGGACGACATACTATACTATGACTTTTTTTCATCATTTTGGACGACATACTATACTATGACTTTTTTTTCATCATTTTGGACGACATACTACACTATGACTTTTTATCATCATTTTGGACGACATACTATACTATGACTTTTTTTTCATCATTTTGGACGACATACTATACTATGATGTTTTCTCATGATTTTTGACGACATACTATACTATGACTTTTTATCATCATTTTGGACGACATACTATACTATGACTTTTTTTTCATCATTTTGGACGACATACTACACTATGACATTTTTTCATCATTTTGGACGACATACTATACTATGACGTTTTTTCATCATTTTGGACGACATACTATACTATGATGTTTTTTCATGATTTTGGACCACATACTATACTTGGACGACATACTATACTATGACTTTTTATCATCATTTTGGACGACATACTATACTATGATGTTTTTTCATCATTTTGGACGACATACTATACTATGACGTTTTTTCATCATTTTGGACGACATACTATACTATGACTTTTTATCATCATTTTGGACGACATACTATACTATGACGTTTTTTCATCATTTTGGACGACATACTTTACTATGACGTTTTTTCATCATTTTGGACTACATACTACACTATGATGTTTTTTCATGATTTTGGACGACATACTATACTATGACTTTTTATCATCATTTTGGACGACATACTATACTATGACTTTTTTTCATCATTTTGGACGACATACTATACTATGACTTTTTATCATCATTTTGGACGACATACTATACTATGACTTTTTTTTCATCATTTTGGACGACATACTACACTATGACTTTTTATCATCATTTTGGACGACATACTATACTATGACTTTTTTTTCATCATTTTGGACGACATACTATACTATGATGTTTTCTCATGATTTTTGACGACATACTATACTATGACTTTTTATCATCATTTTGGACGACATACTATACTATGACTTTTTTTTCATCATTTTGGACGACATACTACACTATGACATTTTTTCATCATTTTGGACGACATACTATACTATGACGTTTTTTCATCATTTTGGACGACATACTATACTATGATGTTTTTTCATGATTTTGGACCACATACTATACTATGATGTTTTTTCATCATTTTGGACGACATACTATACTGTGACTTTTTATCATCATTTTGGACGACATACTATACTATGATGTTTTTTCATCATTTTGGACGACATACTACATTATGACTTTTTTTCATCATTTTAGACGACATACTACATTATGACTTTTTATCATCATTTTGGACGACATACTATACTATGGTGTTTTTTCATCATTTTGGACGACATACTATACTATGACTTTTTTTTCATCATTTTGGACGACATACTATACAGTGACGTTTTTTCATCATTTTGGACGACATACTATACTATGATGTTTTTTCATGATTTTTGACGACATACTATACTATGACTTTTTATCATCATTTTGGACGACATACTATACTATGATGTTTTTTCATATTTTGGACGACATACTATACTATGATGTTTTTTCATCATTTTGGACGACATACTATACTATGACTTTTTATCATCATTTTGGACGACATACTATACTATGATGTTTTTTCATCATTTTGGACGACATACTATACTATGACTTTTTATCATCATTTTGGACGACATACTATACTATGACGTTTTTTCATCATTTTGGACGACATACTATACTATGATGTTTTTTCATGATTTTTGACGACATACTATACTATGACTTTTTATCATCATTTTGGACGACATACTATACTATGACTTTTTTTTCATCATTTTGGACGACATACTACACTATGACATTTTTTCATCATTTTGGACGACATACTATACTATGACGTTTTTTCATCATTTTGGACGACATACTATACTATGACATTTTTTCATCATTTTGGACGACATAGTATACTATGACATTTTTTCATCATTTTGGACGACATACTATACTATGACTTTTTATCATCATTTTGGACGACATACTATACTATGATGTTTTTTCATCATTTTGGACGACATACTATACTATGACTTTTTATCATCATTTTGGACGACATACTATACTATGACATTTTTTCATCATTTTTGACGACATAGTATACTATGACATTTTTTCATCATTTTGGACGACATACTATACTATGACTTTTTATCATGATTTTGGACCACATACTATACTATGACGTTTCTTCATCATTTTGGACGACATACTATACTATGACTTTTTATCATCATTTTGGACGACATACTATACTATGACATTTTTTCATCATTTTGGACGACATACTATACTATGATGTTTTTTCATCATTTTGGACGACATACTATACTGTGACTTTTTATCATCATTTTGGACGACATACTATACTATGATGTTTTTTCATCATTTTGGACGACATACTATACTATGACTTTTTTTCATCATTTTAGACGACATACTACATTATGACTTTTTATCATATTTTGGACGACATACTTTACTATGGTGTTTTTTCATCATTTTGGACGACATACTATACTATGACTTTTTTTTCATCATTTTGGACGACATACTATACAGTGACGTTTTTTCATCATTTTGGACGACATACTATACTATGATGTTTTTTCATGATTTTTGACGACATACTATACTATGACTTTTTATCATCATTTTGGACGACATACTATACTATGACGTTTCTTCATCATTTTGGACGACATACTATACTATGACTTTTTATCATCATTTTGGACGACATACTATACTATGACGTTTCTTCATCATTTTGGACGACATACTATACTATGACGTTTCTTCATCATTTTGGACGACATACTATACTATGACTTTTTATCATCATTTTGGACGAAATACTATACTATGACGTTTTTTCATCATTTTGGACGACATACTATACTGTGACTTTTTATCATCATTTTGGACGACATACTATACTATGACTTTTTATCATCATTTTGGACGACATACTATACTATGATGTTTTTTCATCATTTTGGACGACATACTATACTATGATGTTTTTTCATCATTTTGGACGACATACTATACTATGATGTTTTTTCATCATTTTGGACGACATACTATACTATGACTTTTTATCATCATTTTGGACGACATACTATACTATGACGTTTTTTCATCATTTTGGACGACATACTATACTATGATGTTTTTTCATGATTTTTGACGACATACTATACTATGACTTTTTATCATCATTTTGGACGACATACTATACTATGACATTTTTTCATCATTTTTGACGACATAGTATACTATGACATTTTTTCATCATTTTGGACGACATACTATACTATGACTTTTTATCATCATTTTGGACGACATACTATACTGTGACTTTTTATCATCATTTTGGACGACATACTATACTATGATGTTTTTTCATCATTTTGGACGACATACTATACTGTGACTTTTTTTCATCATTTTGGACGACATACTATACTATGATGTTTTTTCATCATTTTGGACGACATACTATACTATGACTTTTTATCATCATTTTTGACGACATACTATACTATGACATTTTTTCATCATTTTGGACGACATAGTATACTATGACATTTTTTCATCATTTTGGACGACATACTATACTATGACTTTTTATCATCATTTTGGACGACATACTATACTATGATGTTTTTTCATCATTTTGGACGACATACTATACTATGACGTTTTTTCATCATTTTGGACGACATACTATACTATGACTTTTTATCATCATTTTGGACGACATACTATACTATGATGTTTTTTCATGATTTTTGACAACATACTATACTATGATGTTTTTTCATGATTTTTGACGACATACTATACTATGATGTTTTTTCATGATTTTGGACCACATACTATACTATGACGTTTCTTCATCATTTTGGACGACATACTATACTATGACTTTTTATCATCATTTTGGACGACATACTATACTATGACATTTTTTCATCATTTTGGACGACATACTATACTATGATGTTTTTTCATGATTTTTGACAACATACTATACTATGATGTTTTTTCATCATTTTGGACGACATACTATACTGTGACTTTTTATCATCATTTTGGACGACATACTATACTATGATGTTTTTTCATCATTTTGGACGACATACTATACTATGACTTTTTTTCATCATTTTAGACGACATACTACATTATGACTTTTTATCATATTTTGGACGACATACTTTACTATGGTGTTTTTTCATCATTTTGGACGACATACTACACTATGACGTTTCTTCATCATTTTAGACGACATACTACATTATGACTTTTTATCATATTTTGGACGACATACTTTACTATGGTGTTTTTTCATCATTTTGGACGACATACTATACTATGACGTTTCTTCATCATTTTGGACGACATACTATACTATGACTTTTTATCATCATTTTGGACGACATACTATACTATGACGTTTCTTCATCATTTTGGACGACATACTATACTATGACTTTTTATCATCATTTTGGACGACATACTATACTACGATGTTTTTTCATCATTTTGGACGACATACTATACTATGACTTTTTATCATCATTTTGGACGACATACTATACTATGACTTTTTATCATCATTTTGGACGACATACTATACTATGATGTTTTTTCATCATTTTGGACGACATACTATACTATGATGTTTTTTCATCATTTTGGACATCATACTATACTATGACGTTTTTTCATCATTTTGGACGACATACTATACTATGATGTTTTTTCATGATTTTTGACGACATACTATACAATGACTTTTTATCATCATTTTGGACGACATACTATACTATGATGTTTTTTCATCATTTTGGACGACATACTATACTATGATGTTTTTTCATCATTTTGGACGACATACTATACTATGACGTTTCTTCATCATTTTGGACGACATACTATACTATGACTTTTTATCATCATTTTGGACGACATACTATACTATGATGTTTTTTCATCATTTTGGACGACATACTATACTATGATGTTTTTTCATCATTTTGGACGACATACTATACTATGACTTTTTATCATCATTTTGGACGACATACTATACTATGACTTTTTATCATCATTTTGGACGACATACTATACTATGATGTTTTTTCATCATTTTGGACGACATACTATACTATGACGTTTTTTCATCATTTTGGACGACATACTATACTATGACGTTTTTTCATGATTTTTGACGACATACTATACTATGACTTTTTATCATCATTTTGGACGACATACTATACTATGACTTTTTATCATCATTTTGGACGACATACTATACTATGATGTTTTTTCATGATTTTTGACGACATACTATACTATGACTTTTTATCATCATTTTTGACGACATACTATACTATGATGTTTTTTCATGATTTTTGACGACATACTATACTATGATGTTTTTTCATCATTTTGGACGACATACTATACTATGACTTTTTATCATCATTTTTGACGACATACTATACTATGATGTTTTTTCATGATTTTTGACGACATACTATACAATGACTTTTTATCATCATTTTGGACGACATACTATACTATGACATTTTTTCATCATTTTGGACGACATACTATACTATGACTTTTTATCATCATTTTTGACGACATACTATACTATGATGTTTTTTCATGATTTTTGACGACATACTATACTATGATGTTTTTTCATCATTTTGGACGACATACTATACTATGACTTTTTATCATCATTTTTGACGACATACTATACTATGATGTTTTTTCATGATTTTTGACGACATACTATACAATGACTTTTTATCATCATTTTGGACGACATACTATACTATGACTTTTTATCATCATTTTGGACGACATACTATACTGTGACTTTTTTTCATCATTTTTGACGACATACTATACTATGATGTTTTTTCATCATTTTGGACGACATACTATACTATGACATTTTTTCATCATTTTGGACGACATACTATACTATGACTTTTTATCATCATTTTGGACGACATACTATACTATGATGTTTTTTCATGATTTTTGACGACATACTATACTATGACTTTTTATCATCATTTTTGACGACATACTATACTATGACATTTTTTCATCATTTTGGACGACATAGTATACTATGACATTTTTTCATCATTTTGGACGACATACTATACTATGACTTTTTATCATCATTTTGGACGACATACTATACTGTGCTTTTTTTCATCATTTTTGACGACATACTATACTCTGACGTTTTTTCATCATTTTGGACGACATACTATACTATGACATTTTTTCATCATTTTGGACGACATACTATACTGTGCTTTTTTTCATCATTTTTGACGACATACTATACTCTGACGTTTTTTCATCATTTTGGACGACATACTATACTATGACTTTTTATCATCATTTTTGACGACATACTATACTATGATGTTTTTTCATGATTTTTGACGACATACTATACTATGATGTTTTTTCATCATTTTGGACGACATACTATACTATGACTTTTTATCATCATTTTTGACGACATACTATACTATGACTTTTTATCATCATTTTGGACGACATACTATACTATGACTTTTTTTCATCATTTTGGACGACATACTATACTATGACTTTTTATCATCATTTTGGACGACATACTATACTATGACATTTTTTCATCATTTTGGACGACATACTATACTATGACTTTTTTTCATCATTTTGGACGACATACTATACTATGACTTTTTATCATCATTTTGGACGACATACTACACTATGATGTTTTTTCATGATTTTGGACGACATACTATACTATGACGTTTCTTCATCATTTTGGACGACATACTATACTATGACTTTTTTTCATCATTTTTGACGACATACTACACTATGATGTTTTTTCATGATTTTGGACGACATACTATACTATGACTTTTTATCATCATTTTGGACGACATACTATACTATGATGTTTTTTCATCATTTTGGACGACATACTATACTATGATGTTTTTTCATCATTTTGGACGACATACTATACTATGACGTTTTTTCATCATTTTGGACGACATACTATACTATGATGTTTTTTCATGATTTTTGACGACATACTATACTATGACTTTTTATCATCATTTTGGACGACATACTATACTATGACTTTTTTCGTCATTTTGGACGACATACTATACTATGACTTTTTATCATCATTTTGGATGACATACTATACTATGACGTTTTTTCATCATTTTGGACGATATACTATACTATGACTTTTTATCATCATTTTGGATGACATACTATACTATGATGTTTTTTCATGATTTTTGACGACATACTATACTATGACTTTTTATCATCATTTTGGACGACATACTATACTATGATGTTTTTTCATGATTTTTGACGACATACTATACTATGACTTTTTATCATCATTTTGGATGACATACTATACTATGACGTTTTTTCATCATTTTGGACGACATGCTATACTATGACTTTTTATCATCATTTTGGACGACATACTATACTATGACATTTTTTCATCATTTTGGACGACATACTATACTATGACTTTTTATCATCATTTTGGACGATATACTATACTATGATGTTTTTTCATGATTTTTGACGACATACTATACTATGATGTTTTTTCATCATTTTGGACGACATACTATACTATGACTTTTTATCATCATTTTGGACGACATACTATACTATGACTTTTTTTCATCATTTTGGACGACATACTATACTATGAGTTTTCATCATCATTTTGGACGACATACTATACTGTGACTTTTTTTCATCATTTTTGACGACATACTATACTATGATGTTTTTTCATCATTTTGGACGACATACTATACTATGACGTTTTTTCATGATTTTTGACGACATACTATACTATGACTTTTTATCATCATTTTTGACGACATACTATACTGTGATGTTTTTTCATGATTTTTGACGACATACTATACTATGACATTTTTTCATCATTTTGGACGACATACTATACTATGATGTTTTTTAATCATTTTGGACGACATACTATACTATGACTTTTTATCATCATTTTTGATGACATACCATACTATGACATTTTTTCATCATTTTCATTATTTTTGATGACATACTATACTATGATGTTTTTTCATCATTTTGGACGACATGCTATACTATGACTTTTTTTTCATCATTTTGGACGACATCCTATACTATGACTTTTTTTTCATCATTTTGGACGACATACTATACTATGACTTTTTTTTTCATCATTTTGGACGACATACTATACTATGATGTTTTTTCATGATTTTTGACGACATACTATACAATGACGTTTCATCATCATTTTGGACGACATACTATATTATGACTTTTTATCATCATTTTGGACGACATACTATACTATGACTTTTTTTTCATCATTTTGGATGACATACTATACTATGATGTTTTTTCATCATTTTGGATGACATACTATACTATGACTTTTTTTTCATCATTTTGGACGACATACTATACTATGATGTTTTTTCAGCATTTTGGATGACATACTATACTATGACTTTTTTTTCATCATTTTGGACGACATACTATACTATGATGTTTTTTCATCATTTTGGATGACATACTATACTATGACTTTTTTTCATGATTTTTGATGACATACTATACTATGACGTTTTTTCATCATTTTGGACGACATACTATACTATGACTTTTTTTCATCATTTTGGACGACATACTATACTATGACTTTTTTTCGTCATTTTTGACGACATACTATGACTTTTTTTCGTCATTTTGGACGACATACTATACTATGACTTTTTTCGTCATTTTGGACGACATACTAGACTATGATGTTCTTTCGTCATTTTGGACGACATACTATACTATGACTTTTGTCATCATTTTGGACGACATACTATACTATGACTTTTTTCATCATTTTGGACGACATACTATACTATGACATTTTTTCATCATTTTGGACGACATAGTATACTATGACATTTTTTCATCATTTTGGACGACATACTTTACTATGACGTTTTTTCATCATTTTGGACGACATACTACACTATGATGTTTTTTCATCATTTTGGACGACATACTATACTATGACATTTTTTCATCATTTTGGACGACATAGTATACTATGACATTTTTTCATCATTTTGGACGACATACTATACTATGACTTTTTTTCATCATTTTGGACGACATACTATACTATGACTTTTTTTCATCATTTTGGACGACATACTATACTGTGACTTTTTTTCATCATTTTTGACGACATACTACACTATGATGTTTTTTCATCATTTTGGACGACATACTATACTATGACTTTTTATCATCATTTTGGACGACATACTATACTATGACCTTTCTTCATCATTTTGGACGACATACTATACTATGATGTTTTTTCATCATTTTGGACGACATACTATACTATGATGTTTTTTCATGATTTTGGACGACATACTATACTATGATGTTTTTTCATCATTTTGGACGACATACTATACTATGACATTTTTTCATCATTTTGGACGACATACTATACTATGACTTTTTTTCATCATTTTGGACGACATACTATACTATGAGTTTTCATCATCATTTTGGACGACATACTATACTGTGACTTTTTTTCATCATTTTTGACGACATACTATACTATGATGTTTTTTCATCATTTTGGACGACATACTATACTATGACGTTTTTTCATGATTTTTGACGACATACTATACTATGACTTTTTATCATCATTTTTGACGACATACTATACTGTGATGTTTTTTCATGATTTTTGACGACATACTATACTATGACATTTTTTCATCATTTTGGACGACATACTATACTATGATGTTTTTTAATCATTTTGGACGACATACTATACTATGACTTTTTATCATCATTTTTGATGACATACCATACTATGACATTTTTTCATCATTTCCATTATTTTTGATGACATACTATACTATGATGTTTTTTCATCATTTTGGACGACATGCTATACTATGACTTTTTTTTCATCATTTTGGACGACATCCTATAATATGACTTTTTTTTCATCATTTTGGACGACATACTATACTATGACTTTTTTTTTCATCATTTTGGACGACATACTATACTATGATGTTTTTTCATGATTTTTGACGACATACTATACAATGACGTTTCATCATCATTTTGGACGACATACTATATTATGACTTTTTATCATCATTTTGGACGACATACTATACTATGACTTTTTTTTCATCATTTTGGATGACATACTATACTATGATGTTTTTTCATCATTTTGGATGACATACTATACTATGACTTTTTTTTCATCATTTTGGACGACATACTATACTATGATGTTTTTTCAGCATTTTGGATGACATACTATACTATGACTTTTTTTTCATCATTTTGGACGACATACTATACTATGATGTTTTTTCATCATTTTGGATGACATACTATACTATGACTTTTTTTCATGATTTTTGATGACATACTATACTATGACGTTTTTTCATCATTTTGGACGACATACTATACTATGACTTTTTTTCATCATTTTGGACGACATACTATACTATGACTTTTTTTCGTCATTTTTGACGACATACTATGACTTTTTTTCGTCATTTTGGACGACATACTATACTATGACTTTTTTCGTCATTTTGGACGACATACTAGACTATGATGTTCTTTCGTCATTTTGGACGACATACTATACTATGACTTTTGTCATCATTTTGGACGACATACTATACTATGACTTTTTTCATCATTTTGGACGACATACTATACTATGACATTTTTTCATCATTTTGGACGACATAGTATACTATGACATTTTTTCATCATTTTGGACGACATACTTTACTATGACGTTTTTTCATCATTTTGGACGACATACTACACTATGATGTTTTTTCATCATTTTGGACGACATACTATACTATGACATTTTTTCATCATTTTGGACGACATACTATACTATGACTTTTTATCATCATTTTGGACGACATACTATACTATGACTTTTTTTCATCATTTTGGACGACATACTATACTGTGACTTTTTTTCATCATTTTGGACGACATACTATACTATGACTTTTTTTCATCATTTTGGACGACATACTATACTGTGACTTTTTTTCATCATTTTTGACGACATACTACACTATGATGTTTTTTCATCATTTTGGACGACATACTATACTATGACTTTTTATCATCATTTTGGACGACATACTATACTATGACCTTTCTTCATCATTTTGGACGACATACTATACTATGATGTTTTTTCATCATTTTGGACGACATACTATACTATGATGTTTTTTCATGATTTTGGACGACATACTATACTATGACTTTTTATCATCATTTTGGACGACATACTATACTATGATGTTTTTTCATCATTTTGGACGACATACTCTACTATGACGTTTTTTCATCATTTTGGACGACATACTATACTATGATGTTTTTTCATGATTTTTGACGACATACTATACTATGACTTTTTATCATCATTTTGGACGACATACTATACTATGATGTTTTTTCATGATTTTTGACGACATACTATACTATGACTTTTCATCATCATTTTGGACGACATACTATACTATGACGTTTTTTCATCATTTTGTACGACATACTATACTATGACTTTTTATCATCATTTTGGACGACATACTATACTATGACTTTTTATCATCATTTTGGACGACATACTATACTATGACATTTTTTCATCATTTTGGACGACATACTATACTATGACTTTTTATCATCATTTTGGACGACATACTATACTATGATGTTTTTTCATGATTTTTGACGACATACTATACTATGATGTTTTTTCATCATTTTGGACGACATACTATACTATGACTTTTTTTCATCATTTTGGACGACATACTATACTATGACTTTTCATCATCATTTTGGACGACATACTATACTGTGACTTTTTTTCATCATTTTTGACGACATACTATACTATGACTTTTTATCATCATTTTTGACGACATACTATACTATGACATTTTTTCATCATTTTGGACGACATACTATACTATGACGTTTTTTAATCATTTTGGACGACATACTATACTATGACTTTTTATCATCATTTTTGATGACATACTATACTATGACATTTTTTCATCATTTTGGACGACATACTATACTATGATGTTTTTTAATCATTTTGGACGACATACTATACTATGATGTTTTTTCATTATTTTTGATGACATACTATACTATGATGTTTTTTCATCATTTTGGACGACATACTATATTATGACTTTTTATCATCATTTTGGACGACATACTATACTATGACTTTTTTTTCATCATTTTGGATGACATACTATACTATGATGTTTTTTCATCATTTTGGATGACATACTATACTATGACTTTTTTTTCATCATTTTGGACGACATACTATACTATGATGTTTTTTCAGCATTTTGGATGACATACTATACTATGACTTTTTTTTCATCATTTTGGATGACATACTATACTATGATGTTTTTTCATCATTTTTGATGACATACTATACTATGACTTTTTTTCATCATTTTTGATGACATACTATACTATGACTTTTTTCATCATTTTGGACGACATACTATACTATGACTTTTTTTCATCATTTTTGATGACATACTATACTATGACTTTTTTCATCATTTTGGACGACATACTATACTATGACTTTTTTTTCATCATTTTGGACGACATACTATACTATGACTTTTTTTCGTCATTTTTGACGACATACTATGACTTTTTTTCGTCATTTTGGACGACATACTATACTATGACTTTTTTCGTCATTTTGGACGACATACTAGACTATGATGTTCTTTCGTCATTTTGGACGACATACTATACTATGACTTTTGTCATCATTTTGGACGACATACTATACTATGACTTTTGTCATCATTTTGGACGACATACTATACTATGACTTTTTTCATCATTTTGGACGACATACTATACTATGACTTTTTGTCATAATTTTTGATGACATACTATACTATGAGGTTTTTTCATCATTTTGGACGACATACTATACTATGACTTTTTGTCATAATTTTTGACGACATACTATAATATGACGTTTTTTCATCATTTTGGACGACATACTAGGCTATACTATGACTTTTTTCATCATTTTGGACGACATACTATACTATGACGTTTTTTCATCATTTTGGACGACATACTATACTATGATGTTTTTTCATCATTTTGGACGACATACTATACTATGATGTTTTTTCATCATTTTGGACGACATACTATACTATGACGTCTTTTCATCATTTTTGACGACATACTATACTATGACATTTTTTCATCATTTTGGACGACATACTATACTATGATGTTTTTTAATCATTTTGGACGACATACTATACTATGACTTTTTATCATCATTTTTGATGACATACCATGCTATGACATTTTTTCATCATTTTGGACGACATACTATACTATGATGTTTTTTAATCATTTTGGATGACATACTATACTATGATGTTTTTTCGTTATTTTTGATGACATACTATACTATGATGTTTTTTCATCATTTTGGACGACATACTATACTATGACTTTTTTTTCATCATTTTGGACGACATGCTATACTATGACTTTTTTTTCATCATTTTGGACGACATACTATACTATGACGTTTTTTTCATCATTTTGGACGACATACTATACTATGATGTTTTTTCATCATTTTGGATGACATACTATACTATGACTTTTTTTTCATCATTTTGGACGACATACTATACTACGATGTTTTTTCATCATTTTGGATGACATACTATACTATGACTTTTTTTCATGATTTTTGATGACATACTATACTATGACTTTTTTCATCATTTTGGACGACATACTATACTATGACTTTTTATCATCATTTTGGACGACATGCTATACTATGACTTTTTTTTCATCATTTTGGACGACATGCTATACTATGACTTTTTTTTCATCATTTTGGACGACATACTATACTATGACGTTTTTTTCATCATTTTGGACGACATACTATACTATGATGTTTTTTCATCATTTTGGATGACATACTATACTATGACTTTTTTTTCATCATTTTGGACGACATACTATACTATGACGTTTTTTTCATCATTTTGGACGACATACTATACTATGATGTTTTTTCATCATTTTGGATGACATACTATACTATGACAATTTTTCATCATTTTGGACGACATACTATACTATGACGTTTTTTTCATCATTTTGGACGACATACTATACTATGACTTTTTTTCATGATTTTTGATGACATACTATACTATGACTTTTTTTAATCATTTTGGACGACATACTATACTATGATGTTTTTTCATCATTTTGGATGACATACTATACTATGACTTTTTTCATCATTTTGGACGACATACTATACTATGACTTTTTTTCATCATTTTGGACGACATACTATACTATGACTTTTTTTCCTCATTTTTGACGACATACTATACTATGACTTTTTTTCGTCATTTTGGACGACATACTATACTATGACTTTTTTTCGTCATTTTGGACGACATACTATACTATGACTTTTTTCGTCATTTTGGACGACATACTATACTATGACTTTTTTTCGTCATTTTGGACGACATACTATACTATGACTTTTTTCATCATTTTGGACGACATACTATACTATGACTTTTTGTCATAATTTTTGATGACATACTATACTATGAGGTTTTTTCATCATTTTGGACGACATATTATACTATGACTTTTTTCGTCATTTTGGACGACATACTATACTATGACTTTTTGTCATAATTTTTGACGACATACTATACTATGACTTTTTTCATCATTTTGGACGACATACTATACTATGACGTTTTTTCATCATTTTGGACGACATGCTATACTATGACGTTTTTTCATGATTTTGGACGACATAATATACTATGACTTTTTTTCATCATTTTGGACGACATACTATACTATGATGTTTTTTCATCATTTTGGACGACATACTAAACTATGAAGTTTTTTCGTCATTTTGGACGACATACTATACTATGACTTTTTATCATCATTTTGGACGACATACTATACTATGATATTTTTTCATCATTTTGGATGACATACTATACTATGATGTTTTTTTCCATCATTTTTGACGACATACTATACTATGACTTTTTGTCATAATTTTTGATGACATACTATACTATGATGTTTTTTCATCATTTTGGACGACATACTATACTATGACTTTTTTTCATCATGTTTGATGACATACTATACTATGATGTTTTTTCATCATTTTGGACGACATATTATACTGTGATGTTTTTTCATCATTTTTGACGACATACTATACTATGACGTTTTTGAGACATGCTATACTATGAAGTTTTTTATGACATACTATACTATGACGTTTTTTATGACATGCTATACTATGATGATTTGAGACATAGTATACTATGACATTTTTTATTACATGCTATAATGTGATGCTCTTTTTGACATACTTTACTATGATGTTTTTGAGACATACTGCCGCCATGGAGAACAAAACAGAGATCTTTGAGATTAAAACTTAAAGTAAAAGCAGTACTTCCACAGTGAAGAAATACTCTGTTACAAGTAAAAATCCCTCAGCAATTCAAATCCAACACACTTTTTCTTGAAGTCATCTCACTGTCCATTCTGTGGGTCCACTGGAAAAAAAATGGTGTTGACACACAGCCCTGGCTCTGTAAATGGAAAACAAACAGCCACACAACACCATTTCAACCAGTCAGCAGAAGGGGGTGTTTGTGCCCGAGATAGGGGAAAGGTCATGGATGTATAAAGAGAAAGGCAGCAGGACTGAGAGGAGCAATAACTCTGGCACATGATGGGAGGACGGTATTTGTTTGGGTGTTGAGTTCAAAAAAGAACAATCTATTTCCAGAATCACTGCCTCCCCCCTTCGAGTAAAACTATTAAAGTACTAGTATCTAAATGTATTTTTTTGGTTATATTCTGACAACTTGTGCTTCACAGAGGACAACAAGTGGTTCTAAACACTGCCGATCTTTACTGACACGTAATGCACGAAAATCAGACTCAAAATCTCAGTGGGAAAACACAGCTGGGGTCATGAAGTGGGATAGGCAACTCACTAATGGTGCAAGCTCTAAACCAACACACAAATACAGTAATCGGCATAAACCATCATGTTCTGAACAGACACACCATTATGGAACAGAAAACAGCAAACTACTTCAAACTACTCAGTCCAGCATGATGGGAAATGTGGGCATTGCTACAGTATTTTGTATTATTAATTTGAAATTAAAAGAAAAACATTTTAAGATCTAGATTGTTTTAAACCATCTGACTGCTGACTGCTACAGCTGGCCACTTTAGGACCACCCAGTTTTTAATATTTGCAGAAGACTGGGTTACAACATTCAGTCAAAATTCATGAAAGTGAAATTAAAAGTTATGAATTCATCCAATCATAAACCATCCAGGTGTTAACCCTGCATCAAAGTCTGCAACTCTTATAGGAACTACAGTATAAGTACCATCTATCTGCCCAACATATATGTGTCCATACATTACTAATTCAGAGAAACATATTTTTAAGCTTTCTGTTTCAGCACTTCGTCCCACTTAAGAACCAGTCACGTTTTACACCCTAATCACAGTCACAAATATTTACAGTATGTGCTGATCTGCACATGTGCACTCGTCTCACTAGATGGCAGCATAACACTCTGTTCATCTTTTGTTGAGCGTTACGGGCAACATTAACTAAACACACTTTCTATACACCAGCATTCATTTTATTTATTTATTTATTTATTTATTTATTTATTTGTAGTTTAACACAGGAATTATTCAGTCCAACACCAAAGTGTCTAAATAACTGTAACAGGCAGAGACAGAGCTTCTTTCAAGAAGATAGACAAATTTCTACTTAAAAACATCCCTTACTTTGGCATCATTCATCACATTTGAACACTAACAGTAACATTTAAGACTTTAACAGAGAGTTTGATGATAAAATAAGAATTCTGAGGGACATTAGAAAATATTATCTGTTTCAGGAAGTGCTTTATTAACTGTACATTTTCCCTTTCTCCTCCAGAATTCCAAATGTACAGATTTTGCCACTTATACTTCTTATTGCTTTTCGATGACTAATTATAAATGGATTGTACTCATACACTCCATACACTTATACAAAGTTTAATTTAGTCAAATAAATTACCTTCACTCAGATGAAACACCTTGTAACTTAGAACACAACATTTACTTTTTAAAGGGACAGTTCACCCCAAAATCAAAAATACATATTTTTCCTCTTACCTGTAGCTCTATTTATCAATCTGCTGTAAACTGTTTTGGTGTGAGTTGCCGAGTGTTGGAGATATTGACCATAGAGATGTCTGCCTTCTCTCCAATATAATGGAACAAAGTGTCAAAAAACACATTTGAAAACTCAACAGCAATGTCTCTTTCCAGAAATCATAACCCCATTACTCAAGATAAACCACAGACCTTGTTGTGAGCAGTTTCCTGTACCTTTTTTTGGCACTTTGAGCACCACAAGCTGAGTGCCATCCAGTCCCATTATATTGGAGAGAAGGCAGACATCTTGGCTGATATCTCCAACACTCTGCAACTCACACCAAAACAATCTAGACTGATAAACAGCACTACAGGTAAGAGCAAAATATGTATTTTGGATTTTGGGGTGAAATGCCCCTTTAAAATTGTCTCCAGTATTCAACAAAATCCAAACTGTAGCCACAAAATGAGATCACATGAAAGCAAAGGAGCGAGACGCAGAACACAACACAACAGAACTGAAACACAGAGAAAACACAACATCTACATGCTGTAACACAATATGATGCACACAGTTATGTTTCTGACACACCTCTTAAACACCACTTTCATGTGTTTAACCAGGTGTTTTCACTGTCGGCTCATTCCCAGCCACGAAACTGACTCTGATCTTTCAACACTTATTACCCATCATTAGTGGTTGTCTGGCTCATGCCATCAGTCACACAGAGGGACCGGATGACTCAAACAGACTGTGACTCAGGTTGGAGATTGAAACCCACACATCCAACTCCATCACGGATCAGCGTCACTGGTGGAGAAATTATTCAAGCACGGCATCTAATACAATCAGAGAGTTTTCTCACAAGATTTCACTCACAAGATAAAGACACATGTACTTAGACTGAGGTGTGCTCTGAGGATGTTTGACACCAAACTGTCTCTCATGCCACTACATATGAAAATGTATTACATTATAAACCATGCTTAACAAACTGCTGATAAACTGTGTCGTCATAATGCATCAGAAAAGCAACTTTTTATGCCTTGATTTGAAACTTGACAGGAAGTGAGGGGCTACAGAGGGGGGAGAATGAATCCTAAATCCTGTGGTGACACATCCTGACCTCTAGATGGCAGTGTACTAACATCTCTGGCAGATAAAGGCTATTAAATCTGCTCAAAGGGACAAACTGCAAACACAATGTGTTAATACCAGAGGTCAATAATCAATAAATATTGGCTGTAGGCACATTGAGCCACATTATGTCCTTTACAGTGAGAACATGTAGCTACTGTACAGCTTCTATCAACTGGTACTGTAATCACTCTGTACATACCATCTTAATTATGTCTCAGCTGGGGATCATAACCTCCTAGTTCTTCATGTTTTAACAGCTGTCATTAAAATAATGTGAATTCTTATTCCTAAAAGAAAATTACTGTTATAGAGTGGAACGAGACAGAAGGAAAACTAGAACCACGGCCCTGTGTTTGTTTGTCTCCACCAACCAGTCAGGTTACAGTTTCCATCCATGACTGTCCAGACTTATATGGAGCCACGACGGAGGACAACACTTCACATGTGGACGCTGCTGCAAAGAAGCTACATATTCAAAACACTGATGCTTCACACACATCTTCAACCCAGCAGCACAGAAGATCTATACCAGGGGTGTCAACTCACTTTAGTTCATGGACCACATACAGCACAGTTTGATCTCAGATGGGCCGGACCAATAAAACCATGGCACAATAACCTCTAAGTAACATTACATCCAATATACCTTTTTTGCGTAAAGAATCACAAGCACATTCTGTAGACATTCATCCTTTTACAAACAGATGAACAGCCTGAGACGTCTTAAGGAAAATAAGTGCAGTTTCAACAGTATGTCTCCACATTCAGTCACTGTCATTACACGTGCATTTATCCACACAATTTTTGCACAATTGATATATCAGAGAACTGTATTCTGGTCAGGGTGGAAAAGCCTCTGAAGCAGAATTTTACATGAAGACAGCATTCTTTAACTTGCTCCTGAAACCTGCCACCTCTTAGTCTCGTCATCTAGTGGGCCGGATTGGACCCTTTAGCGAGCCAGGTCTGGCCCATGGGCCGTATGTTTGACACCCCTGATCTATACAATCAGCACAGTTTGAAGATGAACACCCAAGACTAGAGTCACCAGTTCAGTATCTGACCAAACGTCTGTCTTTACCTTTGAACATTTGGATATAAAGGTGTGAAATTTGTCATAATTAGCGTATCAATTCTTCTGTGAGGTCACAGTGATCTTGACCTTCCACCACCAAACTCTAATCAGTTCATACTAATCATACAAACGTGTTAACGTTTGTGTCTGATGTAATGAAATTCCCTGAAGGCATTCCTTTGATATATTGTTCACAAGGATGGGACGGACAACCCGAATGCCTCCAGAACAGAATTCATACACTAATACACACTACTCGTGCAGCTCCTGAGTCCAAGACATATTTCCCTACGGGGACAATGAAGTATATCATATTGTATAGTATTGGATCGTAGAACAAAGGCATATAAAAACTTAAAGATAATGCAGCTGAATCAAATTTAGTGTATTTTTCTTCTTACATAAGTCACAACACAAATGTCCTCCCATTGACAGCACCACACATCACTTCTCCTTTTCTTTCTTTAATGTCATCGTTGCTAGATAACATAATACATTATAAAATTGCAATGAACAGGGTTAAAACTAATGATAGTTTCCGTTATTGATTAAACTGCTAATATTTTCTTGATCAGTTGTTGTGTTTCTATAGCTTGGATGGTCAGCTGGTTCAGTCACAGGGTCCAGATTTGTAGTTCAAGGTCCACACAGTTTGACACATTCAGCGTCATACTGGCATTTGTCAGAATAAAACTCTGTGCTAGAAATTCACTGTGCTTCAAAATAACATGTACTTTTTACAAACCTGACATGAATCACTTGCGGTCCATTCAGAACGGACTCACAACCCACCAGTTGGGAACCACTGGTCCATAAAATGTCAGCATGAACAGTGATGTCGTCAGAAGTCTTTTGTCCGAACAAAACCAAAGATATTCCGTTTACTAAAATAGAAGACTGTAAGACTGGTAAATTCACAAATCTGAGGAGCTGGAACCAGATGATTATTGTCATTTTTCATTAAAAAAAACAATTAGTAGAGTACTAAAATATCACCAACGAACGTTCTGCTGTAGAAACCTGTTACATTCCTGCTCCTAACACTCATCACCTCATAAGGAATCTAACATGTTTGATTGATGATGTAATAAGAAGTAATGAAGTCATAACTCAGGTTATTGGAATTTACTCATTCTTCTCATTATCATATCTTTTATCCGTCTTTTTGTGTGAACAGTTTCTGGTTTATGTAACAGGATCACATAAAGACAGTAGCTGTCAGCACAGGACGCTGATGTGGTTTTATGACAGTTATTACATTAACTGGCAGACATTACATCATCACAGCGCCTGGTCGTGTTTCTTTTAAATCTAAATCTTCTTCTGCTCAATTATTCTCACAACTGCAGACCAGAGAAGTGACACAACACCGAGAGAAAACTACTCTCACATGTTCAGTGAGACCATTAATACTGTAGACCTGATGAATAATTCAGATGAACTTTAAACAGAGTTGACTCGTCTTCGAGTCGCAATTACTTCTCAGTTCACGCTGATTGACTTTGGCTGGTCAACTCGCATATTACTCCGTGACAACTCCGAGGAAGGTTTCTCATAATGAATCGAACACTCAGAGATATTTTTCAAGCAATGTCTTTGCACAGAATGCAAATGGTGGCAGCATCATGTTTACAGAGACGGATTAATTTGCGAGTTCTAAAGGGCTCCTGCTCATGCATGAAATGCAAGTATGAAACTTGTCAAAAATAATGTGAGAGAAAATCATATCATACTGGAGATCACAGCTAACGTGGTGCAAAGAGCCCCAAGTGCACAACTAGTGGTGGCAAAGTGCAACTTTTCTTTAGTTCTCCAGTTCAGAGTTTCACGTGGGATGATCAGCTGTTGACAAAACAAACAGAGTGATGTATAGCAGAGGACGTTTTTTATGAGCCAGAGGTTTCCCAAAGCTTTGGCTCATAAAAATTAACAACCAAAACACCAGCAGAGCATGTGTCCGGATGACATCGACGATAAAAACACAAGCCATAATATCACACAAAGTGGTTTCACCACAAGGACAGTTGTGTTTTGTCTTTTCTGAGTCGTGTGATTCAGTTTTGGCCCAAACACACAAACATAAGGACGACCAACGAGTCATAACACTCAGTGACTCTCATAAACAGTGATGTACAGTTGAACAGTTGCTGCTGCTGCATGTGCTGCCTGTGTGTTTCAGCGCTGAGTGATCTGAGGAGACATTTCCTCCATATCCTTTATGTGTGCACGCTGACAGCTGGGAGGAAGTGGACACATGCAGGAGAGGCAGCTGCAGGTTGGAGGTCACGTTTGGGATGAAACTGTTCCGAATCATAAAGCAGCTCACTGAAGGTTGAATTAGACCCATGTGTCATCATCTCACTCCTGAGTGGTGGAGATAGAAAGTACGTCCTATTCACACTCAAATGAGCGGTTTTAAATCTAGATGTATATTTATATTATGGGCAGCTGTGGCTCAGAGAGTAGAGTGGTTTGATCCACAGATCCTCCGTTCTCCATGTCGAAGTATCTTTGAGCAAGATACTGAACAACAAATTGGGCCCAATGGCTGTTTCATCGGGAGTGTGTTACAAGGTGGCACCTTGTATCTTAGCCTTGGTCACCAGTGTATAAATGTGTGTGTGAATGAGTGTTAAAAGCACTTTGAGTGGTCGGAAGACTGGAAAGGCGCTGTACAAGTGCAGGTCCATCCATTTATATCCACAAATAATCCATGAAATATCTGCATAAATCTGTCCGTTTTTAAACGTGCGCGAATTTGTAATGTGTTACTGTGTTATTTAATAGTTAATTAACATGTCAGTAACTAGTCAAAGGGATAGTAGATAGTTTGCCCATTTTCAGCCAGGTCTGTGTCACCATGGCGTGGGGAGTGTGTGCAGATAAACAAGTCTGGCGTCCCGCCATGCTGGTAAACGCGTAATTTGGTGTAGCCTGGTGGATTCTGGCTGGCGGACAGACAGGAACCTCTATGAGCTGGCACCTTAACACAGTTTATCTGTACACACTGTCTATAACATGGTGACAAAGATCCCGCTGAAAATCTGCAAAGTATCCCTTCAATTACGTGACTAGATCGATATTTACCGTTAAACTTAAGTTAAAAGCCAAGTCAATTAAACACACAGTCCCTTTTACTAGCCCGCTGTGGCCACACACTTCAACAAATATACGCCTGTCTCTATAAGATGTCTGGTTGCCAAGCAGTTCTTTTTTTTAATCAACTTTTTCAGATGTAAAAAAACAGGTTGTTGGCTACTTCAAATTACGTTTTCATTCCTTGATTACCTTGTAAATTATTGAATATTGATATAAAAGAATAAAATGAGGTTGTCTCAGTACGCCAGGTACTGTAATCCTCGAGCCCCATAACACTTGCTCTCTGAAGCGCCCTCTGTTGGAGCTAGATCAGAAGTTATATTCATACTGCTTTAAATAAACCGTTTTATTTTATTTCCTGATCTTTGCTGAGCAGTTTTGTGTGAAAGGAATAAAGGCCTGTCCCAAATATAAGCCCGTTGATTTCAATGATTTAAGCAAATAATAGCCCAGGTTGCTAATTGAAGGTTTACAGTAAGTACCTACTTAGATTATGAAACTACTTTGAAAACGAGTCTATCAGAGACGATTTAAGGCCAGTTGGTCAGCTCAGTATGCTGCTGTGTTTCATGTGTTTAGTCGGTTGGTTGATTGCTCTTTTGGTCGATCATTCTTTTGGTTGGTCGGTTGGGTAAAAGCTCAAAGGGTGAGAAAGATCACTTTCTGTATGAGAAAAGTTTTTCTCTTTGTTTTATTAATAAAACAACCACAGCCAAGAAGTTCTTAAGCTGCAGTCAAGATGACACTGAACAGACAAAAGGAGTTATAAATCTGATTTATGTACATAGCAGAGAACTCTATAAATATTCAAAGTGCTGATATGACAATAAAGAATACACGAATAAAACATACAAGTCCATAAAGTCTCTTTGTCTCTATCAGAAGAGTTCGGTTGTGCTGAGATGATTTATTCACTCTCCCCGTTTCATTGCTTTTGAAATCTGAGTTATAACTTCCTTCTCCTTCTCTCTTAGCGTTCATCCATCCATCTGGGACGCATCACCAACATCAGGCCTGATATTAAAACTTCCAGATGACAGGCGCAGGTCAGAGGGCACCGAGTTTCCTGACTGTCAGCTGCATATCTTCTCTGGACACGAAGGAACTGAAGGCAGAAAAATAGATTTGGGTTTTATATTGTAAAAAAAAGTTGCTAGAAGAATATGTTAGCATTTTACATTTCTGCAGATGACAAATATTTTACATTTGTACCCGTCATATGCATCAAATCAACGTAGTGCATGAGTTGGCGTGTCACTTAGGCGAGATGCCTGCCAAGCTGCACATCACTGGACGAAACCATCAACCAAACCAGCTGTGTTTTATCAACCCCTCACTGTTTTTCCAGCTGCTTTCCAGCCACCAAATGTGGGTGTGTTTTAGCAACCCTTTTTTTTTTTACCAAAACAGTATATTCCCTAACCATAACCAGGTGGTTTCTGTGCCTAAACCTACCCACATGTTGACCACAGCGTCCACTACATAATAATACACAAATGGAACATAGCCATGGAAACATACAGTGCCCACATTTTTCTGGCACCTGGGTTGCTTTGTGATGCGTTATATGTAACCCCATAGAATGGACATTAAAGAGTCTCCCTCATCTATTTCTCCACTGTAGAGTTGGGTAACTTTTCAAAATGTTCGATACAAATGTCAATACAATAACAAAGTTATCCAAAGAAGCCAAAGTTCTTAAATGATCTAAACACAAAGCAGGCATGAACGAACTTTGCCTAAATAAAATATGTCTTAAATTGTCTGAATATTGACTCAAATCTTTGACTTTCTCATTAAAGAACTAAACAAGATTACATTCAACGCTCGGCCAATACTTGGCGCCATGTTGGCCCCCCCAGCAGAGCATGCACCACGCCTCGCCACAAACACTGCTCAGAAATGGCCCGAGGAACATGACAAAGAATGCAAAGCACTGACCTGGCATCCAAACTCCCCAGATTCCAATCTGATCAAGCATCCGTGGGACGTGCCAGTACCCCACCTCACAACCGACAGGTCTTAAAGAATCCACCGCCAACACTCCAGTGCCAGACTCCACAGGACACCCCCAGAGGTCCTGTGTCCATGCCTTGACATGTCAGAGCCAAGTCTGATCCAAGAAGGCCCCGCAGTGGATCAGGGGTACCTCTGGGGTACTGGCACGTCCCATGAATGCTCGATCAGACTGGGATCTGGGGAATGTGGAGGCTAGGTCGATGCTTTGAGCTCTCTGTCATGATCTTCGGGGCCACTCCTGACCAGATTTTGCAGTGATGCACAGTGCATTGTTTTGCTTGGGGTGCCACTGTCATCAAGAAGTGCTGTGGCCATAGTGTTGCGTGTCAAGTGGTATCCACATGAATGCCAGGAACCAAAAGTTTCCCAGCAGAACACAACAACATGATCAATGTTATTCACTTCACCTGTCAGTGGTTTTAATGTTTTGGCTGATCTGTGAACTGTATAGTGAACAAAAATAGAATAGATTACATTTTACTTAATGGTTAAAGTTCTTTTTATTTCAGTAACTGCTTATCCTCTTGAGGGTCGTGGGGTGCTGGAGCCTATCCCAGCTGACACTGGGGGAGAGGCAGGGTTCACCCTGGACAGGTCACCAGACTATCACAGGGCTGACACATAGAGACAGACAACCATTCACACCTACAGACAATTTAGAGTCACCAGTTAACCTGCATGTCTTTGGACTGTGGGAGGAAGCTGGAGTACCCGAAGAAAACCCACGCTGACACGGAGAGAACAAGCAGACTGCACACAGAAGGGCTCCCTCACCACAGGTTTAGGTTTTTCTTTCAGTAACACAAGTTTAACACATGCAAAGTTTCCCTGACATCTCCAGTTTGAGATTAAATGTTTTGTACTCTGCATGTCAGAACTGTCAAATCTATAACATGATGGAGGGACTGATAAACAACTTCCAGATTGTGTTCCTGGTATATGCACCTCTTCCTTCCCTTGCAAATAACGGTCACGCAACAAAAGCCCATGGCTCAGGTGTTTCCTCTCTGACCGCAGCGAAGGTGGCCAGGAAACTGTCCCTATGGCTCGTTTCATGACACATATGGTTTCTTTTAGACACATCCTCCGTAAACTTCCTCCTTCAGTCCAACAGTGGCTGCAGGATCTTTTTAACTAGTCTGTCAGTGTTGTGGAGGAGAGATATTTACTTTATTTTTTCATGCTCTTTTTGATCTTGCAGCCTTGATTTAAATGTTTCCAGATGTTTTATTCTCTCTCTTCATATCTCTGTGAAATTATTACAAACTGCAGTGGACTAATCTGCTCTCCCCTAATAAATGACGGATCCCAGTTTGAATGAGATTTAGCCCGTCCTGAGAGGCTCACTCATTGGAGGAAATTGGATGGGCAACGTAAGCGCTCCTCTTGAATGGGAAAACAGCAGAGGGAAAAAAACGGGCAGAGCAACACACACACACACACACAGCAGGCTGACAGTAGCCAAGCAGCAGCCACTGAGACACACACACACGGACTGAGTGTCTTCATGCAGACACAAGAAGGACCTCATTATCATTTTTTGGAGTAAACACATTTTCGTCATCAGGAGTTGTTGGTTTTTTTTTTTTAATTACAGGATTCGCGTCATTGCGAGGCGCGCGCGCATTCCTCAGCAGGATTTGCGCATCTCCAATTGCAAATTGTTTTGTGCTCTCCGAGAGAGCGTTGTTTTAATTTTTCCTGCCCGGCAGAAAGCTCACATAGTCATGTCTGAGAGGCGACAGGAGAAGCGTTTCATCTGAAATCTCGCCTTTCACAAACATGGAACAACAGCTCTCCAAACCGGAATGCAAAAACATGGATGCGTGTCTGAGGCGACTGAAGCAAGAACTGGTATGTTGTGTTGTGCACTTCTGCTCCTGCAATCAGCTCTGAATGATCTTCTCCTACTTTATTAATGTGCATATTAAACATGTGGCATTTTTAAATGTGCAAGGTGGCGCGCCAAGAAAAAAAAAAAGAAATCAAAATAGCATCGCTTTATGTGTCCTGATGGCTCCTCTCATATTCTAGTTTGTTCTTTTCAGTTGGGGGTGCATGTGTATTTTTTTTTAAATCGCATTAATCTGTGTAGGCTTAAAGCTTTGAGCACACCAGAGGCATGTGTACATATCCTCCTCCTCTCTGTCCACGCATCTGGGACAGATGTTTTAAGCTTAATGAGCTCAAGACAGTTTCTCCTCCTCTCTCAAGGAGGCTGCTTTTAGTCAGAAACAGTTGGAAGATTCACAGTATTTTGATCTGTTGTGGTAAATTTTAGTGTGTGTTGCAACAGACTGGAGCTAAAAAAAAGAGTAGCTGATTAATGACGGACAGAAAATTATAAGTGATTTTGCTGATTTTTGCTCCTTAAATTTGCTGATTTGCTGCTTTTGTCTGTTTAGTGTCATTGGAAACTGAGTAACTTTGGGTTTTGGAGTGTTAATGAAAATAAGACATGAACACCTGAGCCTTTAGGGCATTTGATACACAAATAAATAACCGTTTGATATATTTTTAAAGCAGGAATACCTGATGGTATTTGCTCTTTAAACAAGATGATTTTCTGGTTTTGTCTGTTTTGGAGTGTTGATGATGAAAGGCATTTGAAGACTTTAGAGCATTTTATACACAAAATAATCATTTAATCAAGTAAATAATCAACAGTTTAACTGATAAAGAAAATAACCTTTGGTTGCAGCTAGGGCTGTGTGATATGGAGAAAATTAAATATCATTTTTTCTTTTTCAAATTTTTTATTTTACAATTTCACAAGAACATCACAACCTATTTCCTTAAAAAATAAATAAATAAAGGGGAAAAACTAAAAAAAAAAAAAAAATCGAGTTTGTGACTCTTTTGTCACCAAAATATCTCAACCATTGTACCTGGATGTTATTATTAGCTTACAATGGAGCCAGTTCAGAGATTATGGTGAGCCCACAGCTGATAAAGGTCATGTTTCTATATTTATTCAATGAAAGGCTGCCAAATCTTTAAAAAGGCATCATATCTGTTCTTCAGGACATGGGCGATCTTCTATAGAGGCATATAAATCATCATTTCTGATGTCCACTTTAACATAGAGAGGGAGGGAATCTGACTTCCAGGTTAATGCAATACACTTCCTGGAAACAGCAAGAGCTGTAGCGATACATTTCTCAGAGCTTTGATTTAGTTTCAGATAAAGAGAAAGTCCTGGAGCTAATGGAACTGGATCCAAAAAATATTCTTGACCAAATACCTCAATATCAATATTACATGGGGTTACCTGTTGGTGCTTTCACAAAATGTTTACACACTAATGTGGATATAGTCATTACAGGAAGGTCAGAAAATGACATCACTTTACAGTCCAAAATCTAAGACGATATCTAGTCTCATGTCATGGCTGTGATATAATATCAGTCTATTGCCCAGCTCTGGTTGCAGCCCTGCAACAGACCGATGCAGGGTTTTGCTTTCACAGTGGAGTGAGTGAAATTGGCAGTCAATCTGAGTTTCAGCGCATCATTACGCCCTGAATTAATTTTTCAGTCTCCTGTATTTAATATGTTCACGTCTCCTCTCCCCTAACAAACAAATCTGTTTGATGGTGGCAAACTCAGAGCGCTATCTCTTACCCCGTCCTTGAAATGTAAAAACAAAATCTGTAAGCTGCACCCTCACACCCAAATCATTTGGCAGTGACACAGTGTAGACCCATTTTTCAAAGGAGCCTTAACTGGCACAGATTTCGTTTGGAATCATCTTCAAAGCAGACACAGATTTTTTTTTTCTTTCTTTCAATCCAGCCACTGGCCCACAGAAAAGCCTCGCATGGCTGCGTGTTTTGCAACATGATCCGCTCTGTGACTTCTGTGAATTCGCGTCTCCGAATTAGCCACACGTCTGTGAAGTGGCACTTGAGATTTTAGGGGAGTTAGACGTCCATGCCAGGAGGACATGTAGCGTTATAGCTGCCATATCGCAGTTTGGTAACATAATAGAAAAAAGTGTTGCGCCGTGCCGAGGATCAAACAGGAGAACAGAGAGCAGATGCCGGTTAAAAAGCCGAGGCAGTCTCCCCCTGTAAAGGACCATGTGGGATGCAATCTGTTGTTCAGAGAACGAGGGGTGTCTGTGCCAAGGTTGTCACTTTTCTTTCCACTGTGACGGATTTTCATCCAGAGCCCGCTGAAGAGCGGCAAACCGGCTCCATCTGCAACGCAGAGATCACAAACATCTAACAACCGACCTACACCTGCTGCAGAGTCGAGAAGTTCTTCAGTACCACTTCAAAGACCGTGGTTTACAAAGGGCCATCCCAGTTGTTTTGCACGTTTTAGTCCAATTAAATCACTGCTAATCACAGATAACCATCCTGCTGTGTTACAGACATTCTTCAGTTTCAGAAAGCCATCTGTATCGTATAAAAATCAGTTAGTAGACTGCTGGAACTCGCTTCAGTTATAATCCATCACACTCAGTATCAAGTCTGAGTTCATTTCGTTAGAGATACATCATCGTGTTGATGCAGCTTAATTGCAGTTTGATTTGACTGCACTACATTAACCATGCCACCATAATGCAACTTTGACAGTAATTAATGCAGAGTTGATGTTCAGAGTAATAACTGCACAACTCAGGCACGTTTCAAGGAGCCTGTTAATTTGCCATCTCATTTCACTTTATTATTCAGTGTGACGCTGTGTTTACGTTCGCTGTTTTCTGTTTATGAGGGGGTCGTTATTTTGCCCTAATCAGTGCTGAGTGACGTATCCATGCAGTCAGTGCCATCTCCGCTCTGCAGGGAAGCTACAGTAGTCTCCTCTAGGCAGAGTTAGCAGCTTTTCACATCAATCACAGAAACATGCAGCTTTTAAAAGTTGTGTGAGTCGACATATCAAACCTGTACAGCTGCGTCGATCTCATCCACACTCACCATCTTTTTATGGACATTTTCCTGTCTCTTTATTTCCTGCTGTTTGCAAGATGATGTCTTAAATTCATCTTTAAAGCCGGGAGGCATTAATGAGCGCAACGCCAAACCTCTTTGAAACACTTAAATGCCTACTCAGAAACCAGAGTCTGTTAATTGATTTTCATACCGTATGGAAATGGTTTGGACTGTAATGGCTGCCAGGAGCAGGTGGTTAAATGCATCGAAAGACCTAAAACTGTGCAGCGTGCATTTGAGAATGGTTAGCAGCTTTATAAAGCAAATGTTTAAAGTCCCCTTCAGAGTTTTAGGTCACTAAAATAGAGATTTTTCAAAACTACCGTTTTTCTGTGTGGACGTGTAAAATTGAACATTTCGTAAACAATGATGTCATCTCCTCAATTCGCACATTTCAATAACTGCTTTGAGAATGAGCATACGCTAGAAACATCAACAACGATGGACTACTTTACACTTAAACTTTGTATTGTTGTACCACTAAACAAAGACAAAGGCACTGTAGGTGTCTGCTGCACCCAATGTTTTGGCTCCACCTCAGCGTCCGTGGTTTAAAGTCCGCCAGACATTGAGCATAGTGTTAGTTCAGGCAGGACATGATGTCAAGCTCAGCTCACATCCCAGCTACATCAGCTGATCTCAAACAGCCCAATCAACTGATGGAGTCAGCTGATACATCACATGATTCCTTTCTGTGGAACCATTTGGCAAATCTCATTCAGGGCGCCCTATTTAAACTGCTCTGGCCTGCCACTGTTGCTGCTTCCTCTGCAAGCCGCTTTGCAACCCGCCTCCACCCCAGCTCCTCCTTTTGCTGTGTCTGACTTATCAATGTCATCTCTGTTTGTCATTGATGCTGCTCTGTTCTGTTCCTGGTGAGGTCTTTGCTGCTGCTCTCCCTGCCTTAGGCTTTACATGTAGGCGCATGGAGGGGCAGGGGGGGTTGCTGTGTCTGCCTCAGGCTTTCCTCGTTTGCACATGGAAGGGCAGAGGGGTGTGCTCTATGCCTTAAGGCTATCCATGTAAGTGCATGGAAGGGCAGGGAAGTTTGCGCTCTGTGCCTCAGGCTTGCCTTGTTTGCATGTGGAAGGGCAGAGAGGTGTGCTCTATCTGCCTGCATAGGCCTGGGAAAGGCAGAGAGGCTCCAGAAACAGAGCCATACCACCAAAATAATACTACAAATTGAGATAAAGTTTACTTTGAATAAAGTGGTCCTGACTGAAACAGCAGTTTTGGATCAGGTTCGGCTGAACCAGCAGAGGGAGGGACACTTTCCAGAGTGGGATTGTTGTTGATGAGGAGTGTAAGGGAAACTTTCTCATGTCCAGAGCATCACTCATATGTTTGAGTGAGCGCCTTCATCCTTAAATTAAATGGGAACCAATAGTGAGAAAAAGGTAACGTTAGCTTACACACATTACTACCTTTATGACAAGGTAGACTGCTGAGGACAGCTAACACTGGGAGTGTCTGAGATAATTTGTAAAATTAAGGTTGTGGGAGGAAAAATATCCGTTTTCAAAAGTGTCTGTATACATGTAGACAGGGCCTCAATGAGGAGCTGAAAAAAACTAGTATTGTCCTTTAGGTGTTCACCTTGTAGTTATCAGTGCCACAGCATTGAGCGTGGCATTCAAAGCCTGCATACAAGTCACGTATATAACAACTGTGAACTCAGTGTTCCACAGTAGACACGCTGAAACCCAATGCACCATCAGCTCTAAAAGAAGAAGAGTGTCATACGAAAGTGTGAACACTGTGTCAGGGGTCGGGGGAGTCAGTCTGTGTGGGGTAGTGTCAGGTCACGCTTTAACATCTGACCCTTGACCTGACAAGGTCTGGGGCTATTCCTCCTAACTGCTGACCACATCCAACACACCAGTGATGCAAAACTCAAAGCTGATAGATTAGTTTTCAAGTCAGGAGCATATCGTTGTTTTTCATCTTTCCACGAACTGAAAACAGAGTTAGTAAACAGGCTGTTAGCTCCCATTTGTTCCTATAAAAAGCACTGCGAGGCTCCATAGAAATCTTGAGGATATAATGGTAACAATGAAATATTTTTAAGCTCGTGCATGACTCATTATTCACACAACAGACAAAGAGTCATGAAAAAAAAACATAAGCCCTTCCTGCCTGCTTAGAGTCCAAGACACAACTGCTGACATGCCTTTGAGTCATCTTGTCTAAATGTTGGGTTCACACCTGCATTTCAGACACTAAAGCATAAGTCAAGCCTCATGGTGTCATCACCTCTGAAGCTGATTTCATATGCATCATACTCCTTTATCCCTCTCACACCTGAGGCACATTTCAAAACATGACTGTCAGCTTGGAATTCAGATCCAAAGCCAGCGAGTATGAGGTCATGAAATCCGAGAAAAATGGAGTAGTGTATTCTGGAAAGCTCATGTGCCTCATGGTTGCTTGTTCTTTGTTACCTTTAGGGTGTGGGATCAGAAAACTGCACACAACACAAAGAAGTGTAGTGGTTTGACTTAAAGTTTCGTTTGTTTGGAGCCTCCCTGCTGGCTCCTGTTCTCCAACCTGCCCTTCCTTCCCCTCTGCTATAATTGGCCCAGCTCTTGGTGGCAGCTGTAGGGTTTTGCATGGGTGATCATTGTGTTTGAAATAGAGCCTTTATTTACAAAGCCAGTTTATCATTATGAGACCGTGCGCACGTAACCTGCGTTATCACGGTTCACAGAATGGAAATCACCACTAACGACGTTGAGGATTGACTGTATCAAGAGACAGTCGAGTGGCTAATTATGCTGCTGCTGTAACCACACGTGACCCCGCTGGTCTGAGATAGAGTTGTGTCTTTCCTCGGCTCTGTTTGCTTTCATTTGAAGAAAAATATGTGGATTATTTCTCATGGGTGTTTCTCTCACTGAGGTCTAGGTCAATATTGTGCTCTCTCTCATGTTATTGTGTCTTTGGGGCCTTGAAATGACATTTTGTCTGGCATTATTGCTTTATCTGGTGCCAAACGAAATTGGATTTTTTAGAACTGTTCTGCTACTAAAATGGAAGATATGTTGTAGAAGGCATTAAAGCAGAAATAATTGATTTTTCTGGCCACTTGGGGGAACAAGCTGCAAACACAGAATTGAAAGATTAGCAACATATATAGTTGAAAGGTTGAGAAAATAAATGTGTTATCCTGTTGAAGTCAATTTACACACCCAGCAGACATAGAAAAACATTAGCATTTATCTGAAGCTGTATTTCTGGACACCTGACAAATATAAGTCCAATATTCACGCTCCTTTTAGCTCAATTTTTGGTCTCCACCAACTCCTGGGGAGAAAATAGCCCCTTACCTACTGGACAAAAAACTAGGCCTGCCCAACATGCAAAAAAAAAAAAAAATCATAGTGCTTATTCTATCACATATTGGGATTGTGATATGAGTCATGATTTTAGTGAAAATCAGAATTTTTGATTTTTATTTTCACTAGGAAACATATAAAAATGAGAATGTGAATTTTGTTGGGTTCTCTTCCTAGCTGGAATATGATTTGTAGGCCAGGACGTCTCTGGGATGTTAGGGCATATTTGTCCTCAACCAGAAAATTTGCAGTTTATCTTGCATATTGCAGTTTAAGTAATGTCTAAATGAATTGTGTAGCTCTACAAAAAACTCTCTGACACACATTAACATCTGGCTTTTGTCTTTAGTAGAAAAGGTTACAATCGTTCATTCCCAGGTAAAATGACTCTGCAGTAGTCACAAGTATTCATCAGCTCCACCTCCGATCACCTCCAGCCGGCAGAGATGGAAATATGAACCGGGTAGATGCACTAATTTTAGCCCTTTTTCTGATGCAACTCATGACGCTTGCCACAAATTCTGTCCATCTCCATCCAAGCAGCACTAGAACATTGTTCCAGATTAGTGGGCACAAAGTTTGAAAAAGACACTCAGTAAGTAACAGATATTAAAAAAGAAGTAACTGTAACATGTTCACTGGCCTCCCTGCTGCTTTCCACTGTTTACTAACCTATTTTCAGACACATTTAGGACATTGAATGTGACACACCAGTAAAATAACAGTAAGGCAGACTCATCCACTGACAAGGAAAGAAGTCTGTTAGCTGGTTTTCCTGCTTTTAAAAAACATATACGAACTAATTTTAGTGGAAAAGAGTATACCCGTAGACTGTATTGAATAATAAATGTACCTACCGTGATGTCACCCACTGGTTTGTGAACTGTCATTTTGAAGCCTTGAGATGGGCATTTCAGCTGTCACCATCTTAGATTTTTGGAGCCAGAAGTGACCATATTTGGACAAGAGGGTGGAGCTGTGCGGGAGAGAGGGGCGGATCGCAGACAGCCTGTCACTAAAATTATGCATTACTTTAAGCCTTAACAAATTGTAAACCCTTTATTGTACCAGGCTGTAAACATGTTTATATCTGCTGTAAAGTTTTATGTTTAAAATGGGGATCTATGGGGATTGACTCTGTTTTGGAGCTAGCCTCAAGTGGCCAGTCAAGGAACTGCAGTTTTTAGCACGCGTTGGCTTCATTTTTCAGCCTCGGAGCTTGTCGCCTGAGTCTATCTGTCTCTGAAGCTGCTAAATGCCTCACTGTGTCCATCAGCTAGTCGCCAGCTTCATCTGTCTGCTGTTTGGTGCTGAGCACTGGATTTATTATTTCTTAAATCTGATGCCTGCCACTGCTGGAAACATTCTATGATATCGAAGTTACTGCCTGTAAAACCAAAACAGTGACCTCAAAGACACTAAAAAGCTCTGTAGATCTGAGAGAAGCTGCAGATTGGGTTGATAATTCTCTGTAGGGTCATCACATGGAGTCATTTAATACACTGTTAATGTACAAATATTAATGAATGCAGCTTTAAAGTATTTAAAGTGGCCCATTTGCTCTCACTGTATTTATAACGCAGCACCTGCATACAGTTCAAACTTCAGACCAAAACGCTCTGTATCCCACACTGAACAACTGAGCACATTATGGTGGCATGTGCAGTATATACATGACACAGCACTATACGTTTGATTATATAATGCATTAATGGAGGACCATTCACTCCCAATAAATCACTGAACTCAATGAGCTTTTAAATGCTGCACAGAAATCAGGGCACTCGCCATGAAAGCTTTTGATGTTAGACTAAGAGGGGGCAGGATCCGGAGTCTCTGCAACATTAACGTCACACTTGATGTTACAACTGTGGGCTGGAGAATTGGCCGTGCACTTTCGCTGCCCACACACAAGGTGCTGACGTCAACTGCGGCGCTATCAAGCATCTGTCTAACGATTCCTCACGTCCACTGAAGACTTTCAGCCAGGAAGACAACAGATTGGCTCCCAGATTTTTCTCCAAAGATCATCTGCCAAAGATGATGATATGGATCCTAATCATCCTGTGTCCCCCACGGCAGCATCATTTTTGTGATGGAGTAAATTAGCTCGAGCAGGAAACAAGCTATTAAACCACCTCCCGTCTCTGAAAGGGCCGTCAGGGAGTCTTTGCCGGGCAGCAGGTCATTTGGCTTAAATGAGTCTGTCTTAGAAAGGAACAGTTCACCAGATTCTCCTTTTCCACTCACCTCTTGCTGATTGTTTTGGTTTTATGAGACAAGCTTTTGGGATATCTGTCTCTGATATCTCTGCTGCTACCTAAATACAACAGGAGGTGAATGCAATTTTAAAAATGCATGAGTATCATCTCTTTCCAGAAACAGTGTTCCCATTGCTCTGATTAACTAACAGACTGTCAGGAGTTTTCACAGGAGCTCTTTTCCCAGTAGTGGATGCAATAAAGTGATCACAGTGAGGTCTATCGATTGTCCAACAAGTCCTCCAAAATTAAAAACAAAATACTCCCTGTCTTGCCTTTAAAAATGACCTATATAAGCAGTATTTGATTGGATGACCCTTCCAGCAGGATGGCATATTGTTAGTCAGCGCATCTGTTGTATGAAATTGCTTTTTTGACCTGAAAGGTTCGGTTAGATTTATGCATTCATAATGAAGCAACACACTCAATCCAGGGATGTTTAGAAGGAGCTGAAGGTGTAGGCATAAAAAATACATGGATCATGGTTTTGGCTTACGTAAGGGACAGATTTAGGTTCAGGATAAAAAGGAAATGTCCTCAATATGGGAGTAGCTGCATCCTGTGTCCTGGTCTGACACTTTGCTGTCATTCAGTAATGCTGTGTTCACACTGTGAGGGACAAAGCAATGAGCTGCAAGTCATTTCCAATGGAAGCTGGTGACATGAAGTCACAGCTGACACTACAAAAAAAAAATTCTCTAGCGCTCCAATGACATGGTTAAATTAACCAATCATATGTTTTTGTCTCTAGCTGTGGTGCTGTGTTATTCAAGTAAGCCCATGTGCTTACTTTCTGTGTATTGCGGTGCACGCAGGGATGCAATATGGCGTAATGCTAAAATTAGGCTCAAACATTGACCAAAAGCATCAATATTTCTTGACCACATACAAATTTTAGATGACTTTGACGCAAGGTTACATTGTAAGTGCCAGGCGCACACACAAGCCCAGGACGATATAACTACGTCAACGAGTCCACTTCATCGATGATTCAGCGACAGTGTAACTAGCCACGTTGGAGCTTTGTCTCTCGCAGTGTGAACTAGGCATTATGTACACAACCACAACAGCAGCTTTGTAAGTTCAACATTGTATGAAGGCATAAGGGCAGTCAGGACAACCAGGACACTATTTCTGAAAGGAGATGTCACTGTTGAATGGGCAATAAGCAGTACCATTGAAATTCTGTTTACCACAACTGTACTGGAGTGGAGGGATGAATGTCTCAAAATCTGAGCAAATGAAACCAAACAAATATCTGCCAGGCTTTAGATGAATACTTTGAATTCTAAACTAACACTTAAAATATAACACATACATAAAACAATACTTAAAAATATGGATGTCTCTACTTAAGGGATAGTTTGGATCTTTTAACAAACAGGCTGGAGTACCAACGTGGAAGCTAAGCAATGAACTGCTGTGGACAGGGCCAGCAGTAACACATGTTTTAGCCTTCTAAAAAACCTCTTGGTTTAACTGACACTATATTAAGAATATTTTCACTGCTTTACCGTACCATCAGACAGCGATTTCCAACAGGTAAATGTAGCATTTATATCGCCCCTTTTCAAAGCCAGACTTCATTGAGAAAAACAGTAATTTAACATCACTGAACACAGGAGTTGCTGGTGTACCACTGCCTTAATGAGTTAGTTTGTTTGTGTTATTGTGTAACTTTGGCATTAAAACAGGATGGTTTAGACCCACCAAAGTCACAAAATAACACTTACTAATTGACTGATCGAGGCAGTGGTAGACCAGCAGCTTCTGTGTTCAGCGAGCTAAAATTACTGTTTTTGTCAATGGAGTCTGGTGACTTTGACGAGAGTATAGACGGAGAACTGAAGCTGGCTAAACGGCTTTCCTGTCAAGGGCTGTCTGGATCAAGATAAAGCGGCAAAAACAATAGCTAAATATAACATACACTTGAACTGATATAGATTTTTTAGGTGGCTAAAATACTTGTATTTGTTGCTGCCCTCGTCTACAGCGGTACATTGCTGAGCTCCTGTGCTGGTGCTCCTGCCGGCTTCTTAAAACATGCTGACTGACATCTGCTGTGTGTAATACTCTGACTACATATAAGTACCTCACAACCCTACTTCAAAAGATCCAAACTATCCCTTTAATGACCAATTTGTCATGACATCATACACGAGTGTCTCACACCCCTTTGTTGAACATTATTCACACTTCTTCCTCTCCTGAGCATGACCCCGAGGACACTCGTACCAAACAGAGTCACCATGTAACCCTTTTCGTCAAAGAGGCATTCATCGCCACAGTAATTTATTTCTTTCAGTGAATGCTCCACAGCTTTTATTGCCCTCTTAATCGCGACCTCGGGGCAGCGGTTTGTGGCGTGTCCAGCAGCACCGTCACAGAGACGCTCTCTGTATCCCGCGGACAGAGACCCCCATTCCTGTCCTTGACCCACACAGCCCACCATTCATTTTTAATTAGGCGTGGAGGTGGAGGGAGGGTGGAGTACACTAGCTGCTGCTGCCGCTGGCCAGCTCCTTCTAAACAGGAAGACCTTTTGGGCCTGATAACCTTGGCCTCGCTGTTTCCTCCCCCATCCAGCCAATAACAAATAAACAACAACACTGAATAGCCTGTATTTTACAGCCGGAATAGAGCGCTGGTTTGTTTTTGAGTCTGTGTTTTTATTTCTCACCCAACAATCCAGTTAATGTATATCAGTGAATGCAGCATGCGAGCACATACGGACGCCTTATAAAAAGACACTGACTTCATTCAAGCGAGGCATGTGTGGACATGTGTAAGCTCAGTGTGTTTGCACAGTGAATTTATTTTTCCCTCCATAACTGAAGGAGGTAATATGGAGGCAGAGAGCTCGATCTCAGCAGACGGCAGAGGAGGAACATTGATTTATTTATACTGTGGTATTTAATTCACTCACATGCATATTGAATGGTTTCTGGATGCATCTTCACTGTAGACGGACCCTGACGTGGGAATATAAAATAAAGAAACACCAATCAGCTGATTTTTTTTTTTTTTTAATTACAATGGCCAGAACTTTTAATAAGCCTCCATTCAACATTAATTCAAGACTGCCAGCCATTGTTCTTAAACTTTGAAGCATTCAGCCTTTAATTGGCAATTATGTATGGTTGGCTGGCATCACCGCAGCCAAAGAAGAAGAAGTGGGGGGTGTAGGGGGAGAATCTGGACAGCTCCTGTTTGTCTCTTTCATTCATTCAGCACGTTTTCACTCGGCTTGCTTCTTTTTAAAATGATCTTTTTATAGAAATACACGCTTGATGGATTAAATGGCCGAGACAGTTTGGAGGCTCGAGTTCAAAAAGAAGATTTAACTAAACTTAACAAGGCTGGGTTAATGACGCCAGTGTTTCTGGACAGCACAGAAATTCCCCGCAGCCCCAATTTCATCCCAGTTTTCTTATTAAATTAGACTAGACAGACATTTTTTTCTCATCTCTATTTTTCAGGGGAAAGTCCTGAAGGTAGTTCGAGGTCCTGTCAGGTCTGCGTCCTCTGTGTCTTCGTCCTTAATGAGGCCCTGAGCTGATTCACACATTGTAAAGATGACACATCCCTGGTTGAACATCTGTGTTTGAACTAGAAACTGCCGCAGGACGTTATTTTAAAGTTGCTTTTAGCATCCTGAGCAGACGGCAGAATGAAGGTTGAAAAGGCTGACATATTTGGGCCACAAAGTTCAGCCTTGAAATGGCAGCGCCTGGAGTTAGCTGGCATGGTAAAGGTGGAATAATGGGGTTTGGTTTACTACTGTTGTTGTGTTTGTTCCGCAGGGCACAGTATGAATTATTAACGTAGCCTTAGAATAGAAATGGCAGCAAACAACTCAGTGTGTTGTAAATAACCAGGGAAAACGCCTGCGTCTTGGGGACGAGAGGAAAGTTGCATGCGAGTGTTAAATTAGGGTGTTTCTGGTTAGCGTGTGCAAACAGGTGCGGCACTATCAGCCTGCATGAGAACGGTGTGCTTAGCAGATAATATTTCAAAAACAAATTTTAATACATTTAAGTGGTCCAGATTTCAGCAGCAGCTCAGAGTGCGGTAATCCCTCAGCTGATCCCTGCATAAACTTCGCTGAAGCCACATGTCTGCCTCCGAAGATGTAACGACAATACATAACTCCGCACGTCATCTTGTCTTCAGACTTGTTGACCTTTGATGTGGAGGAAAGTAAACCGTAATTATGCGCTCTCTCCCAGCCTCTCCCAGGACACAGACAATTACAGCTAATGAAGTCAGCCATATGTGGAGGACAAGAAGACAAGAGACAACCTGATTGTGCTAATTACACGTACCTTCACTGCCTAATTTAGCGAGCCAACGGGAAGCTCAGAGGCTTTTGTTCCCAGCATGTGCATTGATAGGCTTATTATCTGATCTTACAGGCTGTTCAGGCCCCCGTGCACCTACTCAGCCATATGTTAGTGATGAGCTGAGTGTTTTAACCCAGAGGTTTAATGCTAATGGTGCAGGGTATTGGATAAGTGTCACGGCACAGACAGGGCTGAATCGATTCACAGAAAACAAATCAACAACCGTTCTGATGATCAATTAAGTAATTTATCAAGAAGGAAAGCAAAACGTTGGCTGCTACCAGCTTCTCAACTTATATTATTCTCTGCTTTTTCTCAGACAAAAAAGCAACCTGTAAACATTATAGATCAACTTGTACTCTGAGGAAGTATGATGGGGATTTCAATTTTCCCTCATAGATTAAACGATTAATCAAATAATTTATATAATGAATAATTAGTTGTGACCCCAGTATACAATTCGGTGTCACTGTTGTAAAGCAGTTTGTCAAGAAGATCAAATGTCATTCATTCATTTTAGGGGCTTTCACATCAGTAAACGTGGCCCCTAAATCCAGTTTGTTTGATTATTGGGTGTACCCTGCTTGGGTCCACTTGAGAAGGCGGTTTCAAGTACAGTTCATGTGCACTCTGATATGGTACACATCTGGTGCACCATAAACCAGCTAAACCCAGGAGTGGGCAGCTATTTAACGCCACTACCAAGAGTTTTTAACCAGTTATTAAACAGTCTTAATTTAATAGCGATGCCTCTATATCAGATGGCAACGCATCGCCATTTGGAGAGACCAACTTTGCTTCCGCCCTTGACATGCAGTTGGAGTTCCTGCACCTGGCCTGCTCAGCGTCTTGGCTTTCCCCAGTGCTGATGCCCAGCACAGACATTAAAATATCACAGCGGAGCATGCTACCTCCCCCTTATTTTGTTATTATCATACAGGCAGTAGTCGGTAAGGTGCTTTCAAATGAATAAATTCATTAATTATTGCAGTTAACTTTTAAATACAAAGGCCGCAGAACATTTATTATTTAGCAGGAAGTGAACTCCACACTTTTTCTAAAGAAATATTACAGTATGTAAACACCAGCCAGTATGTGGGCATAAATAAATATTGTACAATGGGTTACCGTGAGCAACCGCAGATGGATACAATGCTATTGGTTTTAAAGCTAGGGTATGGAGGCATTTTGGTTATAAGGTTGAAGGTAAAAAAGGACCTGGTAAAGAGCCAGATTGTATGTAAGTAAATTCATCTGTTAATTTGATGATCATTACAAATACAGTATGCTTTGTTTTAAAAGTAAATAAATCATGTATGGAAATTTTGATGTGTTGTGATGTATCAATAATTGTTTTATTATTAAGTCATTGCCCTCTGAATCATAATCGAATGAAATTATGAGATGCCTGGAGATTCCCACCCTTAGTAAATGACGATGCAAGTTTACTCATGTAAAACAGTACAACTGATAATGTGAAAATTAGGCACGGTACAAATTAGGGCAGCATGAGATGGAGAGAAACAAACATCTTTGGACATGTATACAACGCATTCAAAATATGAACTGTGTTTTTACTGCAGTTTGCAACACTTGACCTCTTGCCTGCTTAAGATCACTTCTTTGCATTGTCATGGATACGCTGCACACAAACCAACTAGCTAACAGTTTGCGAGGCTGTGATTGAGATGCATGCCCAAAAGAAAAACCCATTTTACTGATCAGAAGGAGAAACACCTACTTTTAAACATCATAAAAGACTTGGACATTGAAGGTTTTTTTGATATGCGCAAATATCTCAATGTCGACCTTTTGAAGATGGTGGCTGAAGGAATGAAAAAGGAGGCCGTGTTTACACGGTTCAACAAGTTCAACAAGTCTGCAACCGGTTGAAAACTTTGAAAAAGACGTATCTGATGCAAAGCAGCAGAACGACACAAGCAGCTCCAGCTGTTCCAGTTTTCCATTTTTTAATGAGATTAATGACATGTTAGGGCACGTTAATGGGAGTGTGCAGGGCTGCATGTAAATGAAAATATAAGTGGAATATTAATTTTCATTAGCCATTTAAATACAGGTGATTAGGAATATTGTCTTTTTCATAATACGGGAAAAGATTGAATATTTTGTGGATCTAAACGCAGTCAGTGAGGCTAATGTATTAGAGTTTGGGGATTTTTGCCCATTTACTCATGGCGACAATTAAATTTTTCAATCCAAATGTACAATAGGATTTTTTGTTATCAATTACATGTGTCTGTTTCCCATGAAACCTTTACATTCAGCAACAGTCCCTCCTCTCACGGTGCTTATAGGTCTCTTTGTTTACGATGCTCTACTGTCAGTTGTCCTACGCAGCTTCTTTTCCCACCCGGGGGATCAACACAATCACTGCTCCCTCAAGATTAAGTATCACAGCCTGGTGATGTTACACCTCCAACCAACACCCCCCCCCCCCCCCCCGCCAACCCCCATGTGTTCTTATGGAGTCATCCATAATTAAATCCATCAACAGTTTCTCTTCGACATCTAAACATATGGCGAGGGATCTGTCCCGTCCCTCCTCCCCTGCCTCCTCCCCTCCTTCCATCCCTACTCACCCGGCTGACTCTCACCATCCCTCTCACTCCTCACTCGCCTCTCGCTCCTCTCATTGTCAGTCCGTTTCCGCCTGAGTGACCCCACCTCCCCCTCCCCACCACCACCATTTGGGGATTATAGTCTAGACGGGCAGCGCTGATTGGCTGTCACGCCCAGCGGTGTCCCCTGATTGGAGAGAGATACATATAGGGGCCGTCAGACAGAGCTGTTTGAAAGGTGAGAGACGGTGACAGAGGTGCAGACTAACAACAGGGAGACAGACAGGGATATGTGTACGTCCTGCTCTGTGATGCTTTATAGAAGGTAAGGGTTCGATTTTTAAAGATTTGGAATATTTGTTTTATACGATCAGAAGTTCTTTAATTTGCAGACATTTCACCTAAAAACAGGAGCTGTTTGTTGTCATGACAGAGGCCCTTTTTATGTGCAATAAACTGCATTTATGTTCAGTTGACAGTTACCTGTGTTGTTTTAGCTTAACTGACAGATCCTGACAAGCAGCTTGTTGATCAGCGCTGTCTGCTGTAGGTGCTCTTATGAAGTTTCTAACCAACATTTTCCCACAGACGCCGGCACGTTTTTCAAAATTCCTTGCATGCTTCCTCTCGTCTTCCCACAGATTTTTTTTTTTTCATTTAAAGTGGGAGGGTTCCCGGCAGGTTAAGTCTTCAATCGCTTTGCTACATTTGCCAATGTAAGCGTGTTCTCAGATGAAGATAAACCTGTTGTTACATCAAGAGAATGATCTAAAGGTCTGGGTCAAATGATTCAAGCTACAAGTTAAGACACAGGTCAGGATGCTGCCTCTGGGCTTTCTGTCTGCCTTCAGGAACGAGAAGACGGTTAGTCCTGATCACATGACACAGGCTCTTAAACAGATGAGAGCAGAAAGAGAAAAGGAGGAGGAGGAGGAGGAGGAGGAGGATAAAAGCTGAGTGTATGATTACTGCTGCACACAGAGAAGTAAGAGTGAAGACAAAGAGCTCGGAGGAGGGAGCAGATATGGATTAAAGTAAATGGATGGAAAACGGAGATGGAAAGAGTAAAAAAGAGCTGAGAAAAAAACAGAGAGCTAGTCTGTTTTACAGCTGTCGTGGGTTGGATCCCATCTCGTACGCAGGCCATATGGGACCCTGGCCTGTCATCCAAAACTAGGTCACATGACCCATAATTAAACAAGGTGAACAGGCTGAAAAACACAAAAGATGAGTCTAGCTGACACAGAGCCCAAAAGCAGGACTGTGATTTCTACTCATGAATACATGTTTTTAATGGCTTTGATACAGCCGGTTGATGGTGTGTAATTGGATTTGTGCTGGTGCTGAGATAAATGATGATCAAGAGGGCGTGCAGCGAGGAAATCAGTCTTTGATGGATGAAACGGGTCCAGCAGGAGGCTGAGGAGTCAACTGATTGGATTTATGACCTCTACAAGGTCTTTAGCTGTTAAACCAAAGTGGACGTTTTAGATTTTTGTCTCACATCATGTCTTTATCTCTCTGTCTCCCTGCAGCTGTGTATGAAAGAAGCCGGAGATGGCCTCCACGCTCAGATGAATTCGATGATGGGAGCCCTCCAGGAACTCAAGCTCCTTCAGGTCCAGACAGCACTAGAGAACCTCGACATTTCGGGTCGTCCCATTAACCGAGGACTCCCACATCCAGCTCCGCCAGCTCCTCCTGAAGCTACAGTGGCTTCAACCTCAGGCAAGGACTGCAGCTTTAGCCAAACCATGCCTGAAGAGCCCCGACCGAGTCCAATGCAGAGTCCCAGGCCGTCGCTGGAGAGCAGAAACACCTTCAGCCGAGACGACAGGAGCCTGTCTCGAAACAGAAGCAGCCTGGGAACCTCGTCTTCTTCGGCATCCAGCCTTGAGAGCGAAAGCGAGGGGAGTGAAAGAAGTGGAAGAAGTGTGAGGAGTGAGAATGACCTTGAGTCTATACCCAAGAGGTGGTCAGGATACTCTGCCCCACAGGTAGATTTCTACGGACCAATGGTGGGAAACCCTCCACCAGAGCCCTACCCTCAGCCGCAGGCACAGCGTCGCGCTCAGCCAGTGGATCTGCCCGGGATCCTGTACAGCCTCTCTAGAGAGGGCCCTTCATTAGACAGCGATTACTCCCAGGACAGCACAGACGACGCCAGCGACTGGACTTCTTCGCTCATGAGCCGCAGCCGCAACCGCCAGCCCTTAGTGCTGGGCGACAACGTCTTCGCCGACCTCGTGGGCAACTGGCTGGACCTGCCCGAGGTTGAGAGGGAAGAGGGGGAGGAAGAGGAGAGGAGAAAAAGCAGAGAGGAGAGGACAGCTGACGGAGGGGCGGACAGACCGGACACCCCAGCTCACCCTCTCCGCCTCAGCCGCTCGCAGGAGATCTGCAGGAAGTTCTCGTTAACCACAAATATCTTCAAGAAGTTCCTGCGCAGCGTCCGGCCCGACAGGGACAAGCTGCTCAAGGAGAGGCCTGGCTGGATGGCTCCTGAGCTGCAAGAGGGCGACCTTTTCAAAAGGCCAAAGAAAGTGGCTCCTAAAAGTTCAAAAGGCAGCTTCTACCTGCCGTTCTGGGCAAACGGACAGCAGGGCAAAGGCAGGCCGTGTCCTCACCTAACTGACGCAGAGAGGAACCACCAACACCACCGACACCACTTCCCCCAGGTCCACCAGCAGCCATTTGCTGGGATTTATTTAGACAGGAGACAGCCAGAGACTGGTCTGGAGAAAATGCAGCCCTTGTTTGACTACAACACAGCTGTGTGGGTCTGACAGTGAGTCTCGGGCCAACTGACTGCTGGTGATGCCAAACTGAGTGAGTGACAGGTGCTGGGGGGATTTTAGGCTGTGTGACTGAACATGGATACAGTTATCTTCCAAAAACGAACCCATGAACTTCACACCCACAACGAGATTATCAGGGCAACAGTTTGTCTGACAATCCTAAAAACCTAAACCTCGTTTGCTGTGTGTGTGTGTGGCTGTGTGAGTGTGTGCTGGAGACGGAGTTAAGAGAGATTTTTTGAGGACTTATGCTGCAAGTTTTGTATTATTCAAATGTCTTCTTATGCCTGTGTGCATGTATGACTGAGTCTCTGGATGTCTTAAAAGACGGTACATTGAAACGGACATCTTTCTCAGAATGTCACCACCATTACAGATCTTTATAAAATAGTCCACTGACCTTTTCACCGCTACACGACAGGACTCTCACTTCTTTGCATCTATGAATGGAAACACCACCTGTTGGATTGCATGGTTAACGTTTTTATAAGCGATGCTACAAACAGCTGTTACTGAACGCACTGCCACTAAACATAAGCTCACTTTTGTTTCCAGCAGGCCTCGACGGAGCGCCGTGGAAACTCAGGTTTAACCGAACCAGTCCGTCTCATTCACTTTGCTCAGGGAATGAATGTTACACAGGAGTAAACTATGAGACACTGCCACATTTAAATGGGTTCCAAACACAGTTTAGAGATGTCTTGCCTCATCTCGTCTTGCCTAGAAAAAGACATAACAGCAATACAGTGCATGACTAGTTCAAAGACTGCACATTAAACTCTGTCCCTCGTAATCAGCGATGTCGTGCTTGTTAGAAATGCTTCTTCTCTGCCGTGTAGACATGGCACATGTTGAGTCAACTGTCAGTCCGCAGAGAGAGGAGGGGGTAAAGATGGCACAGCCAACCACGAGTGCTGACTGACTGACTGCCATCTGGTACCCGGTCGTTATGTAAAGCTCATTCTCCACAGCCTCGAAGAAGATGCAAAACGGGCTCGTTTAATCCCAAAGCTTTGGGGATGAACTGAATTATGATGATGGTGTTACATACTGTATATACGCAGGTGAACGCATCACAGGGCTGTTGAGACAGTTGAGAGAGTGGAGGTAAAGACCCGTAATCTAGGATCAGGATCAATGTACAGAGCATTGTACATATTTGCCATCAACCAAACAGCAGCAATAATTTACTGTAATATCCCATCGCATGGTTTTCATTATTCTGCACAGGTAAATGTGTCACCGTATAATTACAGTGAACATCATCACACGTGTATTTAAACCACAAACTGATGAGTTAATCTTACAGTATCTATTCTCTTGTATCATAATAAACAGTTTCAGTGTTTTTTTCATTTCTACCAGCATCACAACAGTTAAAAACAAACTGCAGCTTCCGTCACAAATTCATACAAATATCAGGATTCCCTCAGGATTATAGATGACACTGCCCGCTCTGACGCAAATACTTTGTCTTTATAGAGGACCACTGTTATGCAAGGACAATCTGATACTCTAACTTATTATTATAATGGAAAAAAAGCAGTTAATTTCACTCAGTTTTAAACAGGATCCCAGACCAATCAACTTAGCCAGCAGGGATTAGGCCTGAGGTCTTTTGAGTGTCTTGGCCAGTCGATCCATATGGTGTCGTCTCAGTATTCAGGTCAATACATACTGTACATTCAGAGGGTCCAACACACACACACAGACAGATTCTGCTGAGGAGGTTGTGCTGCGAGGCACAGTCTGAGATGTCATATCATACAGTATGTGTATGTAAATGTAACATTTATTTCTTCCTATTTACGAGTTGTCTAAGTGTCATTTTCAGCACTGTTGTTGATATTTTTCATCGGGGTTCTGCGAACCTTCAGTAGTGATTTTGTGTCATGTGCACTGTAAAACTGTCACTGACTCTTTGTAAATTAAATCTGTTTTCAGAAAGAAATGTCACTCTGTGTCTTGACTGGATGAAATAGTGAAGCTGTTGCTGCTGCTGCTGTGAGATGTATTAGTGCGGAGCTGAAACCTTTCAGCAAGCATTAGACAAACAGCATCCTGATAAATGTGGCTGGTCTAAAAGGTTGAAATCAGTATCATCAATCAATATTTTTCTGTCTTGGTATCTAGGCATATCATGATATGGAAAAACAATCACATATGTAACAGTTACATTCTTGACCATGGAAATAGTAGCTGACAAATCAATGTAACAATGTAACCACTAGGGGCAATTATGCACCGTCAATTAATGTCCACTAAAAGTGCTTGTTGTTGCCACTGACAGGCTCATATTGTTATTATAAGTGTTTGACAACATTATAGAAAGGATCCCTACAGAGACAGACCCTTTTGTTAGAGAGTAAGATGCTTTTTGTATAACCAGAAACAGCCATCAAATAGCTGCCGTCAAACCCATCAGACATTTAGATAAACAGCCATTTTATAATCGTAGCACACACTTCATTCAGGGCGCTTTCACACCTGCCCTGTTTGGTTCGGTTCAGTCGAACTCAAGTTTGTTTGCCCTCTGAGTGCGGTTCGTTTGGGCAGGTGTGAACACAGCAATCGCACTCAGATGTGCACCAAAACAATCAGACCGAGACCTTCTTGACCTTCTCGGTCTGGTTTCAGCTGAACACTGGTGCGGTTGGTTTGTGGTGAGAACATGTTCTGACCTGGATCTGAACCAACTGCAGTCACATGACACATTGTTTGGGTTAAACATGAGCATGTTACAGTCCTGGAGGATTATTAATGTGCGCCTCCTCCTGTACTGCCTTAATATGCACATTCAGCACATCCAATGCATCAAAACATTGTTTTCTAGTTGGAGCCGCGCCTCGTTTTCAAACTGTATGCTTTGACTCAAATGAACAATGACAGCAATATAGTCCACGATGAGCAGCGCTAAAATCAACCTGCGTAGTTGTCCCTCCATTGTGACATTAGAAAGTGTCACATTTATCTTGCAAGTGTACTCTTCTTCAACGTTTTCTTTACTTCCTGGATTTTTCCCACATGAAAATTCGGACCAATCAAGAGCAGCTTTCTCACACAAGGCATTTTATCTGGTCCGCTTGTAAATGCTGCCGTGAGAACACGAACCAACTCTAGGCAATAATGCAGCTTTGTAACAAAATTAGTCCCTGATTCAGACCAAAGCAAGACAACTCTAGGTCTGAAAGCACCCTAAAAGTTGATAGAAACAAATTTAAACTCAAAGAAGCCATCTTTGTTCATCTTTCCAACTCTGGTTTGGTTGAAATAAACCCTTAATTCACCCAGTTAGATATGAAAATATGCTGGCTCTACAGGCTTAAATTACTGTTTTTTAAATGGAGTCTGGGTGGCAGTGATTTCTAGGCTAATTCTGGTTAAACAAAAAGGATCTTACTCCGTAACAAACAGGTCGACCTCTGCAGGAATCCTTTCTATAATGTTGTCAGACACTTACAACAATCTGAGCCTGTCAGTGGCAAAAACAAGCACTGTTAGTGGATGCACACTGACAGGAAGAACATGCCATGAGTGGTTACCAGCTGCAGCGCTCTCACTCAATACTTGACCAATTTAAAAATCGTTGTTCCCATTAGTGACTGAGACATAAAAACATGGGAAAATAGGGTCCAGGTTGTTTGTCTGGATTGTATCACGCAATCTTCTCTAGCAGATGATATTTGAAAGGCTGCTGAAATATTTTGAAGTTCCAACTCATTATCACCACATTTAAAACAGCACCACATTTGTGCTTATACAGTCATAGCTTAGCATACAAAGTAAAGTAAAACACAAAAACTAAAAGGGATGAAAACAGGAAATAAAGTCAAATCTAAGACTCTAGCAGCAGCCAGCTTTTGCTCTCAGCCGGAGCTCTCAGTCTGATTTGTTTCTGCCCCGCTCTGCAGCCTCACCACAGTAAAGTGCTGCTGCACGACTAACAGGTTCATTGAGGCCGATGCCAGCGAGTCACTCACTGCCTGTGCATCTACTGTGCACTAAATTGATTCTAAATCTGTACAACAACTCCATCAGCCTCTTCAATAAATAAACAAAGAGCAACATGAACTCTGCAGCTCTGCAGTTCATCACAGGCTCTTCGTGACACTCAATCCCTGAGATGCTTTTTATGAGATACACATCAAACCACATCAGTCAGTTCATCTTTCTGTCCCCGGGCACTTCATCCAAGGAAAGGCAAGTAATACCTACTGCAGAGGTCCTGGGCTGTTGTCAAACATATCTGCTCTACAGTGTAGAAATAACTCTCTGACACGATACACTGGGGTTCTTTTACAGCTGAAACAATTATTCTAGTAATTGATTTATCATTTAACAGAAAACTCAACAATTATTTTTACATCTTCGTTTAAGTTATTTTTTTCTAGCAAAAAAAGCCAGTTATACATCGATTACAGCCTCTCCACTGTGAGGATATTCTGGTTTTATTTTTTTTATGTCATTATAAACTGCACATCTCTGGGTTTTAACTGTTGTATTAACGAAACAAATCATTTGAAGACATCTTCTTGGACTGTGGGAAATTGATCTTCGCTAAGTCCCATCATAACGTAGCATCAGGCCAGCTCAGACCAGGGTCGTGTATTAATGATACTCGTTACCTGGAGAGGTTGGAAAAAGATATACGTTTCTTCCCTGTTCCAAAACCAAAGTCAAACCCTGAAAAGTGTAGGGTTAGCTAGCTAGCTACTGAAGATATAGCCTACTGAATGTATGCACATGCTGCTTTTGCTTTGTAATGATTATAACAGTGAAACAAAGACCGACCCTGCTGTACAGGAACCAGTGAAGGGAAGCAGGGAAACTTTGCTGATATTCAACCAGCTGTGTGTCATCACAGTGTGTGCAGATGAACGCTGTTTGACTTCCCCCGGAGATCCCTGCCCGTTAATCTGCACACACTGTGATGCCACACAGCTGGTTCAATATCAGCAAAGTTTCTCTTTATATTCATTGTCTTCTGTGACTTTTTTTTTTTTTTACTATTTTCTGGCATGTTTAAGACAAAATTATTAAATTGGTAATTCCAGGAAAAAAAATCTTCAGATTATTCAACAGTGAAAACAACCATTAGTTACAGTCCAAGACTTGTTTCTGTTGTTGCATACATTACATTATTTTATCATACAATTGTTAGTTAGACATAACTAGGTTTTTCTTTCTTTCTTTCTTACAGAGAAACATAAATAAATGAACCTGAATTTGAAATAAAGAGGCTGAAAACAAAGATGCTTCCAACACCAAGGCCCCCCTGATGAAGTTTGCAGAGTTTGCAGAAACTGCTGTCACTGTAACATTACTATTTTTAACCTACTGACATTCATCATCAGAGGATTAGTTAGTCAATCTACAGCAATTAAACACTGATAATTAATAATTTATATCAGTTTCAATCAGTTCCAAATGTAATAATCTGTTGTCATTAGTGACTCAAAACAACAGTCATCATATTTAATCTATATTAATAATTGTTAGTTGGAGCTGTGATTCAAGAGTGTAAAGCCAAAACTTGCCTCCTGTTTTAATGTGTGATACTCTAAAGTGAAGTCGAACATTTTTCCCACAGTAAAATACAATTTATCCGGTGCTAAATGTGTTTGGATCGATACTCTCTCAGCTTTAACACCATCTCACAGGAACACATTTTAACTTTACATAACGCTGCACGAACAGGTCAGTGAGCATTCAAGATTAAAAAAGACCCCGAGTTCATTTAGAGATGGGCTAAGAATAATCTGTGTGTGTGTGTGTGTGTGTGTGTGTGTGTGTGTGTGTGTGTGTGTGTGTAACAACAGCTGCAACTGTAGTCCCTTCTCTTCTGGCTCAGTTTCCCTCGGGATCCCAGCAGTGGACGCTGACTGCTGTCTGACCACAACCTCCTCCTCCCCTTCTCCTCCTCCTCCTCCCCTCCTCCTCCCTCCTCCCTCCTCTCTGGTCCCGGCTAGTCAGCTGTCGCTCTCTCACAGCCTCACAACACTCCCACCCCTAAATCTGGGGCACGCAATGCCTGAGTGCAGCACAGTTGTACAACTTTACAAGTCAGGGAGTCTGCAGCGCTCAGATTCAGACGAGGACTGAACCCAAGGGCTGGGTCATGTAACGATTCAGCAGTCAACTGTGACTTATTGCCCGAGCATAATAACGAGGATGCATGTGATGGTCATATATAAAGAAGGGATCATCATCAGTGGGGGGGAGGTGAAAAGGGAATGCAGTGAATGCATTAATGTGTGTGCATGTGTGTTTCTGTGACCCCACTGTAGCTGATTTCCTGCTAAGCGCTCATCTTTCAATGAGCCCTCAGCTGTGTAGCCACACGGCTCTACCTTGGCCCTCAGGAATGCGCTCACGTTTCACTTTTTATAATCGTCAGCAACTAAAAGTCCAGAATCGTCACTCAGTGCGGCGTTCTGCGAGGAGTTCCCACAAGAAACATGAGAGCTCCTCACACACACTCACACACACATACACATGCTAAAGCTAGCAAAACCAGAGGTCATTTGTAGTAGCACATAAACGCCCTCACTTTTGGAAATGAGAGACTACATCTTAAAGCCACAAAGCGGAGACAGATTTGGCAGAGAGATAAATGCAAGAGTTAAATCTAGGGCGAATTATTTGGGATTTAACATCTGGACGCTCTGCGGTGCAATGCTTATCGTACAGGATAAGTCTCACACTCTCTTGTTCTGCTAATGCATGCAAAGTGGAACTTCACAGGCATGAAACGATGTTGCATTAAACATTATTAACCCGGGCTTGTAATGAGGTGAAAGGAGCGCAGCTTTACACCAGAAATGCATTAATGACGCTTTAAAAAGGTTCGTCGCGTGAACATGTGCTCTTATTTCATTTTTACAATGTGCAGTTCAAACGTTCAGTGTTTACACAACGTGAAATTCATGTGCAAGAATGTCAAATATGGGGGTGTAATATAATCCATGAGACACACACGTGTGTGAATTTGTACATTAATAAGGACCCTTTTGAGACACTGACATAAAACACACAGGAAACAGCGGCTTGTTTCTACAGATGTTAATTTTAAGTGTTCTCTCAGTAAGCACACAATATAAACCTGTGGAGGTGTTAATGACACGTATATGACTGAGCTGCACACACACTGGTGTTGACACTGATTTCAGGGAGAAAGTACCACATAATTAGTGTGAACATTTACACTGTGTTATGGTAGGTTAACTTTATAATGGTGTGACATGTCGAGGTTAGAGCTGGGAAGACTGAAATAAATATCACATACTGAGACTGTTCTCGTGTGATCGACAAATGAGAAATTTATGCAAAAAATGCAAAATTTAAAAAATGATAAAATGATGAAGTGCAATGAACTGAGTCCCACTGCTCTGCATTATATCCTGCAACAAATAACCGATTAGTCTATGACTGATTTATAGTTTTAGTAGTTTCTCAAGCAGATATATCAAACATTTGCTGGTTCCAGCTTCTTAAATGTGAGAATTTGATGCTGTTATTGCCTCATAGTATGACTGTAAACAAAACATCTTTGGGTTTTAGAGTGTTGGTCGAATAAAAAGAGCAATATGAATACATCACTGTTGGTGGCAGGAAATTAAACCAGGTATTTTTAACTTATTTTTGCCATTTTTTTAAGATAAATTGATTAATCAATAGTGAAAATACTTGTAAGGTCTAGCCCAGTAATCATATCATCATGTTAGCTCAAGATAAATGGAACTCAAATGTACCCCTCGCTAAGTCCCGCCCCTGGACGCAGCCGGCTCAGACCAGGGTCCGACAACAACACAGCTGTGCTCCATCGTTTCAGATTTCCTTCATTTTCAGGCTGGTTTTGTGGATTTGGAGCTAAATGTTGTGCCTGGGGCACGTCGTGTATTAATGATACTCGTTACCTGGAGAGGTTGGAAAAAGATATACGTTTCTTCCCTGTTCCAAAACCAAAATCAAACCCTGAAAAGTGTAGGGTTAGCTAGCTAGCTACTGAAGATATAGCCTACTGAATGTATACACATGCTGCTTTTGCTTTGTAATGATTATAACAGTGAAACAAAGACCGACCCTGCTGTACAGGAACCAGTGAAGGGAAGCAGGGAAACTTTGCTGATATTCAACCAGCTGTGTGTCATCACATTGTGTGAAGATGAACATTGTTCAACACCGTTCATCTGCACACACTGTGATGCCACACAGCTGGTTCAATATCAGCAAAGTTTCCCTTTATATTCATTGTCTTCTGTGTGGATCAGCAGTGATGTGGTGGTTCACTTTTACACTGTGATCTGTAGCCTATAGTTGGCCTTTAGCTTCTAACTATCTTTGTCTTTTTAACCTGTTGTTGCTGCTGAGTCAGTTTGACATCCTGGATATATCCTTCAAACACAGACTGTAGACCCCTCTGTCTGCTTCTCTCTGGAATCACTGTTTCATTTTTCCAAAAACATGATATTTCTTCAGGGAGTGCAGTTAGTTACAGTGTGGGCTCCATGCTTACTGTGACAGCTTGTCGGACCATCGCAAAGGGGCGGGGCTTAACAAAAGGTCAATTCCCTCCCGAATGCACAGGCTTCAATTTTAACACTTAAAAAAGTATTTCACTGGTGGAAAGGTGGTCTTTTCATAAAATTGAGCTGTCTATGCAGTATAAAGACAAAAATACTTCTGAAATTGGTGCTACATGTTCAGAGAAAACAGAGGAAAAGGGCTGTAGCATTAACTTTTAGTCAAAAGGTTGAAAACCTACCTCTATCAGAATGCACTGTGCCTCACCACAACAACAAAGGCTCCTGCTGGTCTGTGACGTAATGTGAGCGTGTCTGTGTTGACACAGAAAACAATTTGGCAACCAGCTGGTAACAAACAATATCGTATTACAGCTAAACAGTGAGATAAAATATGTTTCTGAAAAACTTTGAGGCCAAAGGTATGCAACGCAGTAACAGAATCTTGGCTCATGTGTGATCAGCGGTGCCTAGTTTAACACTTGATGTGAGTTTGGTCTGCATTTGAGACAGAGAGAGTGGCAGGTCCCTCTCTTGATCTACTTCTATACTCTTAGTGTCCATGGTGCAGGGTATATATTAATGCAGAAGTACAATCTGTAGTTTGGGCACCAGCCCTGGAGACAACAAAAATCCATTGGGTGAGGGGTTTCGTGTCATCCAGCTGATGTGAGCTGAGAAATGAGCAGAGAAATCATGTGATCACGGATCTAAACCTTTGTATGGAACATCTACTGAGAGACAGTATATTATAATACTGAATTATTCTGATATTACAATGTGACCAGCATCGGTTTTAACATTCACACCAACACATTACACATGCAGCACTGTGAGCAGAGGTACAGTACATCTACAGTACGCCTTGCTGGTCTGCCGCTGAGAGCTAAATGAACCCGTTGACCCTCAATCAATATGATAAAATGCACCAGCGCTGTCCTCTAATTTTCTCCATGAGTGGGAAACTTTCTGAGCGCAGACCTCGCGTTTAAAGATGGATCCCAGCAGTGCTGAATATTTTAACCTGACACAAAACAGCACCAATTTTTTTTTTGGTCAGACTGCAACATGAAGCTCCCCGCGGACCACCCTCCTCTGAAGCCCTGATTGATGTCTTTAGGTGCTCTGACAGGTGAACCCAATACACAGGAATGTGTCCACGCTTTGATCTCCTTCCTGCCTGCCAGTCTTTTGTGAATCTGAGGAATTCAGTGTGTATTTGTACAAATGTAGTCTGACGTCGCTCTGACTCCACCGCAGACTGGCAGAGTAGCTGTCGGTGCTGTTGTTTCAGTGCTCCCTGACTCCTGCTGTGTCCTGCCCATGTCGTAATCTTCTTGGGGGGTGAAATGAGACACAGGGATGGTTTGCAGTTGATGTTAATTGTTCAGTGGGTAAACTGTAAATCATTTGACATCTGATGAATAAAGACATAAGGACAGTCACTGCTTACAGCTCATCATGTGAGGATTTTCTGCTTTTCTGTTTTATATAATTGTGTCATCGCACTTTGGACTGTTGGTGCCAAACAATCTGAAGACATTATCTTATATGGAAAATTAAGTTGCTGAACTTTTCACAAGTTTCTATTTTGAACTATTAATTTTATTTGATTTGTCAAAAATTAACAGAATAATCAAAATGTAAAACCTGTGTGTGTGCTGCCACTCTGCACCGCGCTCATACAGCTGTTACTGCTGATAACTAGAGGTGTAAATCACAAGTTTGATCATGATACAATAATAATTCTTTGGACAACAATATGACATTTGCTAGGGCGGCATGGCGGTATGGTGGTTAGCACTGTCACCTCACACCAAGAGGGTTCCTGGTTTGAACCCAGGGTGGGGAAGCCCCTCTGTGCAGAGTTTGCATGTTCTCCCTGTGTCAGCGTGGGTTTTCTCCGGGTGCTCCGGCTTCCTCCCACAGTCCAAAGACATGCAGGATAATTGGTGACTCTAAATTGTCCGTAGGTGTGAATGTGAGTGTGAATGGTTGTCTGTCTCTATGTGTCAGCCCTGTGATAGTCTGGTGACCTGTCCAGCTGTCTCGCCCAATGTCAGCTGAGATAGCTTCCTGATAAGTGGTTAGAAAATGGATGGATGATATTTGCTGATCTCACAAAGTCTGCTAGATACGATTTCAATTAGTCAATATAAAATGTTATCAGTAAATATTAGGGCTGCCCCCTGAAAGCCGAAGATCAGTCTGAGTCCCCTCAGTTGACTGAGATTACTTTAAGTCGGGCAGTTGGGTTTTTTCCTTTGTTGGTACTTCTCGGGACGTTTTGGTTCACAGATTTCACTGCAGAGTGACACTGCTCACACCTCACACTGCTCTTTGGTACAGGCAGCTGGGGACCCAGAGGCAGCTTCTCTTAAGGCCCTGACACACCAAGCTGATGGTCGGCTGTCGGTGAATGCTGGGCCATCGATCAGCGTCCATGGTCCATGTTGCTGCGGTGTGTCCCGCATCGTTGGCCATCATTAGCACTAGTCGGCTTTTTCCCACCAATTCAGCAATCAGTGTCAGCAACCGCAAGGCCGTCGATGAATGAAATTACTTTGATTGGATCTGAAGTGAGGATAGTGAAAAAAGAGCTGAAGTCAAGGGGAAGTGAGACCAAAGCAAACCTTTTACATAAGATACGATTATTTTGCTTTAGCCATTGAGCTTGTTAGCAGAAACAGTCTGTGATGGTTTGTGTTTTTGTTCTCTGGCGCACATTAAATGTTCTTTCTTCTTTCCACATTTTCAACATTTCCCTTTTTGAATGACAAATACAGCCTTCCGCCCTCTGCTGGTGTGGAGAGTTATTTCCTCTCATGCAAGTGCATAACTTACGTGCTGTTAGCCATTGGTCAAAGTCTTTGCGGTGGGTTCATATGCGATGTCTTGGCCAAGACTCAGTAACATCAGGTGAGGCAGGAGGGGGCCTTCAATGCTGATAGTTCTCTGAGATTGGTTTGGTGTGCCTGGGTGTTTAGAAAGAGAGGCTGTGCCAGGTCAGGCTCCAACATACCGTTAGCTTTGGCCTTTTCCTTAAAAGTGGTCAATTTACAGCTCAAAACAACTTAATACGGTTTAGTCTCTGGCTTTTGTTTGATACCTACTGTAAGTAAAAGACTTTGTTGCACAATTGCAATCTGTTGTTAGTGCAGGAACAAACAGTCGAATATTTGCACTGAACAGAACTAATGTGATCATTCTAAATCAGGACCAGCCCAAAATGAATTCCTTAATAAAATCCTCATTGTCTTTTCTTGGCTGCTTGTCATTATCTGTCTGGCGCTCGGTCACTAGCTGTTTGAAGGTTCAATAAGACGAAGGGCTGCTTGGGCGGAAAAAATAATTGTCGGTTGCAGACCTAAAACTATGCTGTGTACACTAGCTCCATTCCTATAATTATGTCAATCATCACAATAAACATTGTTGGAGGAAGTATATTTACACCAAGTTATTCCAGAATGAGGCCGGAGCTGTTAGAGATACAGATGATGTCAACAGTAGCTGGTTCCTTCTGTTATGTTAAGTGTGAAATTGATTATCAATAACTTCTCAGATGTAAGGATTTGCTTTGTTTCTCTGATAATAAATTAAATTTGTGTTTATGTTTGACATTTGATACATCAAGGAAATAATCAACATATTAATTATTAATCACGTGTTGCAGCTCTGTAAGTTAAAAAGCACAGCTACCATCTGACTTCACATCAGCTGCATGTGACAATGTGGGAAAAGACGACAACTAATTTGTTCCTGTTTATTCCATCTCTGTCAACACAAGCAGCACGAAGCCCGCCGCCTCCCACACTGACAACATCACAACATATCATTAAGTGCTGTTTGCATTCTCTGCTTCTCAGCGATAATTTAGGAGATCATCTCCTCGCAGCAGCTTCAGATCCGAGCGCCTGCAGAGCCGCAGCGTGGAGCTTTATTCCCCCCTCAACAGCGTCAGATCGTTCGTCATCATTAAACAGAAGCAGGTTTCCTGCTGCCAGTCATGGCAGCCGCCCCAGTCAGAGGGGAAGACTCTGCCACCACCAACATGACCAACATGCTCTCTGATTAGAGGTGACCCCCCGCTAATGGCTCAGCGGCCACCATTTAAACTTCGCCACCCCCTCAACAACAAAAGCATCAATTTTCATGAAGCCCCTTCAATCCCCTCCAATTCTCTTAAACCCTTCAAACAGTAAATAATTGAGCCTTGTACTCAGCCGGTCTTATCTCTGCAGGGTGTTCCTCTCATGAAGTGGCTGTTTGCACCCACACTCTTTTAAGCACCAATGGATAGGCTACACACACAATCACACACACACCCCCTCCCTCCATCCTCCACCCCTTGCTCTATTAATTTCATCCTCTCTCCGTATTTCTGTCATTCCTCCACACGCACACACAGATAACACACACACACACATCACCCCAGGGGGTCTGCCTCCTCCCTGCTTTCATTAAATCATAAACTGTGGGCCAATGGGGGCTCTTCGTCATCATTAATCCAGATTAAACACAAATCTCCCGTTCTGACTCACACCCACAGACACAGTTATTTAACGCTGCATCTTGTTACTCAACATAAGTCATCGTCAACAGCCATTTTGTATACATCTTTTTATAAAAATATGTTTTCAACACAACTCAAGGTTTTCAGAGTCGGTTCTTCTCAACCACTTGCTCATGAATTCATCCGTCTGACATTTGAAACAGTCGCTCCAAACCCAACTAACCAGTCTGTCCCTGCTGTCTCCCCGTATTTTCCTCCACGTCCGTCTCAATGCCAGAGATTTTTTTTTTAAAGACAGGAATGTATAGTGTGGGAGAGAGAGATGCCTGAATATGACTCCTCATGTGAATGTATTTCCAGGCTGCTGCAAGGTCTCCTTTGGTGAATCAACAACAGCAATCTGCTTTATGGATTCTTTATTAGGTTACAGCAACACAGTCGCCAGAATGAAAGTTGGAATTCTGTGTTCGTACGTTATTATGTGAAAGATATGTAGAATATTTATGTTTCACTACAGTGGGTAATGTGTGGTTATGTTTAGGCACAAAAGCCACTTGGTTATGGTTAAAAAGAGATCGTGTTTTGGCTTAAAATATCTGGTTTAGGTGCCACAATCACAGCTGGAAATGCTGCTCAGTTGTGGGGGGCTGGAGCCTATCCCAGCTGACATTGGGTGAGAGGCAGGGTTCACCCTGGACAGGTCACCAGACTATCACAGGGCTGACACATAGAGACAGACAACCATTCACACTCACATTCACACCTACGGACAATTTAGAGTCACCAATTAACCTGCATGTCTTTGGACTGTGGGAGAAAAACCACGCTGACACATGTACGCTCCGCACAGAGGGGCTCCTGGGTTTGAACCCAGAACCTTGCAACAATGCTAACCACTGCACCAATGTGCTGCACGAAATACTGCTAATGTCTTGTTAAAAAAAAAAAAGAAAGAAATGTTTTGTTTCCGAGGGGGAATGAAGGACTGGTGCAGGCTGATCAATTTACAGCCTTTGCACTGTTAAATGCTGTAAATTCACCTGTGTGCTTCAGTCCTTCCTTCTCCCGTGCAAAAGTCTCTGTACCTGAACTAAGAGGCCGCTGATATGGCTGTAGCTACTTCCAACCATCCACTAAGTTTGTTTTTTTCCTGTGACAAATTTTATGAACAGATTTGTGTCTCAACCCTCCAAGTTTCAGAAGTTATCCATGCAGACCAGAGCCATATGAATACAAAGAAAAGGCCGGAGATGCACCTGAACCTATCAGCAGCAGCAGCAGCTGCTCTTCACATTATGAAAACAGTAAATCAAGCTGTCACACAAACTTACTGCCTTTGAGCTGAGACCACTGATACTGTTTGTGATATGAAGGGTCTTATGTGGCCAATATGGCAGAAAAATAAGAATGATAATGTTTTACTTCCCTAAAGCAGATAAACAATGTTTCCCTCTGCTGTATTTACACCTGGTTTACAATGTGACAGCAGAAAACCTCCAAAAACAAATTAACATCATCAGCAGTCAAGCACAAAACACTCACACATGAGCATTCATGTTTCATCACCGTGCCATGAACCAAAACATTAATACTGAAGCATCTGCACGTGCCATAATACATAATAATAATGATAACAATAATAATACATAAACAAACCAACACATCAGTTTTAGCAGCCTCACACAGAAGCTGTGATGTCATGAAGTACAGCAACAACATGACATGCGCATTAGCACAACAAGCAGGTGTTCTTACCTTTGAGATGTGTCTCAGGTGATACACGGAGGTCCAGAGCCGCCAGGACAGCTCCACTTCCGGTTTTAAATGACAATATTACAAACAAACAAGCAGCTAAATGTCCGCACACATAGTTATTCCTGCACAATGTAATCCTGTATCTACATTATCAAATTAGCCTGTTAGCTCCATCAGCCGCAGGTGTCGTCAGGTGTGTGACAGCAGAGTCAATCAGCTGCAGTGGGCGGAGCCAGTTTAAATACCCCGCTCTGAGGTCACAGGGTGCGTTTGATTTGTGTTACAGCAGGTAGGGTGAGTCAGGCGGCTCAGTTCAAGGTGTCTGACAGTTTAGGTTTCAACAGACTGGTGGAAGAAGAGTTAAAGTAAAAGTAGTGTACCCATTATTACTGCACACAGGTATATTTTGGGGTTATTTTTATTACTTAAGTCACTGTGTTGTTTATTAATGGGTACATTATTTATATTAAAATAGTAATTGAGTTACTGATAAATTATAATTTCATTGTCATTTATAGTACTTTGTATATTGTTTCATTTGTATTTTCATGTGCAGTGTTTACGTGGAGTCACTGTGTTCCCTTGGTAAAGACCAAATAGGTTCCTAGCTGTCCTTGTTTTGTGGGGACAGGTGTGAGTGAGACACAAGAGGGAGTGGGTGCCTCATGCTTAACAGTGAAGAGGAGCTGCTGTACCCCTGAGTTGGGATGCGTTGGCTCTGTCCTGCCATGTTGGTAAAGATTAAACGAAGAGGAAGAAATAATTGTTCTAGCCCGCTTATTAGCCACAGCACAGAAGAACTGGGGAACACCAGCAATCACCACAGTGTAAAAATACTCAATTACAAGTAAATGTAACTAAAGTAAAAGTACAGAAATATCAGCTATAAAATGTGCTTAAAGTAGGACATCAAAAGTAGGCTACTGTGAGTGTGAGAGGTCCACTGTTATATCATCATCATCATCATCACCATCATCATCATTATTATTGATGAATTAATTGTATTTTATGAATTGATCATATGTTCCATAAATAAAATCTTAATCTGAAAAGTATATAACTCCTAAAGGGAGGGTTCCTGGGTCGAACCCCAGGGTCGGGGAGCCCTTCTGTGTGGAGTTTGCATGTGCTCCCTGTGTCAGTGTGGGTTTTCTCCAGGTGCTCCAGCTTCCTCCCACAGTCCAAAGACATGCAGGTTAATTGGTGACTCTAAATTGTCCGTAGGTGTGAATGTGAGTGTGAATGGTTGTCTGTCTCTATGTGTCAGCCCTGTGATAGTCTGGTGACCTGTCCAGGGTGAACCCTGCCTCTCACCCAATGTCAGCTGGGATAGGCTCCAGCCCCCTGCGACCCCAAACAGGATAAGCAGTCATGGAAAATGAATGAATGAATGTTTGTCATCAGTATCACCAGCAAAAGTGAAACTGAAAGATAACCACTGCTTTGTCCTCCTGAGGTTTGACCTCACAATATTTGTGTTTTCTTAGTTTGCTTTTATGGTCTCAGACCATCATGCAGTCCCGACCTTATCTGTGCGCTGCGCCCAGGGACGTCCCGACCACAGTAGAATAAGAAAATACAGGTATAAGACAAAGTCTGTGCAGATAAATACACCACAACCCACTTCTAGTGGGTCATACGTGATGATTGAGAGATGAATTACTTTTGTATAAGTCTAAACATTGTTTTTTTTAAGGAAAATCCTGCATAGTATACATTCAAATAAATGTTGTGTAGAATACATTGTTTCACCCTGAAATGTTGTATAAAGGAGCATAAAATGTAAAGTAATTTTTAGTTACTAATGCAGATTAGCTGCGTATGAACATACTCTGCAGAGCTAAGACAACATCATTCTTTGAACTGCTTCTCTGTTTCCTCCCGTCCTCTCCTCTATCACCCTTTATGTGGCCTCGAGGGAAGGACTCACTAATCATGGCCCCAATTCTGTCTTGTATCACAACCGCATCCTATTCCCCGGGATTGTGTGGCCCACAAAATCCAAAGTCTTCCTCATCATGCATGCTGGAACGTTGGTTCTGCATCACTGACTCTCCTCAGAGAGAGAGAGAGATGAGGAACAGAGAGGAAGAAGAGGAAGAAGGGAGTGAGAGCAGGGAAAGACTCCATGGAGATTCCAGATGTTTAAGAAAGGGTGTCTGTGAGAGCACAGGGCTCATTATACACAAACACATACAGATTAGCACTGGGAACAGAAGCTAAGACAGCCAGGGTTTTAAAGGAGCAGCTCACCCCGAAATCCAAAATACATATTTTTCCTAAAATATACATTTGAAAGACTCAACCTCGATGTCTCTTTCCAGGAATCATGACCCAGTTATTGCAGATAATTCACAGATCCTGTTGTGAGCAGTTTCATGTGCAGTATAAATGGTAAATGGACTTCACTTGTATAGCACTTTTCTAGTCTCCCGACCACTCAGGGCGCTTTTTACACTACGAGCCACATTCACCCATTCACACACACATTCACACACTGGCATACATGGTGCCACCTGCTATTCAGTAACCATTCACTTGCTCTCACACACTGATGGAACAGCTATCAGGAGCAATTTGGGGCTCAGTATCTTCCTCAAGGATGATTCAACACATGGACTGGAGGAGCCGGGGATCAAACCGTTGACCTTCCAGTTAGTTGACAAGCCTCTGTATCTCCTGAGCTACTTTCTACCAAACTACCCCCACCAGCTGTGTCACAGTGCAGAGGGAAGCGTACTTATGTTGCTAGCTCACAATAGCATCATGAAGCTAGTAAGCATTAAAGCTCAGTTGAGGAGGACGCCATTAATGTTGACATCTACCACAGTGACGAGCAAGAGCCTCTCACCCATGAGCAGATCCTTCTACGTGGTAATTCGGTTCTCACATGAAACTGCTGAGCTCCACAAGCTGAGCGCCGTCTAGTTTTGTTATATCAGAGAGAAGGCAGACATCATAACATATCGACGTTTGGTTATGGACCCACCATGTCGAGATACGACATGCAAGGTACCCTGGGTGAGCTGGATGTTGACGTTCTGGGACGCCATGTTAACTTCAGTCTGTTACAGTTTGTATGCAGTCTCTTTCAAAATAAATGCGCTATGTTGGTACAACACCATAAATTGATGTTGTTTTTCCTTTAACAACAAAAAAAAAACCATAGTCACGTTTTGCAAACATGCACGTGATTGGGTTTAGGCAGCAAAAGCAGGTGGATGGGCTTAGGAAAAAGAACGGGGTTTGGCTTTATAATCTTAGGGGAAGCAAGTGCCTGCCTACCGGGTGAAAGTCAGTGGTTGTTTGACCCATCTCCCACCAATCCTATTTGGACTTCTGTCACCTTAACTATCATCGTTGTCCCGCCACGTTTCCCCCTGACGCCACCAGGCACCTTTAAACAATGACAGCAACCAGCTGTGTATAATACTGACGTGAAAGGACAGCTTTTTTTGTCGGTGTCTGACTCTGGAAGTCATGGACCGAGTGCCAGATTTCGGCGACTTCAGAGTGAGACCAGTTTGACCCATAACAGCAAGATGAACTACTTCGCCAGCAGTCATGGACTATTGAAACTAATTAGCTTCATTATTATTGTACGGAAATTCTTGTGAGCCACAGTGGATTGTTTTGTAACTTGTCATGCAAGAAATCCTGAAATACCGTCCACCTCAGAAACAACCATATATAGGCTAAATATATGAATCCATCAAAACGTATTGTTTTAATAGCTCAGTATTGTGTGCACCATACAAGGGTATAGGTGAGAGTTTAAGCTGCCTGACACATCATGGTAGGCCCAGTTTTATATGCAATTTAATTTATGTATCGGCTACAATGTATGAAGAGGGTCCCTGCTTCATCTCTCTGTAAACTAAGGGGTCCTTGGCCTGAAAACACGCTGAAGACCCCTGCTTTAAAGCAAAATAAACATTTTGTTTTTAGTTAATTATCAATTCATTTGATATAGTTATTCTCCTAACACTCTGTTTCTTACCATGGTTGTGACTCAGCAGTTATCCTACCCTTTTGTATCAGGTCTATTCTTTCTCTGTGCCCTGCGGTCCAGGGCCAAATGTGACGTTAATTATTCATAGAGGTGGAAGACTGAATCATAGTTTTAAAGTTCAAACTGGTACCTGGCTAAATAATGAACGGGTGGCCCAATTTTAAAAGCACCCTGAGACAAAAAAACACCATTTTGGGGGGCTTTTTTTTTTCTTAAATCCACCTTTCCCTGCTCTTAAGCCCTGCAGCTGACCCACCTACAATATGCACACCTACATCCCATTTCTTTCATCACCCTTGTTTTACTCTCTCTTCCAACTCATCCTCTTTTCCCTTTATCTCCTCCTTGTTCAATTTCCTCCCGCAGTTACTCCTCCTTTCTGTTTCTCCTTTCCTTCACTATCTCCTCCGTTCTTCATCTCAGTGACAGACCATTGTGCTTGCTAACACGGTCGCCTCGAGTCAAAACAACACACACAAAATGTCTCTGCTGCAGTTTGATCCACACTGATAGTCACAGCTGAAATGTCACGGGTGTAGTCTGCTGCTAACTCTGAGCACATCTCATCCTCCACACTCCACGCTGGATGGAAAATAAAAATGAGCTTAGAGTATCAGCCCTCTGCTGCACAGCGAAGAGCGAGCGCTGCCGTGTCAAGTTCTGGGTCTATTACATCCCAGTATTTTCATGCAAATGATGATGTACCAAATTAGAACGGCTTAGTGGAAACTGCAGAGTTTGATAAAAAAAAAAAAAGTCTTTTATATTCCCAAGAAGTATTTTCACATGCTTGATGCTGGAGCAGATGTCTTTGTCTGCAAATGGTGATGAGTTCACATTAGTGGAATTAAAATAGAAAGTTCTTCATGTTGTCTGTCGGGGGAGCCGCAGCAAATGCAGACATGAGCCCATAAATATGCTGATAATGGGATTACATCTGCATTTCTGTGCTTTCTTGCTTTTTTTAAGTTTGTATTTTACCCAGTTGGATAAACATTTTTGGCCTGGAGGCTTTATATGGTGCCATTAGACAAACAAGCTAAACTGAGAGCTGAGTTTTCATGTTTCTCTCCATAAACAACATCTTAAGCAAGAAGGAAGAAAAGCAATAACAGGATGATGAGGGTGATTTACAGTGGGAAAAATGCATTTTGAGATCAGGCAGTGATACAACAGGAATTACCCACCCAGCACATTTTAAAATATTTTTGATTATTTGGATTTTTTTCAAGTCTGTTTGTTTATTTGAATTTAATTTTCTCAGTTTTATTTTAACAACAAACTGGTGGGGAAATATTACAATGTCTCTTATTGACACTGTGCAAAAATATTCATAGGCAACTTATTTATGATCTATACTGCCAACCTGTTTTTTGCATAGCATTTATTATATAGATAGGTGTAGATTTTGGGGATAAAACAGGGGACACGTCCCCCTCAATATTATGTGCGCATTTGTGCCCCCCCCCAAAATACACTTAAGGTGGCAGAGGACTTTTATTTTGACAAAATTCGAGACATTTAAATTATAAATTGTTGAAGAAAAGGCACAAATTGGTGCATAAAAATTCACCAGAATGCAGGAGATTAAGTGCTTGATGCTCAAAATTTTCTGGCTGAGGACCCCAATACCCTCCTTTCCTCTTTTCCTTAGAGCCTTTGGAACTCTGTCCCCCATGACATTTGCAATATTCATCCACTCTCCACTTTCAAATCCTGTCTGAAAACTCACCTTTTCAAGCTCACATATTAGGTCTGATTTAATGGTGACACACATGCGGACACTGATGATGATTTTATACCTAATTTTTAAAATGTGATTTTCGTCTGATTAATTTATTAACTTATCATTGTATATTACTGAATTTCTTGACTTTATGATCCATGGATACATTGCTGCTTGTTTCTTTTTTTTCACAGTATCTTCTAAGGTGTCTTTGAGTGGTTTGAAAGATTTCCAGGAATTAAAATCCAATCGGGCCAATCAGGGATCTGCCCCATAGGTGACAACGTAAGCAGCCTATCAGGGACTATGTTGTAGTTGATGACAAAAAATACAGGTCGCAGTATGAAGAGCAGTAATGGCAGCTCCTGAAGCAACGGGTGACTAACCTTAGTAGTGCCCAGCAATAAGTGAAGTTATTGTAGTCCATACCAACTGATCAAGAGCAAGACTATGCTGTCTCAGAGTTTCTGGAGCCTATCCCAGCTGACACTGGGTGAGAGGCAGGGTACACCCTGGACAGGTCACCAGACTATCACAGGGCTGACACATAGAGACAGACAACCATTCACACTCAATTTAGAGTCACCAATTAACCTGCATGTCTTTGGACTGTGGGAGGAAGCTGGAGTACCTGGAGAAAACCCACGCTGACATAGGGAGAACATGCAGTCTCCGCACAGAGGGGCTCCCCCACCCTGAGGTTCAAACCAGGAACCCTCTTGCTGTGAGGCGACAATGCTAACCACTGCTCCACTGTGCCGTCCTCATCCTTACCAGGCTTTTAAAACATTGGTTTGCACCTTAGTTGCACCTCACTGTCATCTAGTTTCATATTTTGCACCTTGCAGTTGTGTTATTTCAGTAATTTTGTATATTGCACTCTTACAACTTTGTATTGCAACAGCTGCACAGCAATTTCCCCAGTGATTTATGAAGTTGTATCTTATCTTATGTTATCATTTGTTATACCTTGGCTACTGAAAAGTGTAGATTCTGATTGGCTGAGAGGTGTGGATTCATTTTTAGCAGACACCCATGAACGACGTATCAGTCCGTGTCTGTTAAACTCCTCACAGCGACGCTTAGCTGAAGAGCTGGAGCTGTGGGGTTATTTGTGTTTAGTGAGAGCCACACAAATTTATTTCAAATATGTTCAATATTTGAGTCTGAGACGTCCAAGTCCACTTAAATAAGAGGAGTTTTGGAAATAGCTACAGTGAATCACACGCAGGTCTGAGGGACAGCTGCAGGGGAAAGACATGTGGCCAGACCTGCACAAAGATAACATAGAGTCTCAGGTAAGAGACGGAAAGAGTTAAAGATTGGGAGCTGACATGTTTGTGTATGTGACAGAGGGAGGGCTTAATGTGACAACTTTAATCGGCCCAAAAGAAGTCACATTTAAATATAATGTGTCCAACACTAGTGGCATCTGACTATAAAATACAACCATGTTTGTTGAAACTGCTAAAACTCCCAAATTTATAGGACATTAAATGTATAAACAATCAATAATTGGTTTGCAGGTGACATTGGTAACCCTAAAAACTCTATAACCCAGCATGAGTGTGTGATTGTTAGAGAGTGGCCATATATCCTCATTTCTCTCAGAGGACACACACACACCAGCAGACACTCTTTGCAGGCGGTCTGGGTGTGATAGACATATTGCTAACACAACCCTCGTGTTGCATCAGTCCAGAAGGTGAGAAATCGTTTGCAATAATGTTGTTAACTTTAGACTTTTTAAAAGTGAAACCCAGTTTTTGTGACTCTGGATTTTTAGACCTACCGTAGTGTTTAGCGAGGAGTATAAGCAGGAGTAAAGGTGGAAAAGGAGCAGCCTGAAAGGGAGGGAAGCCTCTCTGCCCTTTATTTTAGTCTGAATATGAGGAGGAGGAGGGTGAGGAGGGGAGGAGGAGGGTGATGGGATGAGATGAGACATTCAGCACTGCCCCTGAGGAGGAACAGCAGCACTGGGGAAGCCTGATGAGAAGAGGAGGGCAGAGTGTGTGAGCATGTGTGTCACTATAAAACATCCTATCCTAAATTTCACACACGCTAATGACATTAATGAGACCAAATGAAACATTTAACATGAATTGTGCACACGTGAGTTTCCACATACTTAAGCACCTGAGTGCAAAATGTACGATCTCTGTATTTGCATGCAGGCACGTGTGTGTGTTTGGGTGTGTGTGTGTGCAGAGGGCAGTGTAATGAATGGCCCTCAGTTTACCTCAGCGTCTCTCAGCTCTGTGATTAACTAGCCCAGATATATCCCAAATTAAAGATGTGGGTTTCAGCTTGAACCCCCGTGGAGCAGATCGGCACGGTACGGCCCCTCCCAGAGCCCATGCAGCTGTTGCGGCCTGGCGATTAGAGGGCACTTTGATTTGGTCCAAAACAAACCCAGTGTGGTGAGGCTGAGGCTAAAGCTAAAGCAGGATACAGCTGGTCAAGACCCCCAAAATATCCATGTACAGTCATAAAACAGTGCTGCTGAGAACTAATACACATCTGGACGGATGTGTTCAGGAAGATTCTCAGCCATCCAGGTCATGGTAATCCTCAGGGTGCTTTCAGACCTAGAGTTGTCTTGCTTTGGTCTGAATCAGGGACATTTTGTGACTGTATAATCACCTAGAGTTGGTTTGTGTTCTCACAGCAGCATTTACAAGCGGACCAGATCAAATGCCTTGTGTGAGAAAGCTGCTCTTGATTGGTCAGAATTTCCATGTGGGAAAAATCCAGGAAGTAAACAAAGCGTTGAAGAAGAGTACACTTGCAAGATAAATGTGACACTTTCTAATGTCACAATGGAGGGACAACTACGCAGGTTGATTTTAGCGCTGCTCATCGTGGACTATATTGCTGTCATTGTTCATTTGAGTCAAAGCATACAGTTTGAAAACGAGGCGCGGCTCCAACTAGAAAACAATGTTTTGATGCATTGGATGTGCTGAATGTGCATATTAAGGCAGTACAGGAGGAGGCGCACATTAATAATCCTCCAGGACTGTAACATGCTCATGTTTAACCCAAACAATGTGTCATGTGACTGCAGCTGGTTCAGATCCAGGTCGGAACAGGCAACACGTTCTCACCACAAATGAACTGCACCAGAGTTCGTTTGAGACCACCTCTTCAAGAAGGTCTCAGTCCGGTTATTTTGGTGCACACTCAAGTGCGACTGCTGTGTTCACACCTGCCCAAATAAACCGCACTTAGGGGGCAAACGAACTTGAGCTCGATTGAAAGGACCCAACAGGGTAGGTGTGAAAAGCATCCTAAGTGCGATCTTGTAGGCAACTGGACTTGGAGTTTCTTGAAGACGTTTCACCTTTCATCCAAGAGGCTTCTTCAGTGCTGAACTGAAGAAGTTCAGTAAGTAAATGCGGTTCGTGTGAACACAGCAATCGCACTCGGGTGTGCACCAAAACCGGACCGGTTACAAATGAACTCTGGTGCAGTTTGTTTGTGGTGAGAACGTCTTCAAGAAACTCAAGCAAGTGCAGCTGCCTACAATATACCACTTAGGATTCAGAGGGATGCAAAAGTTTGTCATAAAATTAAGCACCATATTTGCTCATCTAATATTATCAACTTTACTTGAAGAACTGAAATGAGGTTGTTTTTTTTCCCGAAAGTTTTTCCTTTGTATGCAAAACTTATAAAACTAAATCAGCTGGATGGAAAATCTGGTGACTGATGTAGGTTTTGATCTGGGAAGTGGATTTCTTCCATCTGATGACTTCAGGGGTTTGGAGAGCGTAACTATCTATTAGACTTTCCTAATGGTGAAGTCTAATAATCTGGTCACATTGCAGTTCTGTGTCATTCTGAGTCAAAGTCCAACCCTCAAAGAAATGACAAAACACAGACTCTGCAGCATTGTCAGACTGCAGAGAGGAGCTGCGTCTTTGTAGGAGGATTTTACTGGACGCTGCTCTCAGCAGAGCTGTGGTTGATTATCACGTGGTCGAGATGCTGTTTCACAGACTTCCATGTGGTCAGAAACTTTTTCTTAATATACACTGTCTGCCTGAGACGAGCATTATAAAGTCAGACTGTGTAGTCCTGTAAATCCAAACAGCTCTGACTTCATAGTATGAGCTGTAATAATTAGGTTCTGATCCGGATTTGGGATTTCTGTCATTCAGTGATTTTTTGGGGGGTTAGGGGGCATAAAGTCATGGAAAAGCTTAATAATCTGGACGTCCAAGTTGACTGGGAAAGCTAACTGCTATATGAGCTACTCTGACTAATAAAACACAGACTGCAATTTCTCAAAGTGAGGCCCGCGGGCCTATGGTGGCCCTCAGAAACATTTAACATTTTGTGTGGCCTCTAAACATGACACAAAATACATGCATTATATTTTAATCATCTGCGCTCCATTTCAATACCTTTACTTTCTTTACTTTCAATTAAATTTACTACACTACTCAGCTGCTGCGTCAAAGTGTGGCCCCCTTACAAGCCTCTGTCAGGTTAGACAGTCCCCCCAGGATTTCAAGGGTTGTTTTGGGGATTGTTGTGATCTGAAAAGTCTGATAATAAACAGAGACAGAGGGGCTAAGAGAAGCACTTTGCTTGCTCAGTTCAGATGATGTTAGATTTTACCCGATTGTAAATGATCAAGGCTGCTGTAAAGCTGTGGTGATTGAAGAAAATTGTCGCACAGAATCGTTGACAACCAGTTATGGATGACAACTTGGTTGCATGGAACCTCATGAGTGACATGGGAAATTTGTTCTGTCATAGTGCTGTTAGCTAATCAGTGATTTTAGTGGACAACTTTGCAGTTAAATATGGAAGTGAGATGGAAAAGCGACTACAGAAATAAACTCTGTATGGCTGAGGGAAAAAGAAAGTGTCAGGAAAAACAACTTGTACTCGTACTCTGTCAGACCTCGGCACACGGACAAAGTGATCTGCCTTACGTACCTGCAAACAGCTGAATTCGGTGCTCACAGAATTGAAGTCACTCACAAATCTTGTGCAGCCCACAATCACATACTGGCTCCCCAAATTCAGGGAGATGAGCAGCACTCAGTCATCAAAACTTGGCATAAGCTGTTACAGAAGCTGCAGCTCTGAAGATAATATACGGTAATATAAAAATTAATTAAACAACCTCATAACTGAAACTCATAAGTGCTACATTTTAAATATTAAGAGTCTATCACTAAATTTACGATGAACCGATTCTTTGTTATCACGCAATAACACGATGACAGAACTGCAGTTATACTGAAGAAGAGGAACTGAGTCTTTTGATAAGTTGCACTTACAATTTAGTAATATATTATTGAAGGGATTATGCATAACTGATATTTTTTAAATTAACATTTTAACAAAAATCTCAAGTACCCCCTGCTGTGCTCCAAAGTACCCTGAGGGTTACACACACCCCTGTTTGAGACACAGTGATTTAGAATATAAGCATATCCATTTATTTATAATAAAGCCAGTTTGACAGTGGTTTAAATGAATAAATTTCTTTTTAAACTGTGTCTCTACAGAAACCTCAGTGGAGTGAGATCATCCTGTAATTCCACTCAACATGTCAGTCTCCAAAACAACCAGTGGGTGTGTCAACTCAAAGGAATACGTCCTGTCAGGGTATAAAACCATGCAGACAAAAGTGCTAAATGCTCAAACAATTGCACAAACACAGGTGTAGATTTTCAGGGTGGGGACACGGGTGCTTTCCCCCCTTAGTTTTAAGTATGTGAATGAAAATAGGACTTTTATTTTGACAGAATTAGAGACATTTACACCATATATTGAGGCAGAAAATGCTCAAAATAGTATGTCAAGATTCACCAGAATTCAGGAAATTAAGTGAGTAATGCTCAAAATTTTCTGGCAGAGGACCCCTAAACCAACCTTTTCATTTTTTGTGTGTCCCCTCTACAATGTTTGAACAATACCTACGCCCCTGGTAACAAATGTGTCTTATAAAAAAACACATTTTTAAATTGTGTGCATTGTTAGATGTAGGCTATATAAATCAACACACTATCATAACAGTACCTGGTTTCTGAATGGAACCAACTAATTTCACCAGTTTTTAGCATTTCAGGTAGAAAGAATTAATTGTTTACAATACTGTCAACAGTTTAAATCAAAAGTTAAAGGTTATTTATTTGATCTAAAATCCTAATTTTGTCTCGGTGGACTTTACAATCAATGCAACATATAGTAAGACCCATAATTCAGACCAGGAAAAACACCACATGAAAGCACAAGGAAACTTTGCACTCTCTCAGCCCCAAGTTGTAGCAGCATGTAACTTTGAAGTCTGTAAATGTTTGATGGACTTAATTACCCAGAAATCATGTAACATGACATCAGTAAAGAGCACAATCCTTCAGGAAGCACTCACAGCAAGAATACTTGGAGTTCTGCTGATTAGCTTTAACACATCACTGCCTATAGACAGAGAAGATTCAACGCCAATGATGACAGCGAGTGCTCAAGTCTCACTTTAGACAGCTGGACGAGTTCGTCATGTCTCAAATGGACTTCTCTGTTGCAGCCCCAAATTTCAGTTTAAGCCATATGTGCAGCCTTATTCTTCTATGTCCATTATGTATGTATTTGTGGTGGAGCTGGGCAGCTTAAGGAAAGCTGCAGAGGCCATTTATGTCATGTAAATGTTCCACCATGTCTCTTCTTTCGCGTCTTCCATCCTGCCCTTCATCCATCCCTTCATCCTGAAAGTTCAGTGCAGCAGCGGCCATTAAACATTTAACTGCTGACTTTTACTAGTTTCTCAGAGCAACAAAATCCTTTTCCCTCAGCACATAAATATGCAAGGAGACTCCGTCAATGCCTGAGAATATGAAGGCAGACCAGGGCACGGTTACGCTGCTGGCTGAAAGCCGCTGTTGTGTAGCCTTACATCACATCATCTCCTGGTGCAGAAAAGCACACTACTGGAACACTAACCCATTAGGCTACAATCTCTGCTGGCTTTTTATCTGTGTCACGGCTTCCTTTTCTGTGTCATCACAGCTGGAACGCACGCGGCGGTCCCCAGATGGGTGACTCTCTCGACTGGGATCCAGAGAAGTTCATATTTCTGTCACTGCAGTAGGAATCCGACACTCTGCAACAGTGACAGGATTCTCCAAACAGTTCTTGGTGAAGCAGCAATGACCTACTGAACACTGGATGTCCTTTTCTTTCACATCACTGCTGTGGCTCCCAAACAGCTCAGGATGTTTTCTAAGGTTTGGTGCAATCTGACAGGACATACTGTAATTCAAGTCACGACAGATATTTCACTTTAAACTTAATGTAGCCTCATTTTAACCTACATGCCTCAAACCATTTAAATCTTGTTTAAATAGTTAATCCACATTGCCTAGTAGTGCTGTAAGCATGTGGCAACACGAAGAGGCTGCAGTCATGAGCCACTTTCATACATGCAATCTATCCCAGAATGTTCCTGAACATGTCCCGCATGGGGTTACTGTCTGTGTGAAAAAGATCAGGGATCAATATTCAGGAAAATCTGTATTACCAGTTTCCCACCTCAAGACCTAGCATCACAGTGGGCACTTTTTACCTGCCATACAGGCCATCTCCTCAGCTCACTCAGTAGTTTTCCACTCTCCCAGCCTCGCCACCACACCTACCTGCCAGCCTATCACCTGTCCACATATTTCACGCTCCTGTTGATCCACCACACGAGCCTGGTCTCACTCTGAAGTCAGTGAAATCAGGCACTTGGGCAGTGACTTGCGCCGTCAGACACCAACAAAAAAAGCTATCCTTTAATGTCGTTATGAAACGCAGTCAGTGGCTGTTATGGTTTAATGGCACCTAGCGGCATCAGGGGGAAACGTGGCGGGACAAGGACGAAAGTTAAGGCGGCAAAAGTCCAACTGGGGCACGCGGGAGGGTTGGTGTCTAACAAACATCGGCTTTCATCTGACAGAGCGGTGTTGACGTCCTTCAAGATTCTAAAGCCAAACCCTGTTCTTTTTTCCTAAACCTAAACTCATGTTTTTGTTGTTGAAGGAAAAAACACCAATTCCTGGTGTTGTACCGACATAGTGCGTTTATTTTGAAAGAGACTGTGTATATAAAATGTTAAATTTCCTGTGGTAAAACTGAAGTGTATTTTGAAAGACGACAATGCATGTAACAGGCAGAACTTGATACGGTGTCCCAGAACGTCAACAACCAACACACCCAGGGTACCTTTCATGTCATATGTGGACATGGAAAGTCCATGACCAAACGTCAATATGTGATGAGGTCGGAATAAGAATGTGTTGACCACACCCATCTCATCAAGCTCACTCCTCTCACCTGTGGATCATTACCTCTTGCCACTATAAAGACTCCTGCCTCACAGGTTGCTCTTCGCCATTCTGATGCACAACTTTCCAGCACTTGTTCCCGGACTTCTTCCTCGTTGCCAACCCCACCTGCCCCTGACTATCCTGCGTCGTCTGCTCCCCGGTAAACCACTCAGCCTTGTGTCCCCGATCAAGAGCTCTGCTTCAGCCTTCCTGGTTTCTGTTTGCCTGCTCCTTGTGGCTGTTTGGAGAGACCGTCACCCAGCTCTCCATAGTGAGATGACCTGTTCATCCAACTGTGGACTTTTGTGCTGTGGATTGCCTCACTGTGTGGCTGCACATCCCGCCTTTGTGTGTACGCCACAGATTTCACTTATCATCGCCGCTGACAGGCCCCTCCCTATCTATGCTTGGTTTCGCACTGGTTTGGCAGCTTCTTCTCTTCTGTGACTACTCCTGGTTTTGGATTCTCCGCTCATCTGACATCGACTTAGGTATTCCACACCTAGAGCTTTAGACTAAACTGGCTTCTCAGAAAGCTCTGAACCTGGAAACATTGACACTCTCAGTTGCTTCACCAGTTTGCTCTCTCTGTACTTATCTAAGCTGTGCATTAAAGCTCATTATAAACTGTTCCACCTGTCTACGATGCTGCTTTTGGGTCCAACACTCACCTGTTACACCTAGTGGCACTTCAGGGAAAATGGTGGTACAGCTGTGTTGTAAATGAAAGCAGCAACATTACAGGGACAAGCGCGTAGAGGGAAGCGAGGAGTGAGGGAACCAATCACAAGAGTCCGCTGATGACTAGAGTTGGGTTGATTTCCGATTTTGGCAGTCCTGTTGCACACGATGTTTGTTTACAACAAATTTCATGTGTTTACGGTGCAAGAGGACACATGGCAAGAAAACTAAAACCGCACCAATATGGCAACATTTTAGATTTGAGGCCGACATAAGAGGTGTCCTAAATAACACTGGGCAGCGCAGTGCTGCCACTGTAAGCTGAACTATTGTTAGATGGCATGTTTGTATTTATATCTGTAGCTTGTTTTGAGAGCACCCCAATGGACATGGAATGGCTGATCCCCCACGCCCGCAAAATTCGCGATCCCTACAGCCGCACCTAGAAAAATGGATTTCATGCTCATATCCAGTGATTTATCTTTTGACCTCTGACATCCAGGCAGTGAGAAACCCAATCAATATATTAACAGTACCAAAGAGTCTTGGGATCAATATGGCCTAATGGGGCTTCACAAACACACCAATGAATCAGTTAATCCGTCGGCCACGAGCGATCACGAGAGTCAAATCAGCTTCATGGAGCCACAGATGCACAAAAACAGCAGAGACGCAGAAATCACATGAAACCACAGGACAAATTGAGGTCACTTACAAACATTCACCAATGGGAGCTGCCCAGCAACATCATAGTGCTCTACTGTTGTGTGACTTGCTCACAGGCACAACAGTAGTATTCCCTATGGGAGAGTATTGCTCATTCATACACTCCCCCAGTTTTTGCCAGTTGGTATATAAATCTCCGTCACACACACACACACACACACACACACACACACACACACACGCTTCTTTAACCTGTAGGCTAATGTTGCCCTATTTGCATGAGAAAATGAGTCAGGACATTTGTGTTCTTGCTTGTAGCTGAATTTAATTAAATATGTGAAATATGAAGGGTTCTGCATGTGTGTGTGTATGTGTGTGTGTGTGTGTGTGTGTAGTTGCCACCAGCACAGAGCCACATGACAAAAAGCTCAATGCTCAGTGCCTCAAATAAATTAAATCACGATGCAAAATTTGAAGGGGCTCTATGTGAAATGTATGTGAGTTGTGTGGACACTAGGGGTGTGTTTTCGATACAACAAAACATAGAAATGCCAGAGAAATGTCCTTGATTTCTAAATTTTCCTTTTATTTATGTTCTTTTAATTCAACTATTTACACACACTAACACTACGTGTTCTGAACTGGAACAATGATGGAGCTGTACCTGAGTGACCCAACTTCTGAGGTATGTTCTCACCAGCATATAAAACCAAAACAGCTCCTTATAAAAAATAAGTTTCATTACACCACACAAAATTTTTGTGCTGCATTAAGACTATTAAAAATAGCATCATCAGGCTCCCATGAAAGTCGTGTCGGCTATCTTTGGATAAAAAGCCTCACAGGCATTTTTGTTTCTCTGCAGCTGGAGACAGTCACACAGAGGTTAAACACTTCAAACTGATTTCCAAGTTAAAATCCCTCACAGGTGTCCTCTTCCCTTTACATCACCTTAAGCAGGTTTTTGTCTGCATCCTTTTGGGAGCTGAAATAGAAACGTTTAAGCCTCACCTGCCCTGAGATGCTTCCAGCCACTGTGTGTGTGTAAAAGACAGAGAGATTTACCCAGTGGATGTCCATGTCTATGAATGTGCAAATACACGTCCGTGTGTGTGTGTGTGTGTGTGTGTGTGTGTATTCACTGCATGTCTGTGTCTGTGCATATGTCTGTGTGTGCTGGTAGTGGCAGCCGGCCCCCAGGGGACTCATGGTGTTACAGACTGCCCTGCTGCTTTTATGAACCAGTTGCTCCTCGGGGCCAAATGAAAGACACAGTTCAGTTTGTTTTCAGGAGACAAAGCGTCACAGAGTCGCTGGTGTCGGACTCTCGTGGGTATCACTGCCTCAAATCATCTGTCCCCAGAGTCACGTATTCATACTGTCATTGTAATTTATTTACTTATTTTTCTTAGATTTCAGAAACATACAGTAGCTTTTATACAGGCCCATCCCTTTATTAAGCTCCAACTGTAGAAAATCTGAGCAGATATTTTACTTTTTACTCTGATGAATTTATTTGATAGCTTCAGTTGTCAGTCAGTATTGAACTACCCAACAATGTGTACAGTAAACCTAGCTAAAATCTGTAAAACATAAACATGTAATTGATTAATCAGTTAGTCTAATCTACATAATCGTTCCATCCCACCAGCTCCAACACTTTAATACTGCTTACATGTTACAGCATCAGTAAGAATAAAACAATATTATAACAACATAAGTATGGGAGGGACTGTTCTGCAAAATAATACTTATATTATTACTTATAATAATACTACTGGTTCGGATCACAACCAGGTCCTCAGCAAATGTGCCTGGGTTTGATATCAATTTTTGTAGTGGTCCAACCGTGGAATTACGTTTCTCATGTGATGCCAAGTGGCCCAAAGAGTTTTTCCCGTAGACTTACATGGCAAAAGAGATGTCTGTAAATCAGTGACTCAATTTTTTTGAGCATCTGTTATGGCTGTGTAAGGGTGGGGCGTACAGCGTCACCACCCCTATGAAATTATTCGTTTTACTGTCAGAATGTAAACCACTCAATTCGATAACGTTTGGTAAGTCTAGAAAAGCCACATAATAAAACCATTTTATCACCAAGTTAGCGGAGCGCTAAACTGGTAGTAGCTGGCTCGGCCGGCGGAGATCTCTACTGCACGTATGGACCACAGAGTGTTGGTTATTGAGGTCATTTCATACACGGCACTCGCAGTTGAGATTTTTTGGCTTCATGCACCACTGAAGACAAGGAATGAGCAAGCCCAGCCACTATTTCCAGTTCTCCTTATATATCTGTGACTAGGCTGCAACACACACTGATTTCATTCTCTGCTGATGAAGCCATTACTCCACCAAATCTTTACATAGCAAATCATCAATTCTGCTACCTTAAAATGCAGGACTTGGAGTATTGAAAATGGAGTATTGGATTTCATTTTACATTGTAGTAATCTCACTGATCTTACTGTCAGCCTCATGTTTTGTAACATTCACTAAATACAGCGCCCCATTGTTGATGCTTTTGTTTGTTACCCTTCTTCACGCCTTGCTGAGTTTTCCATCATTGATAAAACTGTCTGAAACCATTTGAGGTTCATATTTGGATGTGGTGGCAGATGGGGTGATTTCAGTGCTCATCATGTCTCCAGCAACACTGGAGGAGAGAAAGGCGATTGCAGCACAAGGTGCAGGGAGGACATGTGACAGAGTGTAAAAAAAAAAAAACCCTGTGGCTGCTCCCTTCCCCCCTCATCGCTCCTTCAGCCTCTCTGTCTGAATTAAATGGGGCCTGTCGTCTTCCTCACAGCTGTAGCTGAGCTGTAACACTGTAAAACGAATGACAGACACACGCATTGTTCCTCACCCTGAGTGCTCCCCGTCGTGCAGACAACTCTGGAAAAATGTTGTGTCATTTTGTCATTTTCGGCCCTAAAACAATTACTTAGCAGGAACATACATGTTAATACTAACGGCGGGCTGACACGTGTAATTGTTGCTATTAACATTTCTTGTTTTGAAAAGGAGGCGCGGGGTGTGTTAAACATGACAAGTCCTCTTTGACTGGATACACTGAAGCTATTTCAGTGCCTGTCTGCGAAATGATTTCCATTATGTTGCAGAGAAACCACACACACACACACACAGAGCAAACCCAAAATGCTTACATGTACACAAACACGCTAATAGACACATACATCAACTAAAACATTAATTAGACCCACAAAAAAGTCCCAAACTCCTCTCACATGCAGATACACAAGCGCAGATTCACATTCATTAAACACACACACGCTGAAATATTCCCTTTGGTGAAGTAAAAGCAGAGCAGCGGCTGTTTGGTGTTTATTTACAAAGCAGGAACTCGGGCCATAAACTCAAAGCCCAGAGGCCCAGAGAAAATGACGCGGGGTCTGTGTACCTCTTTGTTTTTCATCTAAACCTCTTTCAAGTTCACTTGTATTCATCTTTAACGAGGCAAATACCAAAAGAAGGTGGTAATTCAGGCAAAGACTCAATTTCTCTTTTTCTTTTTTTAGGGAGGAACTGGATGGTGCGTTGCTCTCTCTTTCAAGCGATGAGTTTGTGTTTGGGGATGGTCCCGGCGGCGTTTCGCTGTGCTCTGATGATTTTACCAGATGACACAGTTTGAAACATCAGTGCATCTTCAGCAGAGACACACGTGCACACACTGAAAGGCGGGGAAGCATTCATATGCTTATGTGGGCCACTAAAGCCAAAGAAAGAGGAAAGAAATCAAGTTTCTTCTTTCATGCCCATCGAAGCCAATTTGCATTTGTGAACATGAACAAACCCGCTCATGAAACCAGAGAACACAGACACCAATCAAGGATTTCCCCCAGCAGAGCCAGGGCTTCTTCATGCTTTAACATTCAAATGAGTTTACAACTGAACTGTCTGCACCAGAAAATGTCTGCTTCCCCTTAAAATTGCCCTCAGCAGGTCCAGCGTGCTCCCAATTCCCTCTAACGTTTACTGTCTGTGGAGGAGCGGCCGGGTTTGACTCTTGATTTTACATTATTAAGTGAGTCTAGCATTCAGCTTAAGGAGAAATGTGCTCACAGCTGCACAGACTGAAATGCAATTTGTTTTGCATGAAAGTGTTTTTTAAAGTCTTAAAGTTAATCTCAAAATAAGATACAAGTTATGAATGAGCTGTTTTGTGTTTGATGCTACATTACATGCACAGTAGTGTTTTTTTATGATCAGTTTTTTCAATCGATCACATTGATACAGGCTGAAATATCTCAGCAACCAGCTCATCCTCAGTCCCAGGTCGCATATACCAACACTTTGTCACGCCCAAGGCACCCTTTGGCATCTTTATGAAATGCATCAGGCTTTTAATTAACTCCAATGTAAACCCATCCACAACATTAATTGATGCTGAGAGCACTGATGTAGTATAGGGAGCAGGAAATGATCTGTAGATAGGTCAAACGATCACAGACTTTCACCCAGGAGACCACTGTTTGTGTCCCGTGTGAAAGCAAAAGACAACATTGTTTAACATAGCATTACGTAATTCACCTATGTCACTCACATTTCGTACCTACAACAAAATGTTTGTTTTTTTTAACCTAACCAAGTAGTTTTGTTGCCTAACCGTAACTGTTTCGCAACATCAGCCACATGTTAAAACAACATGTTTCACCCAGGAAACAGCTGGGAATCACATACTACATACATGCTAAAGGATGCTTTGTGCATTTGTATGAAGCTGAAAACACACCAGTGCCACTGCAGTGCGGTGGCATGTGACACGCATCAGCTGGCGACCCTTGCACACACTGGACTAGATGCACTGCAGCATGTAAACAGACAACCATACAAAGTTGTTCTTACTTTTAGTGAAAGATCTAAACCTCTTCTACCTCTGCTTTAGATCTCCAGAGCTATGACTTGCCAGGCAACATCTTTTTGGCCATGGTCTTTATGATGACTGGATTTTGGATTGTTTAGCTCAGGATATTTCTCAACCTCAACAACAAGTCTTTCCTCATTCATTCTTCGTCACACATGAGACACAGCAACAGCTACAGAGTTCTCTTTGTGCATCTATGGTGGGCAGAGGAGTCGAGCTGCCATAGGAGCAGAGAATAAGCTGCTACGAGAGTTGGTATGTACAAGCGGAGAGAGAGTGGGGGAAAATTCATTTAACTCCAGGGGCGATTAGGCTGGAAATGGGACAATAGCATAAAGTGCCACGGGGCGGCACACCCAGGAGCGCTGACGCACGTCTTGCTGCCAGTGTGGGGTATACATTGAGAATAATAAAGGCGTATTTTTGATGTGCAGCGTTGGCCACCGGTGTGTTTTGGCCTTGAAACACACCTGTTTCTACTTCCTCATCTAGCATCCCCTGATCCAATAGAGCCTGTTTCCACCAAAGACTTTGAGTATAGTACTTTCAGAACCAAAAGTAACCCCTACAGACATTTACGCAGACTGTGGATCTGTTAAGTGTTTTTGCCATAGACAGCAGGCTACTTATAAATGTAGGCGGGGTTGTTGTCACTCACAGCTCCGTCCAACCTTTACTGTATTTCCTCTTCACTAGTGACCAGTGACTAGTGACTTCACCAGAGGAATGTCTGCACTTAGTTTATCATCCTTCGACCTTGTGTTAAGAATATTCACCGAGTGTCTCCAAGGTCGAGGATTAAACTCCACACTCAACCAATTAAGGACGTTCAATCATAAGTAGCGCCAAATCATCCTGCAGTGAGCATCGATACAAGAGGCCACTCAAATGCCACATGCAGCTGCTTCTGGATGTGTGGACAGGTGTGTACGTGCACAACTCAATGTCTGCCTGCCAGAGTGAGGGTATGCATTAGAGTACCTTCAGCCCGCACACAGCCCGTATCTCATCATTATAAAGATAAAGATGTGATGGGAGTAGACAGATTGACAGGAAGCCCTGGAGGCTCAAACCAGCGTCGATCGACCTTCAAGCCACCGGAGAAGAGCAGCAAGCTCACCTGAACCCACACACACTATCTATCTATCTATCTATCTATCTATCTATCTATCTATCTATCTATCTATCTGTCTATCCATCTATCTGTCTGTCTATCTATCTATCTATCTATCTATCTATCTTTTTAAGAATTGATTCAGGACAGTCACACTTCATATATCCCAAGCTGTTCAATGTTAATAGCAGGTTCAGCAGTCGTTAAACACACACACACACATCATACTCATCAGTATTCATGAGCGCACACCACAAGCATTTATGCTATTGTACAGACACACACACACAGACATGGACACACACTCTCCACAGCGGGGATCTGCACAGTGATTACACACTCAGAGAGGGGGGGCTGCCTGATGTTGGCAGGTTGGCTCCAGTGGAAGCAGATTTGCTGCACCTCGATGCAACGTGTCCAAACATTCAGACAACACGCCGGGCTCTGATATCAAAGCCGGGCTTCTATTAGTAACCGAGCACTGCAGCGGGACAGCGGGACGCCATAACAACATCAACAGCGTTATGCAATCCAGCGCAACAGCCCTGCAACAAGTACTTCAACTGTGAGGTTTATCATGAATATGTGTTGTGTCAGAGAGGATTTGATTCTACTCGGTGGTGATGTCTGAGACAGAGACTGGTGGTCTTGTTTTATTTGAGAATCTTTTTATTTTGTCCACCCTCTACGTGAGCCATGAGTTAAAGCAACGTCTCTGGTCCATCTGGAGAAACAGGTGGACTTCTGTTAAGAAAAGATAATATTTATTTAGACAAAGTTGTGGAGAAGCACAGATTAGGGTTGGATCATAAAAAATATCCTGAACTTTTAATATCCTACAGAGTATGATTACATTCATTATTAGAAAATGGAAAGATTATGCCACTACAACAAACCTGCCAAGAGAGGGACGCCCACCAAAACTGACAGACTGGGCAAGGATCGCATTTATCAGAGAGGCAACCAAGAGGCCAAAGATAACCCTGAAGGAGCTAAGGCAGCTCTACTGCAGAGATCTGTCCATAGGGCCACTATGAGCCATACACTTACATTTGAATTCACCAAAACGGATATTGGAGACTCCCCAAACATTTGGAAGAAGGTACTCTGGTCAGATGAGACTAAAATTGAACTTGTTGGCCATCGAGGACAGCACTATGTCTGGTGCAAACCCAACACCTGTGATCACGCTGAGAACACCATCCCCACAGTGAAGCATGGTGGCAGCATCATGCTGTGGGGATGTTTTTCATCATCAGGGACTGTTAAACTGGTCAGAATTGAAGGAAAGATGGATGCCGCTAAATACAGAGAATTCCTTGAGGGAAACCTGAGTCTTACAGAGATTTGAGACTGGGACGGAGGTTCACCTTCCAGCAGGACAATGACTCTAAACACACTGCTGAAGCAACGCTCCAGTGGTTTAATGTCACGTGTCAGTTTCTAACAGAAAGCGAGCTTTACCGTTGCTGACTGAAAACATCCAGTACAGACAGGCAACTCAAAGTTAAAACGAAAGCAGAACAAAAACCAAACTGAAAACCAAAGGGGAAAAACACAATGAACAGGGATGAGCACAGGATCAAGTGCAAGAACAAGGACCAAGGACAATGGGAGACACACAGGTAAATATATACAGAAAACTAATCACAAGAACGAGACAGAGCTGGACCAGGAAGACACGGGCAAAAGGAGGGAAAAATGGAGACTGGCTAACAACAAGGGTGGAGCAGACAAGACTAATACAGAGGTTTGAAGGGGAGATTCAGGGAACAGGGAAGGACTAACGAGACAGGTGTGACAGAAAACAGGAAGACAGGAAGTAAAACCAGACACGACACGAGGAGAGAAAATACAAAATAAAACGGGAAGCAGATTAAACATGAATGAATAACATGAAACAAGGAACACAAACAAGAATAAAAATAAACACAAGATCATGACATTTAAGGAGAAACAGTACTTACATGTGAAGTGTTTCCGAGAACGTTTAAACTCAGAGAGATCTGTAATTTTATTCAAGGTAATGGTGAGTTTCATTTGGTTGCTTGTCAAAGGCGTCACATCCCCTTCACCCCCTCCAGTCGCTCTAGCTCCAGGGAAACATGGGAAACACCAGATGATACGTCAGAGAGTGAGGAAGGAAGTGAGCCATCAGTATGTTAGCTAGATTTACTCACAGCTATTTCATTAGAATGAAACATAACGTGAATAAAGCTTTAATACATGTGACCATGATTTTTGTCGAGACACGTCAGATAGATTTTCATCGTCAGTGGAGGTTTTTTAAAATCAGTGAATTCCCAGGATCCCACACTACTTCATGATGTCATCAAAGTTATATACCGTGCATTTCAACCTGCACGTTCACATGTTAGGAAACAAACACTTACAAAATAATGTCGTCATTTTGGACATTTGGGTTTTGAACACAGCTCTCATACTGTGTGCTTTGTGCATACAGTGTTGTGTATCCTTGAGATCTGACTCTGCAGGATCATCTATCAAAATCATTCCCACTCCACAGCTCCTAAGTGACTATCCAGCAGTATTTTACACAGTCTTTGTTACACTGCAGGAAATTAGGGCCACTCAGGCCACTTAACGCAGACAGCAGCTGTGGATACTCGCTTCTTGAGAGTCCCTTTTGAAAGAAATATCAACCTGCACCGTTTCAATAGGCCCCAACACGGCCTTTGAGAGGCAGGGCGCTGTGTTCAATTAGCTATTGTTGTGGGGAAATGGCTGTTCATCTGGGTGATATTTAGCTGTGGGTCCTTTGGTGTGTAATCACGCTCCAATAAGCAGCTCAGTATTCAGTTCACTCATCTCTGGTTGTGTAGTAGAGAACCACATGGGGACGAGGAGACGATTATTCTTGTGTGTGTGTGTGTGTGTGTGTGTGTGTGTGTGTGTGTGGAGGAGTGGTGATGAAGACCAAGCTCTGTGATGAGAAGCCAATTGGCTGAAACCTTCCTCTTCCTCCCACCCTCCGACACACATGGTACAGACACGAGAGTCCAGTGACGGATAAACGGATTTCCTCAGTCTGATTTTGACCAAAAAGAAACACAAAAAAGTTCCCTTTTGTTTTATTGTTCTATTGTCCGTTTAATTTGTTATGAAATTCTGTTGTTTTGAACTCTGTCTAGCCCCGAAGAAAATACTGGCACTGCACATTTCTGCAGACCACGGATATGTTACATTTGAACATTTCATATCAGCATTTCTAAAAAGCCACCATGGCGAGACAGCTGCCAAGCTGCAGACCACTATTCCACACCAACTCACAGCAGAACAGGGTGTTTTTAGTGGGATATCAGATGCATTTCCGGCTGTGATTGTGCCACCAAGAGCAAATATTTTGAGCCAAAACATGATCTCTAATTAGAAACACTTATATCCATCGATGAATTTAAAGGCAGCATAAAGAATGTGGTGACAGAGACATGAGCTTGTTTTTCTTGAGAGGCCACTGTGTTTGAAAAGTTGTTGTTTTATTGTGGATTGTTGTATTATATGTCGTATGTGTTGCATTTTAAATGTGTTTTGATTGGCTGCGACCTCGGCAAGGTCTCTCTTGTAAAAGAGATTTTCAATCTCAAAGGGACTTCCTGGTTAAATAAATCTTTTCCCAACCATTACTGAGTGTTTTTTCTTCCTAAACATGATCACATGCACTGTTGAAATGTAAAGAAACAGAAAGTTTCAGCATATCCGCAACATAATAATAAACGTAGCATATCTGTGGTTGCAGAAACTCACTCTGTCGACATTTATTTTGTCAATTCGGTTGCTAGGTCACATTGATTTTGTTGTTTTGAAAAGGTGTCTGCACCTCACCTCTTATCACTAAAAATAACACAGAAATGGAAAAATTGACATTTTGTTTTTTTGAATTATGGTGACAAACAGATCATAACTTCACAGAAACAATGGAGGATTTTAGCGAATTATTCAATACTCAAAACAGACATTTCGCAAAGATCTCTCCTCTTACTTACTGTTGCTACGTCTTGAAGCTTTGTGTTCTCGTACAGCAGATGGACCATCAAAATTCTTAGTATTTTTTTAAACAGTGTGGCTGTGTCTGAAATTACTCACTATACAGTCCACGATAAAGTGAGTTCGCCATTTTGGCGTGCTGTCTGAACTCAAAGTATCCCACAATGCACTGTGAAAGGTAGTGTACAACCGATGGGCACTTACCAAGCAATATATCCCATCATGCACTGCACCAAAGGAACAGACGGACTGTATGGGCAACACAATCTCATTCCGACCGCGTCACATATTGACATGCTTGGTGATGAACTTCCTACGTCCACATACGACGTGCAAGGTATCCTGGGTGCTTTGGTTGTTGATGCTCACAAACCAAGCAGTATATCCCATCATGCATTGCAACAAAGGAACAGACGGACTATAAGGCTCGGACACCAAGATGGACGAAAAGAGACAGAGCAACTTGAGTGCAGCCGGCTGTACATTTTAGTTTGTTTTACCCGTGTTTCTTTGCCATGTAATAAACTGTAATTTAATGTCTAGTCATCAGTTCATGAGATAAAAATAAATCTGACTGATCTTCTTGCTACCAGCTCTGATTTGTTTCGTAATGACATAATGCATAACGTTATACATTGAATTCACGAGTTATATCATGACTGACTGGTAAAACAAATTCCAACACAACAAAGGTTAAACAGAAAATTACTTACAGTAGTAGGACAGGTTGCAATAGCGCACAACAACACAACACAAACAGCCACAAAGCACTTTGTGACTTATTAATGAATTTGGGAAAATATGCTCAGTATAATTTCATGTTTTTATAACAAATATGCATGTCAGTTTTTTAATATGGATGGTTCACCAGCCAGCATTGATGTGACTGCCTTACTTTTGAGACAGCAATGCCATATGTGGTGTCCAAAAGTGTTTTTTTATGTTGCAGATGAGCTCACTGTACGCAGAACTCCCTTTATAGTGAGAAGGGAGGAGTAAATGAGTGAATGATTTCGGACACAGCCTATATGTTTTACTTTTAAAGATATATAGGAAAAGGCTCTCAGAAGGCAGATAAACTCATTTGTGTTGCAAACGTAAAGCTATCAACAATTTCAAGCTTGACTGTGGTTAATGCTAACGCTGCTAACATTAGCAATCCTAATTTTCTGATAAAGTAATATCCAGTAAGCTTCGACACAGACAGAAAATACTATACAGGGGATTTGAGGGAGTTTCTTTTTTAAATGTACCCTGCAACTCCACAAAATAACGTAGTATTAAATCCTCTTTAGCTGAGGAACAATCAGTTACAACAGTAAGTAGGCTCGTAAAGCTAGTTAGCTGGACATGCTAATGTTTGCAAATAATGTTAAAACAGACACATTATTTTTTCTTGTTCTTTGTGTTTTAGAATTTACAAGAAAAACAACAGTGAAGGTGTTTCAGGGGATGGTTTTTGAAAATAAAGCAGCCACCACCCTGCGGACTGACTACAAAGGCTTAGCTAACTCCCAATTTACCATTTTAATTAGCTGCATTAGCACATGACTTTGAGATCTGTGGTGGACCTTGACAAAAAAGGGCAAACACCTGAAAATAATCAGAATACATTGTAATTAAAGAGACACATTACAAAACAGCTTCTCATTGAGGAATATTTTCAAGAAAAGCCTTTAATGTTGAAAGAGGACCTGACGCCCTGAAGGGCAAACACTCTTGAATCAATTTCGCCTTAATGTAAATAGATATTTTTTTCATGCAGCGCACATTTTCTGGTGTTTTGTTCTTATTTCACCGAAGGCACAGTGTAACTAAATGGCAAACCCCAGGTGAGGACTGAACGTGTAAGCAATTATACCTCAAAATGACTTTCTGGGGGCTGATTTATCTCCACCGTGCACGGAGAGAACATTATGAAACCCAGTCAGCGCACAATAAAACCCTTATTACACAAGCAATGAATTTCATCAAGGAGCAGAGCAGAGGAGAAAAAAAAAAGATCCAACCATCCATCCATCCGTAGAGTCACTGAGTCTACCTTGTGTTGAGCTGCAGCTGAATACAGAGCAGCCCAGGGAAGCCTCCACAATCCCAGGCAAGATATTCATTACAGCCACAAACCTCCAAGTCAGCAGAACAGGAGAGCAGGATTCAGTCAGAGCAGCCATCTCCACTGGCTCTCATTTCATGCTCCAAGCCGCATTTCCCCCGTTGCGGAAAACCATCCCCCCCGAACACCCCCCACCCTTGTTTTTCCATTGTTCCAGCCGTTTTTCCGCTCGATGTCGGCCCACAGACGTGACTGCATGCAGAAAGTGGCCATCACACTCAGGAGGGTGAAGCTGTCCTCCATGAGCTGCCAAGAGGACAGGGATAGGATTTCATCACCTGACAAGAGCTCTATTTACCTGCGTGTGTGTGTGTGTGTGTGTGTGTGTGTGTGTGTGTGTGTGTGTGTGTGTGTGCCCTTAATGTGGCTTCATCCATGAGGAAAAATGCTCCTGCATCTCTGTAACATAAAGCCGTGTAATAATACGAGGTCCCCTCTGCTCCTTTGTCGAGGTTTTAAATCAATGGCGGAGGCTCTGCAGCCCTGACTCCAGTTCAAGGAGGATAATCACACAGAGATCCAGCACACACACACACACACACACACACACACACAGTCGCTATCAGTTTTCATGCAACATACATTGTTCTATTGTCATCAATTCATTTTTTATCTTCTCATTTTTAAGCATCGCTGAGGTTTAATAGCTGAGTTCTTGATATACGACGATATGACTAATAGGAGGGAAGCATGTTAGAAATCTAACGACAGGCTGACTCAGTGTTCAGACTCTCTGTCTGCAAACGGCCAGATGTCAGCAGCTGCCTCATGAAGAATGTGTTTCTCTCTTTGAGGATCACCTCAGGGTCAGAGCTCATCTACTGGAGAAGCCCGCTGGTGATGCACGTGCTCCGCAAGACTAAATACATCTATAGCACGGAAAACCAGAGACAAAAAGACGACATCAATGAGGGTCAACCTCGTCTCGTAGGAATCATGTTTGTTACTCAAGTGCTGTCATTAGTATGTTGTTGTGGAAGAGTCATCTCTGCTTGAATTATGTTCAGAGTCTGCGTGTCTTTCAGGTAACGAAATACAACACATTCTCACTCTGACCTCGTCACATGTTGACGTTTGACGTCCTAATATGACGTAAAAAGTACCCTGGGTGCGTTGGTTGTTGACGTTCTGAGATGCCCTGTCAAGTTATACCTTGTTCCCTTTCAAAATACAATTCTGTTTTCACAGGAAATTTAACGTTTACATACAGTCTCTTTCAAAATAAAACCAAAAATTGATGTTTTTTTCCCTCCAACAACTGACACAAAAGGTTAGGTTTAGGAAAAAAGAATAAAGTCTGGCTATATAACCTTAAAGGACGCGAACACCGCTCTCTTGAGAGAAAGAAATAGCATGACAGGATAACAATAATAATAAATAGCAAGTTATAACTAGGTAGAAGGTAGGTATGAAACAAGAACAAAACAGGCAACCACGTCTGACTCTGAAGTTGTCAAAATCCGACAAAACAAGTTGACTCATGACTGAATTAGCAACATTTCCTCATCATGTAAACAGAAAACGTAATTTGCTCAACATTACATTTCTCTCAAAAACATATTTGCTGTTTCAAATTAGCTGTAAATTTCTAGGAGTCAGGGCTGTGAAGGTAGCACCATAAAATAATCTAATAACATAATTGCAAAATGTTTTTCCTTGATATGATTTAATGTGGCATCTGATGGCGAGAAGAACTGATTTTTATTTGAGATAAAAGCAACCCCCATCCATTATACAATAAAGAATACAGGAGGCCACAGAAAAGGGAGGACATTCTTATAAATAAATAGATTAAAGCACCGTATGATAAATCTGAACCCAATTAAACCCACTGACTCACTAAGATACACAACAACTAAAAAAGATATAAAACGAAGGGAAAAACGCTACTGAATAAATCCCTGAATAAATGTGGTGACAGCGGATATGCATTAAGTCTCCCCACCTCCTCCTCCTCCTCCTCCTCCTCCTCCTCCTCCGCCGCTGCCGCCATGAATAACTAGGCAGGCCAATGACCTGGTGCTATATCACAGGGGGGACAAGGTTAGATTAGCAAAGAGGGGGAGCAGCACAGAGTCAAGGCACTGGAGTGAATTGATATTGAAACATCACTAACACCACTGCAGCCATCGCCTCCTCTCTAATGCCCTGGCTCGTACACACACACACACACACACACACACACACACTGGCTGTGGTGTGTAATAGTCCTGTGGGAGCTGGTGTCCAGGAGGGAGAATGAGGTAATGATGAAAAAAGCCTGTGACAACAAGAGAGGAGCAGTCTTCTAATGAGCTATTGACATTTTCAGAGTTGGAGGAGACACGCTCAGCAGCTGGATTTAAAAACATGAATGAAAACAGCAGAAAAAAACTGAGAGGTTTTACATGACAAAAGAAGCTGGGGTGTTACAGACGACTGACACTGACATGAGAAATTAAAACCATCACAAAAACAGAAGATCAGGTTACAAAAATTCACTGATGAATGGACTGATAATGAAATCATGCCTGATGGAGGAGAGGTTTGATACCAGATATGATTTGAATCCTGAATCTTTTCAAAACACATAAGAAACATCAGAAATAACTACACAGTGCTGAGAATTCCCATTAGAGCCATTTTTATGCTTCTACAGTACAAGCATGGTGATGTCTTGAATAATCATACTAAACACTGCACATACTGTATAATCAACACCAGTAATGATGTTTTGTTTTGAAGTGCTCTAATTTAAAGAAGAAAGAGTACCACAGAGTGTGAGCTGCATTTTCCTGTAATTATCACTGCGATTTGTGTCGTCTGTGTGAAGTTAAGACTGATTACAAACATATTAATTAGTGAATGAACTGATTTTCCTTCTTTTTTTAAGCACTTGGGGAGTTTTAGTTGAGTGTGTTCACCAGTCTGATGAATCTCAGAGTAAAACATGTTTGTTTGTGCCGTATGTTACAATCAGGTTGTTGTTGTTTTTGTGGTTTTGTGGTTAATAGCTATAGTAGCAGTGTGGCTTTAGGGATAACACATTCTCACTCTGACCTTGTCACGTATCATTAGTCAGGTTTCCATCCGAATGTCTTGAAATTTTTGAGGGAATTTAGTGAAAATGTGCAAAAAGAAAATGTAACTTTATGCCCGTTTCCATTTGTTATTAGGCTCGTCAAGTCGGACCGTTTCCTGACAGTTTCCAGCAGCCCTCAGTCCGTACAGGAAGTCACAGAAACACTCACATCCTGTCCGATATGATGTCAATTTATTAAAATATTCTCATACTTATATATAAGTTCGTTCTCAGTCTCCATTAGTCACACAACATGTATTCCCTTAAGAGAATAAACCTTCAGATCGGACAAATAAAATTTAAATATCTGAAATTCAACAAAAATTAACGTCATATTGTTGAGTCGACATCTGAACCAATCAGCTGTTAGATCAGGTGAGAGCCAGGTGGTGCAGTCAGTGGAGAGCAACTGCAGCGCCTCGCTCTTGCGATTTTTTCGCCGTCCACTTTTGTAATACGTCAGAGCAAGTCGGGGTGAAGTCGGACACAAAACTAACCAGCATGCACTGTGCGCCGATCACCGGTGATCGAATCTGCGCAGGCCTGGCTCATCTCGAACGAGCCTATTATTTTGCAATTATTGAGAGGAGAGCGTCTCTCTGCCACAAAACAAACAACACACTCGGCTGACAGTCAACAACTGATCATGGACAGATTCCTGATCGACCTGTCGGCGTTTGGAAGAACTCTGGTCACCATTTTGTCAGCATTCACAGCGTACTGAGCCATCCTGAAGAAGAGACGACAAGGAAGAATTTTAATGTTGAGAGTACTGTCGGAAATAGCTGGAAGGAGACCACCACGTACCACCAACATATACGTGTGACGTGATATCCGGTCCAGTCATCGTTTATCCGCAAAACCTGTTTCCATAGCAAAAAGTCGTACTTTCCTTTTATCGATATGCAGACAAATCCACCCCCTCCAAGTGTAAAAACTTTTTTGCGAATTTTCGGCCTTTTTTCGAATTTCTAGCGTTTCCATTAATGTTTATTTTTGCTATTTTTTAAAATTCAAATAAGAATAGGTGGATGGAAACTCTATCAATGTGTGGTCATGGACTTTCCACGTCTAGATACGACGTGCAAGGTACCCTGGATGTGTTGGGTGTTGACGTTCTGGGACGCAGTGTCACCTTCAGCCTGTTACAGGCATTGTCCTTTTTAAAAATACACGTCAGTTTCCACAGGAAATTTACAGTTTACATCAATCAATCAATCAATCAATCAATCAATTTTATTTATAAAGCCCAATATCACAAATCACAATTTGCCTCAGAGGGCTTTACAGCATACAACATCCCTCTGTCCTTTGGACCCTCACAGCGGCTAAGGAAAAACTCCCCAAAAAAACCCCTTTAACGGGGAGAAAAAATGGTAGAAACCTCAGGAAGAGCGACTGAAGGAGGGATCCCTCTTCCAGGACGGACAGACGAGCAATAGATGTTGTACAGAACAGATCAATATAATGAATTAACAGTAATCCATATGACACAATGAGACATAAGGAGAAACAGATATTATATTAATAATATGATTATATATGTATGTGACAATAATGTTATGTGTATAATAGTCCAGGTATGACTAATAGTAGCAGCAGCAGTGGGAGGCATCAGGCAGGACCACGGCAGCAGCACAACACCACACACCATCCAGGCACAGCTGCGACACAAGTTAACCTGAGAGACAGTGGAGCACAAAGGCTCCGGAGAACAAGCCGAGTTAGTGACATGCAGTAGGCCCGGGTTAGAGAGATGCATTAACAGGACATGAATACTAGCAAGGGAGAGAGAGAAGGAGAGAAGGGGCTCGGTGTATTATAGAAGGTCCCCCGGCAGACTAGGCCTATGTCAGCCTAACTAGGGGCTGGTCCAAGACAAGCCTGAGCCAGCCCTAACTATAAGCTATATCAAAAAGGAAAGTCTTAAGTCTAGTCTTAAAAGTGGAGACGGTGTCTGCCTCCCGGACCGAAACAGGAAGCTGATTCCACAAAAGAGGAGCCTGATAGCTGAAGGCTCTGGCTCCTGTTCTACTTTTGGAGACTTTAGGGACCACGAGTAACCCTGCATTCTCAGAGCGCAGTGTTCTGGTGGGATAATAGGGCACTATGAGCTCTCTGAGATATGATGGAGCCTGATCATTTAGAGCTTTGTAAGTTAAGAGAAGGATCTTAAATTCAATTCTGGATTTTATAGGGAGCCAGTGCAGAGAAGCTAAAACAGGAGAAATATGATCTCGTTTCTTAGTTCCTGTCAGTACACGTGCCGCCGCGTTCTGGATTAGCTGGAGATTTTTCAGGCACTTATTAGAGCTACCTGATAATAGGGAATTACAGTAATCCAGCCTCGAGGTAACAAACGCATGGACCAATTTTTCTGCATCTTTTAGTGACAGGATAGGCCTAATTTTCGCAATATTACGCAGATGAAAAAATGCAGTCCGAGACGTTTGTTTTAAATGGGAGTTAAAAGACAAATCTTGATCAAATATTACGCCGAGGTTTCTTACGGTGGTGCTAGAGCCCAGAGCAATGCCATCCAGAGAAACTATGTCATCAGATAAAGAGTTTCTGAGCTGTTTGGGGCCAAGAACAATAACTTCAGTTTTGTCTGAATTTAACATCAGGAAATTGGTGCTCATCCAGGTCTTTATATCTTTAAGGCATTTCTGAAGTTTAGTTAATTGATCCGTTTCTTCTGGCTTTATCGATAAATACAACTGTGTATCATCCGCATAGCAATGGAAATTTATAGAGTGATTTCTAATGATGTTACCTAAGGGAAGCATATATAGCGTGAATAGAATTGGGCCGAGCACAGAACCTTGAGGTACTCCAAAACAAACTTTAGTACGTGAAGATGATTCATTATGAACGTGAACAAACTGAAAGCGATCGGATAAATAAGATTTAAACCAGCTTAGTGCAGAACCTTTAAGGCCAATTGAATGTTCCAGTCTATGTAGCAGAATTTGATGGTCAATTGTGTCAAATGCGGCACTAAGATCTAGTAAAACAAGTACAGAGACGAGTCCTTGGTCTGAAGCAATCAGAAGATCATTTGTAATTTTAACTAGTGCTGTCTCGGTGCTATGATGCACTCTAAATCCTGACTGAAATTCCTCAAATAAATTATTATCATGGAGAAAGTCACACAGCTGGTCTGCGACTACTTTCTCAAGGATCTTTGAGAGAAAGGGAAGGTTGGATATTGGTCTATAGTTGGCTAACACCTCTGGATCCAATGTGGGCTTTTTTAACAGAGGTTTAATTACAGCTACCTTAAAAGACTGTGGTACATAGCCCGTTAATAAAGATATATTGATCATGTCTAATATGCAAGTGTTAACTAAAGGTAAGACTTCCTTAAGTAGCCTAGTTGGGATGGGGTCCAATAGACACGTTGATGACTTGGATGAAGAAATGATCGAGGTCAATTGTTGAATAGAAATCAGGGAGAAGCAATCTAAATACGTATCAGCACTTATAGCTGTATCTGAAGGCAGATTAGTACTGTTAGACGGCAGGAGGTCATGAATTTTGTCTCTAATAGTTACAATTTTGTCATTAAAAAAGCTCATAAAATCATTACTGCTAAGGGCTAAAGGAATACAAGGCTCAATAGAGCTGTGACTCTCTGTCAGCCTGGCTACAGTGCTGAAAAGAAACCTGGGGTTGTTCTTATTTTCTTCTATTAATGATGAGTAATAGTTTGCTCTGGCATTGCGGAGGGCTCTCCTATATGTTTTTAGACTGTCTAACCAGATTAAACGAGAATCTTCCAGTTTGGTTAATCGCCAATTCCTTTCAAATTTTCGCGACATTTGCTTTAATTTTCTAGTTTGGGAGTTATACCAGGGAGCAAACTTTCTTTGCTTTGCGAACTTCTTTTTAAGAGGTGCTACGGAGTCAAGAATTGTTCGCAGTGAGCCTGCAGTGCTGTCGACGAGATGATCAATTTGGGAGACTTTAAAGTCAGTACGGGAAACCTCACTTACAGAGGGTATTAAATTTAACGCCGACGGAATCACTTCCTTAAATTTTGCTACCGCACTATCTGATAAACACCTAGTATAGTAACTGTTACTGAGTGGCGCGTAGTCAAGTAGACAGAAATCAAAAGTTATCAAGTAATGGTCTGATAGAGAGGGATTCTCTGGAAAGACCATTAAGTTATTAATCTCAATTCCATACGCCAGAACTAGATCGAGGGTGTGGTTAAAACGGTGAGTGGGCTTATGTACACTTTGAGTGAAGCCAATGGAGTCTAGTAAAGTGATAAACGCAGTAGCGAGGGAGTCATTATCAGCGTCTACGTGAATATTGAAATCGCCTACAATAATAACTTTATCTGATTTCAGGACTAAACTGGATAAAAACTCGGAGAATTCAGATAAGAATTCTGAATACGGGCCAGGAGCACGGTACACTATAACAAATAGAAGAGGCTGCGAGGTTTTCCAGGTCGGATGTAAAAGACTAAGGACAAGGCTTTCAAAGGATTTATAATCTAGTTTAGGTTTAGCACTGATTAATAGACTAGAGTTAAAAATGGCTGCAACTCCTCCTCCTCGGCCGCTGCCTCGAGGAACGTGGGTATTATTATGACTGGGAGGAGTGGATTCATTTAGACTAACATATTCATCTTGACACAGCCAGGTTTCGGTGAGGCTGAGTAAATCAATATGATTATCTGATATTAATTCGTTTACTAACACTGCTTTGGAAGATAACGATCTGACATTTAACAGTCCACATTTAATTCTCCTGTTTTGTCTTTCTGTCACAGAAGAGGTTTTAATTTTAATCAGGTTATTATGTACAACTCCTCTATGTTTAACTTTATATTTAAATAATTTAGGAGGTCGGGGGACAGACACCGTTTGTATGACACTATGGGTGGGTGACTGCTCTAGAAGCTCAGAGAAGCGTTTTACACTGCGACTCTGATTCCTGGTCTCAACTCTGTGTTGTCACGGTTTTAGATCACTAATAAACTTGTCCAGGTTTCTAGATATGAGAGCGGCTCCATCCAAAGTGGGATGAATGCCATCTCTCCTACAGTCTCTTTCAAAATAAAGGTACTACGTCAGTACAACACCACGAACTGACGTTTTTTTCCTTCAAAACAAACACACATGGTTGGGTTTAGGAAAAAAGAACAGGGTTCTACCACTGCTATCTCAGGTGAAAGTCGATGTTTGTTGGACCCATCCACCACTCCTCCTGCCCCAGTTGTACTTTCGCCTCCTTAACATTTGTCCTTGTCCTGCCTCATTCCCACCTGACGCCGCTGAACACCGTTAAACTGTAACGGCAACCGGCCACGCATCATGCCGATGTTAAAGGACAGCTTTTTTCATTGGTTTCTGACGCTGCAAGCGACTGTCCAAGCGTTGAATTTCGATGACTTCGGAGCAAGATGGGGCTCATCGGTCCCCTGCTTTTGTCCAAGCTTAAGTGTCCACATCATTGGATGGACTGCTGTGACATTTTGTACAGGTATGCATGGTCCCCAGAGGATACGTCCCACTGTTGTTGGTGACCCTCTCACTTTTCCTGTAGCACCACCACGAGGCTAAGATTTGTGTTGAGTGAAATTTCACAACAATCATTGAATGGTGTCATAAAGTCTGACAGAGACAGTGATGTCCCTCTCAGGATGGACTGTCCAATCCCAAGTCCTACAGCTTCTTTGCATATGATGTCACACACCAGTGCACTGTCTGGCTGGCCAAAAACAACATGTGAGTCATTTCAGTCGAGGACTCAAACGTACACAAAATATTCATCGTCCACTAGACTCTTGTACACTTTCATCAGCTCGCCATGTAACATTAGTAACATTAGGATGTCTGGGGGACGAGGTACTTAATAACTGTCTAATGACGATTATGGTATCAAGTTAATTTGTGACTATATGCAGTGTCATGTCCATGAAGCCTGACATTTACCCAGCCACATCTTTGCTTCTAAATTTGCTTTTCTTTTTAACATAGACAAGACAAGCACATAATACTTTAGTATAAGGGGAAATTGGAAAGTTGACCAAGGTTCTGCTGGGTACGAAGCTCGCTCAACTGTTATTGAAGCACAGAGAAAAGGGGGCGGGACTTAGGAAGGGTTAATTCTAGAAACTTAAAAGACTTTTCATCTAACGTCATCATCAGGTCAAACTTTTAATTCATCCAGTACTTTGGTTTATGACCAAATACCTGCGAGACTAATGACATTCCCATCAGCCTCAGCTGCAGCATTAGTAAGCAACCACATTAAACTGAGATGGAGAAACACTGTAAATATTACGCCTGCTAAACATCACCATGTTAACATGCTGACATTAGCATTTTGCTCAAAGCCTCACAGAGCCTCAGAGAGATGGTGTCATGGCTGTGGACTCTTTGAGTCTTGTTATGGGTTGAGTGCGCAGTCACGACCACAGACATGTGTGGTTAGTTTTTCTTTCTGTCCTGTGCTGTAATTTAATCTTTTTGTACATCCAAATGCTTGTATTTGTGAGTAATCGACCACATTTCCTGGAATAACTGCCAGAGAAAACTGTGTCACATGGACCTCATCTCTATAATTACTACCTACTTCCTAAAAGTCCTAAAAAATGTGCCACAGATGAAATAATGTCAGCTGTTGAACTCACAGTGCAACAGATCCATTTCATTTACGACTCAGCAAACATCAGCTGATGAAGACTGTGTGATACGGTTAAAAGCTCTGGTTTGGTTGTTTTGTTAAACTTCTATTTTCAAGGTCAAGAATAAACTCGTGCTTTCCAAACTAGCATTACCACCTTGTGGTTGTATTCCTCCTTGAACCAGTCGAGCTGCAGTTACAGTTCACATCCATATCTGTCCAGACTCATATGAAGCCATGACACTTGACAAAGCTTCAAATATGGACGCTACAGATCCTAAAACATGGATGCTCCACACACATCGACCCAGCAGCACAGAAGATCTAAACAGTCACCACACTTCAAGATGGGCGCTCAAGATTAGTGTCCCCAGTATCCGACCAAATGTTTCCCCTTCTGTTCCCAAGTTATGGGCAGTGTCCGAAAACATTCACTCCTCCCTTCTCACTGTGTAGGGAGTTCTATATAAAGCACTATATAGTGAGCTCATCTGCAACATGACAAACATTTTCAGACACTACTCAGGTCATTTTCTGGGCGCTGCTAATTACGTCATTGCTGTCACACACTTAAAACAGTCATATCAATGTTGGACAATCCATAACAAAAACTAACATGCATATTTGTGATAAAACGTGAAATTATACTGAGCATATTTTCCATAGCATATTTTTAAACACAGGCCTCTTGATAACGTTACACTGTCAGACAGACAAGAGGAAAGACAGCAGTGAGATTGCAACCTGTCTCACTAATATAACTAATTTTCTTTTTAACCCTTGTTGTGTTGGAGTTTGTTTTACCAGTCCGTCACGTAATAACTTGTGAATTTAATGAATAACGTTGTGCATGATGCCATTACGGCACAAATCAGAGCTGGTAGCGACTCAATTGCCTGTTTATTTTTATCTCTTTGCGAAATGACAAACACATTAAATTGACGGTTAATAACATGGCAAAGAGGAGCTGGTAACACAAACTTCAACATGTCATTATAATCGATATATATAATATATATTGGTGTCTGTCCACCTGTTCCTTTGTTGCAATGCATGATGGGATATATTGCTTGGTGAGTGACCGTATGTTGTACGCTACGTTTCACGGTGCATCGTGGGATACTTTGAGTCCACAATGTGGTTCCCACTATACTATAATTCCCACTGTACATTCAGAGAGCACTACAAAATGGTGAATTCACTATACAGGGAGTAGTGAGTGATTTTAGACACAGCCACGTGTTAAATAACGGCCAGAAAAGTGTTTCTACAGGACATTATGATGTCATAGTGAAGTTAACCTTTGACCTTTTGGATAAAAAATGTCACCATTTGTGCAAAATGATGTCATAATTAGCGTATTCATTCTTAAGTAATGGCTAAAAACATGACTTTTGAATTCACAGTGACCATTGACCAACAAAATCTAATCAGGTCATTGTTGAGTCCAAGGGACGTTTGTGCCAAATTTGAAGAAATTCCTTTAAGGTGTTCTTGAGATTTCATGTTCACAACAATGGGAATAAATGTATTAAACTGTGTGGACCTTGAATTAATGACTAAGGAGAAATCTGGACCTTGTGGCAGGACCAGTTGGGAACCACTGAGTTAGAGCATTATCAATATAAAGTCAAAAGCTTTGTTCAAAATGCAGGAGGTGTAAAAGTTTAATTGGATTGTATTATATTTCTGTTGGTGAAAAACAAGGTGTCCTCTTTTATGACTGATGTCAGATATTACTCTTTAGAAGGCACGACATATATTCTGAATATTTTTTATTTTTCCCCCGACTGTGGCTGTTTGAGAAGAAGCATCTCAACATAAACACATCATTCTTAAAGTGGCTGTCACCCTATAAAATAGCTGCACCCGTTTGTCCGATGATCGTGATGGAACCACTTCATGAAGGTGAGATGATGGGAGCCATTTTTCTTGTACTATCAGAGGCTGTGATGCATTAGCACAATCTCAGGACAGACACACGGTGTTGCTGAGACGTATCACTAAGAGTAATTGACTGGAACTCAAGCCAACAGACACAGGAAGGTCTCCGACGAGTGGCTGCCACTTTGGGTTTTAAACACATTACCATTGATTTTTCAATGTTCTCTTGTCATCACAAACCGTACAGGCCGAGAATCAGGGAGCCATATTGGATGAAGCTTCTTTTACAGGCGAAATACTCTGTGATGTGTCATAAATCTGAGGTGTACAACATTTCAAAGGGCAGAAGTGTTACTGACCAAATTAACACAGTACAATAATAATAAAAGAAATTAAAATGGCTTTTATTTAATTAAGGATTCTTCTGCTAAGGGTAGTGTAATATTGTACTAGAGTTATGAGTTTAAATAAGAGGAGAGATGAGAGGTAGTGAGAGGCTTCAACAGCAGAACTTTATGGATGAATATCATGAGATGATTATTCTGTCTTGTCATTAAGGAAGTCTATCCAGCTTTGTGATTCAGAGAGCAATAAGTTCAAAATTGGCCATTAGTGATTAAGTGTCACACATTGAGGTAATAATGAAGCAGCGTGGGAGCACAGAATATCTCCGAAATCAAGTACAGACTTCAGAATTAACTGTTTTACGAATTAGAAAAGACCAACAGCCTCATTTATATGCCGATTAGTATTTGTATGACTCAAAGAGAGTGATGTGAGCGCCATTTAATGTTTATAGTCATTAGCTTCCAGGTATATGGTGGAGAACAACATGTTCTTGGTCTTATTGGCAAAAGTACCTTTGATTAAGAAGGAATATCTGGAAAGCCAACCCGTTCTCATTTACAGGTTATCAAATACCAACACTTTGTTACTCCCCTTGGGGTCTCATAGCGACGCACAGGACAACCTTTAGCGCATCTATGTGATGCACAGTTGAAACCAAAACATTCTCACTCCAACCTCATCACATGTTGACATGCTTGGACTTTCCACGTCCACATGTGACGTGCAAGGTACCCTGGGTGTGTTGGTTGTTGACCTTCTGGGACACTAAGTCAAGTTCTGCCTGTTACATAAATTGTCTTCTTTCAAGATACACTTCAGTTTTCACAGGAAATGTACCATTTACATACAGTCCCTTTCAAAATAAACGCACTAGTCAGTACAACACTGCAAATCGACATTTATTTTTTCCTTCAACAACAAAAACAGGTGGTTGGGTTTAGGAAAAAAGAACAGGGTTTGGCTTTATAATCTTACAAGACGCAAACACTGCTCTCTCGGGTAAAAGTTGGTGGTTGTTGGACCCATCCACCACCCCTCCCACCAGCCCCACTCAGACTTTCGCTGCCTTAACTTTTGTCCTTGTCCCGCTGCGTTTCCCCCTGACACCATCAGGCGTTGTTAAACCATAACGGCTACTGGCTAAATATCATGCTGACATTAAAGGACGCCTATTTCGTCGGTAACTGGCACCGCAAGCCCCTGCCCAAGCGCTAGATTTTGACGACTTCGGAGTGAGACCAGGCTCTTGAAACACATTTTAATATGTGGTTGGTGTTGGCCTGCATTGGAGTGAAACCAGAGTCACATAAAATTGTATCATCTGCATATAAATACATTTTTAAGTACATGTTAGGAAGAACATTATTTACATGTAATCTAAATAGTAATGTACCAACAATAGACCCCTGTGGCACCCCATTACTGATGACTATGATTTAGCACATATATTTAGCTTATAACAGAGCGCAATCTCATCAACTAAATACTGTATTCTGCTAAGAGTAATTTAACGATCAACAGTATCAAAATGCTTTTGAGAGGCCACAAATGAAAGCAGCAAAAGAATGGAGACAGTGTCACGAGTTACTGAAACTGCAGCTGTTATAAATGATCACTATATAAAAGTACAACAAGTTAGAGTGTTGCTGTTGCCTAACAGATTTTAAATATTTGAAATAATATCAATACTGAACCACAGCACCTCCACTTTTCCGTACACCAGCTGTCACAATCAAAGAGTCACTGCTGTCTAAACAGTCAGGCCACAAACCTGTGCAGCTATATATGTGAGCGTAAACAGAGACACAGACTGTGCTGCACGGCTGCCTGTGTAAATACAGGTGGGATTTGCTGTGGACAAATTGCCTCTTATTCCTAACGCAAACATAAAGGAATACCAGAGGGGGAAAAAAAACATCATCCATTTTCAATTAGGTGTCACCGCTAATGAGATCTGAAGCCCTTCATTTTAATTACAAAACGGTGCGATCGCAATCACGGGCAGACTGGAATATCCATGTTAATAGAAAATTATACATTCAGCAATGTGTGGAAGGAAAAAATTAAGATGTGGATGGTATTTCACATTGGAAAAGACATGGTATTAGTATAGCAAAGATATATATAGGATAGTATATTGGATTACTAAAATGTAGTCCAGATTTAGCACCTTCTTGTACAGAACATACTTTTAAATCCTTATGAAAGTCAGCCAATTATAAATATATGAAAGTAATATTACAGCCATGTAAACAACAATAAATGAACAGAAAAACACAAACAAATGGTTGGGAAAAATGCACAAAATTAAGCAGTATACTTTAAGAAGTATACTGCACAGCCTTTTACATGTGCATTACAATAAAATATAAATACTGTATGAATACGATATTTCTGCCAGCGAAGGGAAAACCTGGCATTCAAATATATGGAGTATCAGACAATTACCTGAGCATCAATACAGCATCAGTGTACATCATCAAAATAAATAAATTACAGACAGGAAATGGCAGATGATGAATCCGCAGAGGGCAAACGTAACCTTGCACTCCAAACTGCCAATATTCCCCCGACACTGAAGCTCATGTTCACTCCCTCTCCAGAAAATGCATTAGACGCAGATGATATCCCGAGCCCGGGCCTTCAATCTATCCCACACAACCACTAATCTGTTAATTGATCTGGCGAGGGGAAGGAGAGAAAGGGTGCGTGTGTGTGTGTGTGTGTGTGTGTGTGTGTGTGTGTGTGTGTGTGTGTGTGTGTGTGTGTGTGTGTGTGTGTGTGTAGGAGATGGGGGGATGACATTACAGATGAAATATATAATCTTTTATAATAGGTTCAGGGACCTTGAGTGCGATGAAAGCTGGCTGTTGTTTGGAGGCCCTCTTCAAGAATTCATCCATCCCAGTTTATTGTTGCGATCTCTGAGAGCAGTTTATGTCACCATTGAACAATAAAGACTTCAAACTGTGTTGAAGATGTAATTCAGACATTAAAATGGGGTCATTTTTGACAGATAGTACCACCCAGAAAACAATATATTGTCCACCCAAGAAAAAATGTCAGATTTCAGAACACTGCGTACATCAAAGTGGGACATCATGATCATGGTTTTGCTTTCCCATCTTAAATAATAAATCTGAAAATGTCAACGTTAAATGGGACGTTTTACACAATAAAATCAAATTAGAAGTTACGTTTCTGCCTTGCCTTTTATTCTCAGTGTGGTAACAAGCCTAAGGGCCCTGTTTAAATCATTTATATGGCACAAGTTCATTAAGGGCATGTTGAACCACTTTTGCCATCACACAGTGTATAATCTGGGCATACAGTGAGACATAAGGGGCAAAGGAGGTGTATTTATGTAGCCGGTGACCTCTGCGTGGTGTAGATATAAAGAGGCCCAGACCGTAGATATCTTCGGAGGCGATCTCGTTTATTCCTGACAACAAGTGGCAAGACAAAATCCTCCGTCATACACAACCACACAACCACACCATGCTTGTAAGATAAACACACAAATCAACACACAGTGCTTTCAGCGTGATGTAAACAGCTGCCCTTATGTAGAAGTTTTTACGCCAAGAAAGGTTATATCTGTTGATGGCTAATGCTCCTTTAAGAAGCAACATATCTCAGTCTTGACTCTTGTGAATTATTTTGGTGTTATTGTATTGTCCATGATGAATGTCTTTTTCACGATATGGTCTCTGGGAGCAAAGTTGGTGGCACACCTGAGGCCTGTACTATGAAGCAGGGTTTGGAGTTAGTGAGGTAACGTCAGGGTTAACTCTGGGATTTCAGCACTATGAAGCCTGTTCTCTTTTTACCGGGATAAATCACTGTGGCAATTTATGCTGAGCAGCTAACCCGCTCCGGAGCAGGTTAACTTAAGGGTATCAGATCACAGCCGGTCAACGTCCTGACCTCTGACCGATTAGATCACTGAAGAAAAAAGTATCCATGAGCAAAAGTCCAGAGTCTCAAGTGAAAAAGAGGAGTCTATATGTTGTTACAGGTCAGTGGAGTCACTTCATTGTTTCAGGGCTCTATTTCTACGGGTTTTAAAACAGAGCTTCTAACAAACAGAGATCGTTTACACACTCAACACATGATTTTAGCAGAATTTTAACTTATGCAGAATTTATTTTAGTCCGCAGTGACAGTGCTGCTACTTTTACACTCTGATTCATCACTGCAGCTCAAAATAACACGAGACACCTGTGTCATGAGAATTACGAAAAAAGATCTGAATTTATCAGAAAAATAATCCACACACTGTCATAAATGGAACATCTGGATCTGATAGGCCTCATCAGTCACTAACTAGGCTACTTCTCCACCCTTTACTTCAGCAGCAGAAACAGTCTGGTGTTACTTTAAAGTGTTTTATGTGACATATTCAGAGGAGTTGCGTCATCCGACTAAATAGCAGAAAATACTCTCTGCTCTATACTAATGTCAAATATGTGTTCTTGTTGCTGAGTCTTTTGTATGTTAGCTAGAACAGGCATTGCAAATTAGCGTAGGCTATAAATGCTGTGGTGTGTAGCATTTATGTGTCCCTATACAAATAAATATTAAATAAACAAATAAATAAATATAGTGTAAGTCTCGGCCATTAGTAAAATTTTGGATTGTATTTTCAATCTTCCTACATTTTCCGTTATAAGGTTTTGGAGTATCATTTACATCTGACACTATTTATATTGAACAGTCTCGCAGTCGCAGACACTTTCGGCACCGTTTCATTTCCCATGATATGAAGCAGCCTACTTTATTCATGCTTCTGGTGATGTCACTCGTCATAAACAACCCCGCCTCTTTCACATGAACGTGCTCTTGGCTGGATAGTAAAAACCAGAGTTGACTGAACTAGTTGATAACCAGTAGTACCAGTTATCCAGATGGACAATGTTCGGGTTAGTCAAGCCTGATAACGAAAAGATATCCTGGGTAAATTGAACTGACTTTATAGTACAGGCCTCTGGGGTGTATCAGCTGTTGTTTCTGTACATGTCTTCCTGTTCCTGATGAGGGTTTTAATGTAAACCAGAAAGCTTAAAGCTGCAGCAATGCCTCTGTGCCATTGGAGTGACTCTAATGTTACAGTTTAGTCCTTCTACACCACAACAGTTTCAAGATAGCAGGTCTTCCTGAACTGTTGCCACAAAGTTGTTTGCTGTAGCATTAAGATTTCCCACACTGGAAGGAGCCTGTCCTGTCATGAAAACAGTTCCACAGTGAAAACCATGGAAGTAAAGGGATACAAGTGTCTGTTTACTTTTGGTCATACAGTGTGAAAGCATGTAAAATATTAAGGGGACCGTTTCACCCAAAATCAAAGCTGCATATTTTCCCTCTTACCTGCAGTGCTATTTATCAGTCTAGATTCTTTTGGTGTAAATGTGGAGCGTTGGAGATGTCTAAGCTTATTATACCGTGTTTTATACAAGCTCCAATAGCTGTATATTTGGGAGGATCACATTTTGTAACACCCAGAAAAAGAGCGCTTTGATTTGACTCGAGCCCACCTGGTACCAAACAGCCCTCCTACTTTTCTGAAGGGACCTGGAGAAGCTGGAGAAAGCTCAGACCGGGGGAGTCTGGAGGATGACAGCAGGCATTATTTCACAGAGAGGATAATGAATGCAAAAGTGTTTTGGTATTACTGCGCTTCTCAACCACTAAAGGGATTAAGGGCCCGATCAAGGCTGCAGTGTAGGTGATAAGAGTCAAAAAAACAAGAAGAAGAAGTGAGTCACACGCTCTAATCCCTTCTCCAGCGTTCTCACCAGCAGACATTTAGCATCCTCCTCTGCTTGACACGTCCCCCTCTGAGACATAAGGAGCTTAGATGATGCAGCATATTTTTTCTCTCCTCTGAAAAATGTTCAGTAAACTTGAAGAAGAGCTCGAGCTCATGGTCTGACTGGTTATTCTGAGCCCTGACAAAACACACACGCCTCTGGTAGTGTTACAGGATATGACATGCAGTAGGTTTCATTCAAAGTTATACAATCTGATGCGATATATGATATGATATGATATGATATGATATGATATGATATGATATACCATATATGATAAGCTACGATACCATACAATACAAAATATGATGCGATGCGATACGATACAAACCATACGATACCATGTATGATATGATACGATACAATATATGATACGATATGACACCATACGATACCATACAATATCATACCAGACGATACCATGTATGATATGATATGATACAACAAGATACGATACATGATGCAATACAACACCATATGCTACCATATATGATATGATATAATACAATATATGATACGATACTATACGATACGACACCATACGATACCATATACGATATGATACGATGTATGATACAATGTATGATACAATACCATACGATATGACACCATACCATACCATATATGATTTGATATGATATGATACGATTTGATATATGATATGACATATGATATGATACGATACTACATGATACCATATATGATACTATACGATACGATGTATGATACAATATACGATACATACGATACTATATGTGATATGATATGATACAATGAGATACCACAGCACCATATATGATATGATATGATACGATGTATGATACAATGTATGATACGATATGATACACTACACCATACCATGATATGATACGATTTGATATATGATATGATACGACACCATACTATACCATATATGTGATACGATTCTATATGATACCACATGATACCATATATGATACTATATCATACGGTGTGTGATACAATATGATATGATATGATATGATATGATATGATGTGATGTGATACAGTTATAATATACATTTATCATACAATTTTTACTGAAGTAGCTATCCCTTTAATATGTATGGTTTATTTGTTTTGGTATGTTTTATTATCTATTGTCAGTTTCTCATTTATTTTCCCAGAATACAACAGCTGAAACAATTAGATGACTTATTAACTAAATTGTGAGGATTTGCTGTTTTTCTTAACCTTTGTGATCATACATTTAAAGGGGAACTACGCCCCATTTTGAAAATTCATACATGTCATTTCTATGGTCTAAGACAGTCCAAAAATATCAGTAAACATAAACAAATCTCTCCCAAATCCAAAAACTAGAGTGCTAAAACTCAAATTTGTGATGTCATCAAGTATAAAGTCAGGAGCTGGGGCGCCCAGTGACTTATTGGGCAGAGCAGGTGTCCTACATGCAAAGGCAAGGTCCTTGCCGCAGTGGCCGTGGGTTTGATTCCAGCCTGCAGTCCCCCACCACGTGTCACAATTCTATCCAATAAGAGAAATAAAAGCCACAAAAATAAATCTTTAAAGTCTGGAGCTACTTCATAGATGATTGGTGCTTCTCAAAGTCTAAATTTGCAGAATCTCAATAGTGACGGCTAAGCTTGAGTCTCCTTTGTGAGGTTAGCTTCTGAGTCCAAAGCCAAAAAAGAAAACAGCTTGGAGCGCATTTAGACCTACTACAAATGTTTAAAGGCTAATGTAGATTAAATCAGCTGCTGTCACTATAAGGCAAAAATATATATTGCGGCTCCAGACAGATTATTTTAAACTCTCTTTTGATAGTAAAGGTTGCGACCCCTGTACGAGACCCAGTGTTGATATAGTAAAGAAACCTCTGATTGTGTGGAAGTAAAGAAGAAACTGTAATCACATTTGCATCTCCAGGTATAAAAACACAAGCTTAGGTTTGTAAGTGATTATGTAACACAACAGTTAAAGTAAGTGTGTATCTTTAACATGAAGTTTAAGCTGAAATCAGCTCAGATTCATTTCTGGTCACTGCTGTTGAAGTGGTGTCTTTTTCCCAGGTAAATATTCAAGAAAACTGTTATTTCATCAAACAAAAATCATGTTGACGACATTGAGTTTAGCCTTCAACCTCTCATCTCGTCTGATTTTTAAATCCCTGCAGCTTTTCTTTGCACTTTGCACTGTCAATCAGTGAGAGAAGATTACAGAAAATCCTGTCTTTCAGGTGAGACACTAAAATTAATCCAGGTTGTGGGAGCTCAGTGTACAAAGCACCAGGAACACTGTGAGATCTGCAGCTCATACTGTACATCATCCGTCTTTCTTTCCAATATCCACAGAATGTTTTTGTATAAGGAGGAAGAATAATCATGTAAAGATGCACTCAGTTCAATGTGATTGATCGTCCCATTATTGTACATTATGTAACTCACTGCTGGGATTCAGCCTTTGAATCAGTTCATTGACAGCCTCTCTGAATGTGTGATGGATTTCTGTTCATATACTGACACCTGGTGGTCATTTAAAGTAAGACAACACATTATGTGTATTATGGAGCATCATACACTTTAAGGGTAAGTTTTTTTTTAACCTGGACCCCTTTTTCCTCCTGTTTTTGTACCTAAGTGACGAATGGATTTGGTCCAGTACTGAGCGACACCGCTGCAGTCAGGACACACTCACAACGTCAATTTATATCCATGTTAAGTGTTTGTTTCTACCAATAACATGCTGATTGCTATAAGGGTAAAATTCTTTTGTTTAACCCCTTGAAACCTGGAGCAACATCACTTTTCTTGTTCTGCATTCAGAAGCCTTTCACGAGTATTTACACCTTTCAACCCGGAGCAAATTAGTGCAATTTCTATGTTAAAAAAACATGGGGGAAAGACCCTGAGCAACTTGGTAAGGAATGTTTTTTAGAAAATTTAGAAAATTAATGTTAAAATGTCTAGGGAAAAAAGCTAGGGGAAAACTATCTATATTTCTTATAACTATTAGAATTATTACATTTTAAAATTATGATAAAGAACCATTTTTCCCCTCTTTTTTAAACTAATTTTCTTGTTTTTAATTTTGTTTTTACTAATTTCTTACCCATTTTTGCGTTCATTTTTTCTTCATTGCCTTCTTGCCTTCCACCTTTTTGAAAAGAAATCGAGCTAATTTGGTCAGATTTCAAAGAGTTAACCAGAAACAGCTTCAAAATCTGCCTCAACAGCTCCACCAGACTCCATGTACATAAAGAGTAATTTAAGCGTGTATAGATTCAGCATATTTTCACACCTTACTGGGTGGATTAAGAGTTTATTTCAACAAAACTAGAGTTGGTGTTTGTTAATATGGTGGAAGGATGAACCCAGACAGGTTTCATGAGTTTTATTTTGTGTCTGTCGACTTTGAATGAAGTGTGTGCATCAGTGATAAAATTACTGAATATTTAAATGGAGTCTGGTGGGTGTGGTGAGAGTGAATTTGGGGCTGGTACTAGTTAAACAAAAAGGAATTTACTCTTAAGATAAAAGGTCTGTCACTGTAGGGATGCTTTCCATACATTGTCAGACACTTGGACTATTAATCTGAACATGTTAGTGGCAAAAAAAAGCACTTTTAGTGACCTTAAATTGACGCTACTGCAGGGGTCACACTTTGTACTGAACTAATTAAAAAAATGTAGTTCCCATTAATTTCTTAGTCACAAGACACAGGAAAAAAATGGCCCAAAATACCCTAGTTTTCAATCAAATATCTTAGTCGTAGAGTGCACATACTGCTATAACACAAACTTTCCATCCTCCCTCTCAGTGCCACCTATTGATCAATGGACAGACTGGTTTCAAGGTATGGAATCAATGCTTTATAGTTAACGAAATGTCCCCGTGCTGTTCCTATTTTTGTTTCATATAAAGTTTCCAACCCTTTAAAAAAAACACCTTGTAATTTCAGTCTTCTCAAATAAGTCAAATCCGCTTTGGATAAAAGTTTAATTCACAAAAATACATTGACCAATATAATGAAAATGTACTAAAATGTACTTTAATAATCCATAAAAGCTGGAACATCATTGACAGAAAAACACAAGAAGCATTATTAGAGTTGGTTTAGTATAATATATTTCAGCTTCAAGAGACATAGAAATCAATCCTTATTTTCCCCATATTTCTTCTATAAAAGACCCATTTTTTTTCTGAAGCATTATTATGCAAAAAATGGCATTAGAATATATTATGGGAGCTATGAAATCCCAGTGACTGAGTATAAAATTAAGTCACATCAGAGAGAGATATTTGCAGAAGAGAAGTCCATGAACAACAGGGCGAACAAAGAAAAAAATATATATAATAAAAATAATAATACATATTATAGACCTTGATCTATCATCACTGACATGACAGGCATGGAGAATAGGTGTATGGCTATAAAAAAATTCTCACTTTTCCACTTGATTTCACTTGAAAACATCTACACTTAATAACTGATGCATTTTTTTCATGCTCGTTTTTGAAGAATATTTATAATCATACAACTAAAAAGAGGTCAACTTCCATGTCTTTCAAATACGATATTGATATTGAAAAAGATGAAAAATACTGAATCCAAGTTCTAACTTTGTTTTTCCTTCTTTTTAATGCTGTTATTTTCTTTTTGTTAAACTGTCAAGAAATGAAAATAAGTGGGCTGCTCTCTGGCCATGTAGGCGGCTCATGGACACGTTATTTTTTTAAACTTTCAGAGGCTTTTATCATCATCATCATCATCATCATAAGTTTGTGGTGTTTGTTGGTGCAGAAAATGGAGACTGTCCGTTCAGGGTTCACACTGAAACTGAGACACAGAGGAAGGTCCTCGGAGGCGAGAGACCAGAGTCTTCTCTTTCTCTTACTGTCTTTTCTTTCTCTCTCGTCACTCTCTCCATCTCTCTTTCTCTCACTCTCTCTGGTGTAGATCATCCTCGTCTTTGATAGGAGCAGTTCAGTCAGCTGATTCACCGTTTATGGCTGATGGAGGGAGGGGGGGAGGGGCTGTTGGAATGCTGGCACGTTCCAATCAGGGCAACAGTTCTTCATTACAGCATTTCTGCAAGACAGCACAGACGATAAGACCTCGTTTCAGAGCTTCACATAACACCATGTACATGTAACCAGCGCCCTCTAGTGGCCAGGCAGTGACATTACAACTGTAGGAGGAGTAGGAGGACAGTGTGGGAGGAGAAAAACAAAATCAGGGCCACTGTGTTACATAAAACCACTCAAGAGTAGAAAATTGGCCTTAAAGCTACGGCTGTTAACATTTATAAAAATAACCTGCAGTGTCATATTTGCTCAAACTGTCACTATGTTCTGAAAAAAGAACATGAGACAGAAAATCTGTGAAGAAAACATCTCGCTCCTCCTACTGCTTCTAAAGGCATTTGCCAGAATCTCCCACAGCTCACCAAAAACAACCAGTCAGAGCCGAGGTCTCTTTTCGCAGCTGTCAATCACTGCTCTTGGACTGCAGTCACACTGTCAAACTAGGCAGTGCTGATCAAATATGAGTCAAGACTGTGTTACTGCACTGCCTATTTCTCACCGAAAATGTTCTCAGAAACATATTTTAGGGCAGGGCAATTCACAGTGATCTATATAACATCAAAAGCATCGAGACAAGGTGCAGAGAAACACATTATAAAAACAATTCATAAAGAGCTATAATATAGAAAATAAAAAGTGAAAAAATAAGACAGGTGTAAAATCCAAGAATAAAAGTTACAGTGCAGTGTGATAAATAAATAAATACTTGATTTAATAAAAGGCAGCAGCAAACAGACTTCAGGTCTAAGGAGGGAATTCATCTGGAAAAACACTTGAAGTTTCTTTATAGATCCCAAAATTTAAAAAAAAAAAAATCACAAAGCAACAAATCTGAACATGGTCAGTGCAGGAGAATGTGTGTTGACATGTCTGCTGGTCATTTTCATATCTTTGGGAAGTGTCCTAACATGTCTTCTTGGGTAAATGTGGTTCACAGAGATCAGATCAATAATGAGCTCAGAGCTGGATTTTAACTTCAGTGTAATGTATTTGGGAAATGTGCCAACTAGGCTGATAAAGCAGGACAGATACTTATTACAAATACTACTAGCGGGTTGTAGAAAAGCAATAACCAGGAAATGGTTGAGTAAAGTCTCCAACAACCTCTGAATGGACAGAAATAGTTAAGGATATTTATGTTATGGAACAACTGACTGAGACATGCCACTGAAAATGTGAAAAATATTGGAAAAAATAAAAATTTGACTTTGAAATGTTCTTTTATTATTTTGTTTTATCCCCCTCAGTATTAAAACATACAGGAGAGACTATAGCTAATGAATAAGTGGAGTATTTCTTCCTCCTTATAAAAAACGCTTGATTTCCAGGAATCTAAATCATGGACATAAAAGACCCATTATCTGTGATACTACATTGTACCCTTGCTTCTTCTCATTTCCTATTTTACAAGATGTTTAACATTTCACCCTTACCTATGACGTCCCTGCCTGTTGTTATTGGTTTCGTCTGCTTTTTCTTTTCATAAAAAATTTAAATAAAGTTAAAAAAAAAAAAAAAAAAAAGAACTTAGTTTTTCTGGGAGTTTGGGTTTGAAAGCAGGAGCAGTTTTCTGGAATTTCAGTGTACTGTTTGGCTGTAAAATGAGTACATTTGCTCAGGACAGTGGGCGGTGCTGAGTCTACGGCTTGGCTATATCCAACATGGCAGCCAGGTTACAAACTTTCCCCTTTCACAGCTAAACAGTACACTAAAATGTGTTTCTGAGGTAACAAAGAGGCAACACAGTGACAGAATCTTGATTCATATTTGATCAGCGCTGCCTAGTTTGACAGTTTGACTGCAGTTCATGAGCAGTGCATGATTGACAGCTGCATTACAGACTCCTCGGCTCTGACTGGTTGTTTTCGTTAATGTGCAGCAAGGCTTTTAGAGGCGCTGCAAGGCAACAGAGTAGGCAGAGTATGATTGTCTTCACAGATCATCTGTCTCAGTGCTGTGTGGATACAGTGAGTGTTTCAGCAAATAAAGGATATATTTTAATAAAAGTTACCAACTACAGCTTTAAACAAAAGTGAAAGATGCATTTTTAATTCTTTTTCTTTGAATCAAGATTAAGACAAGTCAATTTTATTTACATAACCCAGTATCACAAATTAGGGATGGGCAGATGAAGCCTTATGAAGATTTGGGACTTCTATTGGTGCTAAATAAGATTCAAAGCTTAAGAGGTTTAAACGCAGCAAACACAGTGACATCTAAGGGCTTGTAAGACTTAAAGCATCCCTTTAAGATGAGTGTGAAACACTGAAACAGCCCTCTGATTTTAAATATGTCAAATAAACATTCAACTCTGTTATTATCAAATCTGTGTTGCTTTTGCTGACAGGAGCTGCATTAAATGTAGACTGCGTTGCTTTGGTGCATCTGCATCATCTGTCCATCTCTACTAATCCGCCTTCAGGGGCTTTACAATCTGCGCAGCATACAACACCCTCTAACCTCATATCCTCAATTCGGATAAGGAAAACTCCCATCCTCGAAAAAAAAAAAAAATCCCCTGAACAAGGAAAAAAAAAAAAGTAAGAGCAGCGGAGGAGGGATTCCTCTCCCAGGACGGACATAAATGCAATAGATGTGTGTGTGTACAGAATACTCCAACAGAGTAAAACTGCACAGCTAACACTCAATACAACCAAATTAGACAGACTGTAAATATGTATGAAGAATAAAGTGTCATGCATAAATGCTCCCCAGTGTCGAGACTCAGTCTTAGCTTTCAAATGATTTAGGAGCGCTCCAGATGTCTCCTGAGTCAGTTACCAGCGAGGCAGCAGCTACACGCCCTCCATATTTTAGAATAAGTGTATAAAAGATCCAAAGTCTGTGCTCATACTCACACTACCACAAAATAATAAAGATTCACGCACATTGGTGTGATTCTTCCTAATCTTCACTTTAAACAAATCTATATCAACTACATAATGATCACTAATTACTGTATTAAGTTTAGTAGTCACTGGAGCCTTAAACATTTTTCCTAACGTCTTTCTATTGTCTGTTGTTTGTAAAATGTGTGTATGCCTCGCCTACTACAAACAAATCTACCTGAGGGTACAAACAAAGTGCCCTGAACCTGAACCTGTGTCAGCTATGCAGTGAAGTACATGCATTTTAGTGAGTTTGAAAGACATTGAATAACAAAATATAAAAATGACTGACTAAACTGATTCTAAATATATAATAATCATTTGTAAACTTCTTGTGGAAATACTTCATTTTAGGTCGACCTAATGGCCTCAGGTTTTTAACAATCGCTGTATGATAAAGATGGACGACATGACAGCTCCCTGAAACTGAAGCCAAAACATCTCGATAGCTGCCTGGTGGCTGGCTGCAGTGTAGGTCATAAACCTTACCCCCTCTATCTTAAAGATCAAAGTATATGTCAAATTAATCTTTTAAAGATGTTCCCTGTCATTTAATGTACTTCTTATCACACTAATGTATGTTCAAGTGTTTCTGATCATCCATCCATTTTCATTTGCTTAACCAGGGCCAAGTTGCAGTGGGCAAACAAACAAGACCCTCCAGACATCCCTCTCCCAGCAACGCTATCCACTTCCTCCTGGGGGATCCCGAGGCATTCCGAGGCCAGATGAGATATATAGTCCCTTCAGCGTGTTCTAGGCCTGTCCCTACCAGTTGGACATGCCCAGAAAACCTATTAAAAGAGGCACCCAGAAGGCATCCTGAACCACCTTAACTGGCCCCTCTGAGGCGGTTCAGGCGCCTGATCAGGATGCTTCCTGAGCGCTTTAGTTTTCTGATGCCCTAAAAATCAGGTGTGGCACCATAATACTGTGCGTCAGTGTGCTTGTGATCAATGGTGCTGTTCTGATTGGGTCTAACAGGTGTATGGGCAGGGACTCAAAACTGCAGCTCTACTTCCTGATCACTACTGCCCAGACTCTGGCTCCAAAAGTGCAAGATGGCAGTGCCTGTATCCGAGACATTTTGGCTTCAGTTTTGTACAGTGTGAGGAAAAGGAGATGGGTTGTCTATCTTTTATACAGTCTGTGGTTTTTACCAACAGCAAAGTCTGAGAGCAGAGCATAGATTAAAGTCCTGCAGGTGCCATGCAACCCTCCAACCAGCCAGTAAGGCCAGTAGACTTGTCTCAGGGTGCCGAGGTGAAAGTAAACCAGCAGAGCTTTTCACAGCAAACACGCTGACTCGTGATATTTACGAAACACAGATGTTATTAACAAGATTAACGACAGCTGCATTCCAATTAAATGTTCCGAGGCCATATTATCATGCATGCAACTGCAGCTCACGACATGGCGTGAACAACTGGGGAACTTAAAGGGAAAGAAGCCATAACTAATGTTGTTGGTTTCACCTGTGCTTCTGCTGCTGTGACAGTGTGCTATTGTGAAGTCTGTTTAAGTGTCATACACACCTCCAGCCGGAGTCACATCAAGTGGATGTTACCATTTAAAAGACAACCCAAAGTTACTGAGTCCATAAAGTCTAATGGCACAGTCGTGTACTGCAGTGATAAAACAACATGTGGGCACATCTGACTCAACACTGCAGAGTTTAACACTGAGGGGGAGAAAGCCACCTGTTGCTGCAGGTGCCCAAAAGACTCTCACTGTAAGGTCTGTCTGATTTCATACTTCCATGTTTCAAGATATGACTCTTTTTTATCGCCCATGTGTACAATATGTCTAAGTCTAGGTTTAGCAAGAACTGTATCTGTTCATGTGTTTGTACTGAACGGTCATGGTCTAGGTGTCACGGTTCGGTGCACACAGCCGCACGCAGAACACACGGTATGTAGATTGATGCATGTGACATGGAACCAAAGTTCACAAGCAGGAGCTCCACTTACACTTACACTACTGTCTGTTTAAAATAAAGAAAAGTGTCCTTGCGCATTTGGGTTTTTTTCTGCTGTACCAAACTCACACCTCACAGTGAGGTATGACCTCTACTGAGCCAGCGAGATGCTGAGAGGCTTGTTCATGCTTTTGTTTCCAGTCGTCTTGATTATTGTGACTATAGACCCTTCACTATGCTGCTGCCAAGGTTTAAACAAAACTATAGAGACCATATAACTCCTGTTTTACGTAACCTTCACTGGCTCCCAGTATCTTTTAGAATTGATTTTAAAATCCTTCCATTGGTTTTTAAGGCTCTTAATGGCATCGTCCCCTCCTATAGAATAGATTCCCTATCACCTTATGTCCCTCCACGAACCCTGAGATCCTCCGCAGCTGCTCTTTTTAACTGTTCCTTATGTCACAACAAGATCCTCAGGGGATGCTTCTTTCAGCTACTACGCCCCAAAAAATACAGAACACCCCAAAGTGAGGATACCTGGCCAGGTTCTGATAACAAATCAGAAATGTTGCTTGGGTTCGGCCCACTTGACATGCTGCTGTGTTGTGCTATGGCCTACTCAAGGGCTGGAATTTGTTATTTACGCGACAACGCCTGAACGCAACACAGGCTCTGCTCCAAGTGAGTGTGTGTGCTGTGCTGTGCTGCACTGCATTTTGTGTGACCGGCGTGTTTGACTGTGCGTAACAGCAGCCTTTTGATGGTCTTTCACACACTGACCATGTGCGATCGCAGTTAACAGACAAGATGTAACCATGGTAACAACAACTATATCAGGTAACAAACTGCGTCAGGCTCAGGTCGGGTTCGGACTCAGATATCAGAAAGTCTGTCGGGGTGAAGAGTTTTAAACAACGATTTAAAACATATATTTAATATAGCCTATAACTAGGAGCTATACGTTTTAATATTCATAATGTGAATTTTTTAGTACTTGATTAATTATTGATTGATTAATTGGTTTATTCTTCTTATTTCTTGTCTGTGCCGCTGAATTGTAAAACATTTTGTGCTGCATTCTGAGCATGAAAGGTGCTATATGAATAAAGTTCATTAATTTGTTCCTAAACCAGGACATGAACGTACATACACCCCTAACAAATACTTATATTCTGCACCTAAACAGTCAATATACCATGATATCAGCTATCAGATCCCTGTCACTTTCAGCCACAGTGAACACAGTGGCAGCTACGATCAGCGTCTGACAGCTCATGAGGTCAGCAAACTGGAAACTGCCCATGTTGTACAAAGTGAAATGTCCCATTAACTCTCTCTCTATCTGTGTGTCCTGTCCGAGGCTGGCACAGTAACCCCTCCCTCTCTCCTACACTGTATGAGCTTATGTGTTGGGAGCAGTGGAACAGGGGCGCTGTAATCCCATTAGTGTTGGTTCACTGGGCTGGCCAGCGTGTGAACGGGGGCGCGGACAGACACCGCCCCGGGGCCTGCTGACAGAGGCCCCACTCTCACACACTGGACCACTAACTGACCAACACAGATGGATTCAGACGAGGAACGCAGTGGGTGGTTCACTGACCCTGATGTCTGGGCTGGGCACAATGGTACTGTCTGTTTCACTAATCCTGTGTTATCTGTCATATCAAAGTTTTATTTCCCCCCATCGCCCTGCAAGTTAAAAGTGAAGGTGGATGTAAAACCTCTGCTGCTGGCTGGTTTGGTGACACTGAAGTTTTGTTCTGACAACATAATGAGTTTACAATGATTTTAAAACCTTCTGACCAAACTTCTGAAAAGCTCTTGTAAACCTTGGGTTGCTCAGCTACACCCATTTTAATACATAAACAACAAAGAGCTCCTGCTGCTGACACCAAACCCACACTTTTTATGTTACATCTGCACACTTTTAATGAACAGTTCATGTTTATTATTCAATGTTAGAATACTGCACAAAGATCTCACAGTCTCATATAGAAAGCATTACTCATCAGGGTTACCACAATCCAGTAATTACAGTTGTTTTACTGGGAAAATCTGTTTAAATCTCTTTAATTTAAATCTCTCTGGGGAAAATAGAAGAGAATATAGTATAGAAAATAGTGAGTCTAACACCATGTGATGACAGCAAGCAAGCGTACGACTATTATGTTACGGCACCTCGCATCGGACACTCTCTGTGTACACTTAATTGGTTAAATATGCACTTCTGTTATGTCCTGTAAACAAATCACGCCCCTATCTGCGGTGCACTCAAGATCTAACTGTACATGTAGGGCAAATGCTTGCTATCTTCCGCCTTTGTACTTTTAAAATACAAGTCATTTTATACTGTGATATTTACTGGAAATGACATTCAGTATAGCCAACAGCAAGTGGGTTGTTATAAGTGATGCTTATTTACCAGAAACTTGCTGCTCCCTGGTGATCTCCCTCCAGCCAGCTGCCATCTCACTTAGGTTTTTGGGGGGCCCTGTATAGGTATCCCCTCATTTCAACTCCACAAATCAGCCACTCCCCATCCAATGCGGTGCTTTCAAAGCGAGCGACAGGAATAACGGGGTTGTCCCGCAAAAGTTCACCGCAGGCCGACCGAAAAGCAATCAAACTGATTTTGTTGCTAACGCTCGCTCAGGTAGCACTCAGTTAGAACATGATGTAAAGCTGATGGAAATCTTATGTGTTTACGTGTTGCCTCAATGAACGTAATATTTATTTATTCTAAAATATAATTATTCTGCATGCAAGTCTATTGACAGGACTTATTTTATTTGAAATACACTCTATAGGCAAAAGTAGCCTACTTTTCAGTAAAAAACATAAATCTACACACCTTGCTGATGCCTTTCTTAATATAGCCTGACTATCAATTAGTTTTAAGCTCAATAAACACAGATAATTGAATGTCTCCCATTTGCCTGGGATATTGAACTCTTCCAGAACACATGGCCCGAAATAGAAACCCCGTTACTCAACCGTTTTGATGTTAACAGCCCTGTATGCTATAATGATGCAGACAACAGATTTTAGGGGATGAATAAAGTGATCACAGTCTCTCTCCTGCAGCAGTGACTCAGTAGTAAAACCAGAAACAATACTGGAGATCAGCAAAAGACATTCATGTCTGGATACTGTCAGCAGAGAATAAAGTTATTCTGATTATGTGATAATGACAGTGTGACACTGAGGTCCTTGTTGAGAGACTTATTTTTCCAGTCACATAAAATGGTCAGCTACAGGACGGCAGCCTTAAACATGGTTAAGTGTCAGGTTCAAGGACACTTCAGCAGGAATGACAGCTCATACTGGAGTCCTCCATTTAAAGGACAGAGTCTCCCTATTCGTTTTGCCACCATGCTGTCCATTAGTCTCAATGACTGAACACAGTGAGGGTCAAACAGAAAGCCTCTAAAGCTTCTTTGCAGAGGCTCCTGTATCATCAACAAACACTGGTCAACTAACCCAAAAAGTGTTGAGGCGTTAGTTACAGTATTTGTAGCTGTTCATTAGCAATGATACCCCCAGGCAGGGTTTGACTTCTCTGTCAAGCTCTTTTATTCTTTACTCGGCTACATCTTTCACTTTTGGTGTATAAATCCAAGTGCAACACAACGAATACCTTTTGTCTCATTTGGACTGCACGGTTCAGCTCGACTCAACTCACTTTTGGTACCTGGTCTTTACTCTATTTTGTTTTACACTACACACAGTACCCCCTCAGTGTAGGTGTGGCGCTCTCAGCTGATCGCCCTAGTGACGCTGCTTAAAACTGCTGTGACATCATCTTCAACGCAACACCCATTGAATCCTTTTACCAACAACCAAACAAAGGAACATCTGCACTTTATCAATCGTATGGTGTATTGTACACACTTTTGCGGGCTGCTGTATTGAAAATCTGGAAAGCCAATAAAGAGTAAGTCAAGCTGAGCAGAGCCGTGCCGTACCATACAGTTAAAATACAGCATTTGAGGCTCCGTCCAGCTCTTCATCCTGCCTTTGAGTTTGGCCATTGAGAACTGTTCTTTCCGAGTATAGTGGAAGCTTTAGGCTTATAACTTCAACGTTTGGAAATAGCTCCGTAATCTCCATGTGAGGCTGGATATACATCATGAGATCTCACAAGGTTTGCTCAACTGACTGAACCTAAACTCATCTTTCAAAGGAAACTTTCCACATCAGGCTGGAAACATTCCTACTGTGACTTTTTAAGTCGGCGAGCGGCGGGTTAACTGGGGTTAAATCTTATCAGCAGCTCATGGGGACCTCTGACCTACAGTGGGTTTTGGCCAGTGTTACCAGCAGCAACTGCATAAAAGGGCAAAAGACCATGTAGGATGGAGAGCTTTTGTCCATGGCTTCAGGCAACACACAGGCCTAACTAAGTTTGTATATACAGTATATACTGTGAGATGATAGAGATTTGTCTCTGTCAAGAGATCTAACTTAAGCACTTAAAGGTATTCCAGCCATTGTTACAAATCAATAACAGGGTTTCACACACATTTAAACACCTGCCGCCACATCTTGATTTCTGTTTTTGGAGCTGGATCATTCATTGGGTGCGCTGCTGGAATATAGATATACCGTTTGGTTATTCATTGCTCTACACTCTTGTAGCGCAGAGCGTACTCTGGGCACAGAGCATAGCAGAACATCAGGTCAGTGACAGTGAATCTTAACCATTCATTGTGCTGGGTGTAAAGTTTCACTTACAGACAGCTGCTCATGTCATCCATCAGATCTGATCAGATCAATTGATTAATTATCCACCCCGTGACTCTTAACTTCACAAACTGCTGCTAAAGGGGGAAAAATTAGAGTTCCACCTGCGCTGTGTTCACGGACCCACAAAAACCCAGGAATTTAGAGAGGACACAGACTGATACACACAGACACACAGCCAAGAAAGAAAAATTAACGACCCAGTGATTTAAACCGGTAAAAACACTGAATAAAGCAATTATACGTTAAAAATCAGGGTTTCCCCATGCTCTTTGGCTCGTCATGGACGGACTGCTAACTACAGTGGTTGCTGCAAATACACAAATTACCTTATCTAGAGCCTATGTATAGTTTGTCCATTTAAGGCTACTGTAGAAACACAGTGGTGCAAAATGCTGGATTTCATGAAGAAGCACAATCTCCCAAAGTCGATATAAAGGCCTCATCCTAAGGTAATGAAAACATAATGATTCTTATTTTCAGTACCTGGTTGTATATTTGAATTTATAACAGTTTCTCAGCTGAATTTTCAGGTCAATTGTGATTCATATAAAAGTACTTGTAATGTGACAACAGACATTGTTCACAGCTAACCTTCAGCTAAAATAAACATGCATAATATTTAAGACAACTGTAGAAAAATCCTTAAAACATTACAGCAGAAGGGGAAAAATGCAACTATCAATGTTTACAGAAAGGGCTCAGAGGACAGTAGTCATTTTAAGCTGCAATCCAATACACCTGCCATGGACGAAGATAAATCATTGCATCACATACAGTAAATATCAGTAAACGCCAGTCTAAAATTAAAAGACTAGATTCTCTATTTAGAGGGACTGACGGGAATAAGCAGCCTGGTTTATACAGTTGTTGTTGCCAGACTTCCTCATTACTAGTATCCGGTCAAACTGTTGAAAAACGCTGTGGAAAAAAAACATGAAAAAAAAAGAAGAAGAAGCGATTCTGACTTTCCTGGGAAACAACCTAATGACAGATCCGGATTTCCTCAGAATTAAGCAGCCACTGCAGTCTGCTGAGGTCCATGTTTAAATCCAGCCATCATACAGTGACTCACTCATTCAACTGCTATGAAGATGTTAAAAAAAATTTGCTAATGAAAGCACTTCACACGTTTGAGGGCTGACTCAGGGGATGTTTGCCTGCCCAGAAACATTTAGTGGATCTGTAACTAATCAGCATCAAAGAAGTGCCATTGACAGAGTGTGACATAACATGTCGGACACATACAGCTGAGAAAAAGAGGTCTGATCTGTTGTCACGTGGAATAGTTCCTCTCAGGACAATCACTCCATTTTAAACCCAAGACAGAGAAGAGTTACACTGCCTAACACCAATAAGTTGCACTGGAATAACTACACACACAGAAAGTGTTGACATGTACTTGGTCAAGTTAGATCAGAGGTGTCAAACATACAGCCCACAGGCCATAACTGGTCCGCCAGAGGGTCGAGTATGGCCCACTGGATGACTTTGCAAAGTGTGAAAATTGCAGAGAAGTCATTAATTTTGATTGTTAAATGAAAGGCACTGCTATTTCTATTTGTCTACTGGGGATCACACTGGAACTGGTCCATTTCTACAAATTCTTCAGAGGTAAATGGAAAGCCAGTGTACTTGGTGTGTTCACAGCACCTTTCAGCAGTCAATGAATTTAATATTTGGCGCCTAATCATGGCTAAAAATCTATGAATTTGCGAGGACAACTGAAAACACAGATGCTAAATGTATTGTTGGCAGGTTTGAGGAAACAGCAGACTGTTTTTAGTCACTGACAAGAGATAAGCGATGCAGCTGTTAGCTACCCAACGCTAGCTACCTTACTGCTAACGAAATAGCATCAGCATCAAAGCCATACTATGAGGGAGAGTTTGTGAAAACTAGGCGTGCAACGAATAATCAACGTGGTCCACAAAAACTGCTGATCAAATTAACTGCCAACTGATTTAATGATCTATTAGTTGGTGATGTCATTAGCTACCACATGAGTCGCTGCCCAGTGACAGCAGTGATACCGCTTACTGTAATGGCAACAACTTCACAACCAACCAAAGTGTGGGAACATTTACTGTTGGTTGGTTGTAAGCTGTAACATCTGCCTGGCATGGGAGCACATCAGTTATGTTGGAGCACCAAAAGAGGAGGCACACTGGCTCTCCTGATGATGAGGACTACTCTTGAAAGTTAGTTAGCATTTTAGCTAGCTAGCTTACTGTTAAAATCCTAATTTGAAGGAATTAAGCACCAGCTGTGACCCACATTAGTGTCCAACGGGACATCAGAACAGTAATGTCTTTTGTTTTGCCAAATCTTGGCTGAATCCTGGAACAGTGGACAGGTGACTCTGTTCTATATGCCAATCTGACAGGGCAAAGGAGTCTAGCAAAATAGAAGCAGGTGTGTGCTTTATTGTGAATAAGGACTGTTGTGACGATGGGAATATGAAAAAACTGTCGTGTTCCAGCTCACCTGATACCAACGGGGGGAATTAAAACTCTAGATCGCTGCTATACACCATTCAGAGGTGGCTGCAAAGTGGAGTTACTGCCCATGTTCGGGGGGAGTGACTGTGCTGCTATACTGTCTAGGTCAAGATGTGTAAACAAACTATGACACGTGCCCACAGTGACGCAAGGGGTCAGGAAACTATTTATGATTTTATGTGACAAAAGGATTGATTGATTGTTGTATATAGCAACCTGTTTGGACCTGGACAGAACTCGATTTCAGTCAAACATTGTGTTGTATCAGCAGGAAAGTTCATTAAAAGATATATTTTTGAATGAAGTATTCATCTTTACCGTCCTTTTTGTTAGCTAGCACAAACATAAAACAACCTCAAACTAAATTTCAAAGGTGATAAGCTAAATAAGAGCCACTGATTGATTGTGCGATTCATTTTTCCTTCTTATAGTATTTGTTGCACCCCCATCTGCCTGGAGGGGGGGCTCTCTCTCTTCTCCAATATTCCTTGTGTGCTCAGGTCCTTATTAAGCTCAAGAAGGGATGGTAACCACTGTTGACATGTTGTAATATTAAGCTACACTGATTAATTTGACTCTGCTTCACTGCAGGTAAACTCGTACTAGACTGTGATGAATGATGAACTACAACTGATGTTAGCAGCTTCATCTGAGATGACACAGAAAGATCAGAGCTATTATGTAACACTAATTAACCTGACAGCCTGGGCCTATGCATCATGACCCCGTGAATAGGCAAGCTGCTGGCCCTTTATGACTTACACTATGTGTTGAGAAATTTTAGACACACACACCTGGCTCAGAGCTGCTGCAGGGGCTGGAGGGGGATCTTTAAAGCAGGACACAGTTGGATTTCTTTTTCGCCTTCTTCTTTTCCACTGGCGTTTTCCTATTTATCTGTCTGACCAGGTCATAGAAGATCTAAGGAAGACGACACAAACAAAAGAGAAAACTGTTAGTGATTTGACAGAGGTAAAATAATCCGTCATCTTTCATACATGGCAGCACACTGCGGCACCTTTAAATGGGACCTATTATGCTCCTTCTCAGGTTCATGTGTGTATTCTGGATTTCTTATAGAACATGTTTACATACTTTAATGATCAAAAAACACTTTATTTTCTTTACACTGTCTGTGCTGGATAACCTGTATTCACCCTCTGTCTGAAATCTTCCATTCTAGCGCCTGTCTCTTTAAGCCCCCCTCCTGAAAAAGCTCAGTCTGCTCTGACTGGTCAGCATGGCAGGTCTTCTGTATCTTAGCATCTCCGAATCATCATTGCATTTAGCTGTACTTTCTGCCTTGAAAAAAATCAACAATAAAAGCTGTTTAACTTCTTATATCACATTTGGACATGTAATCTGATCCGAAATCAGGGAGAAATTAACAACATCGGCAACTTAGAATACATGTTTCCCTGATGTTAGCATGTAGCTACATGTAGCAGTGTACTGGCAAACAAAGCGTGACCATGCACAGCGACTCTTTCTAACATTAAAAACCACCAATAAATCTTCCTAATACAACCAGACGTGTTCCAGCAAGAATATGATCCGAAATCGGGAAGTAATTAATCACAACTGCAACCAGGATTTCAGGTTTCTCTGATGTTAGCATGTAGCTACATGTAGCAGTGTATGTAAAGTAAACACTTGCAATAGAGTGCCAGAGGCAGAAGAAAGAAATCCATCACGATCTGACATGGGCATTTAGTGGTCTGAGGCCTGAGGTTTTTGCACGCAGGAATTACTTTTAGATGTGCTTACCTCATTATTTTAAACTTAAGCCACATTTAATATAAACATCCAACACTGTAAAATGTTATATATGATGGAAAAAAAGGAAAAGCATAATAAGTCCCCTTTAAAAAAATCACTTGAAGCCTCATCACTAAATGGATTTATGTCGCCGTTTACACACAAGAGGTTTAACAAGGGTGTAGTACTGAGTAGAGGGAGTAATCCAGCTGAGCTAATACCACCTGCACCTTGGATAAACCTTAGTGGTCTTTGTTAAGACAAAATAAAACTCTGATGAGGTCACTTTTCAATTAGGTCAGCATTTAAATACTTCACTGAGATAAATGTCACGGTGTGTCTGGTGTTAAGGGGGTAAACAATTTGTATCTGTGTGCGCTCACATCGAGGACGTTGATCTTTGACTTAGCAGAGGACTCTAAAAAGGCACAGTGGTTCCACTGTCTGGCCAGGTTCTGGCCCTGTTCCTTCCCCACCACACGCTCATCCTCCAAGTCACACTTGTTCCCCACCAGGATCATCGGCACCTGAGGACAAGCAGACAGAAAGTAAGTATGAATCCCTTTGTGGCAAGTGTGTTATTTTATTTCATACAAATACAATTAACTTGACTGTATACATACAACTAAAATACAGCACCGTCTTCTAAACTATTTAATTTATACAACATTGTGGCAAAATTAATACATAAATAAATAAATACAAAACTGTCAGCGCCTGGAGAGGATGAACATCTGAAGCGATGAAAAATGCTGATCAAACACAGATGTGTCTGACATTTATTTGAGTGGTAAGCCCGAAGGTTCAACAGTAAGCCCATAAAAATAGAGAACAAGAGGCAAGAGGAAGCGAGTGGTGAGAATATTTGGTAAAAAAAAAAGTTCAGAGTTAGACATGGAGGAGAATAAAGAAAGTAAGGGCTTTAGAGCGGAAAGCGAAAATGGATATGAAACAATGTTAGTGGGACAGTGTGAGGTATAACAAGGAAGCATTTAATTTTGTCATACGAGAGCCAATAGCAGCACATATTTAAAAATCGTACTTGTTAAGTAGAACTTTGATAACATGAAAATCAAGTTTTTCTTTTAACAAATTTGACCAAAATTCACAAACAGATCGTAGTGCATTTTTGCATCTTCCTGATTTAATGTGCATTTTGAAGATGTGCTTAAAAAATAAACGGCAGTTAATTAATTTGTTGTCATTTTCCCCTTTTTTTTTTATTTTTCTTTCATTTTATATACATTTTTTTTCTGTTTGTATTTTTTTTTATTTGTAATTTTTTTTATTTATTTTTTCTTTTTATTTATATTTCCTTTAACTGGTCTGGCTTTCTCTCTTTATTCCTGTGTTAATGGGTGGGTGGGGTTATCTTTTGTTCCCTACTGGTTCTGTGTTTGTTTGTTAATACTCTGTACATCTTTATTGAATTGCCAATAAAAATACCTTGTTTTAGAAATAAATAAATGAATGAGCAATATTCAAGATACATGTAGAATTACTGCCAAACATTTAATGCTTGGCTGGCATGAAAACCCTGTGACATCAGACAAGATGTAATACAAAGTGCTGGAAACAGATCTTAATAAACACGCTGTCTCTTTTAAGTGGCTAAGCCCTTGATAATGCAAAACTTTTAAGCCTTACTAAAATGTAAACAGGTGAGTTATATAAAAATTCACCCCTGTACAGTTGTCATGAATGTTGAAATTAGCTATTGAGCCCAAAACGTTTTTTACCAGGCTGTAAACATATTTATTTCTGCTGTAGAATTGGGCATTTTAACATGGGGGTCTATGTCGATTGACTCGCTTTTGGGGCCAGCCTCAAGTGGCCACGAGAGGAACTGCAATTGCCGCTTAGTGGAGACATGATTATTAACAGCTAAGTAGTCTATCCACTTTAATTTGAAGGCTGGATTATAGGGTCACAAACACAATCAAGGAAATCAATCCATCCCTGGAGGGAGGCAAAAGAAAATCATTTAGGTTACACAACAGTGACAAAAGAGATTAAAGAATCGATATGAACCTGCAATGAATGCAGTTTCTTTAGGTTTTGTTTCTTCTGAAAGAAAATCCTTTTCAAACAAAACTGAAAACGCAACCACTGACACGAAGTGCAGCTGGTTCTGGAATCTCCCAAATACCCAACACTTCTCCTTTCGTGCCCCAACTCAGATGTTTCAACAACCAAGGTCAAAAAAACACAAACTCTCAGAGGAAGAGAGAATATTCTGGGCAAAACTTCAGCCCCAACTGTCACAGTGGGCAGAGCCGGGGCAGTCAGGGTGTCGGGATGCGTCTCATCCTGCCTGCTGTTTCCTGACCGTCTATCTAGGGAGCACGCTGGCCCGGAGGAAGTCAATGGCAGCCCCGCCCAACCCGGGATAACATCGCTTTCCTTCCTGAATGTTTTCGAACATTTCAGCTGGATTCCACGCTCCGACTGCTCCCTGGAATTACATGATAGTGTGGGACTGTGTGTGTCTGTGTTTCAGTCGTCATTTAACATTAGCTTTACTACACCGCCCTCTGTAAACCTGTAGAGAAAAGCTCAAGACTCAAGTCTGAGGAAGAGTTCAGTACTTTGTCTCAGTTTTCCAGGGGTTCACAGGATATTTGTGTTTGTGGTGCAGCTTAGCAAACAAGAGACATAATCAACGAGTGGAAAATTTTGCAGGCAGCACAACAGGCGCCAATAATATATCAGCTGGGGAAATCTATTTGTGGTGGGACTGCAACAAATAAATCCATGCATGGGAAATCCTGCCTTCTCTCCCTTCTCCTGGTCCAGAAACAGCACCCAGACGTGTCTTGTGGGTCTGGAAAAACTGGATGTTTGTGAGGTATATGGTCGTACGCTCACATGCACTAACTTGCTCAAACTTGAGACCTCCTCCCACCCACAAGTCTACTGCTCAAGGGTCGTTTCTGACAGCAGTGTGGCCACACTCCTCTGGCAAATAATACTTTTAAACGCATAGCATGACTATTCCAGAGTCTTTTTTTCTTTTCTCCCTTTCGCCCTCTCTGGGCTGCGGGGCAGACGACAGGAAACTGCGATGTTTAGATTAACCCCATGGAGGTTGCTGCTTGATGTTTGATATCCAAACAAGCCCCCACACTGGACTGCTGAACGACATTTCTCCCAGGGGTCCTGGGAGAACGAGTGTTATGCCCCTCCTAGTACAAACCCAGAGCCAAGCTGGGATGAAAAGGATGGAGAGAGGGGATGGTAGGATGGAGGTATGCAGGGAGGAAAAAAATGTCCAGTGTCAGCAGCACACGAGGCAGCATTAGCCTACTTTAAGAATCCACGCAGCCCACAGAGAATCTGTTCAGAGGCTGTTAACATGTTACAGACAGGTCCTGTCCCGCCCACAATGGCATGCCAGAGATTGGATTGCAGCGAACACAGAACGCAGTATAGAGTGGCTTAAATGAATGGAGCCAGTCGTTCCAAATGGAGCAGTGAGTCACAAGCATGGAGTCAAGCATTAGCACCGTCCGAGTCACACAAGCAGAGACGGAGATGGCCCGGAAAAGTCATAAGACCTCTCTTACATAAGAACAGTGGAAGGAAGTAAAGGGAGCGAGCTTTTAATACACTGGTGACTGCTCACTCACTTTATTCCTCTCCCCTAACGACTTTTTCTGAGGAGATGGAATTTGGCCCCACTGTGTTAAATGTACAGTCATTAAAAGGCTTGTTAATTGAGCTTGGCGATATCAAGTGCGTCTGTTCATTTTGCCAGCTTTGCAGTAAATGTTGCGTGGAAGAGCTGAGAGTGAGAACAGCTGCAGCAGCAACGAGAATGTCTGCTTTAGCAAAAGCTTGAAAGCTTTCACCAATAAGAAAATTGCTCCTTTTGGATGGAAAAAAAAAGGAATGAATGTTAAGCATTTCCTTTGTGCATTCCTGCAAGGGGCAAAGAAAGATAAACAGATGTCACAGTCAGAGGTAAAGGCTTAAATCACCAGTGGACTGATAGCTGACGGAGTGGCTGTAATGCCCAGATAAGCTCAAACTGGGGATATATTCACAGGCAACACAGTTAAGGAAGAAAAGGGACGTCAAATGTTTTCCTGCACGCAGAGGAGCCACTGATCCTGCAATCCATCTGTTAGCCTGAGGCTAACCTCAGTTCCCTGACCACGTAGGCCCTAATGAAGAACCACAACCCCACGATCCTGTGTGTTTTTGATGAGCTGAGGCTTTCCTTGCACATCATCCCTGACAGTCCAATCACCCGCACAGAGTGCCAGACCGCAGTAAGACCACAAGGCAGGCCGTAGAGAAGAGGGGGAAAACACAGAGCAACAGGCGCTGAAAAGGCCAGTCAAAACAAAAGGCAGAGGAGAATACTGGCACAGATATAGAGGAAGGGGAGCAAGAGAAGGACTGAGAGAAAGATGGACATAAAAGAGTGGTGTAAAGCCTCCTCGCCAGGGCTGCAGAGGGGCTTTTCAGATGGTTGACAGGGAACAGAGAGATGCAAGGGAAGGAAAGAGTGAGTGAGAGAGAGAGAGAGAGAGAGAGAGAGAGAGAGAGAGAGAGAGAGAGAGAGAGAGAGAGAGAGAGAGAGAGGGTTATGGTAACATTCCCTCCAGAGATCACCAAAAAAGGGCATCTAAGATCCAGCTGACGCACTATCTTCCCCACCAGAGAGGGGACGGAGGGCTTACTCACTCTACAGCCTCACAATTAAACAGAAAAATGGAAATGTGCTTCGAACAAACAGCAAACTAGGAAAATAATGACACATCCTCTTTTTATTTGCACTGTTTCGGCCTGACTCGGAGGGGGAAAACCACATCGTATGCGTGTAAAAAAAAAACAAGAGTAAGGGCTGAGCATCCACCAGTGAGGCAAAGACATTCCCTTAATTTTAATTAGCTAAGTGGGGACTTTGGCACTGTGTCCATGTTAAACAGAGATGAAGTAATCAAACCACAGGGACCTAACATTAGCTAATGCTAGGCTACGTACGGTACACAACTTTCACTGAGTGCTTTCTCATTGTTTTCGCTCCATGGACAACACAGAAATGACACCACGACACCGTGTGCATTATGTCGAGCTCATACAAATTTGTAATTGCTGGCATAAGATGCAGTGATTACAGTGTTGAATGGTATCCATAGCAACAGTGCAACCAGGTCCTGAACAATGTAGGCGGCTGAGAACACAGAAGTGGGGAGCTTGTAACCTATCTGTACCGTTAACACTGTCTGTGCTCATACCACCCATTCAACCAGGATATAAAGTTGTGTGAGAATGTGGACGAGCTGCTGTAAACATGCTTGTGAGCCTGAGAGTGCATACTGTGTACTTACATCCTCTGTGTCCTTTACTCGTAGAATCTGTTCTCTCAGGTCCTGGAGGTCGTTGAAGGTGGACTGTGCTGTGATGGAGTATACCAGGGCGAAGCCTTGGCCGTTCTTCATGTACAAGTCCCTCATTGCTGTGAACTGCTCCTACACAGCGAGAGAAATAAAGAGACAGCACAGGCCGTCAGCTCTGTCACATGTTCTCTGGTATTCTATAAACTGTTGAACATTTCTTGTAAGAGTCTATTACATGTTAAGAGGAAAACAATGTCGTGATATGATCTGAGATTCACCACACATAGTGACAGATGTAGTGCAGTGGGATTGCTGGATCGCTGTCAAGTCTTTCCACAGCAGACACACCGTTGTGCAGTGTGGGTAGACTATCAGCACCTCCACTAGAAACAAGCATGAGCATGTATGTTCCTCCATTGACATAAGTACAATTACCTTACACACATTCTTCTAGCATACCTGTGCTGGACAAGACAGAGCTACTCCTACATGAACTAGACTTTGAGTCTACAGCCATGCTGTAAGGCTGCACTTAGCTTTGATGCTAGCGTGCTGATGTTCAGCAGGTATGTTTACCATGTTCACCATCTAAAGCCCCTTTCACACATGCACTGCTGACCTGAAATTAAGTAGACATTACCCAGAGGAGCTGTATGTATGAAGGTAAATGTCTGAATCAGTTGGGTCGGACATTAAATGGACTTTACCCTGCCAGAACCCAATTGTGTGAATAAAGCAGGTAATTGTCTAGAAAATTCACAGCGAGCAAGTGGGTGTGTTAATGACGTGTCTATTGTGCAGCTTTGGGAAACTAGAAGAAAGCAAACATCTGAGGGTGAAGAAGGAGGGTCTTTTACACAAACATGGGGGCGAAAATGTCTAACTGGAGAGATGACCAGATTCAGGAAATTCTGTAAGTAAGGGCTGAGGCTGAAATCGTCAGACAAATTCAAGGAACGGCGAGAAACTGGGTTGTTTTTGACCAAATTACAAACTGATTGTGACTGCAGTGTGAGCCGCGTCATGTCCTGCCTTCTCCTCAACCAGGGCGCCACACCTCGCCTAAATCATACATGCATGTCATCATACATGTGTAACAAGGGAAACTCTGGACACTGTCTGGAGTTCAGTTAGCATGCTAACGTATACTGATGAGAGCTTCACATAAAGCCAAAACCCATTAGTTTTTGCAGTATTGGGTCATAAACCAAAGTTTTTTTTAACCTCAGTATCATATTTTGTTCTATTCTGTTGATTCTGTTTTATTCCTATATTTTAACTTCTGCACCGGTTTATTTTTAATGTCTTGGATTCTTATTTTCACTTCTATGTTTACCTTTTCATATGTTCTGTAGTGCCATCGTTGGAAAGAGCCAGAGAGTTTCATTGCTACGAGTGCTCAATTGTAATGTCTGTGCTTGTGACATAATAAACTTAAAACTACTGATGATACTAGATAAAATGTCAGGGGGGAAGGGATCCGTTATATTATTAATTGTTCCCTAAGAGAAACAGGAACGTCTCTGCCCAATATCATGGCAAGCTATCCAATAGTTGTTGAGATATTTCACTCAAAACCACAAATGTAAACTTTAAGATGGCACTGGGGAAAAAGTCAGGCGTAAACAAAGCCATTACATTTCATCCTCTGGGGAACAGACTCTCTTCCAATTAAAGTAGCTAGCTCCAAAAGTTGCTAAAACTTGCCAGATGATGTCATGCACGCAGATGCATTTTTGTGACACCACTGCGCATTCATTTAGGATAATGGAAGCATTTTACAACTTTGCTAAATTAGATTCAAAAGAAAAATCCTCAACAAAACATCTGAATGCAGTAAGAGCTTCCTTGCGCTCCCAATCCAGAGAGCCAGAGTCAACTGAACCATAGAAACTCTAAACTACTGAACTCCCACAGTGCAGCGAGCGAGGTCTAGCCTCCTCCTGCCTGCACCACACCTACTGACTGCCTGCGCAGTGCTGCTGCATAGGAGAGAGGAGGAGAAACCCCTTGCCATTGTCAGAGGAGCTGTGGACAGCAGTTACTCTGAGCAGCACGCAAAGGAATGAATAACAATATATCTTTGAATTTATTTCTCGTTTTTTCCCCCCCCATCACTGAATTTGTGGTGGCTCACTTTTTAGAAATAAAGTTGCTAAAAAAGCCGTAACAAGGATCTGAAAAGTCGCCAAGTTGGCAACACTGCTGACTACTCTGAATGTCTTTACAGGATTTTATCTTTATCCATAATAGTTGTTAATTTTGGTGTCAAATATTGTTTTAATCTGGATCGACCTCCCTTTCAACCACCACGCCATCCCTAAATCCACGTCACTCACATTGCTATAGCATAACACATTATGCTGTAGAGGAATAGGTGTGATAAGCTACATTTATGTATGGGGGGGGTATAACATCGTCTCACAACGAGATGGCATCTCAGGTGGTAAAATCTCTGAGTCAAAGTCCAGTCATTCGGTTCACCGACAACCTTTTTTTTTGAGATTTTCTTCAAAGACATGTTGCGTCTGACATTTCTGAGAGAGGTTTCCATCATCCAAAATGTCACCGTTCAATACAGTGACTCAGGGGTCCGTACACACAGCGGTACAGGGTATCGACAGAGACTTGAGTTGTATAGAGTTCACTTACTGTGCCTGCTGTGTCGAGAATTTCAAGCATACATTGCTGGCCATCTACCTCCACTTGCTGTGAGAGAGAAGATAAGGTAACACATTTCAGGATAATGGGCAAATCATTTCACATTTCAAATACTGAATACAGTGAGAAGAAAGAGAGACAGCTAACACAGAGGAAGAGATGAGATAGAGGTAGAGTAGAAGTGTAGACAAAGAAGAACAAGAAATACAGGAGGGTGTGAGAGAAATAGAGACATGAAGGGAGTTAAAAAATAGAGCACAATATCATGACGTGAACCCGCCGAGCAGCTGCTAACAATCAGCTCCTTCCTATCCAGCGCTCGGCCTCCCCCTCAACCCCCCTCCCCCCCCCAAGGGACACTCACCTTTCTGTACGAGTCTTCTATTGTAGGGTCATATTTTTCCACAAAGATTCCCTGTACAAACTGAACTGTCTGTAAGAGAAGACACAGAGCGAGCCAGCGTCAGATCAATGTGACCTCCCCGGCCACAAGAACAAAACATCCAGAGTGGCAAAAATGGCCCCAAGTGCCAGATGTCCTTGCCGGGCAGGAGACTGGAGAAGAGGTTGTTCATGATGTTGCCAGAGAGACCAGCAAGGATGCAAGAAAAAGTCTGACTGATTTCAGAGACAAATGTCACACACATATGCAAATGAAAGACTCTTAGGTAGGACTGTGCTACATTAAAGGGACAGTTCACCTTAAAATCAAAAACACATATTTTTCCTCTTACCTGTAGTGCTGTTTGTTAATCTAGATTGTTTTGGTGTGAGTTGCCGAGTGTTGGAGATATCGGCTCTAGAGATGTCTGCCTTCTCTCTAATGTAATGAAACTAGATGGTACTCGGCCTGTGGTGCTCAAAGGGCCAAAAAATACATTTGAAAAAACTCAACAGCAAAGCATGCATCTATTCATGGACGTCATGGTCTCATGGAGAGGCTTGTGTTCGTGACAGCTTGAGGTTTAGGGCGCGTTCACACTGGCGCTATTTGGTCCACTTTAAACAAACCCTGGTCCGCTTCCACGGATAGTTTGGTTCGTTTGGAGTGGTGTGAACGCTCATTCGAACTCTGGTGCGGACCAAACGAGCAAACCCTGGTCCACTTGAAAACTGGGGGTCTCGGTTCACTTGTAAGTGAATCCTGGTGCGGTTCGCTTACAGTGGGAAATACAACTGGACTATCCAGCGTAGCAAAAAGAGGAAGTGACGTAGAGCGCAGTGCATACGTTTGATTTACGGACATATATGTGATCTGAAAACTTGTAAATCCTTGCAATACCTCGCTCAGCGTCTGTTTAACTACAGCAGCACGTTGTAGTCTCGCTCTCAGATGTCTTTTTCGTTACTGCCGCATTTGTCTCATGAACAGAGCAACATGCTGGATAGGAAATGGAAGGGGATGGATTTACGTTTTCGGCCCTGGCCAATCAATGAGCCAAGTTTTCTTCCACCTCATGCTTTTTTTCTTCTTAGTCAGTGGTCGTTTCGGGCAATACCGCCCCCAAAAGAGCAGCTGTTGTAACTGCATGATGTTGTCCAGGCGGTTTGATCCACTATAAAAAGTGCAGTGTGAATGTGAACTGAACCAAATGAAGGTGTGAAATTTTTCGGCATTCCTCGCACTATCCTGGTGTGAATGCACCCTTAAACGTTAATGGCATCCTTCTTGGCTGAGCTGTAACATTAGCTAGCTCTGTGGTGCTAGGTGAGCTAGCAGTAGAGCTGCAAATCACTAAAGGCTCCACAATACGATGTTATCACAATACTCAAATCACAATACAATATTATTGTGATTTTAAACACATTGTGATATGCTGAGTATTGCGATATATTGCGATTTATTACCGGTTTTCAACTGCAAACAATGTCCCCAAATTAATACTTTAACTTATTAGATAGCGCAGGTGTTGACAAAGTTTTCAGTCTGTTTATTTCACCTCAGTCATTTTGGAGCAGCAAAATGTCTGTAGTGAACTGAAAAAGCAACTGATAATATTATTCAAGCAGGCTCCTTACAGTTTAATTTGTATTTATGATACGATACGATATGATATTGTCACACAAAAATATCGCGATACTATGCTATACTGATTTTTCCCCCCAACCCTAGCTAGCAGTAGATGCACACTTTGATCTGTGCAGTGATAGGGTTGGTGGGTGTAGTTCGGTTGAAAGAAAAAAGCTCCTACATCATGAAAGTGATCACAGTAAAGTGTATGGATTATCTTGAGTAGCTGGGTCATAATTTCTGGAAAGAGACATCGTTGTTAAGTTGTTCAACGGTATATATTAAGCGCTTTGAGCACCACGAGCTGAGTGCCCTCTAGTTCCATTATATTAGACAGAAGGCAGACATCTCTACGGCTGATATCTCCAACACGTGGCAACAATCTAAATTAACAAACAGCACTACAGGTGAAAGGGAACAATATGTATTCTTCATTTTGGGGTGAACTGTCCCTTTAAGCACTGTGCTTCATGGTAGGTTTACATTAGGGGTAGACTGAGTTCACCTAATAATGTCTTAAGGTCTAAACATCTCCGCCTGCCAGTTTGAGAGATTAACCTGACTTCAACACCTGGTCACAGTAAGCTAAGGAGGACATGCAACATTTTACAGACATTCACAGCCTCCTGACAAACCTTGTAGTGACGGTAAAATACATAAAGGTTCAGGATTCTGTGTTGGTTCTTCATCAAAATGGTGAATTTGGAAATGGATTTCGACTTCTATATATCTGTCAATCCTTGACAAATAGATGGGAAATACAGAGTGAGAGAAGCCTGCAGCACACATCGCTAATCTTTTGAAAGAACTGTACTGTGTAACACCGGGCTTGAAGACTGTAGAGCTGAACACTTACCTATAAATAGTTAGAGCAAAACAAAAACACTTGAAGTAAAAAATGGGGAACAGACAGTTTGTTCTCTGGTGTTGTTGCTCACTGTGACAAAAATGCCTCACATTATTTTACAACAAAGTTTTCACAAAGTTTTCTTTTGCCGTTTCAATGACAGACCTAAAAAGCCTGAGAGCAACACACTGCAGAGGTGATGGTGCTGGTGGGGGGGTCAGAAAGGGGTTCAGGAGTGAATACTCACCAGAGCGGACTTGCCCACACCTCCAGAGCCTAACACCACTAGCTTGTATTCACGCATGGCGGGTTTGCTTCACTGGACAGCCCAACAGTCTACACTGGACAAATGTGGGAGAAGCAAAAATGGACACTGATTAAAAAAAACGTACAAAAAATAGATAAAGACAAAACAAAAAAACAAGGTCTCGCTTTTCAAGTAAAACAAAGGAATTTTCCCAGTCTGGTCTGTGAGTTTTTCCACTCGAGAAAAGGACGGATTCTAGTCATTCCTGGAGGTTATGGACAAGAAGCAGCACAACAATGGAGGGAACACCCATAAGTGGAGCTGCTTCAGGGTGGAGGAGGTGAAGAGTATGTGACCCCTCTCTAACACAAACCAGCTGTGGTGTGTACGAGTGTGGGGGGAACTGAAGGGGAGATGATACATGGATCTGGCAGATATTCCTCCTAATGACACAATAATCTGGCCTTCACACACCAAAACACACCCTGCCGTCAGATGTTTTAGTCACTCACTCGTTCTTTGCAACATACAGTCAGTGTTTTTTGACTCATGACAGAAAACAGCTGAGGGAAGTGGAAACTGCGATGGGGAGGAAATTGTGAAATCACTGGAATATCCCTTTAAGGGACGCAGAGGCTTCGACTCATTGGCACACAGTGTGGCGTAAAGTCAGTTGGGTTAGCCAACTGGGTCACTACAAGTTGGGCTACAGGGACGGAGAGACGGCTACACTGAGGGTTAGCTCTAGAGGGGTGAAGTGGCTTCTTTGTCCTCTTTCTGGCCTTTAATCAAATTATATTGTTGTAAAAGCTGATGATCAACGGGCAAAATATTTAAACTACGAAATGTAACAGCAGCCCTACTCAGCAAGGATCCATTTTTAATTTTTACAATTATTTATTTAGTTAAGGAAACTGGAGAAATTTTTCAACCCCAATAAATCCTTAATCCTTCAATTCGTTTATTGAAACACTTTTTTTTCTGATGACTGACGATGAATCATTTTGAGTCCGCTTCTTTAGAAAAAAATCCCCAAAATCAGTTTACAGCTTCCCCATCTTTAAAAAGACATTGCTTTTAAATGATTTAAGTCTGACACAATGTCACATCTAAAGACGACGTCAGTTTTTAGTCACTCACTTTCAGATTTTACAAAGACTGCAAGACTACATGTAGATTCATTTCAAGTTATTTCCAACCCTTACCCAAGTGAAAAATACTACACCAAACTCCCTTCAAGAAATAAGACATATTACCGATAACTTGCATGTCCGTAAAAACACATAACTCTAGAAATCTGAGATAAAAGGCCTCATATGTCAACAGTGTTCTTGTCATTTCAGCATCAATATAATCCAGAGATAAACTGCATTTGCGTACAAACTAGTGATGCGCGCGATTAGACCTCTAAACGATTAAATGTCCGCCCCCTCGCTAGTCAGCACCAGAAATGTTTGTCAGTTAAACCAATGAATGTTTTATTCATGTACAAGGCCGCTTAAGTGTCATGCAGCTGCCGCCACTAGTGGGTGCTACAGAGCCGTCAGACAGCAGTCCCCCTCCCCGCGGTAATGCTCAAGTAGACTGGAGTTTTAAAACAGCAGGCGGGGAAATAAGAGATGTCCTCTCACAAAACCAGCACAGTTTGGCAGTACTTTGATCTAGAAAATGAAAACAAGGTAGCATGTAGGCTGTGTCAGAAAAAAAGCATTTGGATGTCAACCTGCACGGAACGACAGCTGCTGCTGCTAGCGGTGCAAACACAGACCGATTTGACATCGTTCTCCCCGAGTCGCTGTGATCCCGCCCAGTCTGAGAAGATAACGCAGCTCATCACGACAATGACCTCGCAAGATATGTTTCCATTAAACTTTGTTGAAGGTAAAAGCTTCAGGAAGTTAATGCAAAATGTTGAGCCTGGATACACCGTGCTTTTTAGACTAATCGAGTAGTCTTAATTACAATTTTCGTTTAGTCAACAGGGAAATTAGTCACCAGGAACATCCCTAGTACACACTTTTTTGTGGCCTCAACTCGCTACCACCCTCCATCTTTAACTGCGCTATTTAAATGGGAGGAGACTGTGGGAAACCGTTTCAAAAATTAAGATTTATCACGAAAATAAGTGCTGGTTGGTGGGTCAGATACACGCCAAATCAAACACGAACTCTTGTTCGCTCCACAGCTCATGTTCTTGTGTCGCCCAGAGTCCCCTCCACGTTAATTGTCTACCTGGTTTGCTGCTTCCTGTTTGGTGCTGTAGAGAGCACAGCCATTGGTTGATGACACTTTAGTATTTGCATGAGCCAAGACTAAAAACGTAAAATGTAAAACATGCTTGATTTTGACATAGTGTCAAGACAGATAAAGACTCACTAAGGACAGCTCAGACTGAGTTTTATGACCACCTTACACCAAACGATCAAGATTACTAGAGCGCGCACCACCTGAGGTAAAACTCTTAATGATTTAAATTCGTCTGTGACAGTGAAATCACTTGAGAAGTCATTTGGTGTAAGGCTGGCGTTAGTCAGAGAAAACAGCTCATCTGAAGATATGACCTTTGACAATTTTCACCATTTTCTGACTATTTACAGACAAAATGATTACTCAAGAAAACAAATCTAATCTAAAATGAAGCTAATAATTTGTTGCAGCCCCTTTTCATTCTATCCCCATCACCAAATTTGCAAATACATGGTTTTACTGACAAAAACTGTCATGGATTTCCTCTGTGTTGAGAAAATTGTCATTGTTAATTCATGCCAGTGTTCTCTTTAATTGACATTTTCATCATTTTCCGTGTCTGTTCCTGCACTGGGAATAAAGATTAGCAACCAAAATCATAACGCAGAGGGTAATATCTAATCAAAGGCAAGGCTCAGGTAAGGCGACACCATCATTTCAGGAGCCAGTTACTGATAAAAGATGGAGCTGTAGCTGCTGTATCCAAACTTTCTGGTGTAAAACAGACACCTGGTTTCTTTGACTAAAGATCAGAGGACTAACTCGCCTATGATCCCAAAACTAGAGGATACAACTTAGGTTGAAAGAGCAACACGTTGGCATCAAGGCTGTGTTGAAAATCAGACAGTGGCTTAAGTTAAAATCAGGTCCCAGGGGGAGAAAGTATAGCCTCGCTTGATAATCAACCCTTTTTGCAAACCATTAAAAGCTAATCGCCAGCCATTCTGGAAAGCAGATGATCCCCTCCTACACTGTTCTTTTTACAGCACTCTCCATCGAGACACTCAGGGGGTTGGACAAAGGACCAAGGACCTCAAACTTCAATCACAAGCAGTGACCATGTGGGATATGAAGCCCCGACTGTGAATAATTCATACTCTCTAATCCTCTACACACAAAGAGAAGTTCTCCTTGCACGATTAGGGAGGAGCCATTACAGGGGAGAAGAAAAAGACCAGGGCTGCACGAGTGCTGTGCAAACAGTCCCCGCTGCACTCTCATGTAAACATTCAAGTACAGAGTCAAGTGCATGCACAGTGTCACATATACAGACAATGTCACACTTAGATTTAGGCTAGGCCTCACTTGTCAGCTATCCACACGTCATGGTTCTTGTACGGACGCTGTGGACTGAGACAGATGACCCGCTCTGTGACAGTGGCTGTTAGATTACATTGTGACGGCTCCAGAGGTCGTTATGGGGGACATCTGGTCCTTCAAAAAGTATCAGTCAAACTTTATCTGGTCCCTCCCACGTTTAAAAAATCCTCGAAGGACGAGCAAAACCGAGGTTTCAAATCTATATGGTGGTGTGTGTTCAAAGCCCTACTCGCACAAGACTAGTATTACCTGGGGACCTCTGGTAATTTGTAATAACTCTGGAGGTCGTCTGTGATCTTAATCCTTCGCGAATCTGCCATGTCTTTAATTTGTCATGTAAAAATTCCACTGACAAATTACCAACAACATTTTGGCTAACACAGAGGTCATGTCGATATCTCTTTGTTTTGGGGTCGTCTTTTTTTTCAGCAAGGTTGTTTATTTTCATTGCCCCTCTTTTCCGCCTCCTTCCCAGTTGAAAATCATCATCAGTCATCATGGCAATCATAAATAAAACTTTTGACGGCATTTTGGGTGCCAACTCAGGAAGCTCATGTCTATACAGTCACGGCCCACACAGCAATAAAACTGAGTCATTCTTTGCGCGTCCAATGCCTGTTTTTCATCTTAGCGGCCATCGCACTTGTCGTTCAGGAGGCGAATCTCATGCACAGCCTTGACATCATATCTGTGGGATAATGTCAATAACTTTGAGTAAAATACAGACTCGGCTTCTCGAATGAAGGAGCCGCACAATACCCAGACGTGGGGAGCTAATTTCTAAATCACGAGATCCTCCACTAACAGTACATTTGTGCGAATACGGCTAAAGGCCCATCGTTTTCATTTTTTACCACAAAAATAGCAGGAATTTTTGAAGAGAACTGAGTCAGTTTAAACTCATTCACCTGCATTTTACAGAAAATTAGATAGCAATATAATGTCGTCAAAATTATCGCTCTATTAATACATATCACGGTTTATATACTCATTTTCTGCGGTATCGATACACCCATACCAGCTACTATTTCACGCTCTCTTATTGTTTAAGCTTACTACACTACTCTGTTTTTTTCTGCTACTAACAAAGAAAAGAAATTTCATCATTACCATGTTATAGCCTTGTGATGTTTATCTTTTAATAAAGATTTTACAGGTGATATTTAGTTCACCTGGTTAAGCGTGCTCCCCATATAGTCTGAGTCTTTTGCAGTGGCTGGGTTCGATTCCAACTCGAAGCCCTTTGACGCATGTTTTACCTTCACCCACCTTTCCTGTCTCTCCATAGCTAGTCTATCCATACGGCAACAAAAATGCCTGAAAAAATACTCTTCAAGACAAATAAATAAAAATATATTTTTAAAAAATTGTATGCCCTCAATCTCAATTTTTCCCTGTGGTAAAAATGATATTAAATATCAGTATTTTTCAGGGTACTGTATCAAAGTTAAGTGCAAACAAGGTGAAGGTGCACATCCAAGAAAACTTTTACAGGTGCTGGATCAATAAATCAAACTAAGGCAAGAATCAAACAGAAGATCTGCACACTGTATTAAAAGCTCCCAGTAGTTATAATTGTACAACGTTTCAACCTAGCCATTGATCGCTGTTAGATCAAAAAGTTGCACAGTTAAAATTGTTCATAGCTTTTAATATAGCGTGTCAATCTTCCATTTGATTCTTGTATTTAAGTTGGAAAATTCAGTATCAGGACAACACTGTGCCAATGAAATAATTTCTTCCGACGGTAGACAAGGCACTCTTTATTTTAGGAGAGGCAGGGTGCCTCCATATAAAAATATTAAGGGCTAACCTGTCGTCCACACATCAAAAAGTAATTTTATTTCCTGCTACAACGGTATGTCATCCGCCTAAACTGAGAATAAATAGTCCTCTTGTAGAAAGAGAGTCACAGATGTATTCAGTTACAAAAAGTACATTTTACATTTTAGTATATATTAAACAAATACTGATGTTTACATGCTTTTTTCAATGCAAAAAATGAGCACATTGTATGTCCTGTTTCTATGGTCTATGGTTTGATATGTATAGCCTGTGTTGAAACAAGGGGACGGGTGTTTGGTTTGACACCACAGGTGTTTCATTAAGATTGGTAACCAACTAACCGACTAAAAAGAGAACTAGTGCATACTTTCTTTCGTTTGCAATTGTGGGTGCTGACTACAGCAAAAAAATGGAACATGAAAAAAAATAGGGAACATTCACAAGTCACGTTCATAACATGGACTAACGGTTTCACCGAAACTATAGAGCAACTCTCATTAAGGAAACGAACATTTACCCTTGGGATGCAACTAAAAATGATTTTAATTGTCAGTTATTGTGTGGATTATTTTCTCAATTAATTGATTAGCTGTTTGGACTATAAAAAGTCAGAAAATGTTTCTTATGACTTCCTGAAATGTCTTGTTTTTTCCAGCATCGAAAATTATTCAGTTTACTGTCACAGAGGAGTGAGAAAAGAGGAAATGCTGGAATCAGATAATTTTTACTCAACTTTTTACTCAAAGCGATTAATTGATGATCAAATTAGCTGGTAATTCATTTTATAGTTGACAACTAATCAAATTAATGTTGCGACTCTAGTCTACTTTAAATACAAATCAAAGTTTACATGGAAAATGTTTTGGCAAAGTTGATTTAGTTACTTCAAAGTTAGTTGCTTTCCTGTTAACTTTCACATAACCAAGTCATAAAACTCTGTTAAGATTGGCTGGTAATGAGCTGGTAAGCTAGCAATTAAGCTCCACATTTGCCTACAAATAAAGGCAATCAAGCTTTTGAGATTAAAATGCATCATTAGGTATTAGTCCACTTAAAACAGCAAGACTCTAAGTACGTCTTACGGAGCTCGAGTAGGAGTCAAGGACGACAATTCTCTGCTCAAGTGTATAAAGTCGTGTTCTCAAGAACGGCAAAGTGGTTGTGTTGCTTCAAGCCTGCCAAGACACAAATACCACTCTGCCCAAATCAAATGACCTTACTGATCAAGGCTTGGACAACTTCTGCTTGATACTCAATTAGTGAACACCTGAACTGCTTCTTATTGACCTTCCCACTCGTAACTGCAGCGTTTATTACAAATGGCTGAAAAGGATGCTCATGCTTTGACACCTTTTCTACAAACTTTCATACCAGGAAAACTACACACAATGCTGCACTCTCTCAACCGCCTGCCTACACACTCACTACACACTCACACACACACAAGGCCATTTAAGGACATCTCCCTTTAAAAACCAAACCTCTCCCGCTTTCCACTGCCCTCAACTACACACTGTCATTCCCAACAAAACAAACACGCTGCTGCCGTTCCTCTGCTCTTGTAGTAACCCCAGCAAATAAGGAGCGAGGGAAAGCCACATGCCACAGCAAACATGCTCCACCATGACATCACTGCATCACTCACCCTCTACAGCCAAAGGTATGTATCCATCTAAGGCTGGGAGTTGGACGAGGTGCTGCTGCTAAGCGAGAAAATGCAGCGAACGTGCCTGGATAAAAACCACGTCTCAAACTAGAGGAAACTGAAATGAGAGAGCGGGAGGCCTCACAGCTAAACTTACAACATTCAGGATGCACCGTTTCCTGGTGTAGTGAGGCTAATCCGACAGCGATGAAGCTGTCACAGCGCCTGACTCAGCAGGACGGCATGATTGACAGCTGCCCTCTGTATCTTCCACCCCTGTGCGGATGGTAAAAAAAATGCACACATCCGTTGGTTAAGCTAGCAGCATGATACCAACTCATGTGTCATCTTCTTATGTGCCTGCTTGTTGACCCACATGACAATTACAGGAGTTACACTGAAAAAATATCCCCTTGAGGTTTAAGGGTAGAAAAAAAGCCAGGGCGAGATAATAGTTGTTCTGGTGGAGTGTTTTTTAATGTTGATAAGGTCCTGGTTACTCATTACCTCCACCACAACCACAGCTCACAGCACTTGTTCACACTGAGCTTAGCATGAGAAACCCACTAACTTCAGGGGAATAACCCAGAAACTACTGACGGCAGAAAACCTGTCAAGAAAAGAGCTTAAGTGAAGAAGACAGAGCTCTTTACTTTACAGCCAACTTAAATCCAACTAATATCCTAATAATATCTTGAAAATTTCCTGGATTTAACAATATTATTTAGTGCTAATTATAAGGGGAAAGAGACAGTTTGAGTAGCTGTGTTGAGTTTGAAACCAGCTGCTAAAATCCAGAGGAATTCCCCTCAAAGTACTGCTCCGTTTAAACCCAAGTTGAACTGTATTTTTTAAATTTACTGTACTATCACAATTGCACATATTTGCATGTTTAGCTGACCTGCTGTGTCCTGACTAAAAGACTACTTAGCTTAGCAGTTAATTGGAATTAATTAATTGGACGTATACCAATTGAACCCTGTCTCTAATTTAACCTATAATTAGTGCCGAAACACATTGTTCTTTCTAGGAAACTTCCCCAGGAAATTAGGGATTTACGAGCCTGTAAAATAAACCACTACCATCACAGCTTAAAGAAAGAAATGCCACCTTTTCACAGCAGCAACTGCTTTTAAAACTTCTTAGATAACACTGCTTCATTGAGGTAATCAAGACCTATGAGTAATGAGGATGTTTATGATGATAACGCTTGAAGATGGTGTCAAACTTCCTGCACAATCTTATCTATCACAATTACACCTAAATGAGCATAGAAGCGAAAGCTAGTGTTATCTTGTTGAAAAGTTCTTATATGTCTTTTCAAGGCCACTACAACCCTGGATGCTCCCCGTGAGTCAGAGCAAAACTGCAGCCCGGCACACAAAACTTTACTCTGCGTACTTATGACAAAGATCAGTAACTGACAAACACCATCAGCCGACTACATCTGTGTCGCTGGGGCCTTGACCTGTAACCACATCCTCTTTGCAGAGAGCAAGAAGGCTTCATGCTGATAGGATGGAAAAGGAGTAGCAACCTACTAAAATAGCCTCTTCCAGTCTCTGTTCCTGTTCAAGACTCCAGACAGCAGGTTTGCACAGAGAGAAGTGGGGAGGAAGTGGGGTTTTACAGCCTGTATCTCATCATCAAAAAGCTGGGCTATGAAGAGATTCAGGGCACAGGATGAGGCAGATGTATCAGTTCAGTTAACACAAGACTCCTTACAGCAATGTCTACTTCACTTGGCAACTGTGATGATCCATTATTAATAAAGCAGACCTCCTGTGTGTTTATAGTTTGAGGATGGAGCACACACCTTTCCTGTTTCACACCACTGTCCCCTGCAGCACAAATAACCTGGGCTCCCAGGCATGAGAAAGTCATTTGAGCTCTTGGGTTATCTCGCTGTGAATCTACCTAATTTGCTTACGGCAGTAGCATATGCTTATCACTCCAGGTCATGCTAAGTCCCTGCAATCTGTGGCTGTGGCTGTAACTAACACTCCGTCGATGCATGATTATTAGCTTCCATAACATTAATCAAATTCCGTTCAAATCACAAACCCGATTAGAAATAAATACCTTAAACACCATAATCTTTAATCCAGGCGACTGAGACCAGCATCTGCCCATAAACAATCTGGTTTCATACCAGCAAACTACACTAAGTCCCGTTATCAAAGCTTGTTAGCATTATTCCGCTAACTAGCTAGCTTTAACTGCCTGCGACGGGCCGCCGACACTTCACAACCGCTAGCTACGGCTCGTTAGCAGCCAAGCTAGCTAGCCGACACATTCCTGTCCTCGGCGTACAATCAAAACACAGCTAGGTTGTCAGAAACACGCTGCAATCAACCGCATTTCACGACTCAAACGTCAACCGGGCTTGGCAGGCTCGAAATCAGCCGACATCACGGTGTATTTGCTCGGGAAAGACCGACTAGCTAACGTTACCTGCCCTTCCGCCTGGCCTTGACTAAAATGGGAGTGCACACTCCGTTTTGTACTTGCGGACAATTCTTCTCATTTCTCCGACACGTATTAAAAGACGCCGTGCACTCCGCTGTTTCTGCTCGTTATCCCGCGTGTGTGGACGCGACGTGCTCCCACGCAAACGACTTATTTGACCGCGTTTGGCGTGTAGTAAAGTTTGGCATTTCCACTCACCGTTTCTCGCTCGCTGTCTCTCGCCGCTCCGCAAGTGTCAGTTTGCCTCCGGCCTGTGTGCGCAGCAGACGTCACTCCCCACTATTTCTCATTTTTCTTAAAAGGGCATGACACAGCGGCCACCGGCCGCATCATTTGCATGATAACGGGGCTGCACAGTAATGATGAGTGTCAGCAGAAACACACACACACACTGATTTTTATTATCATTACTCACATGTTGCAATCACATTTATTACAGGAGTATTTAAACATTTTTGCATCCTTGAACCTGAGTCACTTTCTGCATGTGAAATCTGTGCAAACGTTAAAGACAATAAAAGAAAATGTATGTTTGCGTGTGAATTAACATCATTAATTATCATATAATGTCCAAGATATGTAAAAGTCTATGAGTGAGAGCTGTTTAAGTCTGTTTGGTGCAAGTGAAAATCATGTCAGCACAGGTCTCAGGTCCTTGAGGGTAAATCCTGAGCTTCTTTCTGCTCAATTTCACATGTTTCACACAGACACTGCATTTTTTCTTGATCTTTTTTAGTAGGTGTGGATGAATAACAACAGTAAAGATTTACAAGTGCTATTCCCCCTTTTTTTTCTTAATTTTTTGGTAAACAGAACAGGAGTACTGAAAATTGTCTCTGCATTACGATAACAGCCATAAATTATGTAAATATGATTAAGTATTTTTCCAAACAAGACAGTACAATAAAAAGTGTAAGTAAATCTTGAGGATTAAGTAAGTTTGGTTAAAGAGAAAGAAGGAAAGGTGGATATATAGAATTAAAAAAAGGTAAATAATAAATTCATTTTTTTTAAATATATAATTAAAATAAATAAAATAAGTCGATACAAATTAATAAAATGATAAATAATACATTCAAAATTAATATTTATTAATATATATTTAATATTAAGTAAATAAAAATAAATACGAATGATAAATAATACATTCAAAATAAAAAAATAAAAAAATATATATATAATTAAATAAATAAAATTAAGTAAATAAAAATAAATAAAATGATAAAGAATACATTCAAAATTAATATTTATTAATATATATTTAATATTAAGTAAATAAAAATAAATACGAATGATAAATAATACATTCAAAATAAATAAATTAAAAAAATTTTATATATATATATATATATATAATTAAATAAATAAAATTAAGTAAATAAAAATAAATAAAAATTATAAATAATAAATCTAAAATATAAATACAAATATATAAAATAATTAAAAAATAAATAATAACGGGGGGGGGGTTAAAATAGTAGACACACCTTTTTTTTGTTTTTTACATTTTCCTCTAAAAAGCTGTTAAAGTTGGAGCTGAAAAGATTAGTCATTTCATTAAATGGTTGATTGACAGAAAATCAATCAGCTTTAATTATCAGCTAATTGTTTAAGTAAAGTTATTTGTCAGGCCTAAGCTCCAGCTTCAAAAATCTGATTGTTAGCTGTTTTTTTAGTCCTCTGTGATAGCATGATAAATTATTTCGGGCTTTTTGGAGTCCTGGTCGGTCAAAATTAGCAATTTTAATATGTCAGATTATTTAAATCTCTTTGAACAAGTCAAAATGAAGTCTTAGAGCAAGTCTCAAGTCTTCATCAGCAAATATCAAGTGAATTTCAAAGTCTTCATATAGGGTCTCTGAATATTGATCATTAAAGTGACAAACCTTTAGAGCATTTGTCTTTCTAAGTTGTTAATAGTGTTTATCATACACCTGGCTGAGACCAGTGTCAGGAAGGAGTTAACCAGGTGTAGTTCAATTACTTGTTTAACTACAGTTTGCAGTTTAACTACATTCAAATATCAGTAGCTTTATTAGTAATTAACTACCATGTAGTAAACTTCAAGCTCCACATTCATACTACTCTCATGATGCTTTTTGCCACACAGTATGGCACATGGCTGCAGCTCACTCACCTGTTATTTGACTGACATCAACTCTGATTTGTAATCCAACACTATGAGTTTCCTTACTTTTGCTCCCTGTCGTCTCCTTAAAACACATCCTCAGGCTGCCTCAGGGAGGACTGCCTGCCCTCGTCCCTAAATCACACACACCTACAGTTTACAGAGTCAGTTGTAGCTCTGTGTAACAATCCGACACTCCAGACTCAGACTGTGATCATAATGCTGTCTGGATGGAGTCGAACTACATCTTTAAAATAGTTTTACTTTGACAAGCTGAAAAATTCAGAGTGTAGGTTAGATGTAGTAACTTTCTGTCATTGTAAAGGAGATATTAGTTTGATAAACCACAGTTTAAATATAGTGTCTCCGTCACTGCCTGAAGTTCTTTCAATTCATGGAGTTACTGAGAAGTGAAATGACAGGTCAATTAATCAACTAGTATAATATAATATTTGATTCAATAAAGTTCTTTTTTAAAGTAAATTAAGTGGGTTTGGTTTCTCAAATGTGCATATTTCCTGGTCTTCTAAGCTTTCTTTGGCAGCATACTGAATATTTTAGGGTCTATGAGAGCTAGTTTGTCAAAACAAGCACTTTAAAATATGTCAAGATGGTTGTCGACGTGTTTCCTCAATTTTCTAACGTTTCGTAGATTAAACCAGTTTTAATCTTAGCCTTTATCTAACGAGGAAGTCCTGCTGAGATTGAAAATCTGTTTCACAATAGTGAAGTGGCCGAGGTAGCGGCCAATTAAAACACATTTAAAATGCAACAAGTACAACATATAATACAAAAACCCACAATAAAACAACCTCTCAAGCAAAACAAGCACCACGTTCTTTATGATGCCCTTAAATTCATTAATGGATTTAAGTGTTTCTAATGTTTGATGACTTGATTATTCGAGAGAACAAGGGCATGATTTAATTTCAACACAGATGAACCAGGTGGTTTAGGGATCCTCTGTTGTCAGACACTTAATTTCCTGCATTCTGGTGAATTTTAGGAATCATTTTGTGCTTTCTCTGCATTGTGTTATGGCGAGTATGTCTGCAATCTTTTCAAAATAAAAGTCCTCTGCTCCTTTCTTGTTTTAATTTGGTGGAGGGAGGCCATGTTCAAAATATTGAGGAAGACACATCTACTGTGTCTTTATTTATGTGAGAAAATACTATCCATATTGATCGTTAAATGGCTACTTGCTGTCACAGACCCTCTATTTAAGGTGTGTGTCATGTACAGAGTCTTAATGTGTGTATTTATTGTTCTGGATCTCTTCTTCTGGCTAAAACTTAAGACTTTAATGGTTATAAGTCAGGTTTCTAGGGTGTTTTTTGTGACTTGTGCTCAACTGAAGACTGAAATGAACGATCCCTGACCCCTCGTCACACTGCTCATGTTATAGTTGCATCAACCGCTCCTTCACCGTCGCCTTATTCATCCAGCGTCCTTCACCTGTCGCCTCACAGAGCAGGCTTCAAACTGATAACAGGTGTGTATGCGTGTGTGACACCAACGTACAAGAATGTGAGAGGAAAGTGCTCCCTTATGTGGCTTCTGTAAACACATCCTAAAGTCAGTTGCACAATTTGGGCCGAGCAGAGAAAGAGCAGCGCTGGTCTGTGTGTTTGAGAGGACTACCCTCTAGTGGGGAATGAGCAGTCCTGTCCAGACAACACAGACTATGGGCAGCTGTAGCACCAGTATGGTGCACTTTAAAAGTTTGACGTGAACTCATTCTCACTCATTATCTGCACTTTTTTAAAGCTACACCAAAACTGATGGCATAGATGTGTTTATAAGACTACAACAGACACGCTTAACAACTCACTTGTTTTATTGTACCATAGTATAATCTATCATACAGATTTCATACAGTATGCATCGATCCCTTGCTTGAGTTCCTCCGTTCGTTTGTACTGCCGAGGCCATCCTTTGTCATTAGCAGCCTTTGCCACACCTTTGTGTTGAATGTAAAAGCACTGTCACGTACAACAGAACAATATGGTACAAGTCTTTACAATCTAAAATAAATAAATCACTTTAAAACAAACCAATATCCCAGGATTGTATCTGAATGCTGTTTGCCTTCATAACTCTATTAAAATCAAATAAAAAAAAGGCCGACAGCGTGTCAGCGGCCAGCACAAGCAGGTCATTTAAGGCAAATAAAGACTAATATCAGTGAACACAAGCAGGAAGCTTTTACTGTATATACACATAAGTATACTTATATATAATTAATGTCGTTCCATGTGTGACATGTTTTTGATAGACTCAACACTATCCAGAGTTCCTCAGTCTTGCCCTCGCGCTCGTCGGGCTACATGCAGTGGACACTGGACAAAACAGTTAAACACACCTCGTCCCCACAAACCATCACACAACGACTCTCACCACATGTCTGTATTTAACCAGTGTGAGGTGACACAGATGCACATGACAAGGCTGAGAATGGCAAAAGGCAGATCTGTACATGGCTCTTGAAAGAAGGGAAAATGAAGATGTGTTTCGTCCTTCGATTCTCTGACACGGTCCGTCAAGTTGGGTGCAGTCTGTATTGTTTGATGTGTGTGGTGTTTTACATCTCCATTTCTTCTTTGTAACTTCAGCAAGGAATTCAAAAAGGCCTAGTGGATGAGAAGTGGGGGGTGGGTGGGGGGCGGTCCTCTCACTGGTATTGTCGGTAGTCTCCAAATGAAGGGGTGGGCATGGGAGCAGGGGCGGGCTCCTCTGCGAACTGAGGTCCTGGAGAGAAAATAGAAACGACAGAGTGAGATGACAATAAATCAGACATCTGACAGCTGTTAACTATACTATACTAACTATATATTGTCAGTTACCCTAAAATATAACAACATGTACACCTGAGCTGTGCCCAAACTCCATATCATGATTAAGATTAATATGGATTACTCTGCAGATTGTTTTAAGGATGAATCCGTTAGCACATAAAACATGAAAAAAATCTGAAAAATGTCAGTCAAAAGTCCCAAAAGGCCCAAGATGACTTACTTATATTGTTTGTTTTGTCCGACCACCAAACTAAAACTAAAATATATTCAGTCTGCGAACACTGAAAGCGATTTTAGAGGCGTTTTTGACATCCGTTGCTCTTGTATTGCTCAGAACAGATACATTTCCATTTTATTAAATCCATCAATCCACACTGACTCGTGTCTCACAGAGAACCCCTACATTTTTTTAACACTGTAAGTCCATTTTTCTTGTTAAGTGAAGCATAATCTGCACAAACATCTGGTTAAAACACAGAAATGTCCCCCTGTATACGTGGTTTGAGCTTATTAATCATATCACCATTGTATGATCGAGGCTTCCAGTCTGACTGTGAGATTACCTGTTTCACCACAGGCAGGTTCCCCTCACCCAGTAAGGTGGGCGGGGGAATAGAATCAACAAATCAATGCATAAAAACACTGCTGATTTCTTCCTATGGAGGCGACTGGAAAACTATTTTGGTTAGGTAAATTTCTGCTGTCAGTCAGCTTGGTGAAGGCAGGTCAGCGCCATCTACGCAGCTCCCCAGAAACTGCTGCTGACAGACTGCTGAGACATTACAGAGTCAGTGTGGATTGGATGACGGGACGCTCACGCACTGCTCACATCTTGCTTTCAAAGGGGATTTCCAGAAAAAAAATATATGTGTATACCATTTTTAAAGCTACAACCCATTAATTTTTGCCTAACTGTTCTGCTTAAAAAACGACTTATCTATTGGTCAATTATTATTATTATTTTTTTGCTAAATCAATTTTTTGTTACTGGAAAAGTGACAGTATTAAATACACTCAAGCTTTTCACCAGACTTTTTTTTTATTTGACAGCCAATGTGGCCATTACTCTTACAGAATTCCAGCCATATAGAAGAACTACTGGATAAATGTTTTAAATAGTCATTTAAAAATCTACATTTAAACAACAATATAGCACTTCAAATAAATAACCTGAAAATAAGCTAAATTAAGAGGTAGTCTAATTAACAGAGTGACTAATCACAAGTTTAGTGGCAGAGGCGGAGAGGAGGAAGAGGACTCGGGGTGGCAAGTGTCACCATAAATCACCAAGCCTGCTATCTACTGTCTGGCTCGCCGTGGCAGAGTGAAGCACATCTCTGTGGTCTGTTCTATGAGGAGACCCGTGGTGTGGGTCTTACTGGAGAACTTGATCCATAATGTCGTCACCTAACTACACTGAAACACTCCACAAGGAAGACAGTGACTGCCGTGATGTGGCGCATGCTCTGAAGAGGCAGGGACGCACTCTGTACTGTTTCAGTGTTTTAACAGATCAGATACAGATAACAGTAATTAAAATCTGATCTGCATAATATAAGTTTATATTTAAGTTGTCTTCAATTTATTTATTTCTTTGGTTAATTTTCAACCAGACATGTTGGCTATTGAAATTTTAATCTGTGGGACAACTACACGTGATACCGGCCTAAAGCCAGCCTATGCCGGTTAACATAAACCCTGATACGCAAAGAAGTTGTCGTCTATGCTTATATTATACACTTGGTTTTTGAGTATGATGTGCATGTAAACTATTGTCCCAATATACAAAACACAATGGAAATGAGGCAGCTGCTCACAGCTGGGGAAAAAACTACAAAGATAAATAGTAGATTTGAGCTCAACAGACAACAAAAAATATTTTTTTGTCTTTGGAAAAACACAGACCGTGTCAGTAAACAACAATTTATTGTATACTAAATGTAAAACATACTATTAAAGCCAGTATATCGTAAATCAAACCTTTTTAAAAGCAGATATTTTGTCTTGTTTCAGCAGGAAGAGCAGCACAAATCTAACCAATAATATTAACGATGCCTCAGCTGTGTCCTAAATATAACACACTCATTAATGCTCTTGATTACACCTGTGCTTTTCCTGTTACAACATGTCAACATGTCTGGTTTTACTATGTGAGAAGATATTCAGTGTGTTACAAGATATATACAACAAAATGTCTTCCTAAAACGTTTTAAAACCCATCACCAGTTAAACTTTAAGTGAAAAACAAGACTTTTACGCCATTAAATTAAAAACAGATACCATTTATCACACACGTATTACCTCTGGTATTTATATGTCACGTTATAGGACACAATGGGTTTGGGTGCTGTTTTTTGTTGTAAAGCATGGTTGCAGGTGGAGAGGTGACGAATGTGTGTGTATGTGTGTGTGTACAGTATTAGTCAGCAAAGATAAAGTTGTCGGTGTAGGGCAATCAGAGGTGAAATTGCTGTCAAGGCCTGTACATTTGCCACAACAACTCTGAAGGCATTTATACCTGGCTGACTTACTGGGTTCTGATCTTAAGGTTTTAATAGCTGGTGTAAAGGAGGTAGATTTATAACATACAAAGTCATCACACTGTTTCCTCTGTCTATGTAATATCTTTACGTCTCCATCAGTCACTCAATGACACAAACATGTAATATCAGAAGAAGTATAACTCACCAGTTGGGAATTGTGAAGAGGCAAACCTAGTGAGCAAGATTCCAGCGCCCTCTATCAACGCCAGCAGGATACCTCCCATAGCTGCAGAGCCCACCATAGCTACTGGTCCATCTACAGAGGAGCAGAGAGTGTTAATATATTACAAGCACACAGTACATTAGTGTCCACATTACACTTCAGAAGAAGATTACATAGGGAAGCTGAGATGTTACTGCATATTAGGGGTCAAACAATGTTTTACCACTTTGTTTTTAAATATAAAAACGATTAGGAAATTGCTAAAAATGTCACTTATGCTGTCTAAATAAACCTGAGTGCAGGTTTAAGTTAAGTGGAGCTGTGCTGGGAATCACACAATGTACTAACAAATTTTCCAACCACAGTAAGAGCCATAAAATGAACAGGAAATTGAAAAGAAAAAGTCAAACAAGCCTGATCTGTACACATTAACACAGTCCCGAGGGAGAGGATTCATCAGGCAATATAATCCAAACACCTGTGTGAGTGGACAACAGGTGTGCAGAGTCTAACTAGAGTTGCAACAGTGTGTGATTTTCACGGTATGATAACAGTCTCAGAAAATATTGCAGTTTCATGGTATTACAGAATTTATATCATTATCAGTCAGAATGATCCTAAAAGGAATGAAATGGGAAGGTTTATTTTTTGGTTAAACAAAAATGTTATTACTATAATTGAAACTTAAAAACATTTTGTTAATGGAGGTATATGTAAAAAGTCTCCCCCTTTGAAAATAACTCAAATCAAGGACAGATATTTCATCCAGTTGCACTTTTTTTCCAATATTACAGATAAGCAAATGTACACAGTAGGATGACCGTCAACTTTTATATCACAGTGTACCTTTAAACTGGAACATTGCTGCAACCCTAGGTCTAATTATCACTTGATAAAAATAAATAACTATGCATAAATATCTGACGTTACAAGCAGCACAGTCTCAGTACTTGACAACTCCGGTTCCTCTCATTCAGTGATCTGCTTATTTTCAGTCTGAATACTGTAAACAGGCCAAATTCAAACTATGTCAATAACTGTTTAGTCAAAGATGCCATTCAGGCTCTTGTCCAGTTGTGACACCTTTAGTGAAGCTAGTCTAAAAATGTCTGCAGAACAAAGGGCAGATTGTCACAGAGACCGCAGGCTGACATTAGAGTTCCTTATAAACAACATGACAGCAGTTTAGTTTGAGGACTAATAATGGTTATGTTGCGACATGCATTGATGTCACAGACAGTGTAATTTTTTAACACTTATGGGAGTTTAAAATTAGGATATTCTCTGGTCCAATATATACTGGAGCTTTAATATTAATATGGCACACAGTGGAAGTGATATTGATGTTGTATGGTGGGACGATATACTTTTCTTGTAAACACTATCCTGGCCAAAATAATTGTGATTTACAATATTCACAATATTATCCAGATAATCCTCAAAGTATATAAGTCACAGTGCCTCTCTGAAAAACTGATTTTCACAGTTTTACAGTTTTACAGCAACAATTCTGGTGCTCTTAAAATATGTCAAGCAAACACGCATCCCAAAAGGCAGTCTTACTGATGTCTTCTAGCACACTGGGTTTTCTTTTAACCTCTGAGTTCAGTGTATAACAGCAACACACCGTTTGCCTCTTGTCTGAGGCATGTATGTACTCTCTGTTGACTGTTAACTGCCAGCTTCTTCTAAGCGTACTCACTTCTTGCAGCAAGGATAGCTCCTGTCATGGCCCCACTTGTAATCGAGTTCCAGGGATCCTCCTTCCCTCGTACTTTTACTAAACCACAGTCAATCATGGAGAAGAGGCCTCCCCATACTGCAAAGCTTCCTGCAACCCAAGAAGATTCACATTAGCTCAATTAGAAACAGTTCAGAGCCAGATTTTGAGGTCAACAAAAACATTACATAGCCTGATATTCACATATGCAATTCATAGAGCCCTACAGTTACAATGTGAAAAAATATTTAGGCCTATGTTTACATACACTTGATGGCAGCAGTATTTACACTGTTCTAAAATGCATTAAACAATGAAAAGAAGTTAGTATTAACTGTTAGTATACTGTTGTTTGACTTGTGTCTTATATAGCTTTGTTTGTCACCACAGAGACGTCCCCATATAATATCATTTAAGGTGGAAATCAGACAGCTTCTCAATTAGCTGGCTAACGCTGTCTGCTTATGTAACTTTCACCACTGCTCATTTTAGAAAGGACACCACAAGAAAACTTGTTCTTTGTTTTTGATATTAAACAGATGATGGATCATATGCCTTTCATTTTCCCTGCCTAGATGCAGATGGGAACCGATCTTAACACATATTACGGGCTATACGTAACATAAACAAAGAACATGTTTTCTTGTGGCGACCTTTCTAAAATGAGCAGTGGTGAAAGATAATATACTTTGTTATGATGAAGGCGTTAATAGGCAGACAGTGTTAGCTAGCACGCTAGAAGCTGTACTTCCACATCGTACATCCACATGTACACCCAAATATCGAAATTCTAATTAACTGGAGACAAAATGTTTTTGTTCTTCTACAGGAAGATCATAAACCAGTGGATATAAAAATGACTCGTTGCAATCAGTCAAGAAGTTTAAACGTTATAGTGTTTTTTTGTGTTATTTGGCGCTCCCACTGACACTACTACTGTCCCTTTCTGCCGCCAATTTGGCTCTGCCCACAAAACACATCATCGCTGTTTACAAACACAAAAAGGGTCTATTACAAATCCAGCAAAAGTCAGGTTTAGTGGCTGCACACGATGCGAGAGTGGTGAAAACATTCCGCGCAATCACAACCAGTAAGCTGCACCTGGACAGAGCATGGTTTCCACCAAAGAATGAGCTACAGCCCGTGGCTGTGGCTAAACTGGCTTATCACAGAAGTACAACTGCTACACAGACACTTAAAGTGAGAGCGCTTTATCAAGACGGGAGCATGACAGCACTGTCCTCTTCACTTTTCGTCTCCACCCAAGCATGACATATTAGGCTTATCAACACATGGAACATGTCTCTGTTAGTAGAAGTTACTTTAACTTTTTACACCACGGCTAACGTTACACCATGTGTCACCTAACATCATTAATCAGCTGTTTCATATTTTCAGTTTACCTTAACAGTCATGCATGGGTGAGAAAATGGCTTAAAGTAACATTACAAACTGTTAGAGTTAGTTTATTCGACTAATCGAAAAAAATAATCGTTAGATTAATGGAGAAAAAAAGAATCAATAGGTGCAGCCCTAATCAACATGATCAATCAACACCATGCTGACCACAGCCCCTCTCCTTAACAGAGGAGAAACCAGTAACCTTTCCAGCCAACAGTGAGTACGTTTTTTATTTTAAAAATAAAGCAATAAAGCACATAATGAAATTTAGCAGTCATTCTTACCTCCAAGCTGTGGTGCTCTGGTCTTGATGGCAGTCAAGCTACCTCTCATTCTGTGGCTCATTCCCTATGAGAAAGACACCAAACACATCAATGGACATTCCTTGTCGACTCAGATTATCTGCCCTCTTGATGAATGCCAAAATTGCAGCGTATGACAATATCAAACATGGAAAATCGTGCTCCCCAATAGTGTCACACTAGTTTAGAAAAGTGTGCTATACCAGAAAAACAGATACACTTTAAATGTATACAGTTTATTCCAATTGTATCTGTTAAAAGCCAATTCTTATTTCAGCTTAATACAAACAGCGATTGCAGTGACATAATGTTATTTGTGTGCATGTACGTGCATGTTCAGGACACATCTTTAGGAAGAGATTTTAACAACCACAGCATGCATAATGTCCACTAAAATCACTGGTAGAAGCCATTAAATTATGCCCCAAGATGGTGAATGTGTGTGGTACTTAATTAGACCCTCATCTATGAGAAATTTTGAGCCTCTTGTCAGCAGAAAACACAGTCTTAGTTTTAAACTTAAATGCCATTGATTAAATTAAATTTCACTTTACTGTGTTGACTGTGGTCATTGATTACCCTTTTTTCTGTTCAAACATTAACCCTTTTAACATTAAGTTCCCTCTTTTGGGGGAGTACAGAACATACTCAGCCATTACTTGTCACTAGTACTAAACCAAATATATTTTATTATTTTTCTTAGGGGTGTGGGAGGACAGTGAATGTGCACATACTTTGGCTGTACACAGAAATGCACTATTAGTAGTCATGTGCATTGACATTATGAATTGTGCACTTTCTCCCCGTTATTTTAATTGTCAATCATTTTTTTTTAGTTTTTGCTTCGTGGCTGTTTGCAGTACTTGCTTATATGTCTTATTTTCTGTAATAAGTTTATTACAGAATAGAAAATAGGCAAATTCCTTGTATGTGAAAACAAACTTGATAACAAAGGTGTTTTAGATTTCTGATTCTGGTGTAAATCTTATGGATACAATGAAGCTGCTGGCAGTGCAAAAGAATGACATCTATACAGAAAATGTCCATTGATAATCTGACAATAATAAGATATAGTGCATGCTCTGAACAGGTGTCAAACAAGTCACATGTTGTATGTAGTATGATTTATATAAGGATGTCATGATTGTTGTATCTGACTAAGGCCAATGACTGAACTTACCGAGGGTGCATTTCTGAAGCCTTTTACTGCCTGAAATATTCCTCCACCAATAGCCCCCATGGTGAAGGCTCCCCCACAGTCATCCACGATCCTCCAGGGGCTGAAAGCACGAGACTGCTGTTAGCAAGGGTCATTGTCAAATAGAGTACATAGTGTGCACAGAGGTTGCACTGACACGTGCCAGTATCATCTCTGATAGCAGATTCAGCCTTGATATACCCCACAAGTACAGTCTGGAGGCCGAGCGTGCTTGTAGAGCAACAAGCACTCTGTTATTGTTGTTAATATGAGAGTAAAATATAGATAATCTTAACATGAAAGACACTGTAATTACTACAACACAATTTTAAAAACAAAGTAGTCTATCTTGAGAACTGATTTATTACATTTTATTTCAAGCAGTTGTTATATTCACACTGCTAGTTGAATAAAAGCAGTGTAGAAATTAATGTCTTGATCATGTAAGTGTTGCCTGGTTATTACATGATGTACCACCTGATCAGGGACCGTCATACAGCATGATATCAGGCCATGATAGACCATGATATAAACGTGTCACCAAGGCTAACCACTGGTAAAATAAGTCATCTTTAACTCCACATCGACACTATTAATTTCAGTGACTTTATTTCCAGATAAACTGGACTGGTCTTGACCCCAGCTACCCTTCTCTAGCTGTTGTGCAACCCCCAGGCTGCCCCCAACTGATAACATTAGCACACAGGTGGCTAACATAGCTAGCTTACCAATGTACTAACACATCCGTAACTGATGCTACACAGATAAAATTGTCACAGCGGCGCTTAGTATTCACTGCAGATGTTTTATCACCATGTTCACCGAGTGACAGGAGTCAGTGAGCTGAATGTGCTGACATACGGGCGAGTAAACCGACAAGGTCACTAACAACGTGATTTAGCAACGACGCTCTGATGCTAGCACACCGCTAATGCAGTTCTATGTAGAGTTAGCATCTATGCTAACGCTGGGTAACTAGCCGGCTTTGAGATGTCTGCGGTTATATAACGAGTTGTATCATAAAAAGGACTATGCACACTCAAAATTGTAGCTGTTCAAAAGAGATGACTTAATAAAACAGAGGGTAGAAAATATATTTTAGCCGGTTACAGGACTCACCATGGCTCTCTGGCATATTCCTCCATCTTGTTCTTTCGCTGTTCCCTCGGACGCACGTGACGCAGTCGACAAAATGACGTAACGGCACAACGTGACATCCTGCAGGAGCATTTCATGTGCTCGAGCAACGCGCCACCTGCGTGCAAATGAGGTTAACCTGAGGGGATGAGATGTTATATCGTGGCAACAGGTTATTATCTGGTAGAAAAATAAACATTTTATCCTGTTGTTTTGGGATACTTTGAGTTTTAGCATAAAAAAGACAGCTCTCTGGGGCGTTCAGGGACCCTGTTCCCTGTTTGTTTATGTATAAACATCAGTGTGTCTGTACTGACAGTTGACCCTGGGGTCTAATATCAACATAACCAAACCCTCAGTAGGCCCAGTGGATGAGAAGTCGGCACGCTTTGCAGCCATATAGGCCACAGATAAACAAGCCGTTGTGAAGTTCATCCAGTTATCACAGATCTATTAATTAAGCAAGCACTTTTTAAGGCACTGTTTAACAACTCAACTTCATTTATATAGCACCTGTCATACAAACATGCTGCCCAAAGTGCTTCACATGGCAAAGTTGGATTGACACAGACACAAAACGATAAAATATTAAAAAAGTAAGCCAACCAAAACAGAACAAACTTACAAAAAAGATGATTAAAACACCCTAGAATAAAAACAGAGTAAATAAATAAATAGAATAGAATACAAATGAAAAAAAAAGCTTTCTAAACAAGAAAAAGAACTTTAAAATCAATTTTAAAAGTGCCTCACAGGGGCAGAAAGAAGGATGGTGGCATACATAGACAGAAATATAATCACATCACACTGATTTTAGCCTCTTTGCATTGGCTCCTTGTTTGTTTTATGACTGACTTTAAAACCTTATTGATAACTTTTAAGGCTCTTCATGGCTCCAGATTACATTTCAGACCTTTTAGTCCCTTATTAATCTTTGTATGGTTTGAGATCCATGGGCAGAGGTCTTCTGCTTGTTCCAGAGTCCAGGCTGAAGACTAAAGGGGACAGAGCTTTTGCAACCAGGGCCCAATGCTCTGAGGATATAAAGCTGTCTGAGTTACTGTCTTCATTTAGGTCTCTCCGAAAAACATACTTCTATTGAAAAGCATAACCTGGGTTCATCTAGATCATCTGTCTATTTTATTTGTATCTTATTGGTTTTATTTCCCATTTATTATCTTGATTTCAGTTTTGGCCTTCCTTATTTTGTCTTTTACATAGGTGACACTTTATGACATGTTATTTGTTTTATTCTCCTTGTGTTTTAAATACGTTTAGTTTTGTTGTACATCTGTGATGGAAAATTCTGATGTTTGACCTGTAGTGTGGTTTACATGTTGTATAAATGTGTACGATATGCAATTTATGACATTGACAGCAACGTTTTCAAAGCAAATGTGTTTTCAAAGGTGCTATATAAATACAGTTTATTGTAATTATTATATTAGATGATACATAACATTTAAAGTCACAGTAACCAATAAAAAAGGCCAAAGAAAAAAGAGTTTTTTCTGGAGGCTTTGCGTTTGCAATAATTTGACTTCTTTGGGCCGTTACAGGAGAATGTTCCAAAGTCAAGGAGCAGCTATAGCAAAAAAAAAAAACAATAGTAATAATAATAACAATTAAAAAGTATAATATTTTGTGTCTGTGATAGATGAATGGCACATGGGGGAAAAAGCCAGGTGTATAGGGTACTGCACAGGAGGAGACTGGTTTTACATTTTGGTCTACGAATACAACAGCATGGCATTGGTCAGATAAAATTTCCTTTGAGAATAGACATAAAACAACAGAAGAAAATACGAATACACAAGCAGTAAAGATGAAGTTAGTATAAGAATTCAAGTCTGTTAGTAAAAGTAGCAATACTTAAGTTGAAAGTAAAAATCCTGCACTAAAAAGCGTAATTAAGTAAAAGTTCAAAAGTATTAGCATCAAAATTTACTTTAAGTAACAGAGGTAAAAGTGCTCACTACTGGATTACTGGACTGGATTGTGTTCATCACTTTAATGTGGCAGCTGCTAAAGGTGGGTCTAATTTAACTGTCAAACAAATGTAGAGGAGTAAATGGTGCAAAATTTCCCTCCAACATGTAATAGAGTAGAAGAGCAAAAGCATAAGAGAGTAGAAGAATAACAAAGCATAAAATGGAATTACTCAGGTAAAGTACAAGTACCTCAATATTGTACTTAAGTGCAATACTTGTGTAAATGCACCTTGTAACGTTCTACCATTTGTGGCCACAAAAGCAGCAGATTCACTGTGTGGAAATGAGTCGCTGGCTCCGTCAGTGTTTTTCTCCGGTCTGTATTTCCATTTTAATTTTTTCTTAAACAATATCACTGATGTCACTTAAAACAGAAACATAAGCCTCTCCAGGATGATATAACAACCCCTCAACAACTCAATTTCTGGCCCCAAATTTGAATTATCACTCTGCCGAGGAGGTCATGTTTTCAGCGCCATGTTTGTGTGTGACTGTCTGTTTGTCAGGATTGTGGAAATACTACTGTACTGATTTTTATGAAACTTGGTGGAGAGGTGAAGCATGGACCAAGGAAGAACCCATTGCATTTTGGAGTGAATCACTTCGTGGATACACAAATTATTTTACATTGGTGAAGGTCTGCGCTCTCTGAGAGCTCTTCTCGTTTCAACTTTCATCATTTTGGCACGGAGCATGGGTTTAAACATAACAATACCCATGAGCCTCAGCCACTGTTGGCATGGAGACGAAGCCTGTCAGAGGCACTGTAGTGAATCCAAAACACTTTGTCATAACAGTTGAGAACAAATCGTAGTGTTATAATTTTCATTACGTGATCTTGGTTCCTGTGTTGAAATCTCATTTTAATGCTTTAATATTTTAGCTGAACAGTGCTCTAAAGTTGCATTTACTTAGACCACGTTGTTTAAATCAGACTGACAGAGCAAACCTGGGCAGAGGGATCAGTAGGGGCCCACCTGCTCATTTTTGCCCCAGGGCCCGGTAGCAGGTTAATCCGGCCATGCTACAGAGAGGAAGGAACCTTAAGGTACCTGATGCGAATATATAAGAACGTTCACCGAGTTACTTTCTGCATACAAATGATCAACCGAGTTGTCCTCAGATCCCCTTTGTTGGCGCAGAACAACCAGTAATCTCAACATTTTCATTCCTTCCCCTCTTTTTCCTCCAGCTGAGATCAGTGCCGCTGGTCAGGGGAGCAGCTACAGCCGAGAGACAGACCGCTGGCCTGCAGCCCATTATTAGGAACGAGAAAGGAATGAATTGCAGAGCGAGCTTTCATTGAGAAATGACCAAATATAGGCATTTCATGGATGCAGAGGCCGAGGCAGGGAGATGGAGACGTAAACTGGCCTGCTGCTGCTGCTGCTGGTGCTGTTCTCCTTTTCTCCTCTGTACACCAGGGATGATGGCTGCCTCACCAGCTCCCACTGTTTCCTGTTGATTTAAATACATAATGTAAAGAAACTTTATTGATTTCTGGTTGCAGAAGCGCAGGCACGTATGGAGCGCCTCTTCATATTGACTCGAGTAAGCTGTCAGGGTTCACATGAAGTATTATAGGAGTCCTTTAAAGGAACACTTCACCCCCAAAATGATAATTTGTGTATCAATAAGTCACTCCGTGTTACCTTGAATTCATTAAAAAGACTTTGTTTTTCTTGCATGCCTCAACGGAAACATAGATTTTGATTTATCGATTGACTGGGGGCCAGGTTTAACAACAGCAAAACTATATCAAAACATGAGCTTACAAACTTCACACACGTTTTGCAGTGTGTTTAAAGTCTTATTTATCCGGTTGTATGCTCAGTACTTTCCAAACACATTCATTTTTACTTAAATCTTTAACTGAAATTGAAACTTTTAAGGCCATATGAAAGTTTATTTTAGTGAAAACGCAGACGACTGGATAAACGAAACTTAAATTATACTGCACATGTTGTGTAAAAGTTTGTAAACTAATGTTTTGATGTAGTTTTGCTGTTGTTAAACGTGCTTCCCAATCGATCAATAAATCAATATGTTTGCAGTTTTCCATGGAGGCAAGCGAGAAGAACTGAGTTTACCTTAAAACTGAAAGGTAACACAGCGTAACTAATAGATTTGGACATTTTTAGGGTGAAGTCTTCCTTTAAATCTTTTATTTATGCTGCAGGTTAGTTGCTGGCTGTGGCTACATATCTATATATGGCTCTGTATGTGTGTACTGTGCATATCGCCTTAGCAACAGCTCAACAGTGAAAACTGTAAAGAGTAAACGATCTCATTCAGACCAGAAACCAACTGAAATGAATAAAAGCTCATTATAGATACATTAGATTACATTAGATTATACCTTGATTTATCATACTGAAAATATCGCAGAAGTCATTTGACATGTATAGCACATATACTAATTAATGATACCAGCCAGGCATAACATAACACTTGTGACTTGTCATTGCAAACATACCAGAATCTTTTATTGAAGACATACAGGCTCTGTAAGAAAGGCATGTGTAATCAGATATGACAGAGAATCCTTCAGCGCACGTACGAGTGCCCCTCATGATTATTTTTGTAATGACATTCACTTTAAAGTATGGCATAAATCAACAGGAGCGTTGATACACGCCAGTAATGGGTTTTTTTTACAAATCCCCTTAAGGCTAAGATGAGTGGATGTATTACATTACACGTTACGTAAGGTATCCAAACAGCCAGGCTAGAATGATTCTGTACAAAATATAACATCAGATACTGAAGGACAGCCGTTTGCACTTCCTGATAAAAATGCATTATGTAATTATTCCCATGCTAAGACTCCTTCGTCATGCGCCAGGATTCCACTGGGCTGCTTTCCAATCCATTAAACCCTGCCTGAGATGTCTTGAGATTTGGCAATGAGACACACAATCAAAGACCACCTTGACCTTTTTTTTTTTCTCTTACCCAGATTTTTTTTAAGTCAGGCCGCCATGTTGGTTAATTCCCTGATATTTCCGCCATTTCAGAATTCCCAGTTTGAGCAGATTTACAAGTATAAGGTGGATTCCCTCTCCACAAATAAATAAATGGTCAAATTAATGTCCACTATATCACTGATAAACTTTTTTTTTTGTATATTAGAGTTTTATAAAGAGTTATTTGAATATCTTTCTTATTAATAAGCTCACACTCCCACCACCACGCTCACATTCAGATGCATACACGACACGTTATATGATCGGCTTCATGTTATCTAGTGCAAAAAGCGTCAATATGTACTGAAGACAAACAATCGCAAAACTCATGGTACTCTCCGCGGCCGGCTAATAGAGAGCCCCGCATCACTCATTCTCCACAGAGTCCTTTTGGTCCAGTGTTTGAGGGGAGAACTCATAGTGAGGGCTTGTCATCCAACCGATCTCATGTTTCACTTCCTCCGTCCGTCCCACAACGCAGTTCTCCGACTGCATCCGAGGGAGAGTTTGTCTCCTTGACAACCTGTGGTGAAATGTCCCTCTCTTTTCTTTATCACGTCATTTTCCGACAGGAAAGTTTACTGCAACCACTTTGGCACCGGCACCTGCGGGAAAAGGAAAAGTATGTGAGGATGTATCGTGGCTACGCTAACCGATTCGTAAAACAATCTTACGTACCTTCTTGAGTTGTTTCTTGTCGCTTCCTCTGATCGAGGCGAGCAGTTGGTCCCTTGAGTTCTTACTACCAGCTGGGCCTTTCCCATCCAGCTTCCTCTGCGACACCGGGGTCAGAGAGTTCTTCAGGGCGTCTACATCAAGCATCGGAGGTGGAGGAGGTGGAGGTCCACCCCCAGGAGGAGGCGGAGGTGGTGGTGGACCTCCAGCTCCTCTTTTAGGTGTCAGCTTTGGAGATGGCATAGGTGATGGTATGGGGGAAGGTTTAGGGGAAGCTTTGGGCGATCCTCTCAGAGATCCTCCGCCACCCACTTTGGGTACCTCCAGCGTCTCCTTCTTCTCCCCGTTGGCCTGCGCTAGCTTCTGCTCCTGCAGGCGCTTCTGCCTCTGTCGGTCCATGTTGCGACTCAGTATGTTTGTCGTGGTCATCCTGGGTCCGGCTAACTCAAAGTGGTAGCCCAGTTTGAGCAGGGTGGTGTTCTCTTTCAGGATCTTGGTCATTTCCATCTCCGTCTTGCCGCCGCAGATGTGACGCTGGTTTTGAAAGCGAAGCTCAGTCAGTGTGGAGTTGTGTGGCAGCGCCTGGATCAGAGCCAGGATGCCTTTGCCAGTGAGATGGTTGGAGTCCATGTTGAGGCTAGTGAGAGTCTTGTTGTTGCGTAGCATGCCTGCAATTGCATAAGCTACGTGGTCATCCGCACGGCAGTTAGCCAAGGCAAACTTCTTAACGTTGGTGTTCTTGTGCAAAGCCTCTGCAAACTCTATGAGCGTTTTGGTCTTGATGACCTCCGAGTTGTTGACGTTGAGCTCAGTGAGGGAGGGGTCGTTGCTGCGAACCTGCTCCATCAGCTCATCAAACATGCTCGAGTCTTCGTCTTCCTCGTCTTCCTCCTTCGCCTTGCTGTTCGGGGTGTTTTTGGCCACACAGTTGCCAAGTTTCTCAGTTTCCTCTGGTTTTTTAACTCTCCCTTTACTCTCCTCTTTTTCCTTTTTCTCCTCTACTTTCTTCTCCTTCTCCTTCACGTGGTCACTATGGTTAACCAGCTCCTCCCTGTCCGTTCTCTTCTCCGCCTTGTCGTGTTTCACCTGCACCTCACCCCTCACTGAAGGTTGTCGCTCAAGTTTGACATCAGGCTTTTTATCTTCAGCTTTTTTCTCCTCTGTTTTCGGCTTCTTCTCTTCAGTTTTACTCTCCGGAGCCGGGCTCTCTTGTGCCTTGTTCTGCTTCTCCAACATCTTAGACACGAGTCCTTGCGTCCTGAAACCCTCCGATCTCCTCTCCTTTTCCTTGCTCACTTCCTTTTCTTGCTTTTCACGTAGCTTTGAGATAATGTCTTTGGTTTTGCCCTCGTCTCTTCTCCTGCTGTCGTCTTTCTTCTCTTTGCTGTCGTCCTTCTTTTCCTGTAACTTGGAGATCATATCCTTTGTTTTGCTGCCTGTGCTCTCTCTGTTTTCTCTTCTGTCTCTTATCTTATTGTCCTCGAGTTTCTCTTTGGTCTCCTCTTTCACGTCACTCTCTCTGCTTTCCTGCTTCCTGAATCTGCTTGAAAGCCGACTCCGCTCCTCTCTCGAACTTTCAGGACCTTTGCTGTTTCTGTCGGCCACCTTAGTATCTTTTTCATTTGAGACACTAGCTTGTCTTCGTAGTCCGACCGTCACGTCGTCGTTCCCCTCCTGGCTCAGGCCCATCTTCCTCAGGTATTCCTGCTTCCGGCTCTCCTTCTTTGTCTCACCCTGCAGGAGGACAAACATGAGGAGAATGATGTGAAAAATTATATTAGTGTCATGTCAGAAAGTAAAGCAGTTAAAGGGATAGTTTGGATTTTTTGAAGTGGGGTTGTATCGGTTACTTATCTATCGTCAGTGTATTACATACAGTAAATGTCAGCAAGCACGCCCCTAGTTTGGAGAAGCAGGTCGGAGTCCAACATGGAAGCTAAGCAATGTACTGCTGTTGATGGGGGTCTGCGACAAAACACCTAAAAAAGTCCCACCTCAAGAAATCTGTTGTGTACGCTATATTGAGATATTTTCATGGCTTTCTGTCAGACAGCCTGTTTCGACGGGGGCAGCTTCAGTTCCCTGCCTATACTCTTGTCAAAACCTCCAGACTCCATTGACAAAAATAGTAATTTTAGCCTGCTTAATATGGAGCCTCAAGTGAGGGAGTTCAAGTATCTCGTGGTCTTGTTCACAAGTCAGGGTAGAATGGAGCGTGAGATGGATCAGCAGTTTGGTGTGGCTTCTGCAGTGATGAGGGCACTGCACCAGACTGTTGTGGTGAAGACGGAGCTGAGCTGAAAGGCAAAGCTTTCGGTTTACTGGTCCATCTACGTCCCAACCCTCACCTATGTTCATGGGGTAGTGACCGTAAGAATGAGGTCGCGGATACACCTGGCCGAAATGAGTTTCGGTAGAGTAGAGCCGCTGCTCCTTCACATTCAAAGGGGTCAGTTGAGGTGGTTCGGGCATCTGATCAGGATGCCTCCTGGGCGCCTCCTGTTAGAGGTGTTCCAGGCACGTCCCACTGGTAGGAGGCCCCGGGGCAGACCCAGAACACACTGGAGGGATTACATATCTAGTCTGGCCTGGGTACGTCTTGGGGTCCCCCAGGAGGAGCTGGAAAGTGTTGCTGGGGAGAGGGACGTCTGGGGTAAATGGATGGATCGACGGATGGATGAACACGGAGCTGCTGATTCTATCAGTTAATTAGTTTGTGTTATTGTATGATTTTGGTGAAACTAACCCTTTTAAATGCTGACACACAATAACACAAACAAAATACCTGTTCGAGGCAGCGGTGGACCGGCACTTCCTGTGTTTAGCTATGGTAAATTTTTCCGAATGGTGTCCGGCTTTGAAAACAGTGATGTAATGTCTTCATCCTTCCATCAGAAATCGTCTTCTGACGGTGAAGCGATAAAAACAGTCTGAACCAGTGGTTCCCAACAAGGGGGGCGGGACCCCCTTAGGGGGGCGCCAAAGAGCCACACGGGGTCGTGAAGCCAACTTGATTTTAAGGGGTGTAATCATTTTAATGTGTTATGTGTCAAAATTTAATTCATTTATGTGTCAAAAACAAATACATTTAAGAGTTAAAGCTAATTCATTTACTAAAAAATAAATAAATTAGTATAGAAAATGTTTAAAATATATATTGCACCAAAGTCGTCAATGGTAAAAACATGGATCCCTCAAGAAAAAGGTTGGGAACCACTGGTCTAAAGACAGCACAAACTTAAACTGGCATTGATTTTTTTTTAGATGGGACTTTCTTTAAGTGACTAAAATTTGTTTTGTTGCTGACATGTCCACAGCAGTAAATTGCTTAGCTTCCATGTTGAACTGTTTCTCCAAACGAGGAGCAGCTGACCAACATCTACTGTATGTAATAAATTGTCAATGAATGAGTACCTGATACAACCCCACTTCAAAAAATGTTGACTATCCCTTTAAATATATGTCAATATCAAACACAGTTACAGACTGTGTCAAATATATTGTGCCCTAAATCAAAATAAATCACAGCAGATATAAAAGAAGACCACTTGGCAGAATTTAAAGACGTCTTTAAAGTCTCATAATTTAAATAATTGATTGGCTAAAGAGCACAGAACTTGTTCTTGGAGGCTTACAGTACATAACGCACGACATGTACCTCATGACATAACACCTAATAATGTATTCCTTTACCGTCAAACAGCTCCTCGTCCATCTGCTCACTGTAAACACATACACTCCCCCTGACACTGTATGGCGTGTGTGTTTACAGTCAGCAAAAGGACAAGGAGCCATTTTTTATAGCGCAGGGATACATTTGCGGCGAGTCGCTTGCAAAGTGTTTGATTTGTGAGCCTCCATCTGTTTTGCCGTGTGAGGCCGTGGCCCTGGCAGATGTATCCTTAAAAGGCAGTGAGCGTAGGAGCAATCAACCAAGGAATTCCATCGGGCCGGGATTAAGAAGCTCCGCAGGGCCTCAGCTCCATCGACTGAAGTGCCTCTCCTTTAAACACACAAACTGCAAGAAACCTGGCTCCCCGACACTCAGACAAGGAGGGCTCGTTTATAGCATGTCACAGGGATAAAAGAAATGGTGTGGTGTGTTTCTGATGCAGCTCTCTCCGCTCGTGAGGAGATGATTGAGAATGTGAAATGCATGTAAGCAAACCACAGAGGGGAAAACAATGTTTTTCCTGGCACAGAACTCTACACTATTTATGAGCTGATGGACTCAGGGTGCATGAGGTCCAGTTGGCGCTTTGCTTCAAGCAAATTGAAAAAGAGCACATGGAAGCTATCATTAGAATCCCTCGGGGACAGTGGATGTTACATAAGTCATAAGTGCCTTAATCGATGTTTGATTTTATAAACTCCTCTAAATCACCCATATGGAGGTCATCTTTAATAAAACTAATCAAAAACAAACATCTTAAGAAAGTTATGGCTCTTAAGCTGAAACCAAAACAATGTGCTACAAGATAAGGAATCCTTTACAAACCTCAAATGACTGTTCCCTCTCGCTGAGCTTCCCTTTACGGTCACTCTCCCGTCTGCTGTCCAGTTTAGCGTCCTGGACATTGTTGCTCGTTGGTGGCTGCGCAGCTTGGCTCTCCCCTTGGACGATGATCTTCCCATCCTCTGGCTTGAGGTCTGGCACTTTCATCATGTCCTTCTCCAGCTCCTCCATCTCCTCAGGGGAGAGGGTGGACAGCAGGTTGTCCAGGTCAGGGTCCTCGCTGACCTGACGACCCGTACGGGTCAGGCCTCTCACCTTTCTCCTGGACATGGTTGCCTAAAAACTCTTGGGAAAAGACTACGCCCGTGGAGAGGAGCAGAGAACTTTGGTTTCTTTGGAGGTGTTGGTACGGTTAATCCCTTTATTTCAAATCTGATTATTGTGTGATTTCTCTCCTATGGTCAGAAGTCGAGTATTCCCATAGGCCAGGGTTGGCGTCCTGCTGTCCTGTCGCGTCCCGCTCAGCAAAAAGCCACCAGAGGCATCAATCCTGGTGCAAAGAGGCTGGACTCTCGGTCCTGCAGTGAGGGGTACCAGTGATGAACTGCAAAAGCCTCGCATCATCAAAGTGGACTGTGAGGCTGGGACATTCTTCGAAATCCTGTGAAAGTGCATGTCCATATTTAGTCCAGGGTACACACTCCTTTAAAGGTAATGGGAAGGGCTGAAGTTTACAGAGATGCCAGAGCAGAGTTACACAGACTTCCTATTACACAGTTTATGTTTATACTGAGACCAGATCCTAATTTTGTGTTTAGTAATGAATCTAATTTTAACAGGTGAGACTTTCACATTAGGTTTTCTGCCACAGTGAGAACGTCTGTGCTTCTTTTAGAAGCTTTTCTTATTGCCTAGTTTCTTAAATTAACACAAAGAAAACAAAAGGAAAACAAAGCAATTGAAAACAGCTTTGTTTTTACAGGAGCTCCACGTAACACCAGCAGGTCAGTGATTTAGGAGGAAGCAAATTAATTATGTGTCAGTAAATACATGCAGTGAAATACATGTCTGGAGACTCCTATGTTGTTCTAAAAGGGGGCACAATAAAGATTAATATCCTGCTGTTTGTTACACCAAAAGCACTGACATTTGGAGACCTCGTAGATTTTAAAGCAGCATAAAACATGTATTAGATTAAAAACAAGTTACTTCCTGAAAACAAACTTTTAAAAGATTGTTTAAAATTAGACAGTCAATATGATTTGAGAAGCATATTCTGTTAAAGGGACCACATTACATTAAAAATTTAAAATAAATAAATACATTTTTAAAATTATTATTATTTAGTATGTAAAATAATTTAATTATAATAATTTAATTTAAATAATTAAAAATAATTAAGTGTTTTCTTTAATTGTAGAAAAAAATAACTTTAAAAAATATATAAAAACAGAATAACAAAAATAAATATAACATACAAAATTCAAAAATTGAAAAATATATAAATACAAATATACAATTTAAGTACAAATACAAAATGTATATCGGCCTGGTGTGTACGGGCTGTGTATTTTGCTAATATATATATAAAAAATAAAATATACATATGTCCAAGTTGTATAGCAAACTGTACAATAAAATCTTGTATATGACTGAATGCATATAAATAAAAAGTTTCATAGTATTAATAGTATTTTTTAGCATTTTTGTATTAAGATGTGATGCCTTCTGGAGAGGCTGTGCATATATTATTTATCAATATATATCTGCTATAGTTTTTATGTATGTTGTCAATAAAGAATCTCAGTTCAGTTGAATTCAGTTAAACAGGGGCAATTAACTTGTGCAGTTATCCACCATGGATATATTTGTATGTGTGAAAGGTGTGGATATGGTGTATACAGCTTTTATTTTCCTTTTTGTCTTGTTCTTCCTTTGCTTTTGATTCTTGAGCTGCTGTAATAAGTGAATTTTCCCAGTGTGGGATTACTAAATAAAATCTTACCATGAAAACATATCTTTTGGAGTTACATATGTTAACTAACATAAATCAATCTTGCCAAGCTTTTGGACACATTTCACATTATTTGGAGGTTAATGTGGACATCTAGTGGCCAGAATGATGTAAACACACTAACCTCCGTTCACATGCTGTGTAATCAGATTTTTTGGGAACAAAAAAACACAGCAGACAGTTTTTACATTCCAAAGTTAAATTTTATGTTAATAGAAATAAAAACTTTTCACTCACTTTATATTACAATGTCATACCATCCATATGACAACAGACAAAAGAAAAGCCATATCCAGACAAGTTATTTTTGCCGACTGATGTCATTTCATTAAACACACTCATGGAGTTGGTTTAGAGAAGCACAAATAAACAGAAACATCATTGAGCAAATGTTATGTCAAACTACATATGAAAGCATCTTACAAAGAAAAGTCTTTCAAAGGTGTTCTCTTTGTGCTTTACAAAGGCTCAACAAATCTGTACATATGGACGTCGCCATCGGAGGAAACTAATTAAGCTGCAGACTTTTGTTCAAACAAATACAGCAGGAAGTCTCAAGAAGTTTGCCCAGACCTCTCTGATCAGCATGACAGTGTTTTTGCTCTCATTTTCACTCAGATTGAGATACATTACACTCAAACACAGTTATTTATAATCTAGTTATCAGACAGCTGACACATGCTGTACAACACATGCTTGAGACGTCATGTTTTACAGTTCATACATCTTACACAGGACACAGGGCTGTTATTGCCTGTCAAAGATGCTAAATAGAAGAATTACAGGTTACAGGCCCTGACCTCACCCGAGCCCAAATTGTAAATTTAAACAAAAAATTTGACACATTGGGAAATACACTTACCATTATCTGCTTTCTTGTGCTGTTGGGAGAAGTCTGCCTTAGAGGCTTTCTGACAGAAAGCTATGTCTTGGTTAACATTAAGGGAAAAAATTGTGGTGTGGATTAAAATGAACATATTTCTGCCACATCTTTCTCCGAAACAGCTAGCCTAGCTTTGTCAAAGTGTGAGAAGAAATAAACCTACACTACACACCAAAAAGCTGGCTAATTAACACGCAGATTTATGAAAATACAAAAAGTCACCATTTTGTACAGGGTTATGTGCTGCCGGATTTAAGTAACAGTAACTATTCCTGGAGTCTGTTGCCTGGCAACCGCTTCTAGCAATTAGCCCTCCCCCGCCACGTAACTTCGCATTACATGGCAAATTGAAAATAAATATAAATTTTAAAAATGGTCAATTTTACCTTTCACACCACAGATAAGGCGTTAATTAGTGAGCTTTAGGTTGGCTGGTAGTCATGTTTTATTAGCTAAGTAAGGAGCCAGGTTAGCTGTTTCCCTCGTTAATTCACTGAAAATATAAGTACAAAAAGTCGCCATTTTGTATGAGGGTATGTGCCGCCAGGCTAACGTTAACTACTCCTGTAGTCTGTTGCCTGGCAACCGCTTCCAGCAATTAGCCCTCCCCCGCCACTTAACTTTTAAAAACTTTTTAAAATGTACATTTTGCTCACAGGTACGATGTTAATTCGTGAGCTTTAAAGTGTCTGGTAGTCATGTTTTGTTGGCTGAGTACAGAGCTAGGCTAGCTGTTTTCCTCGTTAATTAACTGAAAATATAAGTACAAAAAGTCGCCATTTTGTATGAGGTTATGTGCCGCGGGACGAAAGTAACGTTAACTATTCTAGAGGTCTGTTGCCTGGCAACCGATCCAAGGAAATAACCTCCAACATAACTGGCAAATTAAAAATAATTATAAATTTAAAAAAATGTTAAATTTACGTTTTTCCCCACAGATACGACGTTAAATTGTGAACTTTAGAGTGTCTTGCAGTCATGTTTTGTTGGCTGAGTACAGAGCTAGGCTAGCTGTTTACCCTGTTTCCAATTTATCTTAGCTAGTTGCCAAGCTAAGCTAACCGGCTGCTGCCTCTAGACTCTAGGGGGCCCCAGGTGAAGAAGCCCATGGAGGCCCGGCCCCCCAAGCCCCCATAAAATGCATACAGTCATACAATGCATTCAGTCAATTGTGCTTGATCAAATGTCATTATCATTTGTTAACAAATAAATATATAAATAAATGACACCGTTCACACATGCATCTGAGTATTAGAACAACCAGCTGTCGTAAAGTGGCAACAAGGAGCCCCACTGAGGTGGTTTTTAGGCAGTGACAGTGGACTGTATATAGACCGAATCACCATGACAGCGCACAAGACAACTGGCAGTTGTTTTGAATTGTGGAAACATGTAAAATCAGCAAACTTGTTGATTGCAGTTGCCATTTTCAGCTGTAACTGTAACGTTTACAGGGTGTCTACAGGTATCAGACAGTCAAATTTAATGCTTTTAAGACCCCTTCAAGACACCTTTCAACCAAAGTTAAAACCGATTTTTGGACAAATCATGTTTTACTTACTCAAGCATTGCAGGCAAGTAGTATATATATGTGGTGTTGTGCAGAGGTGTTATGTAGGAATGTGGTCATTAGAGTGCGTTAAATCAATCTACATTTTGCCAACAGGTAAATAAAATGACAGTATTTAAGTTTTTTAAAGATTTGTAGCATTAGAAATGTGGACTTTTACACAGCAAGGCTTTACTCATTTTCACAAAAAGAAATTAAAAAACAGATAAATGATTAGATTAAATGTTTGTAGTAGTTAAAACCTCGCAAATTCAAATGTAAGACTATTTAATGACTTTTAAGGCCTTATTGTTGTCACATTTAAGACATTTTAAGACTTTTTAAAGGACCTGTATACACCCTGGTTTAAAGATATGTAGTTAAACACAGTGGTCCAACCTATCTGTGCTTATTTTATGTACTTTATTGCTGTGCAATCACTTTGACAGACTAAATCAACTGGCATGGAAGTCAAGTAACGTACTGCTGTGGAGGAGCCCACAGCACAATGTATTTCAGCCATCTATAAGTGTACACTATATTTGAATATTTGCTCAGCTTTACCTTACACACTAACCAATAGAGGCCGCAACAGACCAGCAACTCAGTGTTCTGCTGAATGGTTTCACTTCCCTGTTAGAAAAGGCTGTCGGCAAGGTGAACAGTGAAAATATTCTAAATATAGCATAACCTTATCGGATATTGATTTTTTTTGGTGGGCCTTTTTTAGATGGCCAATTACAGGATGGCTACCTAACTGAGTCAGCGTCTTCTCAGTGCTGTTGGATTTTATGTACATGACATGAGGATTTTAGTTCTTGTAAATAAACATTGTAATTCGGTCTATAGTGTCTTACAGGCAGTTTCAGGAGGTTTATAGTTGTCAGTGCAAAATGTGCCCATGTGAGTGGCCATCAGCGTCCCTTCTCCCAATTTTTTTGCCAAACATTTGCACCCCTGCTTATTAACCATATAGGCATGACAGTGGTATTGATCCTTAGCAAGAAAGTGTATTTCCCAAAATGTCAAACCATGACTTTAAAGAGAGAGGTGGTAAAAAATCTGCTTCTTCAACAGTAGTGATTTTTGGCTTCGTAGCTAGTCCACAAGGTGAGAACCCATTCACAGTAAGAGGTAACTTTTATAATGACAAATACCAAATGGAAAGATGCCAGAAATGCTAAAACGTCATATCTTATGTTACAATAACAATACATTATGTTTAAAATAACTTGTTACAATATCATAAAATATTCAGCTGAAGAACAGATTTACAAAATATGTATTTAAATAGTTAATCTCTTTTTTTTTTCGTCATGTTTAATTATTGTAAGGCGGGACATTTTTTTTTGTTTTAACCAAGCAGCAAGATCTGCAACTCCCCTGACCTGATATGTTACAAGAAATAAACATTTAACATGAATTTCACTGGAAAACATCCTACCTGGCATTATGGGGTTAATCTAAAGACCTCTAATTCATTTAAAACCAGAAAAGAAGCATGTGAGGACAGATAGCTTTGACTGGAGTAGCATGCTGATGTCGAGATGTTACATTAGAATGGTGCAGATAATATACTACCATGAAGTAAATTAGTCGAGTTAGATACAGAAAAGAAGAGACAAAGTTTAAACTAACGGGTGACTAAAGGCGTCTCACACAGAATTAGGAGTACCATGAAATCCTTCGCCTGCCAACTGAAGACAGCATCACGCTGCCTTTGATCCACACGTCATCTTTTTAATCAAACATGCAGTTTGTTTTTCACTTTAGCCTCTAAAATATTACAGGGAAAAAAAACATCAAATACAGAAATAAAGACATCATGTAATCATATTTGGAGTGTGTGGAGAATGTGTGACCTGGAATGTAGCCGTAGGCAGTTTCAAATTCACTTCAATTTATTACAAATTTAACAAAAGTGAGGAAGTAAAGCATCTTTCCCTTTGATCACTAACGAGGGAGTGCATTATCGTGTTTGTAAATCCCTGCTATCCCCCTCTTGGCCGTCTTTAGGTGACACCCTGTCATTGAGGTGAGTGTGTCGGAGCACAAGTGGCAGCACAGAGTCGAGACGCCAGCCGGATACCTCCTCACTTTGGGGATGGTGTGACGGCCTCTGTGAAACCCGCCGGGAGCGTTGAGGCGTCAGGTTGCAGAACAGAATTTGACTTACGTAAATACTCTGGGAAAAGTAGGACAACGTTGTAAATAAACAAAGAAAAGAACAACCCTTAAAGTGCCTCCTGTTCTCTTTCACAGACAAACCACTGCTAGTCGAGTTGTAGCGTTTGAGTGTTTGTGTGAGTGCATGTGTGAGTGTGTGTGTGTGTGTTTGAGTGTGAGAGTGTTGCTGCCTTCTCCTTTTGAAACAGTCTTTTCTCTCAGTTGCTGTTGTTCCCCTCTGTGTGTATGTGCGGGTGTAGACGAGCTCATCAATGTCCAGGATACTGAGGTGGAGAGTAAGGTGGAGGGGCTGAAAAATAAGTGGGTAGAAACATAATAAAGTCAGACCTTCATATACGACTACTGAAAGAATCGATTACAAAATAAAATAAATAACAGACAGCATATTCAGTAGGATTCATCCTCAAAAATAAAATCGCTGTTGAGATATGGTGACTATAGCCCAGTTCAGACCAAAGATCCGCGACAAGACGAGTTGAAACAGACAACAACTTGCAATGCGCTGTTCTGCAACATTTTAAAAGCCTGCCAATTCACACCAATGCAACAAGATGAGATGGTGTATCATCTCTATGCAACAACTCTCTGTACTTCTGTTCTGATCTCCAGCTTTTCAGGCTTATTTTGTGGCTGAATATAATTTGTAGCGTCTTAAAACATAAACGAGGATAGTGATAGTGAGATACTGGCTACAGCTGCATTTGTAGTTGTGCTGAAACGGCATAAAACAGAAACAAAACGAGCATCAGATGGACTGTATTTATCATAAATACACAACAACAATATAACTAACCAGCGCCAGTTAACCAGTCAGTGAGAATATGTGTGTGGAGGGGGCATAAGCACATAGAGCGAGAAGCAGCAACTACCATGAGGATGGACACACAGGGCTTGATAGGGACGGAGCACCTGCCCCAGAAAGCAAACATGCCATCTGCAGTCATTTTGACTCAACCACAGGACTTCACTACAACCTGACTGGCTGTAGAAACAGGTGACATGCTATATGCTCTAAAACCAGCTGCCAGTGATTGGCCTGCTGAGATGCAGGTGACACCATCAACCAGCATGAGCCGAGCTCAGACCGGCCAGTTTGGTTTAGTCATCTTTGGTCTGAACTGGGCTTAACATTGTAAAAATCCCTAGAGCTGCTAAAAATGTCAAATTTGTCCTTATGATGGCGCTTGTGGAGAGTCCATGGAGTCATTAGATTTAAAGGGTTTACGCCCTCGATAGCATGAAATGTGCAAAATGCAAATTTCGCCAAATTTCAAGGCAGTACGCCGCCTTTCTCACAGAAGGAGGACCAGGAGGACGGAGATTAAGCTTACTCAGGCCGTGTCTGTCCCATAGTCTGGACGTAGCTACCATGACGTCACCCACTAGTTTGTGAACTCCTGTTTTGAAGCCTCGCGTTCGGCATTCTAACTGTTGGCATCTTCGTTATTTGGAGCCAGAAGTGACCATATTTGGGCGAGAGGGTGGAGCTGTGGGTGAGTGATGGGTGGATCTAGCTGAGAAGTCCAGGGGTCTCATTTATAAAACAATGCGTCAGATCCATACTAAAAGCGTACATACGAACAAATGCCAAAAAATGTGTGTGCCGAAAAATATTCTACAATTTCTACAATCAGGCATCCACCTCACCATCTGCATCGCCAGTTTCTCATCTCTAAAATGTTTATCACCATGGGTCAAAGTTTCTCCCATCAAGTCTGTTTTTATAGATCACAACTTTTGTGCAGGAAGTCGCTTTCAGGCCTCGTTTTGTGCGTATGCAATAAGACCCCAGGACACTATCGGCAGCCTGTCACTCAACGCAGGCAGCCCCTCATTATGTGTAACTTTAAGCCTTCATAAACAGGTGAGTTATATAACAATTCACCCCCCTACAGTTGTCATGAATGTTGACATTAGCTATAAAAGCCAAAACAGTTTTTTGTACCAGGCTGTAAACATGTTTGTTTCTGCTGTAAAGCTGGGCATTTTAACATGGGGGTCTTCGGAGATTGACTTTCTTCCTCAGTCACCTCTGTATTGGCTTCATTTTTCAGCCCTGGTGGTTGCCGCTTGGTCTCCCTGAGCTATATGTCAGACAAAAACTACCATAACAGAGACAGAGAGGCTCATTTGTGGGAGCAGATCAGCCGGACATTTTGTTGCTGATTTGAGTGCTTTTATCACTTTACAGATACGCTGGCACGTCGTACAAGCTTGTTAGCGGTGTAGACAACCCTCTGTTAACATAGCATCATCAAAAAACGCTGGAAGCAGTTTTTTATGAAACGCTCCCCCAGCGCCCTGCCACCACTTTTCTACCAAAGAAAGCACTATGCGGACACAGGCCCTCATCAACACAAGACCTCTTCCTGTGTATTTTGGCTCCAGCAGGGGCCACCTCACTGTCCCAAAGGCAGGCAACACAGCTTGTAATTTAGACGGGATATTGGCACATCTATGTATGTGCATGTACAAAACATTTAAACCAGTGGTGGATGAAGTGAATACCATTAATCATCTTGTTACAGTGCAATGTTCTGCTGGGAAACTTTTGGTCCTGACATCCATGTGGATGCTACTTAACATGCTCCACCCACCTGAACATCGTTGCAGACAAAATAAACCCCCTCATGGCAACAACACTTGTCGATAGCAGTGGCCCCCCAGCAGGTCAATGCACCATGCCACACCACAAGAACTGCTCAGGAATGGCCCAAGGAACATGACAGAAAGCTCAAGGTGTCGACCTGACCTCCAAATACCCCAGATCTTAATCTGATCGAACATGTGAGGGATGTGCTGGTACTCCAGAGGTATACCCGATCCATGGTGGGTGCTCCTTGGACCAGACTTGGCTCTGTCCTGTTAAGGCATGGACACAGGACCTCTGGAGGGCGTCCTTTGGTGTCTGGCACCAGGGCGTTAACTTCAGAGGGTTGTGAGGTGGGGTACCAGCACGTCACACAGATGTTTGATCAGATTGGGATTTGGGGAGTTTGGAGGTCAAGTCGACGCCTTAAGCTCTTTGTCACATTCCTCAGTAGGGTTGGGTATCGCCTCTGACTTCCTGAATTGTTCGGTTTCGATTGAACTGGAGATTGTTCAGTTACAATACTAATTTTTGCTAGTATGTGAAAGAGATTCTCAGAGAACTAATCGTGTAACATTTACAAGGAATTATTTAAAAAAAAAAAACAACAATAAATCGAATAAACATAGGAGCTTCATAATACTACGGTTGAGCATAACTTAGCGCTGCGGCTCAATTACTACTGACGAGATTAACGGGGTTAAAGTTTCACACACCTGTGGGAAAAAGCGTATATTAAAAGATCGATGTCGGATTTAACGATTCGATATCGGGTCATTCCAGTGAAGATCGATTTGATTGGATGAATCGATTATTTTAACTTAGCCCTATTCCTTAGACCACTAGGGCGTGGTGCATTGTCCTGCTGGGGGACATTGCTACTGGGGAGTGCAGTTGCCATATGGGGAAGTACCTGGTCTGCACTGGTGTTTAGGTGGGTGGATCGTGTCCGATGGCATCCACACGAATGTTAGAACCCAAGGTTTCCATTGCATTGTGACAAGGTGATCAGTGTTGTTCACTTCACCTGTCAGTGGGTTTAATGTTTTGGCTGATCGGTGTGTCTGAGTATTTCTCAATGTTTTATTTGTTGTTAGAGCAGATAAAAAAAAGTAGAAATAATCTCTAATGCTGCTCTTACCCTGGCTGTATGCAGGGTCCATCAGGTGTGGTGGATAAGGTCCAGGCTGCATCATCGGGTACTGTGGGGGCATGCCAGGGTACTGGGGTGCCATTGGATAACCTGCGTGTGGATAGTCAGAGGGTCCCAGTGGTTTACCATAGGCGTCATACATGGGCTCCACTGGATAGCTGGCCATGGGGATCTGCTGGGCTGTGGGTCAGAAGGTACAGTGAGCTGCTGTGAAGGGAAACTATAACCTCATATGTAAATGCTTGGACATAAAGAGTCGAGGTCTCACCATCGTAAGGTGTCCTGCCCCTCTGCTGCCTCCTCTGGTAGAGGTAACAGCAGGAGCACATGAAGCAGCACACCATGGTCGCAATGATGGCCACAAACAGGAGGATGGAGGAGGCGATGCCGGCCAAAGTGGTGGGGCTGAGAGGAGAAAACAGACGAGCGCTTAAGTTACAAAGCATTTCCTTTCTTGCTTTGATCATCTCGCCTCACGTCGTTCCCCCCCCTCTATCTCGCTAATTACGACTCACTTTAGAGGGGATTAAAGCGGAGATGGCTGTGATGTGAAGCTTTTGATTCAGACGGGCTGTTTAACACAGACTGACCCTGAAATCACATCAGAGTTAATGACGTACACCCTGCGTCTCTCTGTCTCTCTCCACCACATCCCGTCACCTTGTAGTCTCGGTGAAGCAACAAAGCCCTCCATTTCAGCTCAGCCTCCGCCGCCCACTGATCTGATCTCCCACTGGGCTTAATAAGCTGCAGGTTGTCTGCTCGCTACTGGATGGTGATGGATGGTTTCCAGTGCTGTGGAGGGAAAGTGCTGTGGTGCAGTCTCTCAGGTACAAGCTTGCTTAGTCCAGCATTATCACGATCACTCACAGGGGAGCGCTGATGTGATAGAAGGACTAATGAGAACATATTACACTGTGGGGATCAATCCATTACAGTGATGTAATTGAAAGCCTCTTGCTTTGTAGGATTGTTTTAGTGTAGTACAGAGTGTACTTTGTATGGATGGATTTCAGTTAATAGATGCTCGAGGGTGCATCTCATTGTACGAACTGTGGCAACGAATTTCCTCCAGCAGGATGTTCAAGTATCTGCCTGCCTTCGGAAAACGGAGGATATGTGATCCTGCAGTGATGGCCTTCGATTGTGAACACAAACACTGACTCTTGGTGTCGAGTAAATTAATAAATAAGTCATTAAATTAAAACCCTGCTGCCGCCGTCACTGCTCCTACCTGAACTGGAAGAGCATGCAGCGTTTCTGCTCCCTCTCTGTGATCATCTTGAAGGCGTCCAGGCAGCAGTAGCGCCGGTGGCAGTTCCCACAGCAGAACGTGATGAGAGGGCAGTCGAAGCCGTTGTGCCAGGTGCCGTTTTTGTCCACGTACCACAGACAGTCCTCGTTCCCACTGACTGCGAAACAAATACAGTACAAAGTGTGAGGCGGCGTGACACTGCAGGGAAGACAATCAAACAGAAAAAAAGTACAGAGAGAGTGTAAGAAAGAACGAAGGAAGGAAGCAGCAGGTCGGACTTCAATTTGTCCTCTTTAGAATTTATTATCCTCAAATTTGCCGACATGCTGTTGCTTCTGTTGTATCACACATTCTGACGTGCTCGCTCACTTACAGACACCGCTTTGTTCTGCCTTGGGGAGAAAATAAATATTTATTTTGAACATGTACTGGCTCTTCTTTCTTATTCCAGGCCAAACACAGCCGTAATGCATTATTCAACGGTTCACTGTGGCAGAGGTTGAAAACTGATTAGGGCTCCAGTAAGGTACCTCGGATTTAAAGGACCTGCTTGTCTGATTTTTTTTTAAGAGTCTGGTTATTAATTCAAGGGCTGCAACTAAAGATTATATTCACTATCAAACAATTCTTTTTTAACCAGCATCAGGAACAGTACATAAAAACCCATCATAAAGCCCAAAATGTCTTTTATTTGTCTGACCAACAGTCCAAAAACACCTAATTTTATCATTTACTATGATGTAAGATGAGACAAAGCAACAACACACTCACATGAGAACCCGAACCCGTCAATGTTTGGTGTTTTTGCTTGAACAAAAAATGACCTAAACCATCAAATCCACCATCAAAAAAGTTTTCTGCCACTGTATCCACCTTATTCCTGACGGCACTACTGTAGAAATGATTATGTGTGCAACTTCCTGTGAGATAGAGGAAGTAGCTGTAAGCTAGTTAGTCCCATAGACCCAGTCCCAGTGGCTACTCTTGGTGGTTAACCGCAAACGCTGGTTCTTTTCTAAAGTAATTTGCCTTCAATTTATTAAATACTGATTTATTTTTAACAAATATTAAACTAATGCTAACTAGCATTTTCGAAAATGTCGTTGCAGAGCTCTGGTACCTGTTGCACTGTCCGTGTCTGTAACGACTGACAACCAGTCTGAGCTACATTTTTGTCTTCAGCAACTGTGTGTTGAACATGTGACCAGGACAAACAGGGATTGTTCCTGTTGCCATGGTTACTGTTGATATGAGAAATAAAACCACATGAGTTTCATGAGACATAGCCAAAAAGTATTCAATCAGAGTTAGCAGAAGAAAATGACACGTAGACTGACAGGTCAGTCACTCAGCGTCAGGACATGATATCCCTGTCTTTCCCCGTCTGACTTCATTCTCAACCTACATTAGAAAATAAACTGTGAAATATGTATTTAGTCATCAGGGCTGAGAATGTGTTACTGATTTACCCTACTTCCTTTATATCATATAAACACATGAATGCCAAAAGTTATTTCTTTTCCTCCTACTTTATATTACTATGACTGAAGTCTGCTGCTAAATTCAGCTTCATGTTTCGCTTGTCGTTAACGCAGACGAGCGGAGGATTAGCTGGGAAACATCACCTTTATTCACTTTACATGGAGCTACAGTTAATACTGAATGATGTGTTAGTGTCTCTTAATAAGTCATCAAAGATCATAAATCATCTTGAGAAGGAGCAGATGTTAACCTTAAGCTAGCTCGGGACATGTTAAAGTTAACTATATTTTAACAGAACAAGGCGAGCTAATTGCTAGCGTGCTCGTTTGCTTTGAGATGGCTGTCAGAGATGGCAGAGGTTTGATCACATGATCCTGTTTGAGCTATAACAGGTGCTGTGTTAGACGCTTTATTTCCCAGTTGCTCTTGGAAAGAAGAACAGAGTACTGTAAACAAACTGTTACTATTGGAAATCACTGGTTTCGGTTCAATGCCACAAGTTGCACCCATAATTCACGCACAGCATCATGGGGGCTAGGAATTCGGTGGATAGGACAATTTAATCAACACTTGAACATGTGATCAACATTTTCCAAACGCCAGAAACTAAACTCATATCTGTGGTGTTTCTTTAAAGACTAAACTTCGCCCACAGACTGAGAAACATTCGGCATAATGTCTGTGATAAGAATAAATACATAGTGCATCCTAAATTGAGTTGGAAGGAGCTGGTCTCATTATGTTTTCCATAACATAGAATTTCAGCCACACTAAATTACAGCCTGGTTAAAACAGCCACACGTGTGCAGGCTGCTAGAAGTCACACCGACGTGTACATTTCAAGTTTTCTCACATCTGGGAGAACACTGACGCACATTGAGTATCTCTCCTGATACGACCTGACTGAATACTGTAACTCAAACAGCTTGATGTCCTCAGAGCTGCTCTGTGTTGTTGAACTGAGGATTCCTTGAAGTGTATTTAAATAATGGAAACTCCATTAGAGGACGTCTGCAGCCAAGATCGAGCCAAGATCTGTGAGGACTTGGCTTGTGATACTGTTTGGAGGAGTTTTGGATGTTGACCTTTGAGAGCTGGCATCAAGAACATGATATTATAAAATCTATTGTTGTGTAGTATTAGTTTAGTTTGGCTGTTTACACAACTGTATGAAGCCTGTCTTTATACTATGGCGGCCTTTTAACTTGTTGAGCTGGTAACAGTTAAATAAAAGCAAAATAACAACTATTTGTGAGACATTATTCTAGTATTGTGATGGACATCTCGCCTGGTAATGATGATTTTTAGGCAAACATGGTGTTTGAAGGCAATACTAATAAAGTTTAACTGATATGAAAGGCTGGAAATTTAATAAGCTCCGTTGTTGAGTCCAATTATGTAGGAAAATAAAGGAATTTTTGTAACATTATTCTTTCATTCTTGAACGAAAAAATAAAATAAGAATACAAAAATAAAATAAGATAAAATTAAATTAATTTCACATTAAATGATTTTTAAAATTTAATTAAATCAAATAATTGTTTATCCTGAAACCTATTGTCAGGCTAATGTTAACTCAGTTTAGGAGTCACCAGAGGCCCCACGCTACGATATTATTTCAATATTTAAACCACGATACAACACTACTGCGATTTCAAATGTTTTGTGATATCCTGAGTAATGCAATAACATATATTTTGATTTATTACCTTTTTGTCAAACCCAAATCATGTCCCCGTAGAAAACTTTGTCAACATCTGTTCAGTCTAATCAGATTAAATATTCAGTCCGTTCATCTCCCTTTAATAATATTTATTGCAGCAAAATGTATCTCTGAAAAACGATAAATGTAGTATTTAAGTTGGTTACCAAATGTGCAATATTAATAATTTATACGATAAAAAAACAATCTTGGCACCTGTATGATGCAATACTGCCACGCAAACTATCATATACTAAACTGTATAGATTTTTCCCCACCCATAATGTTAACAATATTAGCTATCTACCTATTTTTGCTCTTTAAGTAAAAATAAATCAAATAAAATATAATAATATCAGTTTAGCTAAACAAATGCACATTAACCAAGGAAACTATACTTATTGTTTCTTTGACAAAAACAAGAAAGACTAGTTCACAGTGGACTGAACTAGAGCTGCAATTATTTGATTATTCAATTATTCCAAGAGCAAAAAAATAATCTTGATATTATAAATAATATGAGTCATTTTTTACATTCTCAAATGGGACGATTTGCTGTTTTTCTTGGTCTTAAGTTATAGTAAATCATATACTTTCAGGTTTGTAAATGTTAGTTGTACAAAACAAGACATTTGAAAAAGTCACTTTAGGTGTCAAACATACGGCCCACAGGCCAGAAGCGGCCCGCCAAAGGGTCCAGTCAAAAGTGAAACTAACCAGCACCAACTTGCAGCGACTTCATAGTGAAACCTGGAAACTAAGACACCTTCGCTTTCCCTTCAAGGTCCAGTGTACAGGATTTAGGGGGACATATTGGCAGATATGGAAGTACTTTTTCTTTAGTGTACAATCACCTGAAAATAAGACTCGTCATTTTTTTGTTTCCTTAGAATGAGCGGTTTATACCTACAAAGGGAGCAGGCCGTCACCCATTGTGGTCGCCATGTTACTGGTTTACATAAACAGGTCTGTTTTGAAGAGGAAGAGACCTCTGTGGATAATTTAGCTCTCGCTTAAAACCTCCTAAACAATGAACACTGAAAGAATTCTACCTGGGAGAAGTTTCAGCTGGTTGCAATCTGCAGTTCTCGCCACTAGATGCCATTAAATCCTCTTAAATCTCACACAGTGGACCTTTAATAGGTAAATAAAATATACGCAGCAACAAGACGAGGCAGCATCACTATTCCCTGAGTGAAAACAAAGTATTTAACTGTTTAAGTTTCAGATTTAAATAACAATGTGATGAATAAAACCTGCATACCTCTGAATCTGTATATTAATCTGGATATGTCGTCCTTTTTGAGACAATATTGATCACTGTTCAAAAATCAGCAGCTTCAGTCCAAAAGAATCTGTATCAGACTTATATCTTAAACAATATGGTGGCTGAGGCCCTGCCAAAACTACATGTGTGAATGGTTTGTAAGGCAGCAGCGATCTTAACATGCTCCCTCAATAACTTCCACCTTAGTGTGGTGTGGTGGTGCCAGCATTACTACACAGTGAGAGGTAGTGGACTGACTGAATGTGGATAAACTGAGACATATTGATGAAAGTGCACATCTTTTAACCCTTTGAAACCTGCAGCAACATCACTTTTCTTGTGCTGCATTCAGGAGCCTTTCGCGAGTATTTTAACCTTTCAACCCTCAGCAAATTGGTGCAATTTCTTTCAAAAACATGGGGTAAAAGGCACTGAGCAACTTGTTAGGAAATGTCCCATGAACTGCAAAAATAAATAAATAAATTTAGATTTTTTTTTTTTTTTAAACTGGGTAAAAAGATAAATACAGAAGATACAATTATTATAACTAATACATTTTAAAATTATGTTACAGAATAATTATAATTTTTAAGCACTCTTTCCAGGTCATTTACTTGTCTATTTAATTTTCCTTCTTTTTAACTATTTTTATTGTTTTTTAATTTTCTCTTTTTACTAATTTCTTACTAATTTTTGTTCTATGTTTTTAAAATAAATCAAACAAATTTGCCCAGGTTTCAGAGGGTTAATTAAGTCAACTCAGGCTGTTCCTTATCTGTTTTATAGATTAAAGAAACATTTAAAAATGTATTATTTACAAGAACAATTTGGAGACATATTTATAGGTTATTATGCTGTGGTTTTACTGGTGTGGCCCATGAACTAAACTAAGCTTCAGGAGATAATTAACAGGCTTTTCTCACTGTTTTCCAATGACTTTTAAAGACCAAACGATTAATCGACAAGCAGATTGATCGATCAGCAGCACAGTAGTTAGTTGGTGAACAAATGGCTCCAGCATCAGTGAGGACACACACTCCACAGTGACAGTCAGCAGGACTGAAATAAACATGGAGGTTAAAGTAAACAGCCGGGGAGCATCATGAGAACACGCTGTGGCTGCTGCAGGACGACTCACGGAAACACGCCATGATTAACGGCTGTGATAACTGACCAACATGCACGCGGGGCAGCCGTTAGCAGGACGGTGAGTTAAACCGTTAGCAGGCGGCGCGCGGCCTGGATGGAGATCCATAATCTTACCGGGAGAAGTGCAGAGGACGACGGTGAGCAGCGCCACAGCCGCCGCGACGAGGGACATGTTGCCCGCTGGAAATATCATCCTCGTCCTGATTAGGAACCGAGCAAGTGAAGTGTTCACGAGGAGGTGTGGGATACACGGGGATTTAACCGGCTAACGGCCGTCCGCGGTCATCCTGGCTCGGGAACAGCGGAGGAGACGGGACGGCTTTGACGAGCGGTAATTTATCGGTGGAAATGACACATCGCGGCTGTGACGCCGTTTGCCCGGGATGAGGAGGGTGCTGCCTTCACGGACCGCCTGGAAGCTCGGGAAAGATCTCCATCCAGAACCTGAACGTCACAGTCATCCTACGACACAGGACATTTAAACTGAGGCGGTGGTGACTAACAGAAATAACAGACTAAAAATACTGCATTTATTTTATATTAAAATTTCAAAATGTTGCTCAAATAAAAAGCACATGAGTATATTAAAATGTAAAGTATTAATAAGTATTCATATTGCGGAAGTGCTCGACTACTTCTAGTATGTCCATGTTTCGCTACTTCCACTCCTCGACATTTAAGAAATAACGTATTATTTATTTATAGATTTATTCATTTGTTTTTTTTATTCTTTAAATTTAAGATTCAAAAGTTAAAAGTTCAAAATGTTACTTGAAAAAACACATAAGTATATTCAGCTAAATGTAAAGTATTACACGTTACGCAGACTGCTCCTTTCAAAATATTATTCCTAGTGCGTTAATTTTTGCCACTTCTACTCCCCGACCTTTCACAGATAACTATTGTGTTTTATTTATTTCATTTTATGCTATTTTGTTTTCATTTTTCCATTCATTTTTGTTTATCAACTTCAAACATAACAGATGCAGCTTTTAAAATTCATTCATTCATTTTATGTGCAATAATTGTGACTTATTTTATGTTCGTGGCATGTGTGTGCAGTGTGTATGTGTTTAGAGTATGAATGAACGATATTTTGCCCCCTCTTTTATTTTTTATTTTATTACTTTTATAATGAGTTCCATTTTATTCTGTGCATTGATTTTTGTTGTATTCATTGACAAAGACAAAAAAAGGAATTAAATTAAATTAAATTAAATAAGAAATATTGTCCAAGGAAAATATTTCAGTTTGAATAAAAAAATCTTAATCTGGAATATAAATATTTTTGTTTATTATTAAAATTTATTTTTTATTTTAATTTTAGTTTGTATTTGTTTAAAACATTTTTTAAATTATTCTTTATTATATATATTTTTTTAAGAAATAAAATCTAGTGGGAATATTTCAACCTATTTTAATGCAAATTCACCAATAAAAATAAATCTTATTTTTCATAATTTGATCTGATTGTTCATTTAAAATGACCTCGACCACCTCCAATAAAAAAAAAAAAGCTGCTCATACCTTTGTGCATCAGTCATAATAATCCTACACAACTCTATAAAGCAGCGATGTTACATAATAAAAAGCCTGATTTCTAAAGGTACTTTTACTTGGGTAAATGCTGGAATTTTACTGATACCAGAATATTTCTACATTGTTACATTTTATTTAAGTCAAGTATCTGAACACTTCCTCTGCCACTGAACTGTGGCACCAAGGTGCAGCCAACATCTGTAAAAAAATTCACAAAAAACAGAAACAACAAACTAAGAACGATTTATGAAGGAGAATCAAAGACATTTATCTTGTAAGACTTTGGTGGCTCCAAACTACATCAAATAATTTTAAGAAATAGGCTTAGATGTGTCTATTTTTAATGTAATCATCGGATTAGCTGTCCTGTGGGTTAGAAAATCTCTCCCATGCTCAGTATTGAGCTGTAACTCATGTTTACGAGCAGCAGTAAATGCACCATGAGAGGTCAGAGCCCCCCCCCGCTCCGCCCTGATGGAGACAGAGAGGCTGCATGTTAACATGAACACACTTCATACACAAAACAGCTGCTCATTATCAGGAGCTGTTTTCACATGTGAGACACGCTGAGAGAGAAAAGTGTAAATATATTTACTTTGTTGATCATTTAAACACAATAAAGAGACAACAATAAGTTTTAATAATATTTTATTTAAGGTTCAAATATTCTGAATTATTGGCCATCATAGAGCTAACTTTTTAATAAAATAAACACAGAAACACACTTTGAGTTGGCTGTGACGCTGTGTGAGGCCGAAGTCAGTCCATCTGTGTCTCTGGATTAGTGATGAAGATGAGGAGGAGGAGCAGTTGACAGCTCCCTCTGGTGGATAATCTGCAGCATGAGAGTTCCCAAAGGAGCCCTGCATCTGAACCTCAGGAGGCCGAGCACATATAAACAGGTGTTCTCACCTGTGCCTGATGAAACCTCTGAGGTCAGTGTGAGGACTGTAGTTTAGCAGCACCAGTTTCACCTTCATCATTTTATTTTAAGCAGCATTTTGACTTGTTATTGCAGAAAGAGCACGTGTTAATGCTACCATGTGCCGCAGCGAGTCCTGACAGTGACAGCATGCACAATACCAGCTGAATGGACTTTAGACATCAATAATTTTATTATTTACAGCTGTGATTTCCTGCTGTGACGTGTCTTTATAGTTTAACGAAGTTTAAATGACCTGACGTGATCTTGACCCTCAAGATTGTTGCAAGTTGCATTGTTCAATATATAATGTACATATGTGGATTGTTTTTTGTTCACTTTCTGCTGACAAATGTTCCCATAAAACATTAAAAATTAAGTGTATTTGGGGTGCCCAGTGGCTCAGTGGGTAGAGCTGGCATCCCATGTGTAAAGCCATTGTCCTTGCCACAGTAGCATTGACTCAATTCCAGCCTGTGGCCCTTTGCTGCATGTTTCCCCCGCTCTCTCTCTCCCTTTGACACTTTACTCTGACCTGTCAAATAAAGGCAACAGCCAAAAAATATTAAAACTATTTCACAAATGAATCCCCTCATACTGGATATTTCAAGTGGTCCCTTTAATTCTAAAGCAAATCTTTATCTTTAAGATTCATACTGCTCTTTCTCCAGCCTGACAAATGTTACATTAAACAGGTGACGTGCTTTACATTTTAAAACCAGCCGCCGGCGATTTGACCAGCTGAGTTGCAGGTGACACCATCAGTCAGCTTGAGTCGAGCTCAGACGGCCAGTTCACACTGCTGCAACTTTTCTCTGCAACGTTCTAAAATGGTTTCGTCTCGTCGGCAATCATTGGTCTGAACTGGGCTTTAGAAAGAGACGTTTATGTCTACAAAGAGAGCAGGTCGTCGTCCATGAAGATCACCATGTTATGCCTGGTTCACACTACCAGGTTGCTTTGGGGAGGAAAACACGTCTGTGGATAATTCAGCTCCCAGTAAAAACCTGAACAATGAACACTGAAGGATTTCTAACTGGGAGAAGTTTCAGCTGGTTGCAATATGCAGTCGTCACCACTAGATGCCACTAAATCCTCCTATATGTCACACACTGGACCTTTAATGGGTTAAAAGATCCTGCATACATGTTTATTCTTCACAGTTCAGGGAGACAAGAGAGGAATCTGGAGATCGATCTGGATATGTCGTCCTGTCGGGACTTTTATTTAGAAATTTTTCCATCCCAAATTTTAATGGGTACAAGGAAATGACAAGGCTGTGAATCACCATGGCAACAGTGTGAATATCCCAAATACCCACCGTACCCCGAGACACGATGACAGCTGGTCGAGGAGCTTTTCATTTCCTGTCAGAAACAGTCACTGTTTTTGTTGTGGAATATAAGGCCGCCAATGTTTCCGTCCCTCTCGATCAAAGATCAGGACGTTTTGTTTTAGTTTGACTTTTCCTTCAAATCAACGTAACGTCTCTTGAAGTGTTTTCCATGATGCATTTTTTACTCTGTTTATACAGAAACACAAAAATAACAGGCTAAGTTACAAATAGGACATGGCAAACTAGTCCGTTCATATTTCATGGTTCACCTGTCCCACTGTGACGCCGCCACCTTTTTATCCAATCCTCTCGTCCGGGCTGAAATTACTCTAAAATGGCGAGTCCTCTGACCTTCTTCAGGCAGTCTCTCACCTCTTCATCCTCCTTGATTCAACACCTGCAAAGTCCTTTATCCCATCGTAAGTACGTAGAAACAGGAGTTATGGGTAAGTGCGTGTCCGTCTCTTGTAACCCTGTTTCCGTCCTCCGCCAGGCGCATTGTCCCGTTCCTCCTCCTCCTCCTTCTTCTTCTTTGCTGTGTTGTAAATTCATCATGAGCGCTTTAGTGATGGGGCAATAGAGAGTTTAGATGAAAGAAGATGTGTTGGAGCGGCAGACGGCGGGGCTAGAGGCCTATAGACTGCATGGTTTGTCTCTCGGCGCTGTTGAGGTGGCCTGAGAACATGCTGTAACACGGCTGCTGGGCGAACTGCGTCAGGAAGTCTGTCAGGTAGGCCTGGGAAAACACAGGTGATACACTGCAGGTTAGTTATTCAGTTCAGTTCAGTTCAGTTCAGTTCAGTACGCTTTTTCCTGTTTCCACTGTGAAAAGTTGTGGATGGTACCAATGAACCGTTCTGTACGTCTGCATCTTTGGTCCCCCCTCTGTTGGGGTACCTAGCACACAGATCTGGTACTAAAAGGTGGAGCTGTGAACACTGCAGTCTGATTGGTCAGTAGAGGACGGTCACTCTGCTCAGGGCTGAGTTGTGTCTGGTTTTGAGGCTCATGTAACCACTGTTCATACTGTGGAGAGTTTTATTAGTAAACTGGACCTATAAAATGAAAGGATGTTTTGCTGCCTCTCACAGCAGCTGGAGTCTGAGGAAAAATAACTTCATTCACTGGGCCGACTGCCGGCAACTTTTAAGGTGGAACAATAACTTGTAATGTTACTCAATGCATGAGTTGACGACGTGAATCCATCAGCACACCTTCAATTTCACTGTGACAACTTTGACCATCACTTTAGTTTTAACATGACATACACTTTTAGTAATGAGTAGATCTTCTCTCCTCTGGTGTTTATATATATTAATGTCCACCTGGTTATGTGAACTGCATATATTCTAATCATCACTTGGAGAAAAAAAAGCATCGTGGAGCGTTGTTCCTGTGGGCTACAGCAACACTAAACCCCTGAGCTTGCCTGAGAAGGACTAAATGCACAAACCCACTATTTTTAAATATCCCATGGAGAGAGACTCTCACTGCAGCCTGTTTTATTTTGTTCTGAAAATGTCGGCGTGGACGATAAACAAGATGCAGACTGATAAAGGAGGAAATACAGTGAGTGCTGGACGGAGCAGTGAGTGACAACAACCACGCCCATGTGAAAGAGTACCGTTTGCAGTGGAAACACTAGGGTCTAGGTACCATGTCTGAAGGGTTACGTTTGGTTCCAAAGGTACCATACTGAAAGTGTTTGGTAGAAACTGGGCTTTATACTTGTCCATACTGTACATAGTATCTGTATTTAAACTACTGCCAGTAGTTTTGAGCTGATGTCAGTTCAAAATGAACGGTGAGTAAAAATGACAACCATTGGATGAGTTTAAGTTTAATGTAAAAAGAGAAAACAAAATCTCAAAGCTGTCATAAATGCTATTTAATACAATTTATTGCAATTCTTCGGCCTGTCCAGTGATTGTAGACGGTCATTGGCTCTGTCAGGCCGGAGACACTTCGTGGTAATGTGACAGGAAATGTTTAACACCCATTAAATCTGAATTTAAGACAATTTAAGACTTTTTAAGGACCTGTAAACACCCTGCATTCATATCCACAAACAGTTTCCCAGAAATCTGACTTTATCATGATATATTTTGATATCACAACATAACATTAAATATATATTGTGACCACAACACCCCCTCCTGCTGGTTCAGTCTTCAGCTGAGTGATTAAACGGAGATCCTCCAGCTGAGGGACAGTCTCCTGTCCCATTAACCCTCACAGCTGCCTGACAAAACAAGACGTGGAACTAAAAGTTTTAAGTTAGTGTACCTGTAAGTCAATCTGATATATGGGGTCTTTCAAGGCATCTGGATCATCCTCCTCATCATCCTCGTAATAATCATCGTCTGTAAGACAGGAACACATCTGGACACTTAGAGACCTGAAACAAACTTCTGCTTTAACGACAAGAAGCAAGACTGAAGACAGACTACGGGAATAGCTGATGCACTGGGGAGATGCTGTACCGTATTTGTTGGAGGCGATGAGATCAGAAAGCAGCTGCCCTGCAAGGCCTTCATCCTCCTCCTCATCATCCTCCCCCTCTTCCTCCTCCTCCCACATACCGCTGGAATCTGAGACAAACAACAGCAGGTGACTGAACATGTCTGCTGTCCTATTTCTTTAGTTTACAGGAAACACATATAACAAATCTGAAATCTTACAGCAGGTCCAGAGCTTCACCTGCAAATATGACAAGATTCACTGCAACTATTTTGTACTGAAACTTGACGTCAGAGCGAACGTCACACTTCATTGATCCTCCCCTCACTTCCAATTAGGGCTGCTCGATTATGGAAAATGCATTTATATAATTTATATTTACCTTGGCTCCAGTCTGCTGCGTTCGCTCTGCTGGCGTTTGCCTCCACGACCGTCGACAGCTCGTTGATGATCAATTTAAAGATCTTCACTAGCAAAGGAATGTTGGTCCACCGCTCAGGGTCTGTGGAGGAGAGATACATGATGAAGGGCACGAAGACACAGAGGTCAATATTTGGTATATCTCCTGATATTGCTGATGTACAGATTCAACTGTCTCTTACTCTTAGCAGATTTGGAGCGTGTGCGGATGCCGTCTTCAGGGCTGTAGATCTCTTCTCCCTTCACCACGATGTCCTGGAGACGCTTGTCGTCAGTGTTGAGGCCGTGCTGCAGCAGCTTACAGAGAGCCACCGTGCTGCAGGAGTAAACACAAAAAGGAGAAAAGTTTGAGAGAATGAGACGACGGTGGAGGAAAGACAAATGGTTAAAACGCTTTGAAGAGGCCTTTTTATTGACATATTTCAAACTGAGCTGTTTCAGGTGCTGCTACATAAACAACAGCTTTAACAATGTTTAGTTTCAGAGCTTAAAGCTTTGGACTGTGAGAGGAAGCCTGAGAACCTGGGGAACAGAGGGGCTCCCCCACCCAGGGTTCGAACCAGGAGCCCTCTTGCTGTGAGGTAATATTACTAACCACTGTGCCACCGTGCCGCCACAAAAACACAATGAAAAGTGAAAGAAAAGACTTGTAAAGAATGAAAAAAGCAGGTTAGCACTTGTAGACAGCTATGAGCTTGATGTGAGTAAAAGAGGAAGACGGGTCAGCATTAGCATTATCAAGCTACTGATACACAGCTAGTGATCCATCTCATTGTTATCTGACGGGTTTACATTTTAAAATGTTGTAAAATTATTACTTAGAAAAACAAATGATGAATGAGAATGTTGTCTGACCTGACTTTACCCTCGTACTGTCCGTAGAAGAGGTGCTGCCTGCTCATCCACTCCGTCATGACAAACTCCAGCGCAGGTTTACCCGTCGGGCCAGGCAGACTGCACAAGAACTCCAGCAGCGGCTCCAGCTGGGAGTGAACCAGGTGAGCGAACACCATGATCAGAGACTACAGGCAGAGTGAGAGGAGACACCAGGCAGAGGGAGGGAGAAATAATGAAGCAGTGAAGGTACATCGACATACAAGGAACAGAGTATCAAACACATCAGAGACAGGTCTGATGATTCAGACACAGGTCAACTCTCCCCCACCTGCATGACACTCAGAGTCTCAGCTTGCTGCATCTTGCTCAGAATCGCTCGGAGGATCTGGTCCAGCTGTTCGCCGAGCTGCGTTCCCGCCCGAGAGATCAGAGTGGACACCAGCCTGCCAACGAAGGCGGCCGTGAACTCGGAGGTCCGAGGGTCCAGCAGCTGGTTGACCACCTGCATGACGTACCAGAGGCCGCTGTTCCCCTGCTCGTCCCTCCACTGAGCGATCTGCTCAAGGGCGACAGAGACGTACGCCCGCAGACACTCGCCTCCGTTCTGGAGAGGAGAGTAAAGAGATAATGAGAGGAGAGCCGCCCCAAATTGTAGCTCCTGAAGGCACAAGGAACTGTCCAATGTGCTCGTGTTTTGATAAGATGCTAAAAAGTTGACCTGTGTCGAGTGTACCTGCATTATAGTGTTGTCGTCAGTGCGTAAGGTGCACTGTGCCACCACAGGGAAAGCCTGGCACACCAGCATCTCTGACAGAGGAGGTTTGGTGTTTCGGACGACTGTGGTCAGGATGTCGATGGACGTCTGTGGTGCAGATAAAGTGTTTAGATTCGGTTATAAATGTCAGGAAAAAAACTAATGATAACATTAGATAGTAGAGCTGATAATTTGTGTTTGGTCCTTTAACATTTGTAAAAGTCAGTGTGCCACAGTCTACTCACAGCACAGAGTCCAGAGGGGATCTTGTCAGGAGGAGCCTGCATGATGCTGACCAGTGTAGGGATGAGACGCATCTGCATGGGGCCCTGGCAGCCTTCGATCTGTGCCAGTTCCTTAAAGATGTCCTGAGCCAGGGACGCGACCACAGGGTCTGAGGAAAAGAGAGACGATGGGGCCTTAGAGAAGATACAAGACAATTTAAATCTGTGTCTTTTTACTGAACATGTCTACGTCTTCTCTGGACAAGTCTGAAAAAGTGGATCAGAGAAACTGATTCGAGATAATCCATGTCAAAGTATTAAAGACAAGCTGGAAATTTTAAGTCTCAAATCTTGACAATGTGTCCTCTATTTACCCCTTAGAGGACAGGAGGATAAATTAAGAGAAAAAACACTGAAGGAAGTTGACATTTAGAGCACAGTGTGATCAGTCTGATGTGGTCAGAGGAGCTGTAACAGTACCATTGTTATACTTCAGGAAAATAGCGATGGTGAGGGGGCAGATCTTGTTCTCAGCGCTGGTGGTGAAGGCCGGGTCGACGGTGCAGACGATGCACAGAGTCTCCATGACGAGGGTGAGCACCTCTGAGCTGAACTGGGCGGCCAGTTGGACGAGTCCCTCGAGGATGCTGGGGAGGAAGGGCTGAAGGACGTGGGTGCTCTCTGACAGCTTCAGCTGGTCACAGTACCTGGAGAACGACACGGTGTCAGTGAACAGACACTATCCACCCAACATCTTAATGATCAGCTAGTGACCTCTTTAAACTCTCAAAAAGTTAAAAACAAAATGTTCACATCTGCGATAAATGTTATTTACAACTTGTTTAGACACCATGAATATCTAATTGACAATTTAAAGATGGCCACTTTTTTTTTTTCCTCAGAGACGTAACAAGTTTTCAATTAACTACAACTGAAGTTGAGGACATTTTCATGCCTACTGTCGTTTGTTCTGGTCCAAATTAGAGATCAATTTATTACAATGTTCCATGTTGTCTCCAGTTTGGTTTGTGTTTACACAACATGTATTTACAAGTAGACCGAAATTTGTGATTTGCGAGGAAAACGTGCAGACGTGGTCAGAGTTACCATGCGGGAAAGCTCCCAGAAGTCACCAAAGAGTGGAGCAAATTCCTGTTCTGTCCCTGACATAGATTTACACACAACTTTCCAATGTCACAATGGAGCAACAACGATGCAGGTTGATCTTGGCTCCTCTCCATCTATCTCATCTGATCTGAGCAGCCCTGATCTGATTGACTGATCAATTATCCTGCCCGCAACTCCAAGCTCTACAAACCGCTGCTAAGGGGAAAAAAAGGGCTCTGCCTGTGCTGCGTTCGTCAACCCACAAAAACCTTCAAATTTAGAAAAGGGACACAGACTGAAACACAAGAACACACAGGCAGGACAAAATAATAAATAAATAAATAAAAATAAATGAATGATCAGGAAGTCAGCGCACGCTTTCAGCCTGAACACCGAGATGATCCAGGTCCTCCCTGTCTTAGATCATAAGAATAATGACAACGCTCTGTTTGGGGGACAGCACAGTTAAAAACAGTTAAAAACACAGCTCACTCACCCCCAGATGGCCCTGACCGCGGAGATGCGGACGGAGGGAGGCTGGCTGTCGTGGAGACCACTGACGGTGGCCTGGAGGAACTGCTGGATGAGCTCAGGAGACATGGCTGCTGTGAAGCGACTGGCCGCCCACAGAGCCCGGCCGAGGAGGAACGGAGACGCCGCTGGTTAAGAGAGAACAAAAACAAGAGATGGCAGTGAAGTGAAAAAATAAACACAGAGAGGGAAACAACAACTCAATGTGGTGTCTTTTTTGTTGCTTCAGAGTAATTAGATAATAAAAGATTGTATAAATACATGATGTGCCTTGAAAAACTATTTTATACGCTGTCATTCACAGGTGCTTTTATGTTATTGTTATCGTAAAAATCAATTAAGTTTATTAAAAGAAGAAAAATCCTATTTTATTTTTGACAGTAAATTGATCACTGTACTGTGTGAGTTGGTGCTTGTGGTAGATTTTGGAGGTCTTCTGTCTATGTTGCTGATCACTTATGAAGTCAGTTTAGGACTCACCTGCCAGGTTGAGATCGGCGAGGATAACGCTGGCCAGGAAACCATGCATGTCAAACTGGATACGACCGTTCTTCACATTCTCTGTGATGATGGTTTTGACAGAGCCGAGGGCCAACATGCAGGCTTCATGGATCTTCCACCTGGTTAAAAAACAACAACACAATTATGTTTCTGACCCAAGGAAGCAGTGTTTAAAATTTAGGGGGATTTATGGGCATCTAGTGGTGACGATTGCAACCAGCTGAAACTTAGGGTGCTTTCAGACCTAGAGTTGTCTTGCTTTGGTTCGTGTTCTCACGGCAGCATTTACAAGCAGACCAGATCAAATGCCTTGTGTGAGAAAGCTGCTCTTGATTGGTCAGAATTTCCATGTGGGAAAAATCCAGGAAGTAAAGCAAACGTTGAAGAAGAGTACACTTTCAAGATAAATGTGACACTTTCTAATGTCACAATGGCGGGACAACTACGCAGGTTGATTTTAGCGCTGCTCATCGTGGACTATATTGCTGTCATTGTTCATTTGAGTCAAAGCATACAGTTTGAAAACGAGGCGCGGCTCCAACTAGAAAACAATGTTTTGATGCACTGGATGTGCTGAGTGTGGGTGCTTCAAGGAGGTCTCGGTGCGGTTGTTTTGGTGTGCACCTGAGTGTGATTGCTGTGTTCGCACCTGCCCAAACGATTGTTCAAGAAATAACTGTTTTTGTCTGATGATCTGATGTCATGGTGACGGACAAGGACCCACTCCTTACGTGGATATAAACAATCTAAGCTGAGGAAAACACAAAAATTCTCATTTCCAGGTGATTATACACTAAAGAAAACATACTTATTTTATTCTATTTCTGCCAATATATCCCCATAAATCCTACACAGTGAACCCTCAGAAGCACAGATGGCCGTTATTCACATTTAACTTTTTCTTGCTAAGTCACTCTTCGTCCTCAGTGTCCTCTGTTACAGCAGGAATGGCTCAGACGCTGGGATGTAGTCAGATATAGAAGTGTTAGTGTGGAGTTTCTCCTCACCAGTGCTCGTTGCCGCTGTTCTTGGCCTGCTCTGCCTCCTGGAGATGTCTGGTCGCTGCCGCTGCCAGCGCTGCTGCGCTCTCATTCTGAAACTCTGCAGCAACAGCCTGCGAGCACAGGTCAAAGGTCAGCATCATTAAACACTCTCACAGTGGACCGCAAAGTGAGTCAATGAGCAAAGCGCCGCTGTGAAACCGACTGCTTATAAACTTATAAATGTGTTTCTGACCCCTGTTTTACATGTGACCGCACTGCTCAGCGTTCCTATGATTCAACACAGCACAGAGAAATAAGTAAACAACTATTTCCAGTCGTTTTCAAGGACCAGGCCAACGTAGTTCAACAGACGCCTCGAGTGTTTGCGGAGGCTGAATGTGTAGGAGAGGAAGAAGGAGAACAAGAAGGCGTGTTTCTCCAGGATGATGTGTAGAAACATTATTAGACCAGACTGGAACTGGACCTTGTTTATTACAAATACTGACTGACAGACGGAAACTAAACAGGTTTGATGTAACAGCACTGCCAGATACCTTTAGGCTGACGGTGATTTTAAGGAAGCTAACTCAGTTATACAAGAGAGGACTTTTCAAAGACTTAAAGCACAAGGTGTTGCTTTAATTTGGGCTTTAAATGTCACGTTTTGTCTACTGCATTTTTCACACAGATTGTTGTGATTTTACAAAAAGAGTTTTTTAGTTTTTCCTCTCACCAGCAGCAGGTCCTGAGCAGAGATCCGGACAGAGTAGGAGAAGGTGTCATCATCCTCATCCTCCACAAACTGCTGGGGGTTCGCCGTCCACACTTTGATCTGAAAAAACAAGACGGCAAACAACAGTGAATCATGTGTACAACATAAATACAGTAGTCCAGTGCCTGTTGAAAAAATGCCTGATCAGAACGGGCTGATTGCGTGGCCTGTGGTATTGCTGCAAGCAGCTTTCTTAATAACCGCTCATCCAAAGAACCTGCCATGACATAGTTACATCCCCTCGCAATGCTAAAGTCTATTTGGGACCAGGCTATTTCCTGAAACAATGTCTGACTTTACTAAAGTGTAACATCACTGAGCTCTTTCTTCTTCTGCTCTTGAATGTAATGTAGCAAGCAACAGAGGTGAGCTGTACCCAGCATGCCGCTCAGCTGTTTACAGGCGTCCTCTCTAAATGCACTACACAGTGTGGACATGACAGACTTTTCCTTTTCCTCTAGCTCAGCAAGTAGAGTGTCTGCCCCATGTAGGCTGAGTCCTTTGTAACGGCCCGTGTTCGGGTAATCTCTCACCTGGTCCTCAGTGATCTGCATGTACAGGATGATGTAGTAGATGAGTTCGGGCAGGGCCTTCTTCACCGTGCTCTTGAACTTGTTGTTCTCCAGCAGCGTGTGGACGAACTCAAAGATGCTGAACACCAGATTCTCAAAACCCAAAACCTCACCTGCAGAAATGAGCCAATAACATCAGAGGATTAATGAAGGTGCCTCCATGACGACACACTGATCATATTGACTGCTGCAGTAAAAGCTTTGTGCTCACCGTCTGAGTCTACAGGGTCGTCAACCTCCTCTGTGTAGTTCACTTCTGTCCTCACATAAGTAAACATGTGGTTAAGGAATACTCTTAGAGCCTAAGATTTCACTCTCATTAATCCATTCACTCAATCTGATTCAGTCTGAAAATATCAGATAAGCAACGTTCGCAATTTATCTCAGACATTGACTTAACAAAAAGTCTTGTTCTTCACATGAAAGTGTTTAGATTTTGCTGAGTAAGCGTCTGGCTTTCCAGTAACAGACTGAGCGGCTGCAGTGAGGTGGATTAGCGGTCTAGAGAGGATGTTCTGCAACCAAAAGGCCACAGACTCCAGTCTCACATGTGCCCAAAAGGAAGTAAAACCTCTGGTTATATATATGGTCTTTTCATCCCAGATGATTTTCACTTCCTGGTCTGAACGAAGCTTTTAAAACACAGACAGCAGCAGATATTACAGCATGAAATCAGCTGATACAGTCTGACACTGTGAAGGATATAAAGCTGCGCTCTCAGTCAGTGTGTTCCACACGATGGGTAATATCTGCTGCATGGAGGACACCATGGGTTTGGGGAAGTTCTTCACCAGCGCTGTTACAGCCTGAGAGAGAGGGTTAAAGAGAAGAAGATTTTAATTGTAGATAGTTTTACATGTTCATTTCTTAAATGGTTACAAATCACTTCACTTATATTGTTTGAATAAATATATGACTAAAACTACTGTGTGTTGTGACGACCATCAGCTCCAAAAACAATTTTCATTATCATCTCTCTCTTCCACAGCTGCATAAGGATTTCTATTCTTGACTCAGGACATTTAAAGGTCATGCTCGTCAACTTGATGACTCTGGTCTACTCTGAAGTCACGAATCGTGTCCCGATTTTGTCTTTACTTTATTTCCAGTTTAGTAATTTTATTTTTTGGGTGAAAAAGGAACACGCAGGCGTTGGATGATAAATATGTTAAAATAAAATGAAAAGAATAATCTAATTTAATGTTTTACATCACTTTTTGTGTCAGCTGGAATATGAGAGCAACTTCAGTCAGGTGTGTCACTAACAAGCATGTTAACTGTGTTCTGCTCAATATCACGGAAATAAGCAAAAAAATACTTATTCAAATTTTCTTTTCCTGAATTACCTTTGTTTTAAAACACGTCATTTTAGTTTCACATGTATGAAATGTCTCACTTTAATCACTATAGACACGCCCCCTATCAACATTATTTGAACAGCTCGTGGTTAGTATAGAATTTGCGGTTTCGGGTCAGGCTGTGGATCTAGTGTCGGTTGGTTGGGCTGCAGAATTAGTTGGTCGTATGTATGGATGGCGAGGCTGGTGCCGTACTCTGAAAAATTCAGAGCCATGCAGTGCTTTGCTGTAGAGTCTCTCACCTTGAGGACCTCCATCTTGAGACCGCTATCAGACGAAGGTCCATCAGGCATCTGCAGAGCCTGCACAAACGCCTCTGTGAACTGCTGCACCACGGGGAAAATCAATGCTTTGGCCGCGCCCTACACACACACACACAGACACACAGACACACAGACACACAGACAGACACACACACACACACACAGACACACAGAAGAGGTACAGTTATTTTTAAAACTCAGTATTCCTGTGTCCATGTCACTCCCTTTCTGTAAATCATACAAATATAAATGTGACCCAACATGAGCAGCTTCACGAAAACTGATTTAAATAAATCCCCAGTTTGTCCTCTGTTGTAATATTTTGAAAAATTACATCTTTTACAGTAAATTATCAGCTGCAGCTCAGTAAGATTAACCCTTTAAACCTCAGCAAACTGGCCTGATTCCTCTCGAGAACACACAACAAAGGCAACGAGCAACTTTACAGGAAAAAGAAATGAACCAAAAATTAGCAAGAAATTAGTTAAAAGTTAAAAATGGTTAAAGTAAACAAACAAACAAACAAATGAACAAGGAAATTATCTGAAAAAAAGTGTTACATTTCTGTAATATAATTTTAAAAGTACAATTATAATAATAATAAATACATTTTGTGGCATTTTACCCTTAGTTTTTTGATAATTATCTAATTTTTTGACCAATTTCCCCCCTCTTTGTTGTCATGTTTTACTTTTTTCTCGCAATCTGCAGGACATTACTTGCCAAGTTGCTCATCCCTATTTTTTTTAGCACATTTTCGAAAGAAACCAAAATAAAGTCGCTCAAGTTTCAAAGGTTTAAATGCTTGTGAAAGGCGCCTGAATGCAGCACAAGGAAACTGATATTTCTGCAGGTTTCAAAGGGTTAAACATTTACCATGTCAGAGGAGATTTAATCAAAGTAAAGAATGTGCAATTATCAAATTACTTAAAACTAAATTTATTATGTAATTATTTATATAACATCTGACAGAAAATCATCATGTCTCGTGAGCGTCTCACCTTCTCGAGCTCTTCAATAGCACAGATGAGGTTGGCACAGGTGGTGAATATCTCCACTGCTCTGGATCGGGTACGGATGCTGTACACCTGCAACAGTTAACGGACATTAAAAGTCAGCCCAAACTTCATATCAGACAAAACACAGTGCAGAACAATTAGGGGTATTATGAAGAGCATTAACATAAGTTGCACTACTCTTAGTTGTTTTTTTTTTGTTTTTTTTTTTAACAACAGTTTAAAACTGAAATAAAAATTCACTTCACATTGTATCTGAAGCCAAAATATGTTTAGTTTAACACTCTTGTTGCCCGGCAGAGAAAAGAGCTGTATCAATACCTCGGCCATGGTGAAGATCTTGTACATTTCAGGTAAGATGACTGGAGCCACCAGCGGCATCTGTGTATCAGTCACCTCCCGAGTAAACTCTGGACACAACAGATAACAGGTGGTTACATAACACATTTACACATTTACACACGAGAGGATTCCCACCTCAGGTGTTTACTTCTTTAAAGCACAAGTTAAAAGAACATGCAAGAAGTAGAACGAGACAAATAGGACAGGTCTGCGACAGCTGTTTGATGGCAGATAACATGACAGTTTGGTGTTTCTTATCTACAGTGACACACATATTTGTAAAACTCATGGAATAATCTACGAGGACGCACGGCTCCCACCTGTTCTCTCCTGATACCTAAACTCAGAGTGTTGGCTGATACTTCCTACTGATCTTATACCACTTCTTTTCTTTTCCATTTATGAGTTAAAATGGCGTGTAAAATAAATAAAATGTGCATGTTGTGCAACACTGAAGGAGCTGTACGCGACATTCACAGCATATCTATGATGTCCAAACCGATACTGCATCTTTTACACTGCCTGTTCAGTGCAGGAATATCACGCTGTTACGCCGCCTCACTTGTGCTGTATATAAGGTCCAGTCATGGAATGGACGAGACAGAGTGGTCTCACCTTTGAGACAGTAGCAACAGTGCGGAAACGATTTCTGTATAAACAGGACATGTAGCAGGATAGAATCATGGGCAGGATAGGTGTGATGTTTTAACAACGTTTTGTGTGTGTGACCCATCGTGGAAGATTTAAAAGCGCCTTTAAAGACTCTTTTGGCGCTAATAAAAATGACTAATGTTGAATATTAACACTGCTCTTACAAATATGAACATATAGTCACATAAACGCTACCATCACTGCTGCTCTCTAAAAAGAAATCCTACTCTGAAAATCTTGGTCGTTTTTAAGGGTGTTTGGTATCATGTTTTCCAAGACGTACACATACAGCTTCAGTGTGTGTTCATGTGTATCTTATTACTTACCTGTGAGGACCCTCATGGCCCCGTGCACGGCATTGACGTCTCCGCTGACCAGCATCTCCATCAGGAGGGTGAACAGCTGCGGCCAGGCCTCAGGCCAGTCCCAGTGGGCGATGGCCGACACTGCGTACGCAACACTGGAGCGGACTTTGCTGATCGCCTCCCGCAGTCCGCTTGGCAGCAGCTCCCTGATGGCGGCTTTGGCCTGAAGGGGGACAACAGGAAGTTAAAAAGTCCTCTGAGGTCAAATTAAAATTGTTTGCAAGAATACCTTTGAGAGACAGAACTTCTGCGGGTAGCAGAGATGTATTTAAGGTGGAGAGTGGTTTACCTGCTCTGTAGTTTCAGGAGGTCTGAATTTCTCTGACTGGGAACACCAGTGAGTCTCCACATACTGCTTCAGGATGACTGAGGCCAACTGCAAGCACAGACGACATGACAAGCACATCAGTGATACAGGGAGTCACAGTTATGACAACACATGCTCATCATGACTATCTGAGACCTTTATTTGACACGCATGTGTGTGGGCTGGATATCATATTTCTTTTCTATGCTCACCTGACGGATTGCGAGTGCTCCCTGAGGATCAACTGTGAGTTCTGCCAAATGGACGCCAAACTCTACAGCAGCAAGGACAAAAAGTACATTAGTGAATGTAAAAAAGAAAATCAGAGCCCAGAACATACTTTATATGCTAAAGGCAGGCTCAGTGTGTTGGTTATGGCAGGCAGCTGAAGGGGGAAATGATTACAAGAAAAAAATTCTTCAAATTTTACACGTATCCACACAGACTCAAGGCTGTAGCTGTTGCCAAAGACTTCTCAACTAAATACTGATGTCTCTCAAATATAATAGAACTACATGTCACTCAGCTTGTGGTGCTCAAAGCGCCAAAAAGTATATTTAAAAAACTCAACATCAATGTCTCTTTCCAGAAATCATGACCTGGTCCCTCAAGATAATCCACAGACCTTGTTGTGAGCAGTTTCATGTAGGAACTATTTTCTCTCTGCTGAGCTACACCCATGAACTGAATCACAGTGCAGAGGAAAGCGTGCATCTACTCATGGATGAGAGGCTCGTGCTCGTGACAGCGCTAGATGTAAACATTAATGGCGTCCTCCTTGGCTGGACTGTAATGTTAGCTAGCTCAGTGGTGCGAGGTGAGCTAGCAGTAGATGCATACTCCCTTATGCGTGATGATTCAGTTGGCAGGTATAGTTAGAAAGAAAATAGTTCCTACGTGAACCTGCTCACAACAAGGTCTGTGGATTATCTTGAGTAACCAGGTCATGATTTCTGGAAAGAGAGTTGAGTTGAGTTTTTCAAATGTATTTTTGGTGCTTTGAGCACCACGAGCCGAGTGCCATCTAGTTTTATTTCACGGGAGAGAAGGCAGACATCTCTATGGTGAGAGTTAGCAAGTGTTAATTAACAGCACTGCAGGTAAGAGGAAAAATGCATGTCTTTGAACTGTCCCTTTAAGTAGTTTAGATCCCTACTTCCCAAACTGGAGGCCTGACCCCAACTAGGGGTTGCAAAGCTTCACAGAGGGTCAAGAGGCCTTTAAAACATATACAATAGGCCTATATCTCAGCATTTCGTTTATTTCTGCGAAGAAAACCAAATGATAGTTATTTTCAGAGTTTAAATTATTTTTCAAGATATAAAGTTAAAAAAATCTTACAGGATGAGGGCACTGTGAGGACCTAAACTCAAAGTTATATTCACAGAGGCTTCATGCTCTGCTAAAAGGCCTCGCCCTGTATCAGAAAAGTACGCAACCAAACAACATAAGTATATGTTTTTGTCCCTTATTCAGAAATTAAACTGGATACTGCTTCTGGAACATGAAACAGCTGCTGCAACATTATGACAGAGCCAAGTGTGCCAAGTGATAAAAGACAACACAGCATATAAGCAGAACGACCGCACATGTTCACAGTCTACACTGTTGTGCTCCTGTGTACTATAATAAATGATAATATTGGTGTAATTTGGTTCAAGGCTAACAACACCGCAACAACCGATAAGCTCTAAAGGTAACGCAGCCCGCTGGTTTGAACCTGGCCTGGCAGGCATGCAGAGTGAGCGATAAACACAGTTCAGGATCAGCATCACCCTCAGCTCTGATCCAGCTCGCTCTCACTGGGTTTTACGAAGGGTGACATCAGGCGCCAGAAGACAATGTTAATGCTGACAATCCTACAGAGTGTCTGCCTTAGAGAGGGGCCAGCGGAAAGGGTCGGCCTCGCTGCGACGCTGCAGTACAGGCGGCAGACAGCGTGGACAATTAGCCTTTCACCAGGGGCACGAGGACGGCAGGACAGGACAGACAATGGAAAGTCTGGTGGAGTGTAAGCCGCAGCCACTCATAGGTGCTGAATCCATCTGTCCCGATAAAGATCTTTATATGTAAAATAAAACACAGTGAGTTAAGGGTAAAATTTCCACAACACACCAACTATCACCAGATGTTTACATAAGGTGTATTGTCAAGTTCATGTCCAACGTGCTTGCACATACATTTTGAGACTGTTAACGACCATTTTAAAGCCAATTACAGCAGGAAATAGACCAGTCTGTCACTGCCAACTGAAAGTAGTATAACAAAATTGTTTAACTTTTTCCTTGCTTACCAGAGGATAGAGAACTTAACTGATTCTATTTTACAGCTGAAGAGTGTGCCAATATGCCACACAATTAAAGCCACAGGATTTTGGTTACTGTCATAACACTTTTATAGTTTTAAATAATTATAACCTTAGTCACAAGGGGCCACAGATGTATGGGGATGTGTTCAGATGGAAACATTAATTTTAACTATCATAACTTGGACTGGAGGAGCAAGAGAGAGCTTATTTTGGGCTGCAGTTATAGTCATGCACACAGTGGTGTAGTGGAGGGTTGGAAATCTACTTTCGTCCAAATAACACCGTGGATGGTGAATTCCGAAATTAAAAAAGGAATTAACCAGTTAAACTCCACCTTGATTAAATTGAGGTGAGTTTTCCTACTGTTAGTTTCTTCTTCCCTCATCAAAATGAGGGAGTAAGGGGAGGTAAAGTGTACGGCCGAGTCCGGCTGGGAAAAGTTTCGTCCGCAAATACGTCTTTTCTATCTTCCTATGTTCTTTCCTACTTTTCTGTCCATCTAACTTTAACCCTTTGGCTTCCACTTGGTAACCCCCAGACAGCAAAATCACTCCCACTCCTAGTTTCAAGTATGTGCAGTGAGGGATCAGTCTGAAACTGAACTGACTGACTGGTGAGTGAAGCAAATCTACCAGCATTTGGCTCATGGTTGGTGCTAATTTCCACCCTGGTACATGCAGGTATGCGAGTATATCAACCTTTGTTTTTTGGCTGTTTACAGAAGTTGTTTTCAAACTTTTAGTGCCCGAGGCAAAACAAAGGGTAAGACAAAATCTCAAGGTGTTTATCTGTGGACAGTGGCTCCTATAATGTGCGTTATCACTCTTATCACAACATAAGACGAAAAAAATAAGAAAATATAAGAGGTAGCTGTCGTGCTCTTTTCTTTTGGTGCTAGGTCGTCTTTGCTGTTGCTTTGTTGAATTTGCTCAGTACAATAAAGCGATCAATTGTCCCTCTCACGGAATTCTTCTGTTAACCGTTATCATCCCTCACACTGGCGGCCAACCGGAGCTTGTGATGCGTCACAGATTTATAAATCCCACGTGCGAACAGCTACAAATAGGTTCCCCATGACAGTTTTTTAAATTAACTTAGGAGTCATCTTTGCCAAGTCAGTCTGCAGCAGATCCCAACATCACACTATATGGTTGAAACTTGTTTATTTTACTTTACTATTATTATTATCGTCTCGTTTGAGGACATTGGGACCTAAGTATCATTGACAAAGTATAGTTTTTTTATACTTATCGGGTCCTTCTGATCCCAAATAGCTGGGAGAAATTAAAAATGCATACCAAACAAAACCTCCCCATCCACCTAGTAGTGCACCCACACATGCACATGGTCAGATAACAGCACTATTTTAAGTAAGAATACTTTGTATTCAGTAATATGTTTACTTCATGTATGCATGGATTCATGGTTTACATAATGTTTCAGAATCTATGGGTACTTTCGCAGTAGTAAGAGTACAACACACTAATCCCTGTACAAACAAGATGGCAGCCATCTCTGCGAGTCAGTCTGCAGCCGATCCCGACACAAAAGTGGACAAGGTCCAAAACCTGATCACACTGTATGGTTGAAACTTGTTTATGTCACTGTTGTCCCGTTTGAGGACATTGGGACCTAAGTATTGTTGACAAAGTATAGTTTTTATACTTATCAGGTCCTAATGATCCCAAATAGCTAGGGGAAATTAAAAATGCGTGCCAAACAAAAGTTGGAGTATACCAACTTCCTCTTTGGTAACCTCCTTATCTACCTAGTCGTGCACCCACACAGGCACATGGTCAGATAAGAGGAATACTTTATATTCAGGAATATGTTTACTTCATGTATGCATGGATTCATGGGCTACTTCCGTCCTCCAGCAACAGCAAACTTGAACTGTAGTCCTCTTTGTCTAGTGTCTCCTGATGGTGCTGATGATGATGATGATGCGGGAAGCTGGCAGCCCTGAAGGCGGGACAAGCCCCTGGGAGACATCTTCGCGGGAAAATCTGTCATCGGGCATCCGGTGGTTGCCATAGCGACCGTGGGATAAATTAATAAGACTCAGTTTTGGTTGTAAAAGCCCTTAATTAGCACCAAACTGCAGCTCTTAATGAGTACACACGGTTTAATCAGCAGCTGGTGGTTAACAGCTCTGTTGCCATGATCCCACCGTTGCCAGGTGACGTTATCAGATTCCAATGCGCTCGAGACCAGTTTGTGTTGCCATATCTTCAGAATAGTGCCAGTATTTTAGCTAGTTTTCGACACATGACGTAAAATAAAAGGTATTTTGACGCTATCTGTGCGCTTTAACCGAGACATGAGGACAACCCAGTGTCCACCCTGTTGCTGTGCCGCTGAGACAGAGGCCGGGGTCCTCACAGTCCCCCATGTGCTTATGAACTTACTAGCTAACGTTAATGATTACACTTGTGACACGGTTAGCTTTGACTCGCGTCAGTTTGAGCACGACATGGCAACCACCTCTCAGCTCAGGTAAGGCTGCACGTTCTCACGAGCCTTCAAGCTAACTTGGTGATCACTAACTTCTGGGAAAATGGCCTACTGGGAGAGAAGACAGAGAAGTCCCCCGGCTAACGTTTGGACTGTTAGCTAGCCAAAGTTAGCACTGGTGGAAACAGCAGACAGCTGTCCGCGTGCTGCTCGTCTCTGAAGAGGCCCGTGCCGTTAACGAGCGGGACCACCGGGTAGTTAGCCTCCGTTAACTCCCCAGGTTAGCGTTAACAAACTGGCCCCCACTCACCTTCTGTCACTTCCAGCACTTTGATCTGCTCCTCCGCGGCGGCGCGCACTTCTTGAACCGGGGACAGGATGGCCGTCAGGGTCTCGATCAGAGCCTCCTTCAGTCCCTGCTGTACCGGGCCAGCGGCCGAACCGGACCGAGCGCTACCCGCCGCACTCATGCCTGCTGTGTGTCCACCCGCAGCCCGCTATAGAGTCAGTCCAGCACCAGCAGCACCGCCACCCGGGGAGGAGCAGAGAGCCACAGCCGCACAGGCGAAGCGCGCCAATGCATGGAAACGTGGGGGCGGGGCTTAGCGGGAAGGAAGCACATTTTTTTGTCGTCCGGTTCGGCCCACGTGTTTTGTTTTCTGTTTTTGGGATGGCTTTGTTTTTGAACTGTGGCGCCCTCATGTGGCGTGGGGGAAAATGGCGCCTTCAAGTGCTGTCAGAGGTCTGAAATATTTTCGGGTCACTGTGGGAACAAATTATTTAGTTACAACTTTGGAGAGACTGATGTAAAACTGTACAACATGGTTGATATATGTGTCAAACATTAGACCTGACTCTGTCTGATCAGTATTAGAAACACTATGATGTGACTCGTAGCCCCCCACACTGTCTCTCTGTTTGTCTCATGTCAACATCCTTGATCTATTTATTTATATTTTTTTCTCTATCCTTATGTTATTGTTTTTATTTATGTTGTAACTGGAAAAAATATTATTATTTACACAATTGTTTTTTGCTAAGGGTCTTCATGTTGTCTGGTTCTGGATTTCATTTACATATGTTCATACTGCTTCTATCCATCCATCCATCCACCATTTTCTAACTGCTTATCCTCTTGAGGGGGGCTGGAGCCTATCCCAGCTGACATTGGGCGAGAGGCAGGGTTCACCCTGGACAGGTCACCAGACTATCACAGGGCTGACACATAGAGACAGACAACCATTCACACTCACATTCACACCTACGGACAATTTAGAGTCACCAATTAACCTGCATGTCTTTGGACTGTGGGAGGAAGCTGGAGTATCCAGAGAAAACCCACGCTGACACAGGGAGAACATGCAAACTCCACTACACTATGCCACCATGCCGCCTGATATAAATCACATTCCTGGTATTTTATTAGGCTCATAACTTTGGAAGCTAATAATGGCCGTAAAGATTTAATTTTTATGGGCAAGTGAATACCTAATTTTTAAATTTAGCCACTTATGTTCACATTTAAACACTGGTTAGCACTTTCGCCTCGTAGCAAGAGGAGGGAGCTCTTCTGTGCAGAGTTTGCATGTTCTCCCTGTGTCAGCGTGGGTTTTCTCTGGGTACTCCAGCTTCCTCCCACAGTCCAAAGACATGCAGGTTAATTGGTGACTCTAAATTGTCTGTAGGTGTGAATGTGAGTGTGAGTGGTTGTCTGTCTCTATGTGTCAGCCCTGTGATAGTCTGGTGACCTGTCCAGGGTATACCCTGCCTCTCACCCAGTGTCAGCTGGGATAGGCTCCACCCTCCGCGACCCTCAAGAGGATAAGCGGTTACAGAAAATGGATGGATGGATGTGCAAAATAAGAAAAAGCATGTTGGCCGACTCTGATATTTCATTTTAAAGCTAATATTGATGATGTGCTGATATTACTGTGCATCTTACAGTCTATGTGTTTAACACCTGCTTTGACATCACTGATTAGAATATAGCCAACGTTCACTATACAGCTGAAAGTATGGCTCATAAACGTCTGTTTACTTTGGGCTTCTTTTCATGGCTTGGATAAAACCTCTTTAGTCCCCATATAAGAGAAATCTCAATGCTGCCACACATAATGGAAGTTTATACCAGTGGTTCTCAACCAGAGGTCCTTGAGTGAGTTCCAGGGACACCCCAGAAAAATTGGAAATAGCCTATTTTCACTATTTAATGTAGTATTGAGGCACCCAGTAGCTGAGCTGGTGCCTGGGAACACCTTGGAGTCCTCCAGGAGGAGCTGGAAAGTTGCTGAGGAGAGGGACGACTGGGGTGCTTTGCTCGACCTGCTGCCCCAGTGACCTGGCTCCGGATAAGGGGATGAAAATGGATGGTCCCTTAAGTTAATCTTGTCACCTGATGTGTATCAATTTAGGGGTCCTATACACAAAACAATTAAGGACCACTGGTTTAGACAATTGTTTCCACCTTTGGGCATCAGTTTGGCAAATACACGTTCTTGTTTCAACATGACGATGTCCCCATGCACAAACTTAAGTTCATATACTAGTGGTTTGGCGTGGAAGAATTTGCCTAGCCTTCATAGATCCCTGACCTTAACTACATGGGATGAATAACCTGTGAACCTGGACTTATCACCTAACATCATGGCTGACCTCAGTGGGAGAAAATTCTTGCAGCCAGGCGTCTAAATCAAGAGAAAAGTCTTCCCAGAAGGGTGGAGGTTGCTGTTAGCAGCATATTAATGCCCATATTTTTGGCATGAGATGTTCAACAATCACATACAGTTGTAATGTTCAGGTGTCCACATACTTTTGGCCATGTTGTGTATTTAAAGATCACAGACAGTTTTCTATCCTGTCCTGATTTACCCTCTGACGCCACTTGAATGGCGTTCGCTGACAGTGTCAGCCCAGTTACTCCAACACACAGCGGGCGGTGTGACACTATGCAGATTAAACACATGCAGCAGGTCACGTGTTAGCTACAACTTCCCTGTATCTTATGTTAACAGGTGTAGCCTCACCTGAGCTTCACCTTCCATTACAGACGTCTCCATTCTTCACACTGACAGGAGTAACACTAAACCACAGTGAAACAATAGTGCAGCTCTTTGTGAGGCGTGACTGTCGGCCCACACACACACACACACACTGGACGTCTGGAAGAGGCAGTGGGTCTTGTTACTGAAGGAGGAATCACCAGCTTCACCTCGTAATCCTGTTGCTCCAACGAGGAAACAGATGGAGAGTCAGCACGAGACACCTCTGCGATAAGACTTCCCCAGGTCTTTTCTGTGCAGCTTCATTTCTTACATTTAAATCTTCATCTGAGTCTTCATGTCTTCAGTCAGGAGCTCGCGTGTCTCTCAGAGTTGTTGTGACTTTGCTGCATGTCAATCTCAAACATCTAATTTAAGTATTAGTACAAAATGTACAGGAAAAATTCCACTCATGGAAAACCCAACGAATATTGACGCCAAAATAGAAAAAGAAATCCAGATGGGAGTTTCTTCTTTTTGAGCTAAAATTAAACCCTCATAGCTGCAGCCTGTGCGGGAGGCCTGCAGGAGAACACAGGTGAGGAGGTGTTGACATAAAAATAAACAGTGAATGTGATCTCTTCTCTCACATTATCACGGCTGCAGATCTGGAAGGATTAAACCACAGACGGAAACCCGGGGACTCAAGTCTCTCTGAAGGAGTTAAATAATCAATAATTGGTAACATGTACCAGTAATACCAGTCAGTGTTTAGGACGCAGTGTGTTGTATCCAAAAGTGACATAAACCTGATTTTTCTCCTGGGTTATTCTTTGTTTACGTCCTCTCTTGGCTGGTGTCTTTACTGTATCAATACTCATCATCAGTTTCATCTCTAATAATCCTAAACAACTCTAACTCCACTGACTTGAAAAATAAGGCCCTGATGTTGCATAGCGAAACCACACTGGAAACCATATTTGTATCTTTGGTGAAAAACATCCTCAACAAACTTGTCCGTTTAGGTAACAAGAATTTCAGCCGCGACTGTTCCTGAAATACGTCCCTTGTGTTGTGAAACGTGAGCTGTGCAGGATGTGACTTTGCCAAAAGTTTCAAGGTGAAACCCGTCATATTCCTCCAGACTGATGGTGTCAGAAACACAGATTAGTTTACACTCAGCTGCCAGTTTGTTAGGTACACCACGCTAAAACTAACGCAGTCTAATACGACAGGATGGCAAGAAATCCAACCCTCATAACTGTTGTAATGTTCAGTTGTTGTAACTGTGTACACAGGTTTATTGTTACTGAGGCTGTGGTTGAACTCAGATTTGGAAAATCAGTGTTGTCTTTTAAATGACTTCTGAACATGTATTCATCACCTTATTTAATTTAGGTGATGTTTCTGCTTGTGTGTATTTGTGTACACAGGTAAAAAAGGTGCTTGTATTACTTGATTTAAAATTTTTAATCTACTTTTCTAATGTTGTATTTGTGTACGACTTTGTATAATTGTTTCTACAGCTAAAGACAAGTTAGATTTAAGACTGTTGTGATGCCACTCGGATTGAAATTCAACACCAATTTTACAATAATCAAAACTGAAGGGGAAAAACACATGAACCAACACCGATTACTTCAGGTCAGAAACAGTTTCGCCCAAATGTTGTAACACAAAACACGACTTGTCTCGTGGTGGAGACAAGCGTAGAACAGACCTAGAAAATCTGGGCGTTTGTTGGTGAGTTTTCTTTGTGATTTTGTGTTTCTCGCTTTACACGTGGAATTCCACTGCCTTGATTCCCATCGGGCCAAATGTGAGAAACTTTTAGCATAAAATAAACTAAGCTTCCTATACACTGCCTTGTACAAGATTCAGCCATGCCAAAATCTTAGTGAAATAGTAGTTAATAGCCAGCTGGCAGACGGTGGATCCTCTGCTCTGTTCCACTATTTTGACCTGTGCAACATCAGCACGAGGGGCATTCAGTAAATTATTTTTTAAAAATAGATATTTTTTTTACATGTTATAGTATATTCATTAAATCTTACTTCCAATGGCAGTTTTAAGACTTCTGAGAGAATAATTTAAGACATTTTAATACCAATTAAGCCCGTATTTTTAGATGAATGAATTCAAAGCCTTTTAAGACTTTCTAAGGATCTGCAGGAACCCTGATTTATACGTGTAAATATTTTTTCCCTTTTAAAGTACGTTGTAATCTCTGGTTTTGATACGTGCTACGTAAATTAACTTTTATTATTATTAATTGCATCATATTTTACCGAGAGGTCTGTCTAATATTTAGTCTACCCTCACTGATAAAAATGGAGTGTGCAAAATATAAGGAACACCTCTCACAGAACATTATAACCTTCATACAGGAAGAATTCTCCGCAGGACTGTTGTGTTAGACTGAGCGTCAGAGGTCCAGCGTGAAGGATTTAGGGAAATATATTTGCAGAAACAGAATATAACGGTTTTCATTGGTCTGTATAAACCTGAAAATAAGAATTGTTGTTCTTATTTTACCTTAAAAGGAGCTATTTATATCTACAAACAGAGTCTGCCATGTTGTTTGTACAGTAGCCCAGAGCAGACAAACCAAACACTGGCTGTAGACCGAGTGAGTCATGTTTTTGCGTCGGCCACCGTAGTTCTTATACATGCTGGCACACGGAAGTTTCAGTTGGTTGCAATCTCCGACCTCACCACTAGGTGCCACTACATCCTCCACACTGGACCTTTAAGACAGGCGTTCCTAATAAACTGGCAGCTGAGTGCGTGTGATGCAGATGTAGAGAGGATCTGGTGAACTCATCCTGAGAATGAACCAAACACTAATACAACTGTTTCTTCTTGTTTAAGCAAAAAGAATTTGGTTTATGTAGAAACAAGCAATGTTTTGCAACTGGATATTTCCGTCTCCTTCAAAAGAGTTAAAGCTAAAATAAAATTAAAAAAACAAAAAAAAACAAAACAAAAACAAATTAATACCCATCCCATTGCACCCAGAATCGCCACCTTCCGAAAAATGTATGCAGATGTTACTGACAGAAAGCAAAGGAAACCTGGGGGACAGCTCACAAGGGGGATAGATATAAGTGTACAGTACATATATATAAAATATAAAATCTGAAATATATTTTATATATATTAAATTGTGTTAGGGTTCAGTATCGTTCACTACACAGCATTAAGGTGGTGTGTCTGATTATCTTTTTTTTTTCTTAATTTTTTTTTTCAAATCCTATCATATAAACCAGAGGAGAGTCAAAGCAAAACAAATGAATCAACGAACAAACAAATGTGGGGAGGAGGAAAACAAAAAAATAAAATAAAATAAAAGAAACTAAGCAACAGACGAAAGGCCTCCGCCCCGATCCGATGCCCCTCCCCCCGGCCTCCAGCGGAGGGGCGAGCCAGCACGGACGAGGTGGGACAGACCCGTCCAGCTGTACAGCGCAGTGAAACATAACTTACATATTAGCTCATTTTTACACGTACAGTCGTGATCAAGGCACAGGGATCTTCTACAAGTTAATTTTTTTTTCTTCAATAAAGTTGTACAAAATAATACATTTTACAGTCTGTACAAGAATAATAGTCCAGCAGTAAAATAAAGACAGACGTACTTAAAGCCGGGAGGGGACAGGAAGTGGGACGGGGGGGTGTGAGAGAGTAAGACGAAAGGTGGTTGTGTGTGGCGGGAGAGGACGTCGTGTGGGGAGGGAAGGGATGATGAGGGCTGAAGCGTGTGTATATATATATGTGTGTGTGTGTGTGTGTGTGTGTGTGTTCCCAGGTAAAATGTTGCATCCAGTCTCGATAAGTCATTTCTTCTTCATGCTTTCCTTTTGTTATTTTCCATATTAAATAAAACCTCCTTTATTTTCCACATGTTGAGTAGTTGTCAGATAGCAGCAGGGGCAAAGGGGGTGAGGCTGTGTGTGTGTGTGTGTGTGTGTGTGTGTGTGTGTGTGTGTGTGTGTGTGTGTGTGTGTGTGTGTGTAGGTGAAGGGAGGGGGGTTAAATGGTGCACAAAGGCTGATCACACACACAGTGTACACCAACACACAACATGGGGTAAAAACTAACAAAAACTTAAAAGTTGATTTGTGTTATTACAGGAATATATAATATTTATATTTATATATATACATATTTATATACACACATATATAAATATCTATATATATAGCTTGGATTTTTTGCACTGCATGAAGTTCACTGGTATGCATGAATTTATGCATTGTATGATAATTCTTTTTTTTTTTTTCTTAATTTTTTTTTGTTTGTTGTTGTTTTCTGCCGTCCCTCCTTCATCAGGGTTCTTGAAGAGCGGGTCATGTGAGCCGTGCGGTCTTATGTTCGAGTCACGCTCACGTCCACAGGCAGCCGTTAGTCAATTAGTCCGTCTGTTCGGGCAACAAAAAAAAGGCTCACAGCCCTCCTCTGTATCAGTTTGCCACCCTCCGTGTCCATCATTCTTCTTCTCCTTCTCCTCCTCCTCCTCCTCCTCCGTCGTCGTCGTCGTCAGCACGCGGTGAATAAACTCCTCTCTCTCAGGTTGCGTTATTTAATTCAGCCTCTGCAACTGTTAAAAGCAGGAGGACTTTTAAAGGATCTGTGTGTGTGTGATATGAGACATTAAAACCAGTCGAAGGGCTCTGAATGTCTTACGCTGTAGTGTGTGTGTACCTGCGAGTGTGTGTGTGTGTGTTGATATATCTGAGAGAGAGAAAGAGAGCTAAAAGGAGGGAGAGCCTGCACTGAGGGATTCCAGTCCTGACCCTCGTTCCTGGGTCAAAGTGTCGCTGAGTACAGCGGTCAGTCCTGGCTAATAGGTGATGATGATGTCGTTAACTGTGTTTCCTTTTTTTTTTAGAAAAAAGTCTTTCCACTGTTTTTCTGGAGTCGTGTGGGACGAGTACTGTAGGAGCTGTATCAAGATGGAGGCGAGGGCTCGGTCGTTTGGTGTAGAAGTGGAGGGGGTGATTGGCTAACTGGTTGTAAGGAGTGGGGGAGTGGGTGGGGGGGTAGATAGGTAGGTTGGTAGGTAGATAAGTAGGCCAGACGCCGCTGCCCATCACAAGAGCTCGTACTGCCGTAGGTGCATCCGCTGTATGATGTCGCGACAGTCATTGAAGACGCGGCGGATGTTTTCTGTGTCGACCGCGCAGGTGAAGTGGGGGTAACAGTAGTGCCGTCCGTCCCCGCTGGCTGTGCTGATCCTCTGGAGGAGACACAAAGGAGAGACATGTTAGTGTTGGAGATGTTCTGTCTTGTGTAGCTGCGCAGGGACTCCCTAAAAACTTGGTATTCCCTCTGGGGCCAGTGCCTCACGTCCTGCGTCAAGAGGTGAGGGGACCAGAAAGCAGAAGGAATTAGAAGTGAACCTGATCATGTACTTTTTAGAGAGTTATGTGCCTGCTCGGAAAACAAATCAATACGCCAATTCCTTCATTCCTTCTGCTATCAGGCTACTAAATGTTGATGGTAGCCAGCCTCTACATATGTAAACCACCCCTCTACATCATGTGAATTGTTTTTGTTTCTTTTATTGTCTATACTGTTGTTTTCACTCCTCATGTAGGGGGCCTCTGTAGAGAGCCACAGTTGGGTCATTGATTTTGTTGTTTTTTGTTGTCACGATCATAGTGGGAACAGTCATTTTTGCATTTAGTTTTCACAGAAAAAATAAAATAAAAATGATTTTGCGTTTTTTAATTTTTTTTTTTTTTTTATTAAGTTTGTGTGCTCCCTTACATCTGGGGTAGGATTTGTAGGCCAGAGCATCTCTAGCACCATAACACTTAATTTTTAAGGGTATGTTTTACTTTTATGATAAAATTATAGCCCCCGAGATTTGGATACTGCACTTGGCCATATTATGGTTTCAATAATATTTTGATTAACTGTGCAGTCCTAGTTTTCAGGTGATTTACTAAGCTCGTTGTAGATTTGTGATGTGCCAGTTTCCTTTGGTATTTCTAGGAATAAACATTTGGGGGATCTTCACAAATTCTGAAACCATTTCAGACGCTTGACCTTGTCAACATCTTACTAACGTATCGTGTGATCAAAGTGCCCCAGTGTTAGTAGTGCTGGATTGATGGTGACCGACATCAGATGAGAGCGAGCTGAAGTAATAAGACTATCACAATATTTAATATATAAGTGACAGTGATGGAGCCCTATTAACATGCATCACGAAACTGATCTCATATTGTATTTGTGTATTATTCAGTGTAGTTTGCCTAATTTTCCTAGCTTTAGAAATAAAACAAGCACACACTCTGACACTCAGTCCAACTTCTCACTGTAACCAAAGCAAAGTAATTCAGGATTTTTGTTGAGCATTCTTACAACGGTGCGCACGGGTTATCACAAGTATAAATGTGCACTCAGAGCACAGGCTGAGACAGTCATGGAGCTCGCAAAAGTGTGCACTTCTGCACCCTGCAAAACCACACCCATCAGGTAAAACCCGTACCTCCACAGCCCTGTCATATGAACTCAAGTACTCCTTCATCAGCACCACCTGTCATGTCCTTAATGAGTTCTCTGAATAGATTGGAACTGGATGTTATTTGCTATTAATTATATAAAACTGAACACTGTCACAATATTTTTTTCTTACAGTTTAAGTGATAACGTTTAAGTCTGTTTGTTAAAGTTGCATTCCACTTGGAGGATACTTCAACCATTTATCTGTTACTTGTAGTTACCTATTTCAACTGTTTATCCACATTATTGAGATACATGTTTTAAAATGTATCCAAGACTTTTAGCATATTATCATCCATAAGCACCCTGGTTAGACTTTCCACTTACTGAGAGTATCTTGTGGTCAAATATCCTCTGAACACAGTAACTGAGAGGAGCATCAGTGGCCATCTGTGAGGTTTCTGTTTTGATTTTGGTGACATCTTTGGTGCTGAACTTTCACTGGTGTTGATTTTGGACGGCACGTCCAAGAAGAAGAGGAGGAACATTTGCCAGTCGCACAGTTTGGATGAAACTGTGATGTCTTTGACTTTCTGTTAACTGCTGTTGCTGCTTCTGTCAAACTACGTCCACTTCATGAATCACTGCTAAGTATTATAAATCAGTGATACAGGTGGCAACATGTACATTTATTTATTTGAAAATGTAGCACAGTTATTAAGTAAAGTTGGGATCAGATTACTCTGTGGTGGATGGAAGAATACTGATCCACATATCTACAGGGATCTCTGGGGTCAATTCTGGTTTTATTCTTTTGTTGGTGAAACATCATCCGACTCATCTTAACTGATGTTTTAACAAAATTAAGGAGAAAATCCTTTTTTTAAAAGTCAGGCAGAGGGGTGAAAGAAAGTGAAGCGAAACAGCATCCATTTAAATCAGCTGTTAAACAGCCCTACGAGGAAGAAACAAAACTCAACAGCAGATTGTCAGATTGAGTCTTTAACTAACGTTACCTTCACTGTTCTGTGACACAACTGGTAAAATTATAAGAATACACCGATCAGCCAAAACATAAAAACCACTGGCAGGTGAGGTGAGAAATGTTGATCGTTTCATCACAATGCAATGTTCTGTTGGGAGACCTTTGGTCCTGGCATTCATGAGGATGCCCCTTTACGCGCTCCACCCACCTAAACATGGTCATAGACAAAGTACGCCCACCGATGGCAACAATACCCTGAGGACAATGCACCATGCCACACTGAAAACACAGCTCAGTAATGGTCTAAGGAACGTGACAAAGAGCTCAAGGCATTGACCTAACTTTCAGATTCCCCAGATTCCGATCTGATTGGGCATCTGTGGGACAAACTGGAGCCCCAGAAGTCCTTTGTCTGGGCCTCGGCAGGTCAGAGCCAAGTCCGATCTATGATGGGGCCTCTGACCTGCCGAGGCCTGGAGACAGGACTTCTGGGGGTGTCCTATGTTGTCTGGCACCAAGGCATTGTTGACGGATCCTTTGAGTCCAGTGGGTTGTGAGGTAGGGTAGGGTACCGGCATGCCCAATTGATATTCCACCTGATTAGGATCTGGGGAATTTGGAGGCCAGGTCGACGCCTTGAGCTCTTTGTCACATACCCCAGGTCATTCCTGAGCAGCTTTTGTGGTGTGACATGCTGCACTGTCCTGCTGGGGGGGGCACACTGCCATCAGGGAGTGTTGTTACCATAAGGAGGCGTATTGGTCTGTCAAGTAGCATCCACATGAATATCAGGACCCAAGGGCTCCTCAGAGGAACATCGCATTGTAACAAGATGATCAATATTGTTCATTTCACCTGTCAGTGGTTTTAATGTTTTGTACATGGTATGATGAAAATAATCAAACTCAAATGAGCTTTGTACGTACCAGAAACTCATCCCGAATGAAGTACTTTGCCCTCGTGACGCGGGGATCCTCACCTGGCTCTGGTATTGCTGTCGGAGAAGAAAAAAATAAGGTTAAAGTCTTTTTTACGGTAAGCCATTAAACACATCGCTCCTCCTGCTGAACAAGACACGTCAACATGAGGAGCTACAACTGGTAAAGCTCGTAAGGATGATGAAGAATATTGTGACCAGTGTTATTTGTCATGACTGTTTCTGTTTCAAAAAGTTATTCTGAATGTGTAAAGATGATGTAATGTGCTATCATACTATACTTAATGGTTATGATAGAGCTTCATTTTGTTTATTCCTCTGCAGATTTTTAACTAGATTGTTGTATTTGGAGTCAACGTGGCTCATCATGCACATTTGAAGGCGTCAGTTACGCCCACAGACTAACTGATGTGTGTGTGTTGTGTGTGTTATGTACTGGACACCCACAGATACCAGTGTCAACCTCTTACCATCATCAGGTGTAGTGTAGCGTGCAAACTCCGGGAAATACTCCTCAATTTTAGATTTCCCTGCCAAAACCTTCTCAGCGAGCAGGTCCTGTTTGTTCAGGAAGAGGATTACCGAAATGGTCCGTAGCCACCTGTGGAGGGAAGTGAAGGACGAGTTCAGTGCCAGATTTCTTTGGACTTTCGTTTAGGACCTGAAGTGCGTTACAGGTCTGTTGCTGGAGAGTCCCTGCAGTATGTTTGAATAGGCTTCAGCTGAAGAACAAGGGGAAATGTACTCTTCTGGGCTGAAAAGGTCTTTAAGCTCCAACCATAAACAGTCCATATGCTCCCAACAGAGAGGAGGACGACTCTGCGTCTTCTCCCACTGTACATATATGCACTCAGTGCTTGTTGAAAGTGTCTCTCATATTTTGTCTTTGAAGGAAAAACCTTTGGTAAATAGCACTGAAGTTTGTGCACATTTCTACTTTAACTTATCATGATTAAGTAAATGTCAGTTGCACAATGTAACGGCTATAGAATAATGACATCATCTGTGTTTAGATTGGGTTCCCCATAAGTCTCGCTTTCACTCTGCAATTCTGTCTGCCAACGGGTATGAAGGCTCGATTTATGGCACAAAGGAAGTGCGTCAACCATTGCACAACCTGGTGGCTATCAGTAGCTCTCCGGAGTTACCAAAGACTGTCAATGTATGTCAGAAAGCCCACATCGTTGTTTAATAAGTTTGCCTGTCTGTTGCGCTACAAGCTTGTTTGCTTTATTGTGATAGTAATTTGATTTGTCTCACCTGAGTGACGTCATCAGAGAGGCTGTGTTATCAAGCCGCCAACGTAAGGTTTATTTTAAGTTTTGTTTGTTTTGGTTGATATTAATTTTTCACTTTTTTTTTTACTCTCACATTATTGCGACATTCATCTATACCATCTATCCATTCAGTCCTTTTTCCATAACCTCTAATCCTGTTAGGGGTTGCGAGGGGGCTGGAGCCTATCCCAGCTGACACTGGGTGAGAGGCAGGGTACACCCTGGACAGGTCACCAGACTATCACAGGGCTGACACATAGAGACAGACAACCATTCACACTCACATTCACACCTACGGATAATTTAGAGTCACCAGTTAACCTGCATGTCTTTGGACTGTGGGAGGAAGCTGGAGTACCCAGAGAAAACCCATGCTGACACAGGGAGAAGACACAAACTGAACTAAACTAACTGATTCTCAGACATAAGTGTGATTAGTTGGCAGTAGGTAAGGTCTGAGGGGAAAAACAGTGCTTCTCACAGGGTGTTTGCCCCAGATGGGACTTTTTCAGTATCCTTTTGTATCATATGCATTTCCTGAATGCCCTTATTTCTCTCTCTTCACCTCACACTGATACACTGGATGAAAAATGTGCCACTAGTTTCACATTTGATCAATAAATCCTGAAAGCAAAAAAAAAGCTTTGAATTTCACCTGTTGTTCCAGATGTTCTTGAAAAGGTTGAGAGCTTCCTGTAGTCTGTTGGTCTGATTGTCTTCTCTGATCACCATGTTGTAGCTGCTACTCGCCACTACGAAGATGATGGCTGTCACATCTGTGTCACACACACAACAGGATATGATAAACACACCAGAGACAAGTAAAACTACAAAACACTCTTGATTACCTTAAGATTTAAATAAACACAAAGACATGCATCTGACAAAACTAGCAAACACATGCCTGGACACAATAAATAATAACAAATTATTAAGTTAATGACTAATTGTCACTGATTATTTTGTAAAGTGGTCCAAGCTGCAAACATCCTACCGTTGAAACACTGGATCCATTTTCGACGTTCATCCCTCTGACCTCCAACATCAAACATACTGTGAGACAGAGGAAGTTAAAAGTTTAATGTGGGTTGTAAAAGTAAAGACTTTAAATACTGAAAGACTTCACAGCCACGCGTGACCACAATTTGTAGTGAAGAAAAACAAGCCTTTGTTAGCAAATAAAAAATGCTTGACCTCATGAGGTTCAATATTTAATATCAATTAAAAACAGATCATATAAAAAGGTTATTAATTAATTTGTCATCCTGGGAATTCACATTGTTTATTGCCCCTCAAAAAAAGTTAATCTTTGGATGTTTTGCTATAAAAATAAAAAGGGAGGAAAATTCTGTATTTAAGTCTTATTTTTGCTTTAATCACCCAACACTGCGATAAATAAACTTTGTGGTAACTCACTGGAAATTGACTTTGTCTATTTGAAATCGTGTCTCGAAGATCCCAGATGTCAGTACTCTGCATCTCAACAGGTCCTAAAAAACAGAGACAAACAGGACAGAGTTAAGATAGTTACAGATGAATATAGAAAACAAAAACAGACATGGGAAGTGTAGAAAAGAGAGATGTCAGGGAGATGGACGTAACAGCATCAAAAGAGGAGAAAAACAGGGTGATGAAGAAGACGGGATTATTAACAGGGGACAAGGATGAATAAACTACTATTTAATTTATAGACACTTCATTTATAAACAAAGCACACTTTAAACTTCCTCTTAATTCAACTTCTTTATGTTGAATATTACAATTTATGACAGACCAACAGATATCTTCATTATCATTTAATCTGTCGATAACTGCTTTTGATTATTGATTATTGTTTAATATATTAGATGTCAGACAACAGCGAAAAATGTCCATCACAATTTCCCAGTTTTGTCTGACCTACGGTCCAAAAAGATATTCACAGAGAAAAGCAGCAAATCTTCACAACTGAGAGTCAGGAAACACAAACTGTGTCTGAATCACACCCTGTTTATTATATAGTTCACCCATTCTTGACAAATAATGTCTTACCAAAAAAAGGCCTTAAAATTATGACTTATCAACACAATAATTCTGTCTTTGGGGTGACGTATTATAATAAACAGATTTATATATGTGAAATAAATATGACTTATAAAATACTTTGATCTGCTTTTATTTTTTTAACTTCTAAACTTGCCAAGTGCCAAAAAAACACATTTGTCTCAGACAAAAATTCACAACTTCAAATAATTAAAAATGTGTTAAAGCCTTCAAAATCTAAAACTCACAGTTTGTTCTGATAACTTTGGTGTAAAAATGTCCTGTTACAGTTTATTTTTTATGAAAATGTGTCCCAGAGTTTCATCAACTCCGTAAGATTTCTAGAAAAACATAATTTAATTGAGCATAAAGTTAATTAGCTATGTCACAAGGACTCCTGTCTCACTTCCTGGTTTCCAAAAACATGAGAATGCTGCTCACGCAACAGTAAGATGTCTATTTTTGATAAGTTCGTTAAATAATATTGCTGTTGTTGAGTGTGTCTCAACCACAACTCCATTGCCCTCCTAAATTCAAACTCAGTCATAATTATAGTTTCAAAATGAGTATTTTGATTAGTGTTTAAGGAACTCTTAGGAACTGAGCAAAAATGGCTACTCACTACGACTGCTGTGAAATTAATAAATACAGAACTTTTTGTCATCACGGTAAAACGTCAACTCCGTCAGATCTCACCTCTGACATCCTTTATGTGGCTAAAATGTAATCACTGGGAGGTTGGTCCATTGCAATGTTAATCGGTTTTTGATCTTTGAAAACATATTTTCAAAGCCTAATTTAAGATTAAGAATTAAAAACATACAAAGACAAAGTTTGCTCCTATTTGTCAAGAATGGGTGAGAGCACTATATTTACTCTCTGCCATTTTATCTGAGTGTCTGAATGCTGTAAAATGTTTGGGCTACATAGTCTTCAAGAACTCCAGCAATAGGACAAAAAGAGTAGGGTCCATGGTGCTCTCTGTTTGCAATGCCTCACATTTTCTAGATGCAAACATTACAGTTGTGTGACCAAAAGCTTGATTAACTGTTCACTACAACGTAAACTACTGAGTGTGTGTTATATAGGAAGAAGGGAGTGAGTGAGTGATTTGGGATGCGGCCAACGGGCCCTCTTCACAGCGGACATTTTGACTTGTCATAGTCTGAAAGTACAGATGTTATTAATAACAATAACGATGACTGTCCCAGTAAACCATGACAGAGTGACAGTGACTACGTTCACATGCACACTAATATTCTGATATTGTTTTATCTGTGTTTACTGTCTGTTGCTGCTCTGCAGGTCTGAATGTGATGCTAATCTGTGTGTTGGTGCTTTGTGTCGCGTACATGTGCTGACATGCTGTTTGTTGTTGTTGTGTTATTGTATTGTACTGATGCTCTGCTGTTGTTTGTTGCTTTGCATGACTTCTGTTCTACCTTGACAATTTCTAATTGCTGTAGTTGACGTTGTCTTTATGTGTTAAATCACTGCGGTTGAAAATTAGCCGGCTGGCTAACACTGACACATTTACAGAACTGTTGATTAATGTGAGCTGTCCTTATAAATAAAATTGGACATGACAGTATTCTGAATTTGATATGAATCACACAAACAGCATATTCAGTTTAGATATTCCCAAATGGGCCTTTTTACAAATTAAGCATTTTCTGATTAAGACATGAGGAGTATGCTGTGATTATTCAGGTTTTAATAGCAAATACAGCGCATTCAGAATATGTACCTCAATCTGGGTTTTTACCGCAGTTTACGTCACACAGCATCGTGCCTGTTTACGGTTAGCTCTGTGCGTTGTCATAGATACATGGTACAAACACCACTGAGCTAACAGATTGCAAGGCTGCAAACTCATGCCCAAAAGAGAAGTGCACATTTCAGCTGTGAAGGAGAAACACACCTTTTTAACATTATGACAGACTTGAAAATCAATATGTTTTTGAATGTGCACAAATATAATAACACTAACATTTTCAAGAGAGTGGTTGAAGAAATTAAAGATGGAGGCTGTGTTCACATGGCTGAACAAGTCCACCACAGGTAGGAAACTCTTGGGGTTATTTTGAGGTGATAAATTAGGGCATGTTAATCTGAGTTTGCACAGCTGCATGTACACAGGCATATTAGAGGAATATTCATTTTCATTAGCCACGTAAACAGCTTAGTCGGAATATTGTTTTATTTTTGGAATAAGGGCAAAAATAATATTTTGTGCATGTAAACATAGTCAGTGTGGCAGCATGTACAATACCAGAACCTTAAAATTTAAACAGTAAACAGAGTTCACCCGTCATTAATTTAATTATCCACACCTCTGCTCTTTGTGCTGTGAAAGTCGAAATGTCTTCTGTCTTCTAAAAAAGGCCATGCTTGACATTTTTTCCTAATAAATCAAATCAAATCTAAACTTTCTTCACATCTAATTTTATTTTTTTGTCAAACACCTAAACAAATCACTGACTAATAGTTTTAGCACCACAGATGCAGGCAGCCTGTTTCAATATACTGCAGGTGTTTGAGTGTGGGTCGTCTCACCTGATCAGTGGGTGTGTAGTCGTTCTGCCTGACCACATCGATCCTGTCTAAGAAGCTGCGGAAAGAACAGAAAAATACAGCCGGTTAGATGTGAAGCACATAACAATAACAATATAATAATACATATACATAATAACACAGTCAAACATGTCCACATTTGAACTGTACTCTTTCAGTAATCACCAAAACCAATTCAAATAAAATCCTACTATACTGACACACTATACAGCGTGTGGTGGGACCAGTACGGCACCCCAACACACACACACCGGTACATCCCAGTACATTTGTGAGAGCTAGAGAAAGATGGAGGATGGCGGTCTGTGAGCAGCCACCAGGGGGCGTGTGTTCTAATTCACAGTGAGATCAGAAGCAGCCAGTCTGAGTCACCAGCAGCCGTTTGCTCTGTCAGGCCAGAGAAGCCTCGTCAATGGAGCTGCTGTAGTAATACTTGCACAGGAGGAGAGGCGTGTGTGTGTGTGTGTGTGTGTGTGTGCGCATCGGTGTGTATGTGCGTGGGCGGGAATGCAGGCCTACGGTGAGATCAGATGTGCAGAGCGCCTACCCAAATGAATGTTAATTGTTCCGATGAACTGGCCTACATAGCTGCTGCTTTTCAAGGTGTGTGTGTGTGTGTGTGTGTGTGTGTGTGTGTGTGTGTGTGTGTGAGCTGCCCTGATGCTTTCATGATGACTGTATCAGGGTCACCTGCTGGAGATGTGTGCGGCAACAAGTCAGGGCTCAAAAAAGGCCCAAAAAGAAGACACTTTTACACGAGCATCTGTCAAGGAAACAACAAAATGTCTCTCATGTATCACAGGCTGAAGAAGTTGTAGAGTCTTAATATCTCTACTCATTTACAATCAGTGAGGACTCAGATGAGCAGACTGAGTTTGTGGATGATGTCACAGGACTCACACACACACACACACACACAGAAAAGCCAGACTTTTAAATGTCCCTGCTGTCCTGACAGTGCTTTCAGATGTACAGAAGACACATTATGTAGGAAGGAGAACAGGAGCTGCTACGCTCTGACAGTGGAAAGATGAGTGGGCAGACTAACGCTGCTGCACTGAGAGGACTTTGGTGATTAGCTTTAAAGCTTAAGTGGCAACTATCGTGAATGTCCCACAAGCCTGCATTGATCAGACAAAAGTACGGCAGGTTTTCCCCACAAACAGTCCCTCTCAGGAGTGAAGCAAAAACACATCGGCAACAAAGGAATCACCTACAGAGGCACTTAGAAAGCATAATATGACGCAGCCTTATAGGGTTTATAACTTTTATCTAATCCACTAGAATCATCCTATCACTAAAAGTCTCCTGTTTAAATTTACAGAGAAAACTCCTGCAAAGACCCTGAATCCAGTTGTCTGTCGCAGATTCCCATTTTTGCCACATGAAGCCCCAAAATACAATTTTGCTTCTTAGACTACGAATTAACAAAACACAACATTTAGACACAGAATATTAAAAACCGTAACAACAGCAAAGTAAAACAAGTGTTACTGATACATAAACTACCTGCTTGACTGCACTGTCATTTCCATTATGATCAAAAGTGCCACCCCAAGTCAGTTTGGTGATAAACAGGAACATAGACTGGGTAGCCATGCTGGATTGGGCAGTAAAAACACATCTGGCACACATTTATTTATTTGCTTTATTTATTGAACAATTAGGTTTATTTAAAGGGACGGGTCACCCAGATTGTTTGGCTGGGCATTGATGTAGTTGGCAGGTGTGAAAATAGTTCCTACATGAAACTGCTCACAACAAGGTCTGTGGATTATCTTGAGTAACCAGGTCATGATTTCTGGAAAGAGACATTGATGTTGAGTTTTTCAAATGTACGTTTTTGGCGCTTTGAGCACCACAAGCTGAGTGACATGTAGTTCCATTATATTTGAGAGAAGGCAGACATCTCTACGGCCGATATCTCCAACACTAAACAACTCACACCAAAACAATCTAGACTGATAAACAGCACTACAGGTAAGAGGAAAAATATGCACTTTTAATTTTGGGGTGAACTGTCCCTTTAAGAACCACTGATTGAGCCGTAATGTCTAACCAGCACCTGATGAAACACAGCATCTCTGAAAATCCCTGAGGTTGCAAAACAGGAAAAAAAAATACATATTTCTGCCACACAACCTTGTGTTTATCAATTTTTTTTGTCAAAATTGCATCTAATTTTTGTTGTTTTCTTCTGAGTAACATGATATCCAACATCTTCAAGCATCTAAAAACTATTTAAATAAAACAAGAAAAAGGAAAAAAACTCTTGTCCAACAGGCAGATATATGCAAACAGTAGCAAAGGGGTTATGTTTTAATCTGCTTTATATACTGCTTGCGACCACTCCAAAAATACAGACCGCCTTCGCTGATGTCACAAAAAAAATTAACGTTTACATTTTTCTGAAATATATAAATATCAAGCATCACAGAAACCAAGCAGAGGCACTAATGTCATTGTTTACGTGGTCAACTAATGACCAAACTAGACCTGCAATGATTAATTGATTAGCTGTCAATAGAGCCTGAGTGATACTGAATATTTAGGGCTGATGCAAATACGGATATATGGAGTAAAAAAATCAGATACTGATATGTCAGCTGATATTTTATCTATTAATCTATACAATACAATTATCCCAAAAATAAGGGGAATCAAAAACCTGTGACAAAGATATGTAATGGAGGCAGGATATATTTCACCTATACAATAAACTTCATAGTCAAAAACTACATCAATGCACTGAAACAGCAAATTTTAAAAAATGTAATAGTTATAAATCACTCCAAGGCTCTTTTTCTGGATTTTATTCTTTTAAAAAACTTTTAAAAATCATATCGGTGCTTAATGGACAACATAAACGCCAGTACCAATATATTTGTGAGAGACCAATTAAATTAGTTACTATCCTTTTTTATAATTGATCAATCAGTTTGAGTAACTTTCTTAAAAAAGGGAAGGAAGAGTTAAAATTCTCAGATTCCAGCTTTTTAAATATGAATATTTTTTACTCCTGTATGACAGCAATCTGAGCCTCTTTAGGACGTGTATGTAATAAGACATTTAAGGACATCATCCTGGGCTTTGGGAAACATTGATCGACATTTTCTAAATTTATGAGACCAAACAACGTATCAATTAATGGAGGACATAACTGAGAGATTAACCAACAATGAAACTAACTATTAGCCGCAGCCCTGAACGAAACCGACAAACAAAAGAAGATGCATCAAGGCGGCGCTTCACAACTCCCCTCATTAATTTCCTGGAAAAACCCTTGACACAAACTTTACAGGTTGGGAGTCACTGTTTCAGGTTGGCCGCTAGCGTAGACAATCGTACTGATCTACCACCCTGTTTTCTGTTCTGACTGATCGTCTGCCCATTGCTCTTATGACTAGAAAGGCAGGACGCTCTCTCGTAGCTGCCTCTCAGGCCAAAGGTATGTAAACCCCTGTGAGATAACTAGGAATGTGGCAGGCAGGGGTGAAATGTGACAGGAGGGCTGCAGGTAACACACAGAGAGGAACAGGGGGCTGGGTCTGCGGAAGCTACAGCGCTGGACAGACATACGGAGGCAGTCAGGAAGAAGAGAGCGTCAGTGTGAGGCTGAAAGAGAAACAGAAGAGGACAAACAGTTTGGGGAACTAAGAGACAGCCCATGTGCATGTCTCTGCACAAATGCACACTGACACAGATATCCATATAAAACACACACGGAGCCAATTAAGCAGCCAACCAGTCTGGTACCATCGGCTCTCTGCAGGGGCCAAAGTGGCTCAGCTGTTCCCACGCCACAGCGCCTCTGCTGTGCCAGCACACCCAGAGCCCTCGCTGGACAACTGCTCAGCCTGTTACTGCCCCGTATCCTCCGCTCGGCGTCTGACTTCACCCTCCCGTAACATCCCCATGCCGAGCTCCCCAAACACATAAATAACTGGGATGTGACAGAACCTAAAAGCTCTAATGATGACAGAGTTAACATGGCTGCCGCCGACATCTGCCGAGGCCAAACTCTTGTTTATCTACAGCTCTGGTCTGAGGCGGCGACACACCCAGGACAAACACACTGCTCAATTTTTAGCAGTTCTCCCTATTAATAGGAGAAGTGCCAATAATAACCGTGCCTTGTAAGTTGAACTAAATAATAGTGGCTGCCCCAGTAACAGAGAGGTCTGCGGTGTTATGAATAACCTGTCAGGGTTATTCTGGGGTAGCAGACAGGCAGACTTAAACACTGGAAATACACACAGGACTCTTGTCTGGTGATTGAAATAACCCAGTATTTACAAGAAAAGATAAAGTATAATTTTAACTTTTCAGTGTACCTTTCACTTCCATATCATTTTTGCTGGTTTGCAGGTTGTGATGAGTTTAATGTAGGACTAAAAATGAACACTGTATTTATATACCTAAATCTTTGTTGTAATCAATAATATTTAAACAACATGTTTATTCAATTTTTTCTTTATGCATACACATGTACATACGTAGACAACAAAAACAAATGTGTGCCTCGTCAACCAAAGCAAACACTGTGGCACCAACAAACACACAAAACACAAAGAAACAAACTTCTCAGACATTAAGCCATATTTTAAACCCTAAAATTATTTAATTATCTTCACAAAAATTAAGTTCAAACTAACCTAACTGCAAGGTTTCTATTTTGGAGTACTAATTTTTCCTCCTCACCATCTGATAAGTTCATAAATAAATTTAATTATTTTTTTATAGCTTCATGAACATAACCAACTCCAGACACTTTTTAAATTTAATTTAAGCAAAATTTGCCCAAGTTTAGACTTAAAGAAAAAGATGTTTAAGATAGACGTAACTTAATATTCGGACTTTATATCTTACAAAATTAAAAAAAGCAAATAAACTTTTGGAATTTTCCTTTTTATTCATATAAAATCTCAAGTTTCTTCCTAGAACAGACTGCTCTCATAAACAACATGTTTAAACTACATATACACTACTGTATATCTCCTTCAGACGCTCAAAATCAAAACTGCAAATAAATTTGATTTTTTGTTTGTTTGTTTGTTTTTCTGGTGCTAAGAATTCCCTAACAAACAACATCCAAACTGAGTTCTCCCCACGCTAAAGGACGTAAGAGGCTCCAGCATCAACAGCAGCGTCCTGGTCCAACAAAGCTGATAACCCTCTATGCTATAACGCACTCATCTTGTTAAAGTGGCAGTATTAGGACAAAGGATTACCCAGATTATGGGCTGGTCTACATCTACAGCTCTACATGGGATTAGTCTCCTCTGATCTGCACGACCGTGTTGACTCGTCTGGCCTCCGCACGAACAGCTGGACTGGAAAATATGCTGAATTATTAGCTTCATTTACTGGGATAAAAAAAAAAAAATCATAAACTTTCTAAATAAGATGACATGAGCAGGTTCAAGTTACTGACTTGATTTACTATTTACTTCATGTTAAACATAGAGGAGAGTAAAAACTTTTGCTATTTGAAAGCAGACTGTGTTTGTCGTTGAACAAGAAACTAACTGTAATAATAAACCTAGCAACGTCTAGTTTCAATATGAGTCCTGACAGGGTTTAATGTGACACAAACACACAACATCTGGGGACCTTTGCCCTGCATCTGAGCAACTCTGCAGATCGGCTGTGTCACACACACACACTGACACACACACATACGAGCAGGCCGGCACGATTACACCCCTCAAAAGTGCCTCTTTCTTTCCACATCTGCCAAAATCCGTTTGTGTCTCCCAGATTTGCAAAAGTTCAACAAGCAAATTTATTTTCATGTTCACATCTCCTCTAAAAAGAGCTCTAACACCATCCCAAACAAAGGCTTGTTCATCAACAGAGAAAACAAATGTCATATTTCCGGAAAATGAGAAAGTAGCTGAAAAGCTCAGCATGAAAAAGCTAAAAATGGTACATGAATCAAACTCAGCAACAGGTAGGAGGGTTAAAAACAGCAACAGGAAATACTGAATCTCCTTAAAAATACCTGTCATGAGTCTCTATTAAATTAAATATAGTTTACTATTTATGTTACAAAGATGTGGGCACATGATACATTTATTTTGTACAGCCTTTACTCTTGTTAAGACAACAACAAAATGTAAAAAAAAAAAAAAAAAATGCCCTAAGGGACTGTTCGTTATTTATAAGGGGGCACGGGGTGGTGCGAATAGGCAATGGAACGACATCACTTTTATTTTTCTGCTTTCAGACACCTTTCGCAGGTATTTAAACCTCTGAACCCTCTCTGAGCACATTAGTGTGATACAAAAACAAGGGAAAAAAAGCAGTGAGCAACTTGGTAGGAAATGTCCCACAAATTGCAAAAAATTTAGAAAATTATTATTTTTTAAAAACTAGGAAAAAAGCAAGGGAATAACTATATTTATAATTATTGTTATTTCATATTTAAAATTATGGTACAGAATTATTCAAGTTTGTAAGCACTTGTTGGGTCATTTTCTTATTTTCTTTTCTTTTTCTTATAATTTTCTCGCTTTTAATTTTTTTGTATTGATTTCTTGGTTTTTTTTTGATTTATGCTTTTGTTCGTTGCCTTCTTCCCATGTTTTTGAATGAAATCAAGCCAGTTTGCTCAGGTTATAAAGGGTTAAATTGTTGTATTTTGTATTTACTTTAACACACATTTAAGAAAACATGACTGTTTTCTTTTTTTTTTTTTTTTAAATCGCCAAAATTACATTATCACAGCCAGAGACTGTAAAAATAAAAATTATTGGTTTTCAAATTTCCAATTGTTCTTGGATACATCGTGCGACAAACGCTAACGTTAGAAAAAAACAAAAACAAAAAAATCTGAGCTCAAAATAGTGACATTTCATCAAAATCACTTTATTCCACATCTAATTTAACATTTGAAAAAATAAACCGCACTAACTAACCCGCATGCAGGACAAAAGTGAAAAACCGAGGACTTCAAAAAACTTCCTTTTCAACTTTTAACATTTAAACATCGAAGCAAAAGTTATAAAAATATAATAACTGAATTATGTTGGAGCGAGGGTCATGCATTCACTCAAGGAAAAATATTTGTAGCTTAGGGGAAGGTCCAAAAACAAAAGTCACACCCGAGCCACCCCTCTCCTCTGATAAGTAAAGAACAGTCCCTAACTTCCTTAAACCGTACCATTACCAGACAGTATTCAAGCTGAACTGCACAACTTCAAATTCAAAGCTTATTCCAGTTTTCAGCACTGTAAAAACACTCGACTTTTAAAACACGTGAATTTGTCACTTCAGGAAACTGAAGAGCAAACTGAAGCTTCACAACCTCCGAAACACCAAAATGGTCTTGGCTCTTCCTCAAAGGGGGGGAAAGATCGTGCACGGCCCGCAGAGCTGAACGATCTGGGGGCTTTTACTGCGTCTTTGTACGTTAACGCTTCACATTGGGCTTCACCGGCCGATCCTTGATCAAACACACACACACACACACACACACACACATATCCAGGGAGAGAGGGAGAAAGAGGAGGAAAGAAAAGAGAGAGAAGGCTGTGTCTGACATTACAGCGCTGCTCCAAAAATAGCTCCCTGGCGCCCTGGCCTCCAGCTTGGTTGTCATGGCGACAGAACCACAGGCGCTATAAATAGACAATCGGCTCCAAATCTTGTGCTTCTGGAGTGAGGCCAGAAAGAGACAGACAGGGAGAAAGAGGAGGAGAAGAAGAAAAGAGCGCCCGACAGATAGGAGAGAAGAAGAAGAAGAAAAGACTGAGTGACAGAAGAAGAAGAGGGGGAGAGAAACAAAAGACACACAGACGGAGAGAAATGCAGGGAATGGAGTGGGTTACAGAGACAGAGAGACAGAGAGAAAGAGAGACAGAGAGAGACAGAGAGACAGAGAGACAGGGAGAGGAGGAAGGAGTGCAAGAAAGACAGAAAAAGGAACAAAGAACAACAAGAACAAATTAAAGGAGTTAAGAAAAGAAAGGGAAAATGAAAAAAGTAAGAATCAAAGACTTAATGAACGAGGAGGCTGAAAGAAAAATGAACCGGATAAAGGAAACACAAAAAGAGAGAGAGAGAGAAAGAAGATGACAGGAAACAAAAAGAAAGAAGAGATTAAAAAGGCAATCAATAAAAGAATGCAAGAACAAGACAAACGAAAGGAGAAGAAGACAAGAAGACAAACAAGGACAGGACATGATATCAAAAGAGAAAAAAAAGGCAAATAAAAAACTATCAAAAAAAATTTTTAAAAATGGAGAGCCAGTAAAACTAATGCAAAGAGACAGATAAAGAAAACCTAAGAGAACATGAGACCAAAGGAAAGAAAAAACAAAAACAACAATACCGCAGAAAATAGAAATGACAGAAAAAAAAGTGAAAACAAAAGAAAAGGACGAATAAAAAAGATAAGAACAAAAACAATTACAAGACGGAGAGAAAAGTTGAATAAAAACTTGAATAAAAGAGACACAAAGAGACAGTAAGACAAAAAGTAAGGGAACATAAAACCAAAAGAAACAAAAGAAAAAAAAACAAGACCAAAGAAATTAAAGGTAAATTTAAAAAAAGAGGGAAAAAAAGAAAAAAGATGAGAACAAAAAAATGTAAGACTGAAAGAAAAGCTGAATAGAAACCAGAATAAAAGAAAGAGACGCAAAGAGACAGTAAGACAAAAAGTGAACATAAAAAGAGGGAACGCAAGAGCAAAAGAATGACAAGAAAGAAAAAAACAAGACCAAAGAAAATCAAGGTAATAAAGACAAGAATCTGAATAAAAAAGAAATAAAGAAAAAAGAAATTAAAAAGATAAGAGCAAAAGTAAATTGCAAGATGGACAGAAAAGTCAAATAAAAACCCGAATAAAATAAGAGACACAGAAAGACAGAAAGACAAAAAGCAAGGGAACATAAAACCAGGAAAATCTAGGTAATAAAGACAAAAAACTGAATACAAAAGAAATAAATAAAAAATAAATTAAAAAGATATGAACAAAAGTAAATTACAAGACGCCGAGAAAAGTTGAATAAAAACCAGAATAAAAGAAAGAGATGCTAAAGAGACAGAAAAAACAAGACAAATAAACCACATAAAAATTTAATAAAAAGAGAAAGAAAAATGACTAATTAAAAAAGTTAGGAACTAACAAAAAATTACAAGACAGAGAGAAAAGTTGAATAAAAAGCTTAATAAAAGAAAGAGACATGAAGAGGCAGAAAGACAAAGAGTAAGGGTACATGAGACAGAAAGAAAAAAGACAAACTGAATGAGTAAAGAATAAACAAAAAATTTATAGATAGAAAGAAAAAGTCTAATAAAAAACTGAATAAAAGAAAAGAGACGTAAATAAACATAAAGTAAGAGAATGTAAGACCAAAGGAAAGTAAATAATCAAAGGGAATAAAAAACAAGACTTAAAGAAAATAAAGGTAAGAAAGACAGAAAAAAGAAAAATAGGCAAATCATGTTTAAAGAAGAGACAAATAAAGAAAGAACAGAGAGTGAGTACTGGGAACACTGGTGTGTTTGACAGCAGCTGAACACTGGGAGCGACACAATCACTGAATACACACACAGCATTCAGAACATCACAATACAGTGAGATTGCAGCAGCAGTTACTTTAACATGTACCTGACTCATGCTACACATCAGCACAGCCGCAGCACGTTGAACGTCTGCAGCTTTAAACACGTCTAAATATATTCACTATCACACCACACGAAAGTATTTAAACTACAACCCCCCAAAAAAATCAGTTTGTCTTTGCCCATCCCTCTGATTCTCCCCCTCACTCCCGACATGCTCGCGATGAGTCAGAGACTCAATCCGAGCCATTTTCTGTCCCTGCAGAAACACAACTACACATCACAGGGAGAAACAGCGAGGGGGGAGGAGAGAGGGGAGACAGAGGAGGAAGGATGCCGGAGAGGTAAATCAGGGGGACTCCGCCACACTATCCCTGGGACAAGATTTCAGAGAATCGACGGATAATAAACACCGGCTGGTATCACATCCAGGCGACACATAACACAAACAGACACACGTACTGGATGTATGGGGACGCCGTTACACAACTCACAGTTTTCTCTGAACATCTGGTTAAAGAGACTTCTGACAAATATATTCTTCATATATATCAATCTATAAACTTCTAAAACCTGCTGTAAGGCCCAAAAAGAACAATCAAGATCAAATTCTTACATTTGAGAAGCTTGAACGAATGAATGTTTGGCATGTTTGCTTGATAAGCTACTTTACTTTATGATTTATCAACTGTAGAGTTGGGCAATGGAGTCTAACGACAGACTGCATACCGTGAGACAATGTACGTTTACTGTAAAGTTACTGAATAAATAAAAGTCTTAAGGCTGATTTCTCACTAAAATCCAAATCTGCTACAAAGCTATTAAAGGTGCTACTAACTCATGACAAGATGTACTTCTTCACATAATCCAATAAAATAATAGACTGCTCTGGCGCCTTAAACGGGCTCTATACGATATACAAAGCGTATCTATGATTCAGAGGTTGTCTGCACATGGCTCTCAACATGGAGGTGACTGTGCTAGGAGTAACAGTGCTAACAGTGTGAACAGAGCAACATAGCAACAGTGCTGACAGAGCTAACAGTGTTAACTGGAGGGAACCAGAGTACGGCCGGGCGATATAATGACTATGTTCGATATATCGATATATTTACGAGCAAGATTTAAATTTCAGACAACACCGTTTACATCAACATAGGGTCAAGTTGTGTTACATAACACACAGCAGTGTTCATCTCTCCTCTCTCACACTCTCCACACAGCTCCGCCCCACTCACTCGCTCACAAGTTCTCCATCAACACTCAGAGAGACACAGAGCTTTAATCTGTCATTAGTCTACAGTGTGACATCAGTCTGTATGTTATATGAACTACTCTAAATCAGTCTGTGAGATGAATGAAATCACCGCAGCACATGTTTAGTCCAGCACTGCGCTGCTAGTTTGTGTGTGAGGTGGATCATAGCACGTCGCTCTTCTTCTTGGTAGCTGAGGTCTATTGTGTGACGTGGAGACAGCACCAGGATGTAGGTGACAGATGTGTTTAAAAAAGGCAGCGATAACACAGATGTTTCACATACAAGACGTATATTACGCGGACCTCTGTGGCTCCAGTGCTATGTGCAAAAATGTTAACGTATAGCCCTGCTGTTTATTTTATATCATTTTTCATTTACATGTTGTGCAGCTACGTATTTTCAAACGGGGAAAAAATCCGTCTTTGCGTTTTATTTTGATCAGTCTGTTTTGTGACAGCTTGTGAACTGAAAACATGGAGCCCATTTCAAAGAAAATACCGAGATATATTAAGTGTATCACCATTCAGCCTGTAAAACCCGAGATATGAATTTTTGTCCGTATCTCCCAGCCCTAAACCACAGCGTATTTGCTCCGCCCCTTCTGCACTGTAATTGGATAGTTGTTGACAGTGATGAGTGCAGCTTTTCACACCTGAATTTTTAGTCAGAAAAACTGAGAAATAATCACAGAGGACATTCAGCGCCCATCCATCTTTTTTTTTTGTCGAAAACTGTCGCATGTCTAAAAATAAGTCGTGTCAATCATGAGCCTGAAACTTTCGTCTGTCATTAAAATTTTCGTAACAGGTTCGATTTTCTGCGTACATCAGAAGCCTCAGTGAAGAAAATGTGGCAGCTGAACACAGCTGTGACAGGACAGAGGACAGGGAGACCAGAAGCATTTCATCAGGTAGCTCATGTTCAACAGGTCAGATAGTAATATCCAGGTGGATGATGATGATGATGATGATGATGAAGAGGAGGAGGATGCAGAGGGAGGAAGTAGTGACAGCCAGATTGGTAACTCCAGTGGAGAGAAGCAAAGGAGGAAATGTGTCTTTTCATTTTGTCACGCATTGCTAATTTTCACAACGAACAGAACAATGAAACACATCTGAATCAGTGTGCAAGGTTCCTGTGCGTAACAATTTTTTTCGGATGACGAATTAAAAAACTGACTCAGTGTGCAAAGGCTTTTGTCTTTACGGACTGATTTCACGAAGTGTCCAAACAGACACTACAGTTCAAGGCTGGATTACAAAGCTTCTGAGAGGGATACGATCACACTGTAGCCCTCCTTGGAGTAGCAGGATGGCTAATGCTAGCTTGTGGGCTAAAAACGCAAAGTCTTTCTCTGTTGGTCAAAGGTACAAAATCTGCCTACCAGCACCTGAATAGGCAAATTTTGATTGTGATTAGCTCACTTATGAACACATCGTAAACCGTATCTTACATCTGGCGCAAAGCCGCACAGAGTGCAGTGCAACTGTCTTGTACTTGTGCCCATCTGTGCACCTATAGGTGTGTTAGTTTTAAAAGAAGGTGTGGTCAGGTGCATTGTTGGTGTGTTCTGACGCAGCAGAAAGCGATTGCCCAATAAAAACTTGGTCTAAAGTCGATGGCTCCATATTTTCCTACTATTACAAGGGCGCATTGTTCAGATAGTAAGATGCACTCACATAGTTGAGTTCACAATGCACACACACACAGGGATGCACGAACCAGTTGTGGGCAGGTGAAATATTAAATCATTAACTCTTTCCCCGCCATTGACGTGATATTCTGTCAATCTGTGTTTTCACTGCTACATGATGAGGGGTGCTGTTACATGTCTAATGACACAGAACAGCACGGTCGTGTCTAAAAAACAAACCAAAAAGAAGATCAGCTGGAAACCGGAAGAAAATTTTACAGCTTGCAAACTGCACGAAAATTTCGGTGCCAACAGAAACGTTTACGGTCGCGCAAGCCGAGGAGATGTTGATGGTCTCAGGCTGCGATAATTCCTATTTAAACAACATTCTGAATCTGATTTGGACAAAGAAGAAAACAAGTTTGGTGAGACGAAACAGGACCTCCATGACAGTGACAGTGACACACGGACAAGACGACCACAGAGGAGACGGAGACAACAGAACACTGAGCGATCACCGTGGCGACGTGTTCCGCTATACCTCAAAGAAAATATTAATTTCATAATTATTATTATCATTATTATTATTTTCATTTATACAACTAAAACTGATGTAAGGAAATTAGAAAAAAACAAGAGAAAAATATTAATTACAAATACATTTTCTAAAATGTGAACATAGCAGAGAGCAGTGCAGAGCTGCGGCTCCGCTGCAGACTCCCCATTAAGAGAGACACTGTGCAGATTTACTCACGAGGTGCAGCATAACTTGACATTCTTATTACTTCAGAGGCTAAAAGTTTAGCTCTGCTTCTAGTAGTTAAGTTTATAACTACAGTTTTTAGTTTTGTTGCTTAAATGTCTCACAATTTTTGCTGCTGTGACATTAATGCTCTTACTGAATACTGCTCACTTTTCTTATTTGCCAAATCCCACGTCTGCAGGCGCACCTGGCTTTTAAAAAGGAACGTGAGATGACACTTGGATTAGCTGAATTCATGTTACCCCCAATTTTTACAGGAGGTTAGTGCTGGACTAGTTCTTAGCCAGGCGCTGTAACTTCCTGAAATCTCCACTGGTTGCCTGGCAACCTCATGGTGAAAACAAAGAGTTAAGGAAGTTAGAACGAACTAAAATAACTTGTACAATCAAACCATCATCATAACAGGTAGTCAAATTTTCTTTATAATATAATGCAATCTATATCTTTGAATGAAAAATATTTTTTTCAGAAGTGTGTTTAACTGAATGTCTACAAAATTATTAATCATATAAAGTACAGCAGTGCTAGAGCCATAAATGTTTTCATGCTAAATATGTAATTACCACTTGTTAAAGACATGTCAGACAACAGCTCTACAGTATGTCTTTGTTTTTAAGATAGTTATTTAGTAGTGCATTTCATCACCGAATGAAGAATGATTGTTAATTAAATATCAAAACATATAAAAAATACAAAAAGAGAAGTTTATAAGACTTTAATGTAGAGATGTAACTGTTATAATTATTTTAACTACGCAGGAGTACATGAAAAGAAAGCATTTCTTCTCAGGATCTCTGAAGTGATTTACTATCAGGGGAAAGTTCCTCAATATTTCAGGATGAAGTTTACAACTCTGTGATCTCTGTGTGGATGGAACAACAGAAACCTGACAAACAGGCCTCATCTTCTGAGACACAACAAACCCTTTCACCTCTGTCCTGTGGGGGGACACGGTCACGTTGTTTGGACCTTACATGTAAATTGCCCACAGTCGACCGAACATGACACATCCACATGTAATCAAGGACAACAACATCCTCGCAAACAAAGTGCGTGACCATATAAAGTGACAGGAAGTGTTAATGAAAACAACAAAAACACATTATAGTGGAGCATGATGGAGCAAAAACACAGTCGGTGAAGCTTCGGTGACTTCCTCCTCGTCAGACAGAGACAACAAAGCCTCACCGCCCCGTCAACTTCTTCTTCCCTTTTTTATTTTTATCATGGCATGAATCAGATATAATTTCTTTTTTTTTTTTGTAAAGGGAGAGGCGGGGGTGTACGGGGTGGCCCTGACTTTTACCGCACTGATCCAGGGTTGACATTTTCATTTAATGCTAACAACCTTCATCAATAATGCTGAAGTTGTCTCTCTCCTAACACACTCGCTCATTCTTTCTCCTTCTGCAGCCTGCCTGGGTTAAAAATAGCTCTCCCCTCTCTCTTTCTCTGCTTCTCCGTTTACATAAGCACACAGAGGGGGGAGGGGAGCACTTCCGGTCTGGCCACCCAGCCCAGCATCTGATCCATAACACTGGGGCTGCTGGGTGTGGGAGAGAGGAGAGGAGGGGAGAGGAGAGGAGAGGAGAGGAGAGGAGAGGAGAGGAGAGGAGAGGAGAGATCCCGCAATGCAGGGAAGCCCTCTCTTTCTCTATTTCAATTCATCTCTTCAATACTTTCTTCAATCACTCTGTCTCTCCGTTAGCTTCCAACTGTCTCTGTCCAGGAAGCTTCGTCATGATCGTCCTACCTTCACTGTCTCCACTGACACCACACCTCCCAACAATAAAAAACATGCAGTACCACGTACATAAGTGATACAACACCTGTGGCCGTGCATGCAGTTTAAGTGACAAGGACGCACATACACACCCACGTTACTGTACTTCAATAAAATTTGAGGTACTTCACGTGAGCATTTCTCTATTTTTTGCGACTTTATACAACAGCGCAGCTACATTTTAAAAGGAAGTACTCACTTTTATTCACTACTTTTATTTGGGAGCTGTAGCCACTAGTTAGTTTTTTAAGTTTTTAAGATTTTACATTTAATAAACAGTATATAAAATGCAATATATTGCTAAAGATTAAACTTGTGGTCCCCATCTTTTTGGCTTGTGACCTCTTAAAAAAAGCAGTGTCATGTTTCAGATATCTATCACCCTAATCCAACAAAATTAGCGCATATGTGCTAGTAAACACGGGAAAACCACCAAAAAACGGCAATAGACTCCTTTCTCACTGTTTCTCACTGATAAGACTGCATTTCGAATTTGCTTTACTAGTGTGTCACATTCGACTTCACAAACACACCAGAAACAGGGTTAGTAAACAGCAGAAAACAGCATGGAGGCCAGTGAAAATGTTACAGTTGTGTTACAGACAAATATATGTTGTTAGCAAGTTCATCAAAGAGTAATTTCCTGGCTTTACTTCTCAGATGGTTTCATTTTATTTCTCTCCAATATTTCACCAAAAAAGAAAATATTAGAGAAAGATCCAAAACTGTGTGGCAGAACTTTGTTCTGTTTTTCCAGTCCTCATTAATCATCTCACAACTGCCCAGATTCACACATTCGGCATCACAAACACACCAGAAACAGGGTTAGTAAACAGTAGAAAGCAGCATGGAGGCCAGTGGAAAATGTTACAGTGGTGCCACGGACAAAATTCAATAGTGGTGCGTCAGTGCATTACACTGGAAAAGGAGCTAAAATTAGCGCATCCACCAAGGTGTCATATTTCCATCACTGCCGATCGGAGCTGCTCGGAGCTAGAGACGATAAATATCTGCGACTACTGCGAATTCATGTACCCCAAGAGTAAAAGCTCACTGTAACCATTACAATTTAAAACAAAAGCCAGATGTTAGTGGGTGTTGGTGGGTTTTTCTGTCAAGTGGAAAAGGAGCTAACATGTTGTTAGTGAGTTCATCAAAGAGTGCCACGCTTAACTTTTCAGATGGTTTCATTTTATTTCTTTCCAATAGTTTACAAAAAAAAAAGAAAATACTAGAGAAAGGTCCAAAATTAGAAAACAAACTGTGTGGCAGAGCTTTGTTCTATTTTTCCAATCCTCATTAATCATCTCACATCTGCCCAGATTTATCTTGTGACCCTTCAGAGGGGCCTGACCCCTACGTTGGAAACCACTGGAATAAACTTCCTAACTTTATATAAGGTGGTTAAAACTAGCTCCACCTCGACCAGCTACAACAGAGTCACGTTACCTACAAATTGATCAGTGTCACAGGGGACGTTTTTTCTGCACGCTAAATACTTCTACTAAAATCACTCATAAAGTTTGCTGATAATATTCATGTACTTTCACTTATGTAAAGTATACTCCTTTCACCACTGCATAAAGTTATATGTACAAAAACCCAACTGCCTGACACATGCACATTGATGCACCAGCATAAACTGTACACAAACACGTACACACACATGGGAGAGAGTCGGCAAGCCTCCGCCCTCTGAGAGCTCTGGCTTCATGTGACCACTGCATGCCTTGTAACAGAGGCAGGCCTGACTGAGATCAAAAGGCGGATAAGAAAAAAAATACCAGAAAATAAAGAAATGGTTTGGAAACAGAGGAGAGAGAGACGAGAAGGCTCGGGAAGATGAAGATGTTAAGAGAAAGAATAACATGTCTCATGTCTCAGCATTTGTGACAAATAATTTCGATACACAAAACATCGGCAATGAAAACACCGCTGGTAGAAAACACAGCAGGGATACCAAGAAACATAGGTCATTGTCACCAACACAAGACACACACAAACCACCAGGTCAGAGTCTGAGCTGTTAGGTACGACTACTAACTAGACTGCAAACTTGTTAGATAATAGTGCAACTTTTAAACTGCTAAATACATCAAGCACTACAAAATATTAAAAAGATAAAGGGCAGTCCACACCAAGAACGATAATTATGACAATAACTATTGTTTTAAAAATCGTTCAAACTCAAGAAGGTGGAGGAGCGGACATCACAGGTAGATCGACATCGACAGTAGCCAACAATACCTTTGAGATCACTGTTAAGAGTGATGTGATGAATGATAGAAACAATAAGAGCCAAAGTTCAAATGGCAGATGATGTCTTTATAAAGAAGGATATCTGGAAAGCAACTGGACTCACCCTCTGACTCAGAGGCAAGTGTTTTTGTTATTAACGCTTATAAGAGATGATAATCATTGAGCATTACCTCAGGTAGCCTAATGACAACTCTATAACCTTACCACGAATGAACCCCTCACTATCACAGTACTTTCTATTAGAGGCCGACTTTATTTGGGAATCCTGTGGGTCACGAGATTCCTGGGGGATGGAAGTTTATTTCACTATTCATCACATGATGTGGGAGCATGGACAGGACAGGAATCATAATAGTAATAATGAGCTAACAAGGTGAAGTTAGCAGCTATTAGTTTGTTCCCACAGACCATAGGAAGTATATACCTGGACGTATGAGCACACGTCATTTTATGTGAAGCATGTGAAGTAAAATGGATCGTTAGTTAATAGCAATTCCAATCATGTGTTAGCATCGAGCTAACAGACTAAGCACTGGTTACTTGCCACATGGTTGTAGCAATTAAATCCAAGTGGGATGGCACAGGAGTGAATATCTGAAAACCTACTCCTTTGACACCCTCTAGTTTCTATCAAGCACAAAATATTCACTTCTCAGTAATAGTGCTTGAATTGACTGAGCTCATGCCCATAGACTCACTGACTAATTCGTCAGTGGTTTCTCAGTTAAAACTACAAAAAAGAGCCAATCAGTGTCACGAGCAGGACTAACGCTGCTGTCAAACGCTTTGCCAGAGCTAGCAAGGAGTAGCAACAATAATGCAAGCACTATAGACGAGATAGACGCTGCTATTGAGGCTGTTCTAGATCGACATGTCTTCTCAATATCACCTGACATTGTAGTTTGTTTTTCTTCACTCCGCTCCACTCTTAAAACCCCCGCAAAACAAGTATGTTGCCATGGCTACGCATCACAATGGACTTAAAATGACGATAGATTTGGGCAGATATGATGTCTCTAGTGATTGGTTAGGGAAGTCCTTGAATCCTCCTCTCAAAGTGGACGCAATGTCAGACTGAAGATGGACAGAGAGCGAAAAAAGTTGACGGTTCAGTCTGATATCATGGAAGTGCTTGATTTCTACACAGAGGAAAATACGTTACTGTTTATCAGTGTAGACGCCCAGAGTGTTATAGTAAAGTTCTTGGTGTGGACGGCCCTTTATGATCAGTAAATCCAATGAAAAGAACCTGTGTACCAAATTTCATGAGAGTCCATCCAACAATTGTTGATATACTCAGTCTGGTCCAAATTAGTGGACTGACTGACAGACCAAGGTTGCCATAACTAGAGCTGTGCTGCTAGCATCGCTAAAACTCTTAAAAGCACATTAATGAGCCACATCTTTGCACTGATGACATGTTTCTGCATTGCAATAAACACTGTAGTTTATTCTCTATGCTGTAACCCACTAGTTGGAACAGATACACAGTGCAGATAGCACAGCATTCATGTCGCCTCATGAGCCTTGAACGCTTTGCACTCACAGTAACCACATGTTAAAACGACCAAACACCACACAGTGTGGGTATATACGTATGTGTGAACTTAAGAGTCAGAGAGAAAAAGGAAGTGTGTCTTTTGTCTGCCTCCACTTAGAAACATATGTATGTTTAATTGCAAGTGTATGTGTGGAGGTGAAGGAAAGGAAAGGGGTATAAAAAAATAAAAAAAAAAAAAAGAGACTTACTACTGTGCGCAGTCGATGAGTTGATATTCGTTGGACCTTTCCCAGCAGGCCCGCACACCCTCGTCCTGCCAGAGGATCTTTGCATGGTCATAAAACTCCTGGAAAGAGAAAGAGGGGTCTGGATCAACGGCATACCACAACTAGAAATAACTGCGAGTCAGGCTCTCGTTTTAGGATCCCTGAAACAAAGATATGATATCACAAAAACAACTAAAGGAAAAGTGTGTTGGTGAGTAAAAAGAAGATGTTATATATCAACTCTTATCATTTATCTTTTATATTTCTCTGCATTTTCCAGAGAGAGGAGAAGAGAGAAGAAGAGCTGTTACAGTCAGGACCCCCTGAACACCCCGTTCTGGCCTCTTACATTACAGATAAAAACAAAGTGCTGTTTGGCACAATGTCACGTAAAATGTCGGAGAAAGGACAGACTACATATTTATACAATGTTTGCAAATGCACAAGTTACTTGGTGACAATGGTGAGCGAGAAGATTTAATCGATTAAACACAGTGGTGGGTAGTACCCCGCTACATGTACTTCAGTAATTTACTTAATGAATAGTCTAAGAGTAGTTGTTTTGTGGAATAACTTTACTCTTACTCGAGTACTCTGCCATAAAATATATGTATTTCTACTATGTTGCATAACACTACACTCTTCTTACTAATTTTACTGATACATGTAGCTACAAATCATTTTTATATATTCAGCTGAGCTAACACACAGGCCAGCGACTTTCAGGCAGCAAGCGATAAGATAGTCTACTATAGCACCACAGATTAAGTGGCGATTTAGGTTTGGTCACTGACAGGCACACAATGCAGACTGCGTCAAAGCCACTCCTTCGAGAATTCTGGGTTCTGACAGGCACAGCTGTCGCGGCACGGTCGCCAGAGCTGATCGCAGCCACGCTAGACAATGCCTGTGACTCCACTAGATGCACTAAAGCGTCCCAGAAGCATCACTCCGCTCTGCTCAGCTAGTGACATAAAGTTTCTTTGTTGTTGTTGTTTTGTTTTACAGCATGTTTCGTCATTTCGTGAATATGGCACTTCAATAACAAACATACATTTCACATGTTAAATGAATTAATGGCTTTATTTCAAACCGAAATTTAGAAAAAGAAAACATAATTTAAAAAACAAGACAAAGATAATAGTGTCCCAAAAGGAGTTGGTAGAAGTAAAACTTTATTTATTTACCACTCATATACAACTATCCCCGGTCTATTAACCACCTAATTAATGAAATAAGTTACAGTTTATTGACAGTCCAAGTACTACCTAGTGTTACAAAATACTTATGCACTCCCCAAACACAACCCTTCCTCGTCTATATATCTGCCAAAAATATCTTTTTTATATGGTTATTAAATTGATCTATATTTGTGATTTGTTTCAACTCATCACGTTAAAGACCAGTTTCAACATAACACACTGATTTATAAATAAATCTAATGAAGCTAGTCACTATTTGAGTAGCTTTTTGAGATACGTTTTTACTTTTGCTCAAGTAATTATATTTGTGAGTATTTTTATTTGAGTCAATATAATTGTAAAGTAATAATACTTTTACTGGAATACCATTTTTGTTTACTCTACCCACCACTGATTAGTCTATCAACTCAAAACTAATTGAGTCATTTTAATCAAAATTGACAAACATTTTCTGGTTCCAGCTTCTGAAAGGTCAAGATTTTATTATTTTATTTGTTTTACATCCCAGTAAACTGAAAATCTTTTGTACTGTTGGTGAAAAATAAAACAGATATCTGAGTATGTCACCTTGGGCTGTAGGTATTTTGAATGTTTTTCACTATTTTCTGATATTTAAAAGAGAAAAATAACTATTTAGAAAACAGATTAGATTGATACCAGATTAATCGATACACAAATAATCATTAGTTGCAGCCTCAAAGAGAAGAAGGGGAGTTAAACAGAGACTTATGATGAGACATAAACTACAGTGAATACAGAAAACAACATGCGATCGATGGTTATATAGAAATAAAATGGTGTTGGTTGGTATATTTGGACAATATCTGTGTCCTTGGGTTAAGACTGTATTTCCCGTCCGAGTCTCGGTGGGTGAAAACGTTTAAGGACAGATGGAGGGAGGCTGATACTCCCTGGCTTAGTTTGCAGTTGAAGGCCGGCTCGGAGAGGAGCAGCAGATGAGCGGGCTCTGACAGAGGCAGGAAACAGAACAGTTCACCGAGTTCATGAAGAAATGGAGAGCTTTGTACGGACACAAGGCTTGGCTGTCACTACACAGGGGCCTATCTCTTCACTACGATCTGCAGCGGGTCACATACAACGCGGTCAAGCACAAATAAGCCATTATAAGCCGTGGAGTTTTACTGTATACTCTTAAAAATACTGGATGTAGCTGAGAGGAGGCAGGTTTTACAGTGGCCACCATGTTACTGACAGATACATGAGACGAGGTCTGTTTAAAACTAACGGGGTTGTTTGTCAGTTGTTGTTTTTTTACCACAAAAGAAACTGTCAAACACAAGAATTAGTGATTATCACTGACACTGTTAAATACCTTCACTTGTACCCTAAAAGCAGCTGAGGAGTAAAAACAAGGGGTAAACATAGTTTGGTTTACAGATAGAGGATTAAAGTTAAAGAAATGCAAATTGCGTATAAGTTCATCTATCAGCAAAAAAATAAAGGTCTTATTTGTGCTCACTTTATTGTCCTTTTCTCTCGTTTCCTTTTCACTTGTGAGTTACGTCAGACTCTAGCTCAAACTACGAGGCCTCAAAGAGAACCAATCAGTCAAAAGGTTTCCAAGAGTAATTTACAGACTCAAAACTATCACTCTGAAAGAATCAGACTTGAAGGTTCTGTATATGAGATTTTGAACAATATGTAGCAGCAAATCACTGTTTGCTGGAGTGGAGTAAGCGTCCTGAGCAGAGAACAAAGTCACACTAATTCTGTGTGTGTTGTCATCCGAGCTTCTCTGTTTTGTGTTTTGGTAGCCTGGCCAACTGCGCGTGCATGTGAGACTCTCCATTCATGTCTCATTTGCTAGCTAATTGCTGCTGCTCTGCACTATCCTGATATGAAGGTTAGCGCTGTTAAGGCCATCTCAACCCACAGCGATGGAACAGCAATGTTGTGGAAGTGTAACACCTCCCCCCTGGTCCCGACTAATCTGCTGATTTTTTTTTTCCAATTCACTTTTAAATTGAAAAAAAATCTCAGGAAATACTGAAAAGTCACGTTTTCCAAAAGCCCAAAGTGACTTCTTCACATTGCTTTCTTTGTCCAACAAACAGCCTCAAGTCCAAACTACTTACGTTTTTTTTTTTTTTTTGCCTTTACTTGATAGGACAGATTTAGCTTGAAAGGGGGAGAAAGAAGGGATGACATGTAGCAAAGGGCTGTGAGCCCGTGGCTGCTGCAGCAAGGACACAGCCTTTGCACATGTGGCACCTGCTCTACCAGATAAGCTAGCAGGCGCCCAAAAACTGAGTTTAAGCCCGTAAAACAAGTAAAAACAGCAAAGTGAGAGGCTGGAAGTAAGGGCTGCACCCAATTCAGAATTATGAAAATTCAACTATTAACTCCTTTATTTCCATATGGAGTTTGAGAGATTAAACAGGGTTCAGCGGGACGTTCAGTGTGACATTCACGTAATGTCGTTGACAAGCTAACTACGCTAAAAATGGATCGGAAAAGTGCAACAACATTTTTTGCTGACACTAAATATCAACGAAAACCCAGAGACCATGTCGTATTAATTATCTGTGAGCTGTAAATTTAGTACTTCGAAGCACAAGGCGGAAGATAATGTTATCTCGGAGCCTGAATCTCCCTTCCTCTGGGCAGCTACCTCCGTGAACGCAGCTCCCTGTGCTGAAGAGCAACGTGTGTTCACTCTGCAAAAAAATCTGGGGACCAAAATGTCCAAAGGAGTGCGCTGCACATCGACTGCCAAAAAAAACATGACTGTTCGACTTAAAGGAGTCTCAGTCGACCGCGGGATCTCCTCATGATAATTCTCACCTCCGACTTTCAGGGGCAGGCCTAGCTGTAAGCAATAAATGTGCCATATTTGCTAAATGATCAATCAAAAATCGCCGAAGATTAATTTGTTGAGTATTGAGTATTTGGTTCATTTTTTCAATTCCATTTAGCTGATATCTTTTCTTTCTCAAAAGTGCTTTATCAAACAAGGATACTACACTTTTGCTGGTATACAAGCCTAATCTTTGTTTTATATCTTAATAAACTGAATATCTTTCAGTTTTCCGACTGTTGATAAGACAACACCTTGGGCTCTACAGCTCTAGTTATATTTATCAGTGGCTATAAAAATTAGCATGTTTTACATATAAAGCTAATTCAATGATCAGTTCATGAACACAGTAGATGACTGTCAAAGAAAACACATAAAAATCGTTCCCTGAGGAAACGAAGAGTCGAAATGTGCCGTGACTTTTTGAGTGAAACAAAATACGAATCAAGAGGAGTGAGAACTACGTAAACAAACCACATTATCGTGTAAGTGAGGGGCTTTAAATTTCTCATAAAGAAATTACTGAACTACCAGATTCATCATCTAATAACAGACAGACGGTAGGTAGTGAAGTGTCAGAGGTCAACAAGGTCAACACCCGAGTTTTTCAGCAATTTCTCTTTGATTTGTTTTCTTTTATAAAGTTTATATACAGGGCTACATGTACAATTCAGAGTTTGACAGAATAGGGAACCAGCTATTTCATGATGCCTCTCATAGCGGCTGTTCAGCTCTGTGAAGAGTTTAAGAATAGGAATGGCTGTGACCTGAGTGTAGACCTACTTTGAGATCCTGTGTGAAAACAGCAGTAAAGACATGCTGCAGAATTCTATCAATTATTTTGAGTAGGGGCTGATTTGTTAAAATTTTAAATGTAACATTTTTTAAAGAGATTTCAAACATTTTGGGGGTTACCTGCACTCGTTTCAGCTCTTTCAGATGTATGAAATGCATTCAAAGCGACATTCAAGACGATGCCACACAATGAAGAGGGTTCAGGGAGTTTCTCTGTTTATACAACATCTACTTCATGTCTGTCTGTTCATGTCTGTTGTTGCTCTTAATGAGGTCTCTCCCCTTTTTACCCTGTTGAAGGGTTATTTGTAGAGTTTCTCCTGACCCCAACAGAGGATATTTAAGAACAGACGCAGTCGTATGTTGTGAAAATTGTAAAATCCTGTAAGAGAAATTTGTGATTTTTTAGCTATTTACAGTAAATAAAATTGACTTCACTACATTGACTTGTCATTGTGCTGTGCTGGGAGCACGGAGGCTCAGGAGAGGTGGGCACGGCAGCCATCGGTCTGAGCAAATAACCTTGGTGACTTTATTTATGTTGCATATGAGGCGTGATCCTTTTTATTATTTTAGGAGATTTTTTTTTGTGGATAATAACAACAAGGATTACTGATTAGAAACGAAGCTCCAAAGGAAATCAAGACAGATTCAGTCCAGGCTCTGTGCTTATTTTCGCTCCCTCTCTTCCTCCTCTGCTAAAGGCAGAGTCAACCAGTCCAACTGGTTTCCAGTAGGCCCTAAGGCCAGGCGAGGGGGAGCGGGCTCAGAGGAGGAGGAGGGTGGAGGAGTTGGAGGAGAGGCTGAGCCTATAAAATAGTTTTCTACTGTATTGTCTTTTCTGAACAACCAACCATTCACTTCAACAGGCACAATCGAAAGCCGAACCTTTGCTTCTGCTTCTGGGAGCTGATGCTTTGTTGAACGCTGCTTCAGGTAACCAGCGATCACTGGGCTCAAATCACGATTTAAAACAACAACTGTAACCCGGCTGTAACCTTCCACACACCCTTCATGAAAAACTGAGCATCAGATCAAAATCACTCTTCAGTGGAAGTCTAGTGACTGACTGACAGCCTGAGGGAAGGGTCAGCTCGAGATAGGCCCGCATAATAAATTTGCCATGAAGTAACAGAGACAATATCAGGAGACTTCCTTTTGCTTACACACAAATACACTCACTCTTCACTGGAAACTCAGCAGCTAAAAACAAACCGACACTGTGGAAATGACCAGTTTAAACACTGAAGCTATAGTGCTGGAAAAACACAGGGAGGACACGATGTTCTTCTTCCCCTATAGGTAACAATTAGGAAACAGCTGAAACGCTATTTAATTAATAGCCATTAATGTTCTAATTTTGTAGTTTAAAAGTTGGATGACCCATTTTCGTACTTTGACAATTTCATTTTTATTCTCTAAATGTTTTTTTTCCTAATTGATTGAAATTACGCTATAGTGCTGGAAAAACACAGGGAGGACACGATGTTCTTCTTCCTCAAAAGGTGACAATTAGAAAACAGCTGAAATGTTATTTAACTAGTAGCCATCAGTGATCTAATTTTGTAGTTTAAAAGTTGGATGAACCATTTTTTGTACTTTGACAACTTCACATTTATTCTCTAAATGCTTGTTTCCCTAATTGATTGAAATTACATTTTCACTCCTTAAATTTGTGAAACAGTTAAAATTGAGAATACACTTCTTTTTGACCATTTAAATTACATTTTTACTCCTTACATTTGTGAAACATTTAAAATTGAAAACACACTTCTTTTGACCATTGAAATTATGTTTCACTCCTACAATTTGTGAAACATTTAATATTAAATACGCACTTCTTTTTCACCATTATACCAAATCGAGACTTGTTTTTCCTTTCAGTCCTTTATGTCTATGCATTTGTAATAATACATTGTTGTTAACTGTTTTTGAATTTCCAGTCTTAAATTGTAATTGTGCTTTGGCAACATATAAGAAATGTCAGATCAACAAAGCTTATTGAATTGAAATCCAAATGTAGTTGATTTTATTCACATTTCCCAGTAAATCAAACAAGGTATCTTAAAAAAGAAAAAACCTTTAATGTTGATTAGAATTTGTAATAAATCAACAGAGTTTGTTTTATTGGGGTTTTGGACTGCTGAATATGACCATTTATTGACATATCAAAAATGACATATTTTTCAAAAACAGTCTGTAACTAACAGTCGTTTTTTATTATCGATTAATCTGCTGATTATTGTCATGATTATTTGGTTCATAAAAATTTCCTAAAGCACAACATGGTGTATTCAAATGTCTTATTTTGTTCGAACAGCAGTCCAAAATCCTAAAATATAAAGTTTCCAGTGTTACAAAGCAAAGAAAAGCAGCAAATCTTCACATTTAAAAAGCTACAGAAGAACAGAAACTTTTTCAGCATTTTTGCTTGAAAATGGCGTAAATGTTTTATAATCATCAAAACTGCCACCATTTTTTTTTTTGGTGATCAAATCAATTATTAAACTGATTGTTCCAGCCCAATCTGTTACGGTCTTATTACCATGTTTGACTGTGCCGTGAGTCTCTGAGAGGCCGCCGGGCGCAGACTGCAGCTCAGGGGGGAATCCCTCTGAGTCTCTGTGTTTCTGGAGGACAGGTCCCTCTAGACACATTTAGGGTTATTACAGACAATCAGTGTTAATAGGTGGTGTGGATCTCTCAGGTGAGAGGCTTATTCAATTGACAGCCTCCCAAGCGGAAGCACACCTGCTAATTACTGAATCACTGCGCAAACACACCGGGCGAACTCATAAAAGCTGCCGTGGGAGGTACCTCTCTCAGCCCACAGCACACCTTGTCAGGGACCTGCTCGGCAGGCTAGAATTGATACTCGCTGACATTTAATAAGAGCTATAATAAGGGGTTGTGACCAATTTCACAACAAAACATCTATAAATAAACACGTATAAAAACTAAAGCTGATTTGCAGTATCTGTTTACTGTAAGGAAAACAGTAAACAGACAAACCAGGATGTTATTAAGACTTGCAATGATTATTGTTAGTACTAAGTTTAGTATACCATTATTTTTATTACCAATTAATCTACTGATTATTTCATGAATAGATCATGTGGCCTACTAAAAAACAATTGAGCGCAAATAAATGTGCATATCACAATTTCCCAGAGCCCAAGTTTGCATTTTTAAATGTCTTCTCTTGTTCAACCAACAGCCCAAAAACCAAAGAAATATTCAGTTTAATATCAAAATGGAACCAGAGAAGTTTTGGCATTGTCTCGAAAACAGTAAAGCTAATAGCTTATTGGAATAAAATGGGACAAGGAAACAAACTGGTGCAGAAGTCAGACAGTCAACAGATCCCGGGAAAGTAAAGGTGCAACTTACCGAAGGAAACTCAAAATCCTTCTGGTTTGCTTGGTTCAGGACATAATCGATTCGGCATTGGTTTGCAGGACAGGCTAACTGGCATGGCGGTGTGAGCGTTGTCATGGCGGACACAATCGTCTGGATGGAGAGAAAAGAAGAAAGCACAATTTGTTAGAAAAACCTTAGAGGACAACAGGATTGATATTCAACCCTTTCTTTGCTTACATTGTCCTAACATGGAAACAGACAAGTTTTTTTACTTTAGCTTATCACTATGAAGTAAATGTTGATAGCACCTTGTATTGCCTATAGAATAATGACATCATCAGCATCTAGATTGGTTCCCTATGAGCCTCGCTTTCACTACGCAATTCTATCTGCCACCAGGTACAATCTCCAAGAAAAATTTTTTTTTGAAGGTAACATGTTAGATGAAGTTCATTACTCGATACTTAAAAAGCATTCAGGATATCTGATGTTAAGTAAAGTAATGTAATACCCTAACAACATTGGTAACAACTGATTATGACTTTGAGACAAACAGACTGAATTAGAAACTCCAGCTTTTTACCTTTTCCTCTTAATGCTTAGTTTTGTTTCGTACTTGTCAAGCCCCCCATATAAGTGAATATCTCATCTCTGCTCCAAAATCAGGGTCAGGAAAAGAGCTCTAAAATGTTTAAAATGCGTCAAAAGATCAGTTTCTTACCTCTATAGCTTCTTTAATGTTGTTTTTAATATCGTGAATTTTCTGTTTTTTCTCCCTGTGAAGAACAAAGAATGGTTTGTGTTATTTTTCTGCACACAAAAGCAACACATTAAGACAATAAAGCATAATCTCCTTAAATCAAAAAGGTTAACAGTGAATACAGCCCATTATTTTGTTTAAATGCTAATAAAATCAAGATTATTTTAATTTCCAAAATATGGCTCAATTGAGACACAGTATATCAGCTTTAAATCCAAATATGGATAACATAGCTAAACAGGCAAAACATTATATTATCTTTAAAAAAAAAAAAACAGCCTGAAAAATAGGTTATTCTAAAATAAAAGTAAATAAATGTTTTGTTTGTTCTGTGTTAATGCCAGTAAGTTTTGGTGGGAATTTTCAGGATAGCATGAACCTTTATTTGTCAGCCTGGAGGTGAAATATATCAGACATCAGTATTATGGCTGCTCCAGATGCAAAGATACCTTTATTTTGCTGACCAAGTGCAACCCCTGAATTTTGTGTACTTGCTGATACCAAATGAGAGAAGCAGAACGTGTCTTCATTTTGGCAATGACATTTATTAAACAGAAAACAGCAGAGTGGGGGTGTGGAGGACAAGACAGACTGTTACTGTACATTTTAAGGTGTTTTTGAGTCCAATATTAACTACGACCTGCCGTGAGCACAAAGCTGAATCCAAAGTATTAGCAAATCCAGTGATATGCTCCACATTTTGTCCATTTATTGTTCAGAAGACAAACACACCCAGCATGGCACTCAGGTTTATGCAATCTGTGGGATTGCTGATACCAGTAGTAAAGGTCTAACGTCACACAGGTCTTTCAGACACCAGACAAAAGACACGTTTGACAATTGAAAGTCAGAATTGATGCTGAAATTCCCCAAACGAGACAAACTTAGAGCTGCTTGCACAATCAGGTTCCTGCATGGTGTGATTTCTTCTGAATGACCCATGGAACAATATCTGAGTATATCAGACCAACATATGTATGTGTGTTACGTCTGAGCGCACTGTGTCGTATATTTTGTCGACATTACAGCAGCCTGGAATACTCGTGTTGAGCAGAGGGGCTTCATATTAAGAGCTCAGATGTATGTTCTTGTTTTAAGGGACTGGGTGAAAAAAAAGGCACCATCAGCATCGCTGCGTGCTGCTGTAAACGAAACTTAACACTGACTGAGGATATGGTGGAGGACAACATCGTTTCAGCCTTGAAAGTGCATTTGTATTTCCAAGGGGCAACTCTCAGTGTGTTAAAGAACATTTTAAATTGTCTATAATTGTTGGGTGATACTGACAAAGTATAATATCTCAATATTGATAACCAAATACCTCAAGAACGACCACATAAAAATGTTTCTGGGATAATGACTGGGGTTTTCAGAAGATTTTTTAAACAATAAAATCGACGATAGGATTAGATGACCAAAAAGTACAGACATATTTAGAAATTTCACTGAGCATAAAAGTCATATACATTTACAAAATAAACCTAAATAAACCCACACATCTCATATGTTTTGTCAGAGATTCAGAACATTCTGGTGGCGTGCTCATTGACAGCCATTTCCCCAGTTGGAAAAACAGTCAAGCCAATTAGATTTTTGGAGGAAGCATTAAGAACAGGAGCGTCATAATTCTGCGCCACAGCCAGAAAACATGAGGTCAACACAGTTTGACAGGTTGTTGTACGTCAACTTACAGAAAATAGCAACTCTTGTGATTGGTTAGGGAAAACTCAAACTGAATAACCTCCAATTCCCAAACAAAAATGGCTGACGTGAACATAATGTGAAACTGAATAATATGGTGAAACAAAAAGACAATTCGGTCCGATTATCAAGGTAGAAAAATGGTATCACGACTCTTATGCTGCCCTTTGTGTTTTAAAAAAAAGCCAAATCCTGTCAGATATTTGGTGCCGGAGTGCAACACATGACAGTAGATTTATACATTACTCTACTTGCAGCTGTTATTACCAGATATGAGTTCAGTCAAGGAGGCTAAAATTTAGTAAGAAAAGCTATGACAAAGGACCTGTGATGAAAACATAACAAGCAAAGTTTCAGACAACTGATTTTACAAAATATGATTGATTGATTAATCTCTGCGTGGTCTGACGGAAGATTAAATGGCAATAATTCTGATAAACGACGAAACTAATCGTCAAAAATCGACAAAAACAGACAAAGAGGATGTCGACTTGGGCTCTGGGCTCTCGCTATTTTTTGACATTTTATAAACCATAATTAATCAGAAAAAAGCAGCACATTTATCAATATGAAAATAATTACTATCTATTTTACACTGGTTCACAAATTTCTTAGTGCTAAAATCAACTACAAGGTTCTCAAACTCAAGGGAACCTGTGGTCCCACTTAAAAATTTTAGGTTACAAACACGAAAACTAAGAAGAAACACCATCAGTGTGATTGTTTTCTCAAAGAAAGGAGATGTTTGAACTTTCTAAGGATGGCTTTAGGGAGCTTCCCTCAGCTCCTTGTTTTTTTATTTCACTCAGAGTGACCGCAGTACGACAGCGAGAGACAGACTACATTCCTCACATAAAGGACCTCCACAAAAATCCTCACCCTCATCCCTCCTATATTACTGTGTCATTCCCTATCTTCTCCTGTCCTCCTCCTCATCCTCCCAGCACCTTGTGCCGTCTGGCGCTGCCCTGCTCTCAGCGGGGAAACCCAGCAAGGTGAACTCCTCCAGGTCCAGAAAGAGCGACAAACCCCCCGGAGCTAAACAGGACCCGGGGGGGGAGGGGGGGGGCTACAGCCGACTGTGGTTTGTCATTACACAAGAGCGTCTGGGTCTGTGAGGAGCATCTGTTCGACATGACCCAAAAATAAGCACATGATGATGCTCCTACCCCCAAAACCCCTTTCTAGGAAACAGATGATTAAGAATAGAAAAATGTGACTATTGTTTCCATTGCATCAATTTGGGATTGAGTTTTAGGAAATTCACAAGACAGGGTGGCCTGAAACCACCCAGGGCAATGTTTCCATGAAAACCTGAAACAGATAAAGCATTCTTCTAGCGTTACGCAAACTTTGAGTATTTACTCCAAAACATTACAAAATATGGCCAAAACATTTGACTTCATTATGGATAGTTTTTAAAACAATCACAAGAGTCTATCTCTTCATGCCAGATGAAATGGGAAAATTATTTGTTTACCAGCCAGGCGATCAGTTGCAATTAATTAAGATCCTTTTATGCACAGAAAGTTATCGCAAGTTTCCCTTCTAATAATCAGCACAATGATTCATCAGTGTCTCGTTACATAATAAGAGGAAAAGGCTACGTTTCTCAGCTTTGGCTAATTTATAGGATGTATTACTAGAAAATGTATTATGCTATACAATCAATATTTTAATTCAAGCTACAAGAATGGTGACATCTTTTATACTTGGTAATGGTTAGTCTGATGCTTAATATTAGAGCTAGTTGTATGCATTTGTTGCTAAGAATAAGTTCAAGGAGACCTATTGTGTTGGGTTTTTTCAGATTGTGTGTCTTATATATAGTGTTACAATGAAAGATGTTTATATTAAACATGGACAAAGTTTCAAATAATGAGGCAAACATACGTGAAGTCATCCCTGTGAGCAAAAACGTGAGGTTTCCTTTACTATATGTTTCTACTTCGGCTACAGGTTCACATTATAGTTTGCCGGATCTCTTTACATGGTCATCTGCTCCAGGCATGCTACAACAAGTATTTACATTATGTTGCCTACACTGCTACATGTAGCTACATGCTAACGTCAGGTAAACGCAATCTACGTTGCTGATGTTGTTTATTTCTTTCCAATTTCGGGTCATATTCCTGCTTAATAGTGTCCGGTTGTGTTTAAAAGCTTTTATTGGTGATTCTTCAGGGTAGAAAGTGCCACTATTCTCTGTTACAGTCATTTCCCGGCTGCAATGAAGGTGCAGAGACGCCAAAATACGGAAGACCTGGACAGGCTGACCAATCGGAGCAGACTGGGCTTTTTATGGACGGGAGCTTAAGGAGACAGGCCCTACAACAGAGCGTTTAAGACAGAGGGGGAATACAGGTGTTCCAGCTCAGACAGTATTAGAAAAATCCAGTGTTTTCTTTTAACGTTAATGCCTGTAAATACATTCTAGACGAAACCCAAAATGTGAGTATAAACGTAAAAAATGAACGTTAAAAATAACCTTAAAATTAGGAAACAATCCTGTCTAGGACTGGATTATTGTAATATTTTTACTTCCATTATCAATTAATCTGGTGATTATATTCTTTATTTATCAATTCATCATTTAGTCTATAAAAATGTCAAACAAATATGAAATAAAGCTCATCAACAGTTCATCAAATTCCTTGTTTTGTCTTTGACACACAGTCCAAAACCCAAAATATTTAGTTTATTATGATACCAACTGAATAATTCTGCTATAAACACATTAAAAACAGCAAATCTTTTCATTAGAGAAGCTGAAACCAGATATTTTTTGACATATTTTGCTTGAGAAATGACTCAAACGATTCATCGATTATCAGAACAGTTGCCAGTTACTTTTCTATCCATTGACTAACCGACTGATTGTTTCACCTCCATCGTACTATAGCTTAAACAATTATTTGTAACAGTACTAGGCCTTTTAAAAGTCATGCTGTTTGTTGTTGCTGTATCTTGAGAATGCACCAGTCCTCCTCAAAACATCATCAAGGTATTTGGTCAACAAATATTTTCATATCTGATCGTGCCAGTATCACCTGATCGCTCCTAATGATCAGTTTCTCACCTACATTCTGTAAATAAAACCACACGAACTGGCTGTAGTGGATTAGTGATGAAATGTGCTGTATGTGTGTGTGATTAACGACAGATATGGAAAATAAAACATAGAGGGAAACCAACACTTACTCTGCGTTGAAGCCATTAACGTGCAATATTCGCATCTGTTTGACTATCGTGCTTTTCCCGGATTCACCGGCCCCTGAAAGAGAAAGCATAGAAAAATAAATGTTTATTGAGAGATGAACAAAACTCTGACTGAAACATGCGGAGTGGGGATCCATCTGAAACCAGTGGATGATGGATTAAAGCTTGTGTCACCAGATACTGGATCGGCAAGGGTACAGTACTCCTTCTTTACTTTTTCTTTTACATGATAATCTCGTAAAATGCAACTCACTGTTAAAGATTAAACCAGTAGTTCCCAACCTTTTTAGCTTGTGAACCCTTACCGAAATGGGGCCCATTGTCTTGTTTTACCTGTCAAATATCCATTATTTCACAAAGTAGCAAAGACAGGAGAAGGTCCCCCCCCAAAAACACCAAAAAAAATCTAAACTGCCTCAACCAGCAACAACAGTACACTGCTACTTATATACTGTTGCATCTGCTTATGTGATATATTTTCTGTAAACGACTACTTTCTGTACAATAAAGGAGTATTTTGCTGCTGTAAAGACGATCCTGTCATAAAACTGGGCTGTCTATGCAGCAGAAAGACACAAACACTTTTGAAATTGGTGCTGTATGACCAGAGAAAACAGAGAAAATGGGCTGTGGCATTTGCTTTTGATCAAGAGATGGAAAACCTACAACTACCAGAATGCACTTCACTGCAGTGGACCAATTAACACTCCCGCTGGTGGGTAACGTAATGCCAGCTTGTCTGTTTTGATACAGAAAACAATATGGCAACCAGCTGAGAAACAATCTCGAACTACAGTTAAACAGCAAACTAAAATATATTTCGGGAATATTTAAGGTGAGAACTAGGCAACGCAGAACCAGAATCTTACTTCATAATTTATCAGCGCTGCTTAGCTTTACCGTTTGATCTCAGTATCTTCAGCCTCCATTTTTACAATACAGGAAACAGTATGGCATCCACTTCCTTTTCACACTTTCTCAGATTAAAGCTAAACAGAGCACTAAATATGTTTCTGAAGACATTTAAGGTGAGGAATAGGCAATACAGCAACAGAATCTTGGTTTGTATTTAATCAGCGCTACTTAGCTTTACCATTTGAGCTGTTGTTTTAGTCTACGTCTCTACAATACATGAAACAGTATGGCAGCCATTTCATTTTCACAGTTTCTCATATTACAGCTAAACAGTGCACTAAAATATGTTTCTGGTGACATTTAGGGCAAGAAATAGTCACTACAGCAACAGAATCTTGGTTTATATTTGATCAGTGCTGCCTAGTTTTACCTTTTAATCTGAGTTTAAGAGACAAAAGAGAAGTGTCTCTCTCTTTCGATCCGCTTCTGTACTCTTTGTTCCCGTGGTAGCAGGCATACAAAAAGAGGAGGTACAATCAGTAGTGCGAGCAACAGCCCTAGAGCCAGGGAAACTCTGCCGGGGTGGCGCCAAACACTTCATCTAGCAGATTTCAGCTAGGATATCAGCAGGATGATCAGGGCGCTGGTAAGACCCACATACTACCCACGTTGTTATGATACAAAGCCGGTTAAAAATCGGCAAAGTATCCCTTTAAGGGCATTTTACTCATAATATGTCTGTACTTTCACTTAAAGGTAGGAGGCTAAATGAAGGACTTTCACGTATACATTGTCGTATCAGCTCTTTAACTGAAGTAAAGGATCTGAGTTCGTCTTCCACATGCGCAAGGGGTGCTCAGCATCAGGGGTGAGGACAAGAAGAATCGATCTAGCTGGTAAACGAGATCAAGTGCTTTGTCTTTGAGCAGGAGTGAGATGTCATTATGCCTCATAAATACTTCTAGGAATCAAGACAATGTCATTCTCCGTAATTCTTTCATGATAAATGGTCACACATGTTCATGATTTAAAAGAGAAGGGGTCCTACATGTGTCCTTGCACACTGAAAATTAAAGAAGCCGGGCTAGAACATCTCCTAACCTGGACACAACGAGCTAGGCTACAGGCCTGCTATCTAGAGCCTGAGTGTGAGCGTACAAATCTAGGATCAATTTCAGATTAGAATGAACAGGACAGGTCTTTCAAGGGAAGCTAGTAATCCTAATAGTAATCCTAATTTGCTCTCTCCGTAGTACTCCGAGAGGTTTAGCAGGATACTAGCGCTGGCCTTGAAGTTCAGACTGTATCATGACATGGAGGCCTGGATGATGAAGCCAGAAATAGCTTCATCAAATTAAAAACAGTGGTCGTTTTTAACAAGAATATCCGTTTCCGGAGGAGCTGGCGTGGAGAGGATTATGCAAAGGTGAATGTGGAGTCTATAGGCCTAAATAACTCAAGGTGAATGTACACTGCACACACACAAACACACATTTTGCCGTGTGCTGCCCTGTTAAAAAAAACGCCTATTGGTGGCCTCCCAGCCTCTGCATGCTGCCTTCACACAAATGCTGTCTGTCTGTCCGTCCAGCATGTCTCACATGTTCTGTAATCATGCTCCATTATGACCCATGAATGCAGCAGACAGGCCTGATTTTCAAACTGTCCTGTGTCAAGAAGACGCTGTGAAACCTGGCAGTGACATCATGTCGTTGCATCATGTATTGATGCTCACCAAGACATTTTTTAATGGCTACAATGTGAAACAACAGATATTACGTGTGTATAAACAGGTGAAATGCTGTTGTGTTGTTTTATGGGTGCAATAATTCAGTAGAAATGGGCCTAAAGTGAACACACACACATTAATGAATGAGGAATTCGACAAAACCTACCTAATAGTAGTAGCCGGTGAGTCGCCCGGTATATCTGTTTGTCTTTTTGGAGCTGCTTCTCTATCTTTTTGTTGGCTTCCCTCTGTGCCTTCTCCTCATTTCGTTGGTCTTCGGTCTTACTATTGCCAAGACAGCCCATCTTCCCAAAAACCCAGTGTTAGGTTCAGGGGGGAGGCAGGCAGGGTGGGTGGTTGGTTGGGTGGGTGGGTGCAGGGAGGGAGGAAGGAGGGAGGGTGTTGATCAGAAGGGGGGAAAAAATCAATCAATCCTAAATTCCTAGACTGGCCCAACAGAGGAACACCTGGCTCAAAATGGGTGACATTTATGTTGCCAGATGAGACAAGATGTAAACCTGTTAGGGTAGGAAGTAGACGGTGGCCTCCACCAGGGCTTTGGCACGATATGTATGGATGGATGTGGCTATTTACTGGCGATTTATCACCTAGAGATCACTCAAAAAACACAGGAGCAGAGCAACGATGCCGCCCTCTCAGACGATTCTTGTGTTTTTCACTGTAAATCCGCAATGAAGTCATCAACATTGATATCAGAGAGTGAAATCCCCAGCCTTGCAATGTACATGAATGAACGACGGTGCTCCTGTTTCCTTAAAGATGGTTTAAATATGGCGTTTTCAGCTATGTATTTATTCAATTTAATATGTTTTCTTAGCAAATGTCTCCTCCGGAACCCATCTTCGGCAGATATCTCACACTGCCATTCAATTCATCTCCACTCACAACCCTTATTTTTCTCCACCTTTTTTTATTCTTACTCCCCTTTCAATGTATATTTTAGGTTATTATCTTTAAGGGTTGTGTGCAATCCACCTCAGCAAAGCACATCAGAGGGCGGATGAGGAAAAATAAAAATAAAAAATAAATATTTCCTCTTAAAATGACGGCATGTGAATCATCAGGCTACACCGGGGCTTCTTTCTCTCTATCACAACCGTCTTTCAAATCCGTCACATTATATACACGGTGTTTTTTGGGGAGGGGAGGTGGGTTGTCGTCGTTGATGTTAGCAACCTTATCAATAATATCCTGTTTTTAGCCAAAATTATTTCCTCTCCCCGTCAACAGATGCTGGTGCTTGCTTTTTTTCGGAGGGTTTGACCAGACCCAAAAAACGAGGCCCCTTCTCCGTCCTTTTCTCTCTGTAACGATAATTTGTATTTCTCCTCACATCGGAAAGCTGCTCCGCGCGAGCAAAGGCGGATTTTGGCAGTTGGATGTCCTTGAATAAAACGCGATATCCAGGTGATAGTCGTGGAAAATCCTCCGTTATTTTCCCGTTTGGCGCAGGTACAGCCCGCTGTCAAGTCTCTCCTCAGCTTTTTGTATTCCCTTTGAATCCGTATGGTAGATTATGGTTACATGTGCATGATACATGAACATACCGCGGTGTTTTCAATCACTGGTCCAACGGCGACACGTTTTGTTTTGTTACCGCCGACAGGCCGCGTCTGCTCCGGTGAACCGGTCGGGGAAATGAGAGTCGTTTCTTTGCGGCGTTACTCTGAATTATTTTTGCCCCCTTTTTTCTCTGAGAATTGTACATTGAGATAGATAGCGTTGAAGAGGTGGGGTGGGGCAAACGGCTCTCACGGAACCCTGGGAACGAAGAACGGTGGTCAAGCTCCGCGTGACGAGAATCTCAACTTCCGGTTACCACTTTCACAATAAAGCCCCTCGCGATAGCGTCATGCCCAATGCACAGAATTGAGTCAGAAAAATAAAATCCCACTTTTAATACAACAGTTAGACTACTAAGTATGACTTATATGAACATACACTCAGTGTCCACTTTATTAGGTACACCTATACAGTCATGTGCAATCCATTACAACTGTTCTGCCATAAAATCTGCTTTTATAACACTACGTATGTTTATTATATGTTTTAGCACAGGAGTTCCTCATTTTTTTGTCCTTCCTACATGAAGGGGGCAGAGTATTCAAGAAACACCTCTTAAATCTGGCAATGTCAATAATAACTGAACATTAAAAACTTTATAAAAGTAGCATTTATGGCAGAGTTTCTGTATTGAAATGTGTTAGACTGTACAGATTGTACCTAATAAAGTGGCCACCAAGTTTAGCTCATAATTGATGATTTATTCTAGGCCAACAGATTTAGGCTTGAGACCTCTTACAAATAAATAAATAAAAACATAAATAAAACATGTTTCACCAGAAAAACATTTCCCCTTGGAAGCGTTCAGATGGTTTAATGATGGTAAAGATGGAATAACTGTTTATATTATCCAGCATTTCACAAAAATAAAATAAAATGAGTACAGAAAATGTCACGTATGTAAAGATTTACATGAAATCTCAATATATTTAGAAGGTAAATGTCTCTTTGGTCGACCTGCAACAACTCATAGACATCCAAAACATGACGAATGGTCCCAACTACACTCTATTTTTTGTTTATTTTGTTTTTGTAAGGAGTTTTTTAAGCATTTTACATTCTTATCAAATGTTTTCATGTAATATCTTAATCTAAAAAGTAACTAGTAGGTACCTACCACTGTCAATACAAATATTGACAGTATTTATATTTGTATAAATACAAATAAATGTAATAGAGTAAGTTGAATTTAGCATAAAATGAAAATAGTCAAATAACATGTAAGTGCCTCAAAACTGCTCCTGAGTTACAGAACTTGAGTAAATGTACTTTGTTGCTTTCCACACTACTTCCTTAAAAATAATACAATGGAGGACTCCCCAACGCAAGATCTTTATAGTATGGGTAACATGTTCCCCATCAATGATTTTTATCATTAGCCTGATACAGTTTTACTTTGTAGCCATTGCTATGAATGAATCAGCATGTCAGAGTAATGACAATGTGTCATTTAATAAAAACTGTATGACAAGTTAACATTACAATACAACAACTATAGATACACGTAAAACAACTGAAAACAATACGTTTCTGATCAATATTTTAGACAAACCATTACTTTTTGAAAACTTTTTTTAAAACCACAATAAACCCTTACAATGTAACATACACATAAAAAAGGTTGGAAAAAAAATACAAATCCACAAACAATGTTCTCCACACATACCTTTTCTCATCGAGGCGGAAGAACTGTTGTGCTTTTAATTTGAAGTCAGGATGAGAGTACGTCCTGTTTCCTCCTTGCTGCCGCTTGACGCATCTGGACTGAAGCAGGCTCGGATCACATGATTGCCCGGAGCGTCATGAAGCAGAGGTACAGAAGGGGAGAGGCGCCCTCTTTGAAGCAACATGATAATCAACCTATACACCCAAAAGGTATCGATCAATAACACTGAAAACATTTAAATAAAGATATTAAAACAGGAAATGTCACCATATACAGTTAGTTACAATAATAAAAATACATATAATGGTAAAAAGTGAAGGATAGTCCACTTCTAAAAGGAGTAACAGCTGGTTTAGAAAATACAGTTTTTTAAATTTTCTTATTAATTAATTTGAAATAACTTTGAGAACATTTAAAAACAAAATTATCAGGTGTGTTATTATTTCTATGGCCGGTGTTAAGGATCAAATCCCTGGTTGTGAATCCCTAATTAAAACAAAATGTCTCCAGCTTTCAACATTTTCTGACACAAGTTAAAAAATTATTAAAACTCAGACTCCTCTGACAACATGTCTGGTTGGACAGTGATAAACCGTGATGTCTGAGTCCTACTTATCACTGACACTTTACATATTTGGGTTGAACAGACTGCAGAGTTTCCATGAACTCCTTTTAACCCCCATGTTCAGACTTTTATCCAGAGCAGTCGCAGCATTATTTAAATTGATGGATACACTTAAAGAAATATTTATAATGAACTCCAGATGTTCCTGTCAGCTTAACTCACCTAATGGTGATCTGAATTTTTAAACGGCTCCCTGGATTTTTTTTTTTCTTTTAGCTCTCACATGCACTCAAACACTGTGCATCACAAATCACACACCCACAGACACACATACCGCAAGGCACACACACACACCACAAATACGTCAAAAGGCAGGGGAAAGAAGCTCAGGGCAAAACACATAAAGGTCATCAATGACAACTAAATGCTACTGTGGCTCTCTAATGAACCCCAACAGACAGCTGAGGAGGAATGACTTAAAGGTAATCTTATCCTGTTTCTACTGTGTTTCTATTTAACAAACTTTGTTTACACACACCAGGAAGTTAGTCTTCTTTTCTAAAACCCACACTATCTGGTAAATATCCAAACAGTATCACTGGTACACCTGTGGACGTTGAACCTTTGTGCACATGCCTCCCAACTCCCCCTCTTCTCTAAAGAGGGTTGACAGTAGAAAACACACGTATTGACCACAGCAACAAACAACAGGCATTTAAATATAAGTGGCATCATGTCTGTGTGAGTAATAGAGGAGAAAATCAGAAACAGGTTTTCACCTACAAGGAATTTGCCTCTGTGTTTTGGTGCAGAACAGCTGAAATAATCCTCGAAAGAGAAAAGAGAAAACAGGTGCTGCAAAAGTCAAGTATCATAAATATAAAATGGAAATTTACAGTGTAAAATATATTTCTTAAAATAAAAACAGCTGTACGGTGTAAGAAAGATGATTTAAGGGTGCAGTTGTTCACAGTATGAAGAGAGCTTTCAGTGTCCTCTGTCTGTATCATCATCCTGTGCTTCGTATTGTACTTAGTCAGGTATACAACAGTACAGAGTCTGCTTTAAATGTCATATGATATTAAATAATTAAGTACAGTACACACGGAGAGAGGTGAGAAACATGTAAAGTAGAAGCACATATCTGCTGGTTAAGACAAAATATCTATTCATTCAGTTTGTGGATCACCGTCCAAATAAACTTTTCTTAAAAAATAATCTATCCACTGTTTATATATTTGGTTTTCTTTTTTGGTAAACCTGTGTTTTATACTGTGACATGTCAAAAATCTCTTCAATTAATATAATATATATAACAACAATGCTGCTTACAAATGAATTCTAGTCTTAAATTGTCCAATTATCCTGCTAAAATTAATTTATATTCTCATTCCATGTAAAATATAACAATGTGAGACAAATGCTGAACCATTAAAGGGACAGTTCACCCCAAAATCAAAAATACATATATTTTTCTTTTACCTGTAGCGCTATTTATTAGTCTAGATTGTTTTGCCGAGTGTTGGAGGTATCGGCCCTACAGATGTCTGCCTTCTCTCTAAAATAATGGAGCTAGATGGCACTCAGCTTGTGGTGCTCAAAGTGCCAGAAAATACCTTTGAAAAACTCAACATCAATGTGTCTTTACAGAAATCATGACCTGGTTACTCAAGATAATCCACAGACCTTGTTGTGAGCAGTTTCATGAAGGAACTATTTTCTTTCTATCAAACTACATGTGCCAACTGTCACTGTGCAGAGGGAAGTGTGTGTCTACTCATGGACGAGAGGCTCGTGCTTGTGACAGCGTAAGCAACACATTCTCACTCTGACCTCGTCTCATAGTGTTTTGGTCATAGACTTTCCACGTCCACATACGACGTGCAAGGTACCCTGGGTGTGTTGTTTGTTGACGTTCTGGGACACTGTGTCATCTTCAACATGTTACATGCATTGTCTTCTTTCAAAATACACTTCCATTGTCACAGGAAATTTAATGTTTACATAAAGTCTCATTGAAAATAAATGCACTACAACAGTACAACACCACGAACTGACGTATTTTTTTCCTTCAACAAGAAACACACATTGGTTAGGTTTAGAAAAAGAGAACAATGTCTGGCTTTATAATCTTAGGAGACACCAACACCGCTCTCTCAGATTAAAGTCTGTGTTTGTTGGACCCATCCCAGTCTGACTTTCGCCGCCTTAACTTTCGTCCTTGTCCTGCAGGCGTTTCCTCCTGACTCTGCTGGGCGCTGTTAAACTATAATGGAGACTCAAGTCACTGCCCAAGCGCCGGATTTTGACGAGTTCGGAGTGAGACTGGGCTCGTATAAGATGTAAATATTAATGACGTCCTCCTTGGCTGAGCTGTAAAGTTAGCTAGCTCAGTGGTGCTAGGTAAACTAAAAGTAGATGCACGCTTCCTTCTGCGCGGTGATACAGTTTGTAGGTGTAGTTTAGTAGAAAGAAATAGTTCCTACATGAAACTGCTCACAACAAGGTCTGTGGATTATCTTTAGTGATCAGTTCGTGATTTATGGAAAGAGACATTGCTGTTGAGTCTTTCAAATATATATATATGTTTTGGTGCTTTGAGCACCACAAGTCGAGATCCACCTTGTCAGGAGTGTAAATAAAGACAGTGCAGGTAGTGCAATTGCACTTGGGCCCCTGGGATGGAGGGGCCCATAGAGAGAGCAGGCCCTTGCAAGTGATTCAGATTGGCACCTTGGAAATATACCTGTGTTCAAAGATCAATGATAAAAATATATATATATTATGAATTTAGAAACAGTGCCATTTGCTATGTTCTCAAAAAGGCAAACCCATCTGTGTCAGGGTTTGCCTTTTTTCCTTTTATTTTTTCTAAGTATTCAGTAGCTATCCAAAACAAAATTATATGCTTTTTCTATAAGTGTAAAATCTATTAATACACTATAAAAACTATTCAATTAAATGATTAATTTCTTACTTTCTATAATATTTTTGTCAGATATGCAGTGATGATTGATGGGTAATATGTATGTTGATGTTGTCCACTGTCAAGTCTTTATTTGTGTGATAGCGTGCACCAGTGCCCGTCGTAACTTCCTTACAATACTGCATCTCGTGCTGTTATACTGGAGGGAAGGCAGACACCTCTACAGCTGATATCTCCGACACTCAACAACACACACCAAAACAAACAGCACTACAGGTAGGAGGGAAAGTATGTATTTTTGATTTTGGGGTGAACTGTCCCTTTAATGCATGTGGCTCACATTTTTATATTTTATATATATACAAATATAAATACATCTTAGAAGGATAATTGGACGACTGGAGATCAGGATTAATTTCTAAGCAGCACTGTTGGCATTTTTCATTAAAGAGATTTTTGACATGTCACAGTATGTCACGTTTTTTATTTTAGGTGAACTGTGCCTTTAATGTGATCATCATACAGTTTTTATCAGTTCATTTATTCACATGTTGGAGCTTTAAAACATAACTTTAATGCATGAAAATGCCAAATTTAAATTAAATCAATTTGCAAATCTATAAACAATAACTGCTCCATTCACATGATGTCATGCCTGTAATAGCCCTCTAGATGGTAGCATCTCTCACACGTGTTCCCCCAACTACTGCACATTTTTATTACACTATTATCACACCTGTACTGACTTGGTATCTGAATATATGGAAAACTGTTATATCTTTTAACATGTGGGTCATGTAGTGAAGGAAACTTAGGATGGCCTGTCAAAAGTCTGATGTGAAAAGGCGGCAGATGGTCATACAGTCTTTAAACAAATGTTTCAGCATCTTTGTCATTAAAACTCTTCCTTCCTGTCAGACATGGAAACAACATGTGTGGTATTTGTGTGTGTGGGTGTGTATGTGTATGTGTGCATGCATGTGTGTGCACAGTATAATTATATTAATGTAGTTAATCAAATGAGAGTTATCTGACACAGGCCAGAGAAACACACTACTTCCATTCATCTTCTCTTTACTTCCTTCCTGTTTTTGGTCGCTGGTTCAGCTCACATGTGTTTTAGCCAAATAAAGTCATTTTGGTGATGTCGTTTTGTAATGTGTCGTTGCTTTGAACTGCTTTCTTTTGCAACAGTTAATAATTTATTAATTGATAATACATTAACAAAAAGAGATGTTATGAAGTTTCTTTCACCAAGTTTGCTCAACAGGAATAACTATATGTCCTTCCTCCTTTTTAAAGCAGGTCAATACTTTTTATTTTATTGTTTATGTGCAAAACACTGTACAAACAAAATGAAATATTAGACACACACAAAAATAAGGTAGCATATTGAAAGACTTACGTACCAGGCCTTAACTATATAAAGAGTATAAAGTATGGTAAACTCCCTCTTATAAAATGTATTTACACTTGTTTATTTACTTATTAGGCTATAAAAGAGCGTCGTTCCTTGTGTTTTAGGGGCCCCTCATGTATCACAGACTGGGGTGACTCCCTGACATCACTGATGACATCATTTTTGGCGCGGTATAAAAGCCTGTTTCGAGGACTGGAGCCTATCAGAGACCCTCAGCTGCTCTGTAGTCTGTACTGTAGTCTGATCATCATGCGTGAAATTGTGCATCTGCAAATTGGACAATGTGGCAACCAGATCGGCTCAAAGGTAATAAAATATAACCCTTCTCCAATGTTTAAGTTATAATGCATGTTAGGCCTGACTCTTGTTGAGGCCTGCTGAAAATGTTATCTAATATAATGTTCTGTTTTACTCCAAAATCAAAAATACTGATGTCATTTTGAGAAGAATCTGTTGAAATATAAACTAAAATGAGGAAAATGTTTAACTTAAATATGTAAGTGACATCTATTAGATTTTTAAAACTGTATTTTAAAATATATTATTTCACATTTTTTTTAATTACGCTGCATTTTTTTTACATGCAGTGTCTCTTTGAATGGTGCCAGTAACAGTTATGAGTGACACAGGGTGTACACCCTGTCAAACATTCAGAGAAAAGATAAGCGCGAAAGCGAGACTGGCATGGGTGGGACATTTATTATCATGGCTAGCACAAAACAAGAGAGAGGAACTACGAGATAATACAGCCAGAGTAACACATTATGCTGTTTCACACTGGAGAACATGCAGTTGCTGAATCAAGCTGTCATTATTCTGTTCAGCATATTTATAGTATTATCATATGTAGTAGAGTTAAAGAGTTGCAGAGTCATGAGTTGTGTACACATCTGGGTGTTGTCAGAGTAAGCATAGATTTTATTATATTATAGTTTCACCCTACTGGATAAAATATCTTATTTTAAGCAACCTGGAGGTGAAAGATGTACAACAGAGAGAGATAACTGTTGAATGAAAATATTGTCTCTGTATTAATATTCTAGGTAATTCTTTCATCTCTTTAAACAGCTAAACTTTTAAAATTTTGGCTACAACTAACACGTGTCTTTCAGTGAGTTATGTTGACATTACAATGGCGATTTCTGTCTTTCTAGTTTTGGGAGGTGATCAGTGAAGAACATGGGCTCAATGCAACAGGCCTCTATGAAGGAGACAGCAACCTCCAGCTGGAGAGGGTCAACGTCTACTTCAATGAGGCACATGGTAATACAGACGTTACCGCATATAGACTGCAAATTGTTCGTTTAATAGCTTCTTTTTGATTTTGTTTATTTCATCAGCACCAATTCCTTTAACTCTGACACAAAATGAGGACAAATTTGAGTCCTGGCTATGTTAGTGATGCGTTTTAATTCTGTTTCCAGGTGGTAAATATGTCCCCAGGGCCCTGCTGGTTGACCTGGAGCCCGGTACGATGGACAGTGTGAGAGGAAGTCGCATCGGGGCCCTTTTTAGGCCAGACAACTTCATCCACGGTTAGACAAATGACATTGTAAAGCCTTATCTGGTGCTTTGGTTACGAATACCTCCCAACTAGTGTATGAACAGATCCTTTACTTTCAAACTTCTAGTTCTTTATATCAAGGGTATTTAGATTTTTTCATAAACCTGAGAAAGTGGAGGATCATTGCAACATGTTAAAGAACATGTAATATGTCAAGCTGAAACAGAAATTGGAGTTGCAAACTTTTTATCCAGAAAAGAAGAAAAGTGGAAACATATTCACCATTAACATAGAACAGAGAATCTAAATGCAACACTGTGTTCCACCTATAAAGCAAAGATACAACTTTTGTGTTTAATGTTTTTATAGTTTATACTTTAATTATTGCAACAGACCAGTGGTTTTCAACCAGGGGTCTTTAGGGGCTTCCAGGGGGTCCCCAGAAATATGGGGAATATTGTATTTTCACTATTTAATTCACAATAGAAATAAGTTTGCTGTAGGAGTCATAAAAGTTACTATTCTGGTACCAAATCAGAACGTTATCAGCCCATTAAATGGGCGTTATCTGTGGTCTCAAAGCCTCACGGATATGATTCAGTATGGACCTCCTACACCTACTAGTAGGTTCATCAATGGCCATCGAAAACAACGTGGCTAGGTGTAGAAAAAAGATCATGGTTGTGTGTAAATATTGTTTCACATGAAACTTTAACCCTGATCTCCTCTGTGAAAGTACTGTTCCAGTCCCCTTTCTAGTAGAAAGCCCTTTCTGGCAGAAAGTTAAATTTTATGGCCTGATAATGGCCTTCTCGACCTAATAGTAGGTGTGGCAGGCCCCTACTAACCCGTATCTATGAAGCTTACCACCACAAATAATGTCCATTTAATGGCATGATGACAGCCAAAACGGCTGATTCTGATCATAGGTTTCACTTCCTGTATGGCTATCTCCTCAGCTCTAGTGGACAACTGTAGAATTCTGGTCTTAATCATATTTGACAACCAAAATCTTCTCAGATGGAGGTCCTATAGGCCAGATCTTTAAAAAATGAGGTCTGTGATATAATGGCTAACATGACTTTATTTATTTTGGTGTTTCAGGGAACTCAGGAGCTGGGAACAACTGGGCGAAGGGCCACTACACGGAGGGAGCGGAGCTGGTGGAGCAGGTGGTTGACAGAGTGAGGAACGAGAGTGAGAGCTGTGATTGCCTGCAGGGCTTTCAGCTGGTTCACTCACTGGGGGGCGGCACCGGCTCCGGCATGGGCACCCTCCTCATCAACAAAATCCGAGAGGAGTACCCTGACCGCATCATGAACACCTTCAGCGTCATGCCCTCCCCGAAAGTCTCTGACACAGTGGTGGAGCCGTACAACGCCACCCTGTCCGTCCACCAGCTCCTGGAGAACACAGATGAGACCTACTGCATCGACAACGAGGCCCTCTACGACATCTGCTTCCGCACGCTGAAACTGACCACGCCGACCTACGGGGACCTCAACCACTTGGTCTGCATGACCATGAGCGGGGTCACGACCTCTCTGAGATTCCCCGGACAGCTCAACGCAGACCTGAGGAAGCTGGCTGTCAACATGGTGCCTTTCCCTCGCCTCCACTTCTTCATGCCAGGCTTTGCCCCCCTGACGGCCCGCGGCAGCCAGCAGTATAGAGCCCTCACTGTGCCTGAGCTCACCCAGCAGATGTTCGACGCCCGCAACATGATGACAGCGTGTGACCCGAGGCGGGGGCGCTACCTCACAGTTGCTGGCATCTTCCGTGGCCGCATGTCCACCAAACAGGTCGACGAACAGATGCTTGCAATGCAGCAGAAAAACAGCAACTACTTTGTGGACTGGATCCCCCATAACGTCAAGGTTGCTGTGTGCGACATCCCACCCCGTGGCCTCAAAATGGCCTCCACCTTCATTGGCAACAACACGGCCATTCAGGAGATATTCCGCCGTGTGGGCGAGCAGTTCTCCCTGATGTTCAGACGGAAGGCTTTCCTCCATTGGTACACAGGGGAGGGCATGGATGAATTGGAGTTCACCGAGGCAGAGAGCAACCTCAACGACCTGGTGTCAGAGTACCAGCAGTACCAAGACGCCACCGCTGATCTAGATTGGGAAGCAGAGGAAGAAGAAGAGGAGGGACCCTCATCGGGAGGATCGACAAAGGTTCAGCCTCCGATGGAAGTTACACTGGAAACAGTGACTGAAACGAGCAAAGAAACTGTAGATGAGTAGAAGACGTGTAGTTCGTACAGTGTGGTGTGTAGGTTGATACTTTGTTGAAAGGATGTGGAAAACATGTGGGATTGTTGGTCTGAAAAGGAACTCTTATTTTGTAGTTTAATTTATGCCTATAGTTAATTTAGATAGATTTTACTTGATAAATGGTGTTGACATATTAAACAATAGCACTTATTGTCTTGCATATGCATTCTTTAAAATGATTTTTATGCTTGCATGTTTGTTTTTTGAGTAATTTTATGATCGTTTTTCATTTAAATTTAATTAATATTTTTACTTTTATAGTAAAAAATTGAAAATCATAAAAATGTTTCATTTGCAAAAACAGATATCTTCTTTTTTATCTCCATAAATCACATTCTTTTGTGTGCAATCCAAGGAATATCAATCAAACTGGTGTTGGATTGTTTTGGTGAGATATCTCAATTTTTTTTAATTTTATTTTATACATTGTGTTTTTTATTGTGCATTCAAAGGGGAACATTACTCAAACTGGTGCCAGTGTATTCACGAATGGCTTTTATCTGTTTTTGCAAACAAATTCTTTATTTACATGTATATACAGTATGGAAAAGTTTATGTCATGGCAGCTCTATATAATCCCCAGCCATGAAAATGAAATAAAGTTAACACTGTTTGTCCATTTTTCAAAAATCTATTGTGAAAATTGCATTGAGTGTTTTGTATTTAAGTTATGACGGTAATTAAAAACAGTAACACCAAAGAAGTGATGATTATTTGTTGAGTAAACATTCATTTTAACACACTGAAAATATCAAAATATGTCCCTTTTCATTCAGTTTTAGCTAAACTGGCTCAGCTGCAGTGACGGACAGTACTCTGACAGCACAGTGACAGTGACAGCGTTCAGGGCTGTCACACAGTTTCCTTCAACTGTCCCCTGAGTCTGGGACATAGAGATTACACATAACTTGGCTGGAGTGTCTGCACTTTGAGATAAGCACACATGACGTGGAGATGTCTGAACTACTGCACTTAAGTCGAACAGACTCATAACCCATACAAGGATAAAGGAGATAATTCAGCATGTAACCCACATGTGAATATAGGTTATGGTGACAAACACAGGATTGCTTCACAGACGGCAATCTGCTTTAAGTTACAAGGTGTCAATGAGGTCAAGACGTTCTCAGCTTCACTGCACAGGGCGGGTTAATGTGCAACTAACTCTTACAAAAACTCAGCTATCACTTTTGCATACTCATTTGATAACCATAAATCAGGAGATGCCATCCTCAGCTCAGAAAAAAGTACTTGTAGGTGCCTGGTTAACTGCTTTGCTAGATACAAGGAAACCAGCACAAAGACACCAGATAGCTTTCGGTGGTTCAGTGGGTTTTGACTTCTCACCCCTTAAACTTAAGCAATGTCTATCGCATTACAGTGTGCAAGTATTTTCATTGTGGCCACATCAACCTTACAGTGATTTTTTCCCCTTGTTTTATTTAAACTATTTTTTTTATTAAAAAAAAATAAAAATATATATATATATATATATATATATATATATATATATATATATAAGTGGCTGATTTGCAAAAAAAAAAATTTAAATAAATTGTTTCAAAAAGAACTAAACTTGCCTAAAAAAAATAATCACTTCTTGAGGAACATGTCTCTTTATTTTCCTGCCCTTTTTAAAGATCCTTTTCTGCTGGGTACCACTGCAGTTGACTATGTCTGAAAATAATTAAGGTGGGCTTCTTTAAACTTATGTAACAGACATTACACACTCCCCTGGCAGGTGTTAACAGTTGCAATATGGATAAAAAAAACTGTCAGTGTAAAAAAAGTCTGACACAGACAAAAAAGAGTGACATGAGGAAAAAAATCAAAAGGTTGTCACTGAAAAACACATCAGAATGAAAAAAAAAAACTAAAGAAATTTAAAAAGAAATATAATTCTAATTATAATGCAATTTTAATGCCTGTTTAATTTTTCAGTCAAACTTTTTTCTTTCTTCCTTTTTTCTTCAGAATTCTTTTAAATTATTATTTTAATTTTTTTGCTGGTGCCAAATTTTTGTTTCACTGCCAAAGCTACTGTAGATGCAGCACCTAAATGGCCTACACAGACATACTTTACAACGTCTGTGATATTTGCTTAATTATGCGTAAAGATCTGAACATTGAGTTCAAGTTGTTGCGTCAACAGCACGCTGTCTGTCTTTCATTCAAGGTTGAAGAGGACTTTCAACCGTCATTGAGCTAAATTGTGTAACATCAGAGGTGAAATGTCAGACATCCCCACACTGCAGCTCACATGGCGGACTATTAAATATATTGCATGCTCTAAGTGAAGGTGAACGTTCATATAATTTTCTGTCGTTTATTAATTGTCAAGGTTAAATATAAGTTATATTTCATTCAGCTGTCTTCAGTGTCACTGTATTATGCAGTGGACTCTTGCGGCATGCAGACTACCGGAAGTGCGTAACTAATACATCTCATGTGACTGCTGTGGTACAGTGGGAGGAGACTTGGCAGTCGTCTTTGAACGTGGTTCAGTGATTTCAGTCAGTGTGAGTGTGTCTTCCTACCACCGGCTTATCCTCGCCTCGGCTCCGGCACCGGCAGCATCTGTCAGCTAGCTTAACAATGAAGATCTGGACATCAGAGCACATATTCAAGTAAGTAGGCTAGCTAGCTACATAGGCTAACATGTTTTATATTCCGGTGAGGTGTGTAGGAGAGATGGTTCACCTGTCAGAGGTTATCTGTCTGCAGCAAATGCCACCTGGCTTCGTGTTTAATCCGGCGAACAGCACACGCAGGATTTATGACACAAAACTTTAGTCGGAAAAAGGTGCTAACTACATATTTAGTGCTACTAGCTAGTATGCTAATAGTGGAAGCTAACTATAGTAACGTTACATCGCCAGATTTCCCTCCGTCTAACGGCGGCTGGTGTCTTTGTCTTTAAACGAGACAGTTTATAATACTTACACACAAACAAAAATAACGTTTATATTTTATAAAATACACGTAAAAACGTTTGAACTGTGAATACACCTCTGTTAATGTCTGGATGCAGAAAAAAGCTGTCAAATTGCGTAATCCGCCGGTCAGGGCCAGCCCCCAGCGCGCGACCTTTCCCCTACATTTCTCTCTTGCAGTGCCTGCTTACGTCACAGGGTTACGTCGGCGCGTTGACGTTCACGAGTTTCCGTGGCAACCATCCACCACTACGCTCGATTCATCTTTATTGTACTGTACTTTTAAACATATATACCGATATTAAAGACACTTAATGATATTTTCTTTCACTTAATTTACTTAATTTGAATCTTTGAGGTCCTGTTAATTTGTTAGTAATGCCACATAGGCAGAGGTGAAAGTGTCCAGATTCAGTAAAGAAAAATACTCCATTATAGCCAATGTTAAAGTCCTGCATTGAAAATTTTACCCAAGTAAAAGGATGTAGGTGTGAGCAAAGTGCACTTAACCATCAAAGGTCAAACTACTCTGTGCAGAAAAATGTCCCCTGAAAGTGGTATGCTATCGTATACTCTATTAATTGATTATTCCCCTTGACCTGTTAATGTGTAAAGTAGCATTTCACAGTTGTAGTCAGTCATATTTGAACTATTTAATAAATACTGTGGGATAGTTTAATCTGTAACAATGCACCATATTTAATAAGATGATGGTATATGTTGTATGTATGTACAGTATATGTGAAATTTTGATTTTTAAATTAACCTTTGCAGCTGTCAGATAAATGTGATGGAGCAAAAAACTTTGTTTCCCTCTGAAATGCAGTGGAGACCAAGTTAAAAGTACAAATACTTTGGAATGACTCATGTACAGACTACTTCAGCAAATGTATGTGGTAACATTTCAACACTGCACATCAGCAAATTTGTTTAAAGATTAGGTATGAGGGGCAGAGATGCTCAGCTTGCTTTGCCCGAGGGCCACTTCTGGAAAATGACAGGAGGCCGAGTAAGTTTAAGGCAGTTAATAAATAAATAAATATTAATAATATTTAGCAGTAAATGAATCCCCTGTTTTCAACCTTTTTATGTTTGCTGTCTTTGAGAGACAACTCCAGTGGCAGCAGACCCATGCAGGTCAGGTGTACACAAGCTGTTTCTAGGATTTCAGAGCATTTGGGACTTAGCCCAGACCTCTTTTGGGAGGTAAAGGGGATCCTCTGCGACACTTTCTTTATAAACAAGCTCTACTGTGATGCTTATTTAATGCACTCTGGAGCCTTATTAACATTAAAAGAACAATAAAAAAGTCCCAGTGTGAATCACTTTAATTTCTCTGTGTATTAGAAAATGGTGGGTGCCACACACAGCACCCTTCCTGGCCCACTAGCTGTGATATAAGTATGTATGATGTAGGGTATAAAGTTTTTATCATAAAAATACAAAATGAAACTCACAGATATCACAGGTTTTTGTTTTCATTTTTAATCCTAAAGACATCTATCAGATAGTTGGTGCATTTGTGTGAATTTTTGTTGCAGTGCTTCAATAACATTTTGTTTTTTGTCTTTCCCTCGACAGCCACCCTTGGGAGACGGTGACCAAGGCTGCTATGCAGAAGTACCCCAACCCCATGAACCCCAGTGTGATCGGAGTGGATGTTTTGGACAGGAGCATCGACAAACAGGGACGCCTCCACAGTCAAAGACTGCTCAGCACAGAGTGGGGTCTCCCATCCATAGTGAAATCTGTGAGTTTCAAATTCAGTCTCCTCCCTGGCATCATTATCAAATTTGCTTTGGTCACACTGAAAATGGAAACATGTGACTCTGAATGGAGAAAGACATGACCTGACTTTGTTTAATCAAAGCAGCATGACACTCAATGAGAAAAGTATTTGAACATAGCTGACAAAACGTACAATCTGTTGATATCGTGGTGATAAAGTTACTGAAAATGTCAGTCATAAAACACAGCACAATAATCCAGTAACAGCCAGAGTAAGCTATGTACTGGCGATAGTGCAGGTTAAGGTTTTCCAGAGCGTGAGCGTGACCTTACCCCTCGAGGCTATTTCTGTCTGGGAGCAGCAGCAGCAGACCTGGCTGCTGACTGCAGCCCAGAGGGGAGTTCATGGCCGAGTGCCATGGCTCGTGTTGTACAGGACACCGTAGTGCCATTTCTGTCATTGCTGAGATGTAACCCCCGACAGCATGTGATGTAACTTTCCATCCCCGTCTGCTCGGTTAAAACTAGAGGTCACCAGAGTGAAACACAGCGACTGAGGCCCCGCGTGATTTTTGCGACATACCATTTGAACTTTTGTCTTGTGACTATCTAATGATAAGGTTGGAAAACACCAATATCCTGTGAATCAATCATGTTTTAGCCTGTGTAAACACTGGTCTATCAGTTCATTAGCACTGAACTTTGCTTAGACGTCTGAGGACGGGGTTGTAGTAGGTGACAACATCTATGAATAGGCCCTTTAATTCCAAGGACAGTCGATGACACAGACTGTCCCAGTGATTGATAGCACATTAACGTAACCCTTAATCAGATTGTCTCAAAGCAAATCACTCCTGAGCCTCAGTGCGCGCGTGTGAACTGGATGTATCATGAAGGCGTCTTCCTGTGACGTCTGTTTACCTCTGTAATCTTGTTTAAGGAAACACACAATCATTTTTTTGTCTCTGATAAACACCAACAAAAACAATTTATGATGTTAAGGCTCAAGCTAATAGGACAGGTGCTTGTTTAGAAGTGGTGTGGAATATCAGCCATTCAGATTTAGTCTTTAAAATTTTCATGAAGCCCTGATAAATATTTGAAGGTTAAACTACATTTGCAAGAAGCCAGAGGTCTGTCTGAAGAACATAAATGTGAATTACACAAATAGAGATTTAAAGTCAGCTAAAATGTAAAGAGGAATAAATGTGTGTTAGTTCATTCAACAAAAACTTGTTTCAGTGTGAGCATGACAAGTTCAGATATACTGCAGAACTCTAGTCCCAGAGGGCCTGTGCGTTTCTCCTGAAAACATTAATTGAGAAACTTTCTTTAAAGGAGCTGTATACGATAATTAGAGCCTGTTTATATCTGTTATTAACATGCGTCTTGTGTGATCCGATCACAAGTGGACAGCACCAAATACAAGCATTAAAGACCACCCAAATGCATTGTGATCCAAACACTTGAACACCTTGCCAAGGTGAGAAGAGTCAGACTCTGCTGGCACCGATATCTCTAGCTGTACCGACACAACCGCTAACATGACTAGCAAGAGTGGGGACATCATAACTGTGCACGGGGGCCCTTTGAACTTCTTGCATAAGTGCTGTAGACAGTAACGAAATCTAAACACAAGTGGTCAGCTGGGGCCGCGTGATAGACAAATGCGTGAATGGCGATGTGTCTTGCTGTCCACTTGAGTTCAGATCAGTTTGATTCAATTTTATTTATAAAGCCCAATATCACAAATTACAATTTGCCTCAGAGGGCTTTACAGTATATGACACCCGGCTTTCCTTCTTAATATGGAGGTGAATGAACTGGCAGCTAATGGTGCTAACAGTTTAAACAACAGCAACAGTGCTGACAGAGCTAACAGTGTCAACGTGGGGAGAAACAGGAAGGTGGGAGTTATCAGCTGTAACTGCTGCATGAGTCATTGTTTCTGCTATGTTAATGCTTTGAATGTCACATACAGCTTCTTTAAACATGACATGGTGAACTTTAGGTAAATGAAGTCAAAGTCAACAGATAATTTGTATATTAGATGCATACAGGACACTTTGTGCAACTTTTTCAGGAAGCCCAAACACCTAAAGGGCAAACATAAATAAACAACTCAGTAAATAAAGGCACTATTTGAACGGTAAAAATGCTGCACGAATAAGAACAGTTATTAAGTAACGTCTGCAATCTGTGTTTGTTTTCAGATCATTGGTAACTCACGAACGTACACGTATGTTCAGGAGCACTCCGTTGTGGATCCGGAAGAGAAGACTTTCGAGCTTCAGTCCTCAAATGTGAGTATACATGACACAACACCCCCCTCTTAATCATGGTAATGTTGAGATTCAACTATCTGTGTGTGTATGATGGCCATGAACATGAGTGAGAGCTCAATACCTGAATGCAAATGCAGGTCTGTAACTTATAAAACTTTTACAAAACATGATCTATGTTGGAAGTGACTTCCAAAAAACCTGTTTGAACACATGCGAGCTCAGTGTGTGAAAAGCTGAGACATCCCTGGAATGAAGTCTTGGTTGTTCCACAGGTTGATATGTCACATTTCAACTGTGAAGTTCATAATGCTGTTTGAGACTTGTCTGACAACTCTCACTGTGGGAACGTTGTGTGTATGAGACATGTCACACTGTATCTTAACATTAACTCATTCATCTCTTGTGATATTTCCTCCGCAGATCACTTTCACTAACATGGTGTCTGTGGATGAGAAGTTAACGTATAAACCCCACCCTGAGGACCAGAACAAGTAAGGGTTTTTTTGCATATTGCAGGGATTTTGAAACAACGCTGAATCATGAATTTCTGAAGCATTCAGGACTTTTGACCATGTTTTTTTTAATCTTCTTTAAACTCTAGAACAATACTGACCCAGGAGGCGATCATCTCTGTGAAAGGAGTCAGTCTCAGCAGTTACTTGGAGGGTGTTATGGCGAGCACCATCTCTTCTAACGCTGGAAAGGTAAGAGATCCCTGAACTATCTTTCAGGTGGGCCAAGCAGTCTGAAAGGTGAAGCCAAACCTTGATTCTTTCTATTGGCTCCACTGGTTGCAAAATGAAGTAGGATTGTAGAAAAGTTTAGGAGAAAATGACCTAGTTCTCACTTAATTTTTTTCCCCAGTGAATATTCCTACTGAGTTTCTGGTCTCAGTCGCTAGCTTCAAGTGTTTTTCAATACATTATCACTTTGTAAATTAAGGTCCCTTTTACAGTAAAATAGACATTAAAGCAGGGTATGCATTCGGACGAGGCTGCCTTGTGATTGGCAAGTTGCTAGCATGGTGGTGTCATTGGCTTCTCGTTCATCCACAGCTCCTCCCTCTCGTCCAAATATGGTCACTTCTGGCTCCATAAAACCAAGATGGTGACGGCTGAAATGCCAAACTTGGATGCGTCCACTTCTTTTATACAGTCTACATTATGCTCATGACAAACTAGGTCGGGGTCGGCAACGTTTTCCTTACAAAAGAGCCATTTTTGACAAAAAATAATGGAAAAAAAAAAATCAGTTTTGAGCTGCAAAACATATTTCAGGCTTTTAACGAAGGTAAAACTGCCTATAAAGTCTAAATAAGCCGATACTAATAGTCTAAATGAGCATTTTTCCATGTTTTACCACAGGGTGGCTACTCTGCTGGGCACTGTTTATGATTATTTGGTACTTTAACTGTGCAGAGCTGGCAGTGAAAGCAAACAAACCTGTCCAGGCATTACTAAATTCTCTATTTTATTCTGAGACTTAACTTTTTTGGATTTGGCATCCATAGCTAACCAGCAAGGAAGACTCCAGACTAGCCACCACTATCGAGGTTCGGCAAAATTTCAAGGACAAGGTGCCAGACAGTAGATGTATTACGCACATTTTAGTTGGTGAAATGTTAAAAAATATTTTTTATTTGATAAAGAGGCTTCACTTTTTTTTTTTTTTCAATTTTAAGAATGTAAGATTTTCTTTCGGCCTACAACATTTATATATAAAATGTAAATCTCATGGTGTTTTTGTTACCTTAGAATGAGCCGTTTATATCTATAGGCAGCGAGTCTTCTTCCACTGAGTCCTCCGTGTTTCTACAGTAGCCCAGAATGGCCAAACAAAACACTGGCTCTAGATAGGGCTATATGTGTTTTTGCGTTGGCCACCATAGTTCACCTACACACTCTGCACACAGGAGAAGTTTAACTTGGTTGCGATTTAGTTTGATGCCACTAAATCCTACACACAAGACCAGGTATCATATACAAGCCTGGATATAAACTCTACTCTGTTGTTAAGTAATATTGTTATTGAGTATTTAAGTAAATGTAAAGTATCTTAAAGTGTATTTCAGAGTGTCTTTATTTAAATGGATTTGTGGTGTTGCACTTGTTCGTGCATACAAAAAGTGACATAAGAAATTATTTAAATGCTGTTCCACAATCTCACAAGCACTTCATATGAAGCATACTTTCCTCTTATCCCTTAAATCATTCTGTAATCCCTTAAATCATCCTGTAATCCCTTAAATTTATGTTTGAACCCACTGGAAAATCCCTGACCCTAAAGTTGCGCTCTTTTCCTTTATTGGCAACAGATTATTCTTGTCTTTTCTTCTGTTGTTTATGTCTCCTTCTGTGGACCAATACTTTATGTTTTTTGTTGATCAGGGCCGTGAAGCCATGGAGTGGGTGATCAGGCGACTGAATGCCGAAATCGAGGAGCTGGCAGCTACAGCACGCGGGACCATACGCGCCCCCATGGCTGCTGCGGTCACCGAGAAATGATACCCACCTGTGTTTTCCTGCAGCGCCTGAGAGACAACTGCACGCCAGCACAACCAGCCTCCCTTTATGATGCTCTGATGCTGTTTTGGTGCTCTGGACCTCACATGTTTTACTATCTACATTAGATATATTTTAAACAGCAGACGGCAACATAAAGGGACCTTGTGCTGATGTGCTGCCTGTCAAGACTGCTGGAACGATGAGAGACTCGGGGACAAGTTTAAACACCACTGTTATTCGTGGGTTTGGAGACACATAGCACAGAGGTAACAGAAAACAACACAAGAAAAGTGCCAAAGCAGACACAGCGCTTTCTGTCCAGCACCTTCACCAGCTGTGTTTTCACCTGGCAGAATACCTCAGACGTCTCCTCTGGCATTAACTCTGATTTTACAGCAACAGAGTCGTAAGAAAAACAGTTACGGTGAGATGTTCGAGTGACTGTGAGGAACACTCCTGTTGAGATACAGTGGCAGGAAACAATGCCTTGTTGAGGCGGGAGTCAAGTGGAATGAATGTCAAGGGTATGTGAACGTGGTTTCGGGTGTCAGACAGTAAATGGTTTGGTTAACGCAGCCATCAACAGCAACACGACAGTGAAATGTTTCAGCGTCAGGTTCGTTTGTGTTAGAGAGCCATCTCAAACAACGTTTCCTTGCGGGACCTCTTTAGCAACAAGACACTGCACCAGGCGACGAACGTGAGCCTGGGTATAAGATGAATGTTGTTATGTGATAACTAATATTATTATGAAGGTATTTATGTGAAATGAAGGGATCAAGGTGTTTGCCATATTTATGTTTCTGAAGTAATGTGGAAGACCTTCTCAAATGCTGCGATAGAATAACTCAGTGGTTCTCTTTTGTGTTTCAAGGACCCCTAAAATGATAAACATTAGTAAGATTTCACTTCAGGGACCTACGTCTAAAAGATTTTGGTTCTTTGATATGATTAAGACCAGAATTAGATAGTTGTTAATTACAATTCAGGAGATAACTGTGAAGGATTTGGCTGTTATCGTACCATATATGGCCGTTATTAATGATGCTAAATGACAGATATGGGTTAGCAGGGTCCTGCTGCACCTACTATTAGTCTGAGACGGCCATTATCAGCCATGAAATGAAACTTTCTGATACAAAGGGGACTGCCACAGGACTTTCACCCAGGAGACTCGGTTCGACTCCCATGTGAAATGTGAAATATTTACGCCCAACTGTGATCTTTTTCTAAATCTAGCCACGTTGTTTTCCGCTCATAACTGCCTTCTGAACCCACCAGTAGGTATAGCAGGCCCCTCGCGACCCATATCTACGAGGCTTATAACCACAGATAACGCCTATTTAATGGGCTGATAAGATCCTGACACAGTACCAGAATAGTGACTACTATGACTCTTACTCACATAGGGCTCACTTCTATCGTAAATTAAATAATGAAAATAAACTACTACAGATTTTTCTGGGGACTACCTGTCATTGAATGGGCTCATAACAGCCCTCTGAACCTACCAGCAGGTGTCCCTCGTGACCCATATCTGTGAGGCTCATAACCACAGATAACGGCCATGTAATGGGTGACAACATCCCAGTCAGGTACCAGATAGTCACTCTTATGACTCACACTGTGAATTAAATAGTGAATATAAACTTAGGAGAACAAAGTAGTGGTGTGTTCGAGGACTGTCTTTATCATAGGAAACTCAAGAAAAAAACGCAGGTACTCTTGAAGAAAAGGGTCAGCACATGGGAAGAAAAAATGATCGTCAGGCACTGGTGTGTAGCAGGAACAAATGCAATTAAATCAAGTGAAAAGCCTTTTTTTATGTTGAAAAACATGGCTGCTTATATTAAAACACCAACTGGTTTTGACACTAAGGTCTTCATCAGGGGTTTTTGCACCCTGATGAAGACCTTAGTGTCGAAACTGTTCAACGTAATTCTAGTGCATTTGTTCCTCCTTCACACATGATTGCCTGAAGGGAAATAAGCTATTCCCAATTCTTCTTCGGACCCCTTGGAATCCTCTTAAGGACCTAAGTGGGTCCCTGGACCCCTTGTTGAGAACCACTGGTATCACTGATATGAATCAGTCCTACGTGCGTAGACTAAACGTTTTCAGTAACACACTGTACCTGAACATGTTTGCTAAACTCAAACTGTTTTATCAAAACACACAAGACTACTGTTCCTCAGTTATGAGACAGACTTCTCGGCATGTCCTCTCGGCGTGTCGTCTCAGTGTGAAGGCTGAGACCTTTGCATTTACTTTTTTTTTTTGCACTTACAAAATAATATGTTTTAAAGAACAACAGCTGCTACTTACGCTGATTATCTGTGAATATTTTGGTATCACTGTTTGAGAGACTGTTCACATTTGAGAAGGTCTTTCTTTGTGTAACTGACAGCAGTGTGGTGATGGTGAGAGATTTAGTTTCTTTAACATATATTTTTTACCTGTAACAAGAATATTTATTTAGAGAAACAGTTGGGTTCGAAGTAGCGCGTTGCAACTTGTGTTGAACGCTGAGAATTGTGATATCACGTGCTTAGTTAGGAATTGTAATTTGTACATTTTGCCTGGGTGCCTCTGAAAAGAAACGGTGTCACCAGCTGCAGAATGTGGCAATAAGATAAAATATTTTAAACAGTTTAATGAACGATTTTTGCCAGTAATTCTTCAAATTAGTTCCTTTTAAAAAGACCGGCTGTTAAAATGGAAATCAAATTATTCAGAAAAATAAATGTTGTGTTTGTGAGTTACAGTTTAATATAAGTTATACAGTATTTAACATGGAGTGGATATTTATCATAATTAATTATTTTCAAGTAACAAAATGGCCTATGTGAAAAGAAACTGTATTGCAGTGCATAAGATTCTGCCAAAATAGTAGTTTGTTGCTCACTAAATATGCATTCCAGTAGTCAATGTTAGCTAAACACTATGAAGGTTTATTTTGGAGTGCTCCTCTGTATTTTAAGAGTCTACACACTGAAACACCTTCAGCAGGTGGAGGCCAGTACAACTGCATTCTTTCAACGTTGGTCATTCAATAAGATGCGTACATGTAGCATGTTTGAAACACTGTAGTTACATGCTGCCACACTGTGGCCAAATGTTAGACTTCAAATTTCATCTTGAGAAGAAGAGTAACAAAAGATTTAATAGAAAGTCATCACAGTTCTTATCTTGTCAAACGTTTAGGGCCAAAGTCAGTTTTATGTTTCTATTGTTCAGTTACTGCCTGGAAAAAAAGTGTGACATAAATGGTTGAAAATAAAGATATTTAATTTATTAACTACATGATCTGTGCCTTTTTCTTTATGTGTAGTTTGAAGCACTGAACGCAGTCACGGCTGTAAGTGGATTTTAGTTTTAAGGGTATTCTTTACGTGCTTATTTTGTTTTTTTTAATCCTTTTGTTGATTTTTGCCAGTGGCAAAATGTAACTGAGTATATTTACTCAAGTAGGCTAATATACAAATGCAAAGTGCTTGTTCTTTACTTGAGTAAGAACAGTACACTGAGGTAAATACTGTACTTTTTACTTCACTACATTTGTTCGATAGCTGAAGTTACTTTTTGAATTATTGTTTCTTCCTGTCCAGTGCAAAACATTTGATGATTTTGAATATAAAAAAAACAACTATAGGCTAATTTTTACACTGGTAAAGTTATAATGTATGGCTTTTGCTTGTAGTGGAGTGTTTCAAAGAGTTGTATTGCTACTTCTATTTGAGTAAAGGGTCTGAATACTTCTTTCACAAAATTATTTATTTATGTATTTATTCATTTGTCATTGTACGAAATTCAGCTACAAACCTTTGAGGCATATTTCAATAATCAAAGTGTCAGTGGTTTTGATACAGTAGTCTACGAAAGGCAAAAGAAAACCTTGATACAAGAAGTTCTTATTATCAAGACGGCCAAAATAGAAAAGAGTTTCAGGGCGTTTCTGTCCGTCATTTATTGAAGAGATTTTCCAAATATCTTCATTCTTCTATCCCTCGATGTGGGGTTCACACTGTAATCTATGAATGATGAGTTTACCCAATAAGATTAAGGTGATTATCAGATAATCCCAGTTTTTCTCCTTCATAAGTACTCCAGCTTTATTTGATATCACATTTAAAGGATGTAGTAATGTATCATTACATTGAGGACAGCTCTTAAACGCGAGCCAATCCTCCTGCACAGGTTCACTTGAGAAGAAAATGCCTTCATTAACTCTGTCGGAGAATCCTTGTGAGTTGTTCCAGTTCAGTCTTTCATGTAAGGAGTTGCTGGGTGGATAGATGTCATTCAAAGTTTTAAATGTCACCATCCAGACCTCTCAGGTCTTCTGGGACGGGTCTGCTTCGTGTCCCCAGAGTCAAGACTGAACATGTAAAAGCATCCTTTAGTTTTTATCCTCCATACAGTGGTGTAAGATACGATGGGCCGCTGTGAATGCTATCATGACGGGCTCAGTAGTACACGCTATCGTGCACATATTGTCTCGTCACATGACTTGACATTAGATAACATTAACAAACATATGACCCAGCAGTCATCACTGCATACCTGTATATCACAAAAAATACCAAAGAAAATGAGAAATTATTAATTTAATTGACCTATTTTTATAGTTTTTTATAGTTTATGTGAAATAAGCATGTAATTTTGTTGTAGAAAAAAAAGGGAAAAAAAACATAACTGAGATGGGTTTGCCTTTTTCAAGGGCTTGTATAGCAAACGGCACTATTTGAGTATGTCTTTGAAAACAAGGTGGAAATCATTCATAAGGGCCCATTCTTCTCCCAACACATTGCTGAAGGGCCCACCCTCCACCTCATGGGCCCCAGTGCAACCACACTGCCTGCAGTGTGTATATTTACGCCCCTGGCTCCATATATTTGAAACAAAGTCAAGGGAAACTGCAGGTCTGCTGCAACTCTGCCTTGTTTAGAGGTTCTTTTAAAACAAGGCAGAGGACTTTTCTTTATACTGCTGCCTTCTATTACAGTAAATATTTACTGTGACTTATATTCTTGGATTTCATACCTGTCTTATTATTATATTAAGACTTTTTATTTTTCCACTCTAGTTCTTTAATGAAGTGTTCCTCTATAATGTGTTTCTTTTGCATCTTGTCTTGATACTTCAACTGTTTTATGTATAAAGCACTTTGAATTGCCTTGTTGCTGAAATCTAAGATAAGATAAAACAAAACTTTATTGATCCCACACTGGGTAAATTCACATTACAGCACCTCAAATAGCACAGATAGAAAAGCAAGTTGAATGGCAATAGAATACTTATAGAATAATGATAAAATACAAAAAGATATATATCAGAATTAGAAAAATATAAAACATAAAGTCCTAAATTTAGACACAACTGTACACTAAATACGATTTACACTATATACACCTTTCACTTATGCACATATGGAAAAAAAGACTATGTATATATGATTATATATATGGGTATATATTGACAGCTGTGCAGGATAATTGCACATTGGATGTAATACACACATTAAAAACAATGTAAGAACAATTTAAACAGTGTTGTTTGTAAATTTCCTATATAAATAAGCTTCCCTTGCCTTGCCTCTGGATTTAGAGATGACTGGATGAAATAAATATCGTTTTGTAAATATATATTTTTATTGTTATTTGCAGTTATTTGTGTGTTAGTGTGTAGTAGTGTCTGCAGAGCTCAGTCCTGTCAGCTGCTGCTGCCCCCTGCTGTCCGGGAGGCTTTCCTCTGACGTCACATCAGCCAATGGGGAGCGAGCACAGAGCATTCCCTCAGCCAATCAGAGGCCGCGGTGTATTTAAAGGTTTTGAACAGAGGGACGTTTGAAATCCAACGAGCTGTTTGTGGGAAGTGTTAGCTAACCACATTTGAAGGGACATTTTCACGACTTTATAGTTTTATTTGATCCGTGTTTATCTATATTTATCTTCACACAACATCGAGACGGATTTTTTAAAGGGAATTAAACGACGTTAGCGTTGAAAATTCACCTCGCGGTACCGTTACGCTGAATATTTATGTAGCCACAAACCTCAGCTGTCGTCAACGGGAGGACGGAGGAGCTAGCTAGCGAGGGTGAAGCTGCTTTAGGGAGCTGCTGTGGGTCTGAATTCTGGATAAACTAACGGTCAGTTGCTTCTGGTCATCGTGCAATAACATATTCAGGTAAGTTATGTAGGTCTTATCACTTGTGTTTTGTTGAATGTGTTGGTTTGCTGTGGCTATCAAGAAAGCTAACGTTAGCTCTGAGGTTAACGTCTGTAAATGTGACTGCTAACGTTTAATCCTACTGAAGACAGGCAGCATTTATTTTTTTACATTTAATATCTTTTATTAGATTAATATGTTATAAAAGTTCAAGGGAGCATCAGTGATGCATTACACTACTTTTGTTGTGTTAACGGTAATGGGCATTTTAACAGTGAAAGACAAATACAAAGAAAATTGACCCTGTGTGACTTCTTTGTTAGTGACTTAATCCTTTTTGTTATAACTCTAAATTCACTGTGTGTGATTTGTTTGATCAAAAATGTAACAAACAACAATCACTTTACCTTTTCTCAGATTATGGACTCGGCTGCCAGGCTCAAGCTGACAAAGGACATGAAACTTCAAAGGCCTGAAGTGAAGGTAATGCACATTATTACCCTGACCATTTAACTGAAGCTGAAAAACACAGATTTTGGGGCTAAATTTTGTGACATTGGTTATCATATTCTGATGTGGATTAAGCGTTCAGCTTCAATTGTAACATTAGCACACATCAGACAGTCTCTGCAAACTTAATACGTTAAAATATAAACATTAGATGCACAACTATGAGCAGGTATCGGGGTTGGAAATTAACTTTTTGTCCACCTGCCACTGTGACTACTGGTTTCCAAAATGTACCAGCCATTCAATAGATTACCATTGTTTTTTTTTATGGCTGGTGAGTGAAGCAAATCTAGCAGACACTTGCATGTTTTATCAGCATTTAGCTGGGGGCTGGTGCTAATTTCTAACCCTGGTAGGTATGCACATACTACTAAGGGTGTTATTATGACAACGATATTGAGACTATAACAGAATCACGCTAACTAGTTGTCAACGTAGGGAGTGTTTACCCAGTTAGTTCATTTGTGAGGGCACAAAGAGACAAGATGGAGCATTCATGTTACTCTAGGATAGAAAATAAAACAATTTAAAAGCTTTCTTAGTGAGTGCTTGGTATTTTTCCTTGCAGACAAAGGATTATGGCCCAAAGCGGATTCCTGTGTCACAACAGTCCCAGACGGCTGTAGTTACACCAACTCCTCATCAGAGGGTCCTCGGTGTGTCAAATGGGCCCCAGCGCATTCAGCGGCCTCTGAGCCATCAGAAGTCGGCATCTCATGTCTCAGCCGTAGTCAAGTCCGCGCACACCGCTGATCAGAATGTGAACCCTGCTACTCAGGCTGTAAATCGTGCACCACAACCCCAACCCCAGCCCCAACGTATTTCCCAGCAAAACCAACAAGACAAGACAAAGACAGCTGTGCCCAAGGTGAACCCAGAGCCGGCCAAACCACCATCAGAACCAGCAAAGCAGGAGAAGCCACAGAGTAAGCATAATACAGAGTGGACAAACTTATCAAATGAGAGTGTGTGTGTGTGTGTTTGGATGCTAAAATATATCCTTTTTTTCTTTTCTGTTAGACAAACCAGCCAAAACTGATTCTACAAAAGCCTCCGCATCAAGGTATGTCTGTTAAGTGTGATTTATTATACTTATATTTTCACATAATACATGATAATGTACAAATTGTCATCTGTAACTGTTCATGTCTCTGCTCACACAGCAAGCGGTGGAGCCTGGAGAATTTTGACATCGGCCGTCCCTTGGGAAAGGGTAAATTTGGCAATGTCTACCTGGCCAGGGAGCGACAGAGTAAGTTCATCTTGGCCCTGAAGGTGCTCTTCAAGAACCAGCTGGAGAAGGCTGGGGTGGAGCACCAGCTGAGGAGGGAAGTGGAGATCCAGTCTCACCTCAGGTAACGTGTAGTTCAAATTGTGCAGTTTAATGCCAGATATGAATCCTGACTGTAGTTGGGCTGATCAGAGGCAGTTTGACACATTGAATTATGAAATCTCAAAGGTCTGCAAGACTTTGATTGCTGCCGACTCAATTCTGAATCACCAGCAAGACAAACCTGCTTAGTTTTGTTGGCAGCTACAAAGTTGATGTCGTATAGTTTGACTGGGACAGTAACACAAACTCCAATGACCAGTGTGGTTTAATATGAAGAGGAAAAACTGAAAGGTCTGGAGGTTAACTCAGTTTGCAGCTGGCACGACTACATATAGGAGTACTTGATAATATCAACAGTAGCTGGGACAGTTATTGCCACATAGAGTTGATGCTTAACTTGAATATTTTAGTTGATAACCCTTTTATAACCCCATCTTTAAAAAAGATTGATCAAGAGAGCTCACTAGTCAAACTAAAATTTGCCTTTTTGGGTAATTATGTTTTAGTTCAATGTGTGTGTAATACAGTTGAAGACTCAAGTCCTCTGTGAACAGCGATAACAAGAACGGACTGGGTCCCCAGTTTTAATGCAGAAACAGTAGGCTCATATGTGAACCTTCTGTATGGCTGAAGTGTTTGTGTGAAGTCTGTCCCTATCAAGTGTGAGCCCTAGTATTGCTCTGTTTGGCTGTGCTGTTGCGCCACATGTTGGGCAGCAGCAAGGTCAACAAAACCTGCTTAAATGTGTTTCTCTGTAACTGTTTTCAAGGATTTTTTGCATTGCAAACAGGTAATTCATGGACAAGCAGGATCATGTTTAGTTCATATTTCTATTTTAGGACTAAAAAAAATCAGATTGGCTCATGCCCGTCTTTGAAAGTTTTGCCTGGGAAATTGCATTATTACATATTAAAATCCCTGTGTGAACTCGGGCCCTGGACCTTCTCCACAAAGCAGCTTTTAGGTGTCGGCCATATTTAGTTCTGTCTTTGTCTTTGCTCTTTTGAAATATCAGTCGAACACTCCAACAGAATTTCTCAGAATGCTCCTCTGCCTCGCCGTCCCACAGGCACCCGAATATCCTCCGCCTCTACGGTTACTTCCATGACGCATCTCGTGTGTATCTCATCCTGGAGTTTGCACCCAAGGGTGAACTGTACAGTGAGCTGCAGCGCTGTGGATTTTTCCCTGAGGCCAGGAGTGCCACAGTAAGTGCAACTTTCAGACTATTTAATGTACAAATGACATCACCACCTGAAACACATGTATAATTTTATTCTGTGCAAGTAATTATAAAGTCATATTAAGTCCATATAAGGTGTACACAACATGTTTATGTCTACTGGCTTTCCTTAAGGTACTCCGTCCATTTTTTCTGTTTTTCTATGAATGGGAACATCAAGAGGTCAGATTGATTTTTCAAAATAAAGCCAAAAAACAGTTGTTTTTAGAGGGAATTAATATCTGAAGTAACATTAAATGAGTTTTACAGTTATCCAAGAGAGACTGATGGTTCTTAAATGTACCTTAACTTGCCAAGTTAGAAGTTCTGCCTTTACATGCCGCCTCTAAAACCCTCTCTAAATTTACTCTGCTTCACTTTATTGGCATCGGTCTATGCACAGGTGATGTTCAAATGTTGTAATATGGTTTATGTGAGGTTTTCGGCTGCAACAGCATAACTAAAAAAAGCATACATTTTTTTAGGTGGAGATAAAATCTTTCACTTATTCAGTCTTATTACTTCAGTTACTCTGAACCACTAGCATCTGCACTGATGCTTACATCATTGCAGAAAATCCCCCAAGTGTTGCCTTTATTATGATACGTGATTTTTTTATGTAAACCTTGTAGTTGTGGAGACATACTCAATTTTGGGCAGCAGTTTTCAAGCAGAGGCCTATGGAATAAAAGGTTAATAGAACATTTCAGACAAAATAAAATGCACATTGTATTGACCATGCTTTATGTGCTGTATTAGTACATCATGGAGCTGGCAGACGCCCTCAACTACTGCCACTCCAAGAAGGTGATCCACAGGGACATCAAACCAGAAAACCTATTACTGGGGGCCAACGGGGAGCTGAAGATTGCTGATTTTGGCTGGTCTGTTCACACACCCTCCTCCAGGTATGCACATATACGTTGTACCTTTTTAATGAAGCATTGAGCCCCTTAGTGAAATGATGGTATTGTTCTGTTTTGCACTGCATTTGCAATTCACTTGTTTGGCTTTGGTGTCTGCTCAGGTCAGGAATTATGTATATCTGTATACCTTTTTTTTTTTTCCTTTTTTGAAGTGTTTGTCTAGCTCACAATCTGACTTTATCCATTTATTGTTCCTTGATCAGGAGATCCACGCTGTGTGGAACGCTGGACTACTTGCCACCAGAGATGATTGAGGGAAAAACTCATGACGAAAAGGTGGACCTGTGGAGTCTGGGCGTCCTTTGCTACGAGTTCCTGGTTGGAAAACCTCCCTTTGAAACAAGAAGTCATGAGGAGACCTACCGCAAGATATCTAGGGTGAGGCAGAGGAGAAAATGGTGTCATCGCCATTGATGCAGCACGATATGTCAGTGCATGTCACAGCTTAAGAGCTAGATCACACTCTGCCTTTTTACTTACTCTTCACTCAATACGTTTTTTTTTTCTCCTTCAAAAATTCTGTCTATGCATTTGTAATAAGACACTGTCGTTAATAGTTTCTGAATTTTCACAGTCTTGAACTGTAATTGTGATTTGGCAAAACATATGAAATAATAATTAATAATTTAGAGCTGCATATTTTCAAAACTGTCACCTTTTCCATCCCTCTTGATCTCACAGGTCTGCGACGACAGTTCACGTCATAACTGCTGTTTAATCTTTGTACCGTTTTCTGTCTTCCTCACCCAGGTGGAGTACACTTACCCTGCACAGTCCAATATCTCCGCTGGAGCCAAAGACTTGGTTGCCAGGTTGCTGAAGCACAACCCTATGCAGAGACTGCCCATCCAGGGAGTCCTGTCCCACCCCTGGGTGGTTGAGAGCTCCACCAAGAAGCCCACGACTGTGAACAGTGAAGCACCCAGCCAGTGAGGAGGCAGCCTTTTTTTCCACCTCCACCTAACACTTGAGGTCTGTAAGTGTGAGGACAGAGTAGCGCTAAACACAGGCTGGACAGAGGAGTGAAACGTGTGTGTGTGTGTGTGCTCCCGATCTGTCCGAGCCTGCCTGTACTACCATATTGACTACAGAATCACTTGAGGATTATTTCTGCAGGCGTCTCGAGCCACTTGGTTATCTCTTTTTATGTCTTTTATCATCTTCTTTTCCTTTTCCTCGTCTCGCAGGTGGCATTTCTATTGCCTGTAAATATTTCACTGTTTTTGTGTAATTATGAAAATTTTATCGAGCTTTCCTAGAATGCCATTACTTGAAATAAAAGATAACTTATCTTCCGTGGGAATATATTAAGCAGCACATGTCTGTCAGTGAAAAGTGTTTTATGTTTGTCTTCTGTGCAGTTCGAGCTCTGTCTTAAGTTCTTGCTCAACAAGACTTTGCACAAATGGCCAATGAGCTACATGCTTCCACCTTTATTAAGCTCCTCTGGTGGCCAGCAGGGGGCGCCAGCATACCACTAGAGCTGACTCGGGAGAGTGTTACAGATTTTAGGTAGTATTAATTTCACTGTGGCTGTTAATAAATCTGCTCCACACAGTTCATATCTGCTACAATAAAATGCTGAAATGTAAAGTTAGTATTCTGGCTTATATCATGCCTTTTTTTTTTTTTTTTTTTTTTTTTTTGCAACTGAAGAATTAAAAATGATATAAAGAAAGATTGCATAAGAAATAAATGTGGAAATTGATCTTTTTAAATTGATAAATATGAAATAAAGCCAGATTACTTTTTTAAATAAGGACAAAGAGGATTTTTCCATGTTGATAAACTAACTAGAGGCAGTGACTAATTAATGAATATAAAATAAAAATATTACACTTAACTGGTGCTTTGGACAACAGTTAGGAGTTATTAAAGCAAAAGAATAACTTTCTTAGAAGTGAATAAAACCTTTGAAACAGACACTGTGCCTGCAGTGTTTTGGGGTAACTAGTTACATCTAATTAGATAACAAAATAGATGTAACTGCAATTAATTACACTTATTAAATTACACTTGCAAACAAATAATATTGGTGATTTCAAAGGGGTTTAATTCAACTATATTCCTTTCAGTGGAAAGGTTATACATAGAAAATAACATTAAATTTGTTGCTGTGCATCTTTTTACCATACATGAATGTCTTCTTTTTGGCAGAGCATATTTCAGCTTTATTGCCCAGTTTAAAACAATTTGTTAGGAAAGTAATCAAATGTAAAAAGTTACATCACTCTGATGAAATAATTAAAATGATTACATTACATATTTAACAGTAACTAGAAATCTGTAACCAGTGGCGTAAGGTGGTTACCACGGGCCCCAGTGCACATCATTTTCATGGGCCCTACTGCACACTAGTTACTGGTTAAAAGGCGCCCACACACACACCACCGGCAACTGTTTATAAAAAAGCCAAAAGAATCAAATTTAGGGAGCTTTCTCCTTTTTTCTCTTGTTCGTTTCTCTCTTGTCCTTTCATACTGCCGCTTCTATGTTTAAAAGACAGGACTGCTCACTGGACTCGTAGATGTTCTCAGCTTGTCTCAGTCTTGACAGATTTGGCATCTAAACTAGCTCCTGTGTCGCATCATCTTGTCACATGATCAAATAGAGACTTGACACCAGGCAACATCAACGTTCATGTTACCAAACAATCATCACTGCATATCTGTATGTGACAAAACATAAAAGAAAATAAGAAATTATTTATTTAATTGAATATATTTGTGTTTTTTATACCCTCCTGAGACCTGAACTTTTGTTCGTTGTGCATTTTTTAATTTCTTCTCCCTATTTGGGATCAGTAGGACCCGATAAGTATAAAAAACTCTGTTAACACTGTTAGCGATAAAGTCCATAAAGTCCCAGTGTCTTTAAACGAGTACTTCCTGATGCAAAGATTGATCAAATTTGTTGCCATATCAAACTACAAACATTATTAATCATAAAAAAAAAATCTTTGAACCATAAAGTGTGATCAGGTTTTGGACCTTGTCTGCTTTTGTGTCGGGATCGGCTGCAGACTGTCTTGTCAGAGATGGCTGCCATCTTGTTTTCACATGGATCAGTGTATTGTGCTCTTACTAAAGTGTCCACGAGCAAGGACAACAGGTCTGAGTTGAGTAGAGTGAAGTTTAAGGTCCAGTAAACCCAAAATGTGACGTCCTTTTTGAGGACACAGTGTCTCAGGAAGATCGAGCATATTCATAGTTTTTCTAATTCATGTCAAATAAGCATATAATTTTGTTATAGACTGTAACTGACCATTTTACAACAAAGAAAAGAAAGTCATGATGGAGATGGGTTTGCATTTTTGAGGACATATAGCCCATAGTAAATGGCACCATTTTTAATTTTATGTGAGTTCCTCTGAGCACAGGTGTAGCTCCAAGGTGGCACTGCCTGCACTGTCTGTATTTACGCCCCTGTCTGTAACCTAGTACATTTTAAAGGCAGCCTCCCCAACACTGCCTGCAAGGTGCGTGTGTCTGATACAATCCCCCTGCTGTGAGTTTACAGTATCTCTCCTGTCCACTAGGTGTCTCCCGAGACATGATGATGTTCAGTAACACTGTCTGGGATGATTATAAAGGGAATTTATATTATTGTTTGTGAGTAGAATTCCTTCATTTAGTTCATGATTTAAAATTTTGTGAGGCTGCTTTCATTTGATGCTTTAAGTTTATTCTGTTATGGCTTTGAACTGTTGGCTTTTTCTGACTGATAGAAACACTGACAGGTTTCCTCGTGGCAGAAAATGTCAGAATTCATTCAAATATGTTTTAATTTGCATGTTGAATGAAGCAAAACTCTGCGCTATAACCAGATTATTAAAGATGTTGATCCACCTGCAGTGAGATGTGCGTTTAGGAGATATCTGCGTGCGCTTCTCAGCTGTTAATCCGGTAATCACATAAAAAAAAAATCACGCAGTTTTTCCCTCTCTATACATTTTCGTTGCATGTGATCTGGCCCCCTTTAAAGCTGCCAGTGGTTTAGGATGGATACTCCATCAGCGCATTGGTATGCACCGGTGATGTTTCAACAGCTGGAGATTAGCCCACTCAGAGAATAAACGCTTTATCCAGATGTTGACTGCGCAGAAAATCAACACAGTGGATGAACAGGTCGAGCAGAAGGCCTGGAGCCTGCCTGCAGCTGACAATCTGTCCGGATGATTTTCATCAGAGCATGCGGGGAGGCAAGGCCCGGTGACAACATGCATGCTCTCAATATCTGGATATAATATACAGAAAAAGATCTAAATTTAAAAAGATAGGATTTGTGAAAGGATTTGGAAGAGAGGGCCTCACACAAACCCACACATCATATATATTCTCCATGCCATGAGGCCTTCACAGCCTTTACACGATTTCAATTAACCTGAATTCTGCTTGAGAAAAAATATGACTGCGACTATGTTCTCCATCATTTTCTGTCTTTTATTATAGAGAAAAAAATACATGTTCTGAACGTTTTTCGTTTTACATAAAACCACACACATTTTTACAATATAATTTCACTTATTTCTTTATTCTTTAATATTAATTTCACGATATATGATAACGACTTTGAGATATACATTCCATCTTTTTGAAACCACAATAACACACTACACATACGGTTTTATAACATTTCCACAGGACCCATTGGATTGCACAGAATGAAAAATGTCTGTATGCACATTTTCCTCTTTAAGTGATCTCTTTTTTTGTTTATTTAGATTTTCAGACACCGAATTTTCTAGACGGGAAATTAATTTCATAACAGGCCACGTGTTTTCTTTTTTTTTTTTAATGTAATGAAACCCAAAAAAAAGCTTTATGGTTAATCAAGTGTGCAGGATTTCAATTTGGGGTCCCCATCTTATGGTTGAAATTTGAGGGGGTGTTTGAGTGTGTATCTCAGGTCTGGTGCAGATTTTAAAAGCTCAGTAAAATCAAATATTGGAGAAAACAAATATCAAAGCATTTAACATTTTAACGCAGAAGAATCGGAATTTGGAGGATTTATTTAATTTCCACTTCCCAGTTTCGGTTTGTTTTGTGTGTCTGAAATATCATACATTCAATGCATAGTTTGTATAGCTGCTGTGTACTTTGATATTTTGCATTTCCAGTATTTCAAACTGCTCAGGGAGGGGAAGGAAGGTCCAATTTCCACATTTCTAACTTCGCTTTTTCTTGTACATATTTCTATATGTGTGTTTCTACTGCTGGTTATTGCCATTGTGTTGTTTCCGTCTTGTGTGTCCACCAGGCTTTTTTATGTTTAGTTTCAGGATTTTTTAACACCACATTCACTGCCCATGATCATATTGCAAATTACCTACAGAATAAAGTGGCATTTCTTAACGTTTATTTTTCTTTTGAAATAATCTTAAATCACATTATGCTGTCGAAGGTCCGTCCATCACAAACTCTAGCGTTACATGAAGTGAAGTCTCATGTGGGGAAGCACCACAAGAGCGACGACAAGACAAACTGCCCTTTGTTGCAAATTTGAGTTTAAGGTCAATATTGTAAACGTTCACTCCACTGGAAAATATGTATATGTTCGCATATTTATACAACATGTATTGTCCATATAGTGTGTCGTGGATGCACTGGATTCCCTCACTGCCATCGGCTCTATTTCTGCGTGTGTGTGTGTGTCTGTGTATGTGTGTGTGCGCATTTTTTCTGAATCAATACAAGACTGTATGAGCGCGAAAATGTGTTGTGTGCGCGCTTTTTACGCATGAATCAAGCAGAGGGGGGCTGCGCTTGCCGGGGGAGTTGTGTGTCTTTAATTTTTTCTCACTAAATGGGGGGTTTGCAGTTAACATCTAGTTCCAGCAATGGCTTGCATCTAATCTTCTATGTTGTATTTGAAAGCCTCTATGAGCCCTTCCATGGAGTGGATAAACCCAGATATGCTGCATATACCTCCTATTACAAAGATGGCGACATCAAAGAAAACCTGGTGCCATAGCAGCTTTCTCCATAAAAGCCTGAGGTGGAAGAGGCTGGGAAGCAGAAAGCACAGGCCCGCACCTGTCAGGCTGCCAGTGAGACCCATGAGCAGGGCGAAATGTGGCACATAGATGGCCATGAGCAAGGTGAACACGACGAGGATACATCGCAGAGAGAGTCCCCAGGATTTTAGGCGTCCATCGCCTCCGTAGCAATCTGGAAAGAACGCGCGTCCTCCGTCCTGGAAAAAGGTTTTCTCTAATACCTCGACAGCAGCGAAAAACGGCAGCGGATACGACAGCAAAGCTTTGGCCACTAGAAAGATGTTGACGACAGCTCTGATGGTCGGGGGCAGGTTGTCTGTGATGACCTCCTTGGTGGCGTCAGCCCAGGTCAAGTAGGCCACCAGGGCGAACAGGCCCTTGAGGATGCAGGCAGCGATGTGAGTCCAGTTCATCATGCAGTGGAACTCGCTGGGTTTCTGCATGTTCCCCTCCAGGGACGGCAGGAAGATCTGCGAGGTGTAGCTGAACACGATAATCCCAATGGAGATGGGGAACTTCTTGACATCGATGTAAAACTTCACCTTGTCCCAGGCCCAGTCCCGCGCTCTGGAGAGGCAGTACGCTATCACCAGGACGTTGATGACAAAGTGGGCCAGTGTGCACAGCAAGCTGAACTTGGAGACGGCTTTCAGGTTCTTGAGGAAGGCGCACGGGAGCAGGGCGGCGGTGGCGATGATGGCCCACGACTTCTGGGATATTGGCATGTTGGGGAAGCTGTTGTACATGAGATTACCGCTGACCACCACGTACAGGATGCAGGTCATCACTAGCTCTATGATTTGGGCTACATTCACGATATGGCCACCTAAAGCCGGGAATCTGGGCGCGCAGCAGGCGTTGGCAATGTCCACATAGGAGTCCCTCACACGGACGAGCTGCCCGTCTTCGTCCTCCTCGTACAGGCAGGCAATGAGGATTTTCCCCGTGTAACAGCACACAACGGCGGCGAAAATAATGAGAAAGAGTCCGAGGTATCCTCCGTGCAGGATGGCGTAGGGCAACCCGAGAACAAACATCCCCTAGAAACACAAAAAAAGAGGGAAAAAATCATATTGTCAATAAATTAAACTGTCAAACATTTAATAATTAATGCTTCTCCAAATAAATATTTCATTTTAAATTAAATAAATCATATTAAAGTTAGGCCTTGGCTCTGCCTCTTCGATGGATGTCACTCCCGGTTTTCATGTTGTGGGTTTTCCACTTCGCTTTGAGCGCATCCGCCCGCCTCTGACGTCACCACGAGCTGGAGGAGACACACTCTGACGTCACGGTGACCGCCGTGACCACGGCCGTGATAAGGCATGAAAAGGATTGCGTCTAGGGATTTTTGTCGCATAGCCTACAACACGCAGACTCTCGGGTAAATCCTCGCACTTTAAAATGCGCCTCTTTTACGCACAATGAAAAAATACAAATGTTCTGTTTATTTTTGTCTGCAAATTTAATTTCCAAGAGAATATTTAAATTTATGTGCTCTGAAAAAATGTGTGAAGGCATCTTAACCTATTTCCATGCACTCTCTTTTTTAATAAATGGTGTAAAAAGCACCAAAATAATCCAAAAGCTTTGCGCTCAAAGTCTATTTTTCTTTCTTTATAGATTGATTTATTCATTGCCATGCGGCGTAGGTGTTATCAGGGGCGTGCATCGGTGACAGTGGACATCACTATACAGACAAAGAATGTGTGTGTTGAGGGGAGGAGGAGGATGAAGAGGAGGAAGGGGGGCACAGGGCATCAACTGCCTCCCTTTTTTCATTGCATAGCTGCTCTGAAATTTCTGCACTGCTCCAATAAAAATAAATCACAATAAAAATGTTTTAATTCGGAAGCTAAAAGTAATTCAGGTGTTTTTTTTTTACAGAATTATTAAAAGCAGAAAAGTTGCTTCAGAGGGAGAGAAGCCGGTGTTTTTGAACATGAATATTAAAATCATTTAACGCGGTCGCAGGTGTGCCTTTATCTCAAATTTCACAGCAGCTCTGGAGGCGACTCAGCCAATTAGAACCAAGCACCGGAACCAAGCCCGTTTATAATCCGCCAAGTGCGTCTTTTTACCTGGATTGCATTCGTGACGTTCCAGCCCGCCTCCCATGCGGTGATTTTTGGTCTGACTTCAGTCAGCTCGTTCGCCGGTTCCCCGTCTTTTGAGGCTGAGTGCGGCGGACCGGTGCCGTCCCTCTGGTAGTGGCTGTCCCCCTCCAGCCCGCCTCCATCTCCGCTCCCTTCTCCTCCCATCTCATCGGTTGTCAAAATGTCCATCTGCATGCCTTGCCGGTGGTCGTAGTCCAGGTCATCGCAGGCGGCGAAGCCCAGAGCCTCCTCGTCGGTGGCGGCCTGGAAGCCCATCCTGGCGAACATACCGCTCACCTTCGCCTGGGATTTGTTGGAGACGGCGGTGGCCGCATTTGACAGTTTATTAGAAAGCTTGCTTCTGATTAACGTCGCCATTTTTCGCTCCTCTCCTGAATCTCAACTGTCTGCAGCTTAATTAGTGTGTTTTCTCTCCTCCAGTCAGTAAAAACGTGAGGCTACTTTGGATGACAGCTCTTGGTTCTCTGCATCAGAGGAAAAGCGCAAGTTTTGTTTCAAGACACCGACGGCTATTTTTTTTTCAGTTGCTATCTCCACTTCTTGTTCAGTGTACGCCTGCTGCTCTTGATTATCCCCAGGTTCATGTCACCTTCAGACGTCGCCGCTCCGTTTCTGCATCTTGGCACTGCGCTCTGATGCTCGACGAGTATAGCGCACCTATTCAGTCTCTGAGGCAGTTCGGCGGTGTGCGCAAAAGCTTTACGCACGAAGAAAGGCGAGCCACAGGTTTCTGTAGGGCCTATAATATCGTTTTCGTGTGGGTTATAAGGTGGCAGGCAGCGCTTCCAGGAGTCGGTTGTCGGGTTTTCAGGTGCCTTTACTGATGCCAATGCGGTACCGTGGAGCCCGGAGGGGGAGGCAGGGAGGAGACACGTGTCCTCATCAGCCTGCCAATGCAAAGCACGTCTCCAGCCCTCCCAGTGCCCCACCAGGAGAAAACGGGAGAGATTTGCTGCATTTCTAGGGGAGGTGCTTGCAGTACCCCCACCACCCCTTCCCCAACCCATAATCTATAATACCTCATCCTGACATCCAATGACATTCCGGGGGCCTCAAATCCTGCATAACTTTACGCATATAAAAGGAGGCTGGAATTTGACTCAAACGCAAACTCTTTGGACCAGTTTTTATAAAATACCTTTATTTATTTTTTCCAAAAGACAAACAATTCTTTTTTATTATTATCTATTATTCTTTTCACCTAGAAGAGGACACGGAGCATCTGAATAGTAACCCAAGTTGTTTCTTGGATTACACGGATCGGGTTTAAAAACCGTGTTGCGTTTGATGATGAAGGAAAAAAAAATATTTTTGTGCATTTTGTCTTTGCTAGATGATGGTAAGATAAATAATTTGAGGCTGCACGTTTAGATATAACGATTTAAAGTTGTTAATATTTATTTTTTCGCACACTTTGATCTGCTTTTTTTCTTCATAGCCTTCATTCAGGACTCTCTTTCATTCATTCACTCATTCAGTGTCTGTGATGATGTGACAGTCTGAGCCATGGCGGCGTTTCCGCTGAGAAAAAAATGTATCTATGTGTGTATTCTTGCAGATTTATTAATTAAAATATGGGAAAACCTGTTTTAAAATAATTTTTGACATAGAAAATGTATTTATTTTGCATTAATTTTGATTTTTGGAAGTCGAGAGCACTTCATTTTTCCCAATTGTTACCTAAATATACAGTAAGTAGATTTTTCTGCTTCATACAAAAATAAACCTTTTTTTAAAAATTGAAGAATAGTCTTATAGATTCAAGTAACACGGTGCTTATACTCTGTCTAATTTCCCTGTCACATTACATGTCTTGTTGACACACTCTAAAAAATATGAAACGATTTAATTGCAGTGATTTTCTTTCCCGTTGAGTGATTTAGCCACCGAGGCCCAAAGTGCTGTAAACAGTTTGTTGACATTGCCTTGTCACTAGTACTTTGTGTCCACCATGTTCAGTGTTTCCTCAGGCTGCAGTATCAGAGCTCATCACCATGATACAAAGCAGCGGCCTCGCTCTGCGCACAAACAGCCTGAACTAACACACAGTAACCCGGTGTGGACATCCAGGCTGTTTGCTTTGTGCTTCAGGAAATAATAATAGTAATGTGACGTATTAAAAGCTTTGAAGCCGCTGTCATTGACTGGGATGTAACCTGATCAGAGCTGGGGTGCAGCGGAGTAAAGTCACATCTCCAACTGGTGACCGTCACGTGACAAACAGGGACAAAAGTCTGCTTTTATTTTTGCTCAGGGTGTAAATCAGTGGCCTCGTATGAATGTGTGTCAGAGATTTAACGCAGGGTAAAACACCACGAGCTTATTTGTACTGTTAAAGTAAATTATTATAGTTATTTTTATGAACAAATATCTTAGAAAGTAGAATAATTAACCCCTTTGATGCAAGTTGGCAAACGTGAAATTCATTTAATGTAGATTAAATGGCAACACAAAAATATCTGTTGTTCGTTTTTATTTATTCAACAACCTTAAATTAAATCCAGCTCGAAACAAAGCTGCACCAGGATGATTTCCCTGACACCCTCAGCTGAGGCCGAGCTGTATCAGGCCTGTGCATCTCTGTTAAACCTCCAGCCTGGTTTAAAACGACAGGATCTTGAATCCTAAAATGCAAATAAATCTCTCACCCCTGTCTCGCTTTGTGTGCGCGCTGGTTTTATTTTATTTGCATTTTTTTTGTCAGCTGTGGGAACGAAAATGGCTGCTCTGCCTTCAGCCCCCTGAATGAAAGAGTTAATGACAGAGGCTGTTATCAGCGGGCTGCAGCCCTCCTCTGATCCGCGCTGTCTGATGGAGTGTGCTGCAAGATGAAAAGAGCAGCAGTGACACCAACAGCCAGCAGGTTACAGCCACCACACACCTTCTCACGACCCGCAGCACTGATAACACAATCATTATTATTTTATTATAACAACAACAAATATTTGGCTTCTCATTAACGGGAGGGTTTTTAGATTCAGCTTACAGTAACATTTAGGCTTATTATAATCATGGGATGAATCCCACACGGGCGCGCGCACACGGACGCGCACGGGGACTCTTAAAGTGCGCGTGTGAGGCCTCTGTTACACTGTGCAAAATGCAAGTTTGGCCATATATTATTGTGGAAATATGTCCCATGCTGATGGATTTAAAAGGTTTGGAGACTTCCCCCACACACATAAACTGCACCGTCATGTTCTTCCAAGGCCTTGACATGGGCGTAGAATAGGGGGGACGAAGGGGGCATGTCCCCTTCTATGTTAAACATGAAAGTAGCAAAGGAGTTAACAACGCAACATGTGTGTCAGTGAGGATGTCTTGTCAGTGGTGGACGCACAAATTAAGTATAAAGAGCGACAAAGTCCACACAGGGCGGGCAGGTGGGAGCTTGTGGTGTAAAGGCATAGGTGTAGAATTCGGGAGGGCGAAGGGGGACACGTCCCCCTCAATGTTAAACATGAAAATAGCAGAGGAGTCAACAGGGCTTTATTGGGCAAAAAAAAGCATGTCAGTGAGGATGTTTTGACAGTGGTGGACACACAAATAAAGAATAAAGAGACACAAAGTCCACATAAGATGGGCAGGTGGGAAGGGTGGTGTATGAGCCTGGTCTCACCCTGCAGTCCTTGAAATCTGGCACTTGGGCAGTGACTAGCGGCGTCAGAAACCAACAAAAAAAGGCATCCTTTAACGTCAGCATGATACCAGCCCAGTTGCCGTTATAGTTTAATGGCAACCGGCGGCGTCAGGGGAATGCGGTGGGACAAGGACGAAAGTTAAGGCAGTGAAAGTCAGAGTGGGGCGGGCGGTGGGGGTCGCACATGGGTCCAACAAACACCGACTTTCACCCGAGAGAGCAGTGTTCACGTCCTGTGAAATTCTAAAGCCAAACCCTGTTTTTTTCCTAAACCTAACCACATGTTTTTGTTGCCTAAACCCAACCTTGTGTTGGTTGTTTTATTTTGAAAGAGACTGTATGTAAACAGTAAATTTCCTGTGAAAACAGAGGTGTATTTTGAAAACAGACAATGCATGTAACAGGAAGAACTTGGCACGGTGTCCCAGAACGTCAACAACCAACACACCCAGGGTACCTTGCATGGAAAGTCCATGACCAAACGTTAATATGTGGCGAGGTCGGCGTGAGAATGTGTTGGGAATTCGGGGGCCACAGGGGACATGTCCACCCTTCCAATAAAAACATGAAAGCAGCAAAGGACTTTTATTTTGACAGAATTAAAAACATGTACACCATAAACAGATGCAAAAAAAGCCCAAATTGGTGTGTAAACATTATGTAGAAAATTAAGTAATGTTAACTTTTTTTTTGGCAGAATACCCCCACACCCCCCCCAGTTCACATGTGCCCCCCCAAAACGTCAAAATGAAACCTACGCCCCTGCTTGTTCTAAATAACGTTTGATCACCGTTACTTCATCTCAGCATCCGGGTGCTGCCTCTGATCTCTGTGAGGACTGAAGTGATTTCCTCAGTTTATCACCCATCCTGAGAGTCATCAGAGGGTCAGGGTGCCACCTCCCAGGAGAGTCCTCGTCTCTGTCGATTCAGATATGACCAATCACAGCTCTTCATCTGTGTTGTCCAGGTTTGCGCAGCTTTGTGTGCGATAGCATCCACCAGCCAGGCTTTTTCTTTCTTTTTTTTAGTGATAGAAAGTCAAATCCAAAATGGCATTGTGATCTCACTGTGTCCTCCAATTCATTTCCTCCAGTGTACCCACCCCCCACGCACACGCACCCCCTCCTCAGTGTGTTTCACCCCCGGCTCTCCTTTTTCACATTACACACATGGGTGAGCTGGCACAAGGTTCTCCGCCTTCATGTAACCCCTCCCTGCCTCCCTCCGCCCACACCAACACCAACCCAACCCCCCATCTTTTCCTCGAAAATCACTAAAATAAAAGCCAATTTTTTTTGCAATAAGGGGGGCAAATGTCTCCTCACACACAAAGATCACACAAGAATCTGCAAAATCTGGGACCACCACCTGACTTTAGTGATTTTGATCAGCTGAATTATCTGGAAATAATAAACATAAAAATAAAAAAAAGACCTGATCCACACACACTGTACAGCTTTTATGTTTTTAAGCTGCTGCAACATCTGATATATTTTTATTTCACTGCACCAAAAAGAGTCAGCCAGGTTTTATGTTTCCATGGCGTCCCTGACTGCAATTATGTAGGTCTACAGTGACTTTCATTGTAGGCTATCATTACCTCTTCCATTAAATGTTTTCAGTGAGACAGGGTAATGACGAGGCGTGTGTGTGTGAGTGTGAGTGTGTGTGTGTGTGTGTGTGTGTGTGTGTGTGTGTGTGTGTGTGTGTGTGTGTGTGTGTGTGTGTGTGTGTGTGTGAGGGGGTGTTACATGACTCATTTGACGCACGACCCAGATTGCGCCAAGATAAGAGCCGAGGGAGTGAAAGAGGTGCGAATGCTGCAAAATGATTTTTATAGCAAAGATTACAATATCTGGAAACCGAGGCATCAGTCCTCTGCAACATCACCTGTCATTTAACCCATGATTGCCCTGGCTGCTGCGTCTGTCTGTCTGTGTGTCTGTGTGTCTGTCTGTGAGCCCAGCCAGGCAGAAAAATACCACCCAACACTCTGCAATTAATAAGGGGGACAGTGAAAAGGCACTCTGGGCTCTCAGGGGACTGCAGAGGAGGGAAATTAGCCCACATCAGGCTAATCAGAGGACCTCAGAGTCCATTAACATTTGCATCACAATCACAGGTAGCACACGGTCTGTGTTATCGACTAGATTATGTGTTCACTGCGCCCAGCGGTTTGGTGCAAATCTGTTTGAAAACCGAGAAAAAGAAATCCATTTCATAGAGTCCAGATTTCAGCACCACGGACAGCGTCTGTCTCTGTCCAGCAGCTTTAAAGGAACAGTACACCCAAAATGACTTATGTACCGTGTTTAAAGGGTTAAATTTTGACCTTGGAAACAGCAGTTTAATGAAAAAAATCCTCGACAAAAAAGCCACTTACCTGATGTTTGTGAGACTTTAAGACTTGAGTTTGTAATGACATCAGGTGACAGATTTTAGAGACAGTGCCAAGAGACAATGGCGGCTGATTATTAATTATAATTAATTATATTTCACTAACCTCTTCATGCTTTCATTGTGTCCATTATTTACTGTCTGTGAAAGGTGCAGATGATGCCATATTATACCTCAGGTTGTGTCTCTGTTGTCCATCTTGAGGAGAAACTGCCTTAAAATCACAAATTAAAACTGAGCTGCAATATAAAAAAAATACGGATATACAGTAAATTCAACTTTAAGGGTGGATGCCAAGTGTAAACCTGAAATGTGGCTACACTAAGGACACATTAAAGAAAAGAAAAATATGTGTATAACCTTTATTTCATCAGGTAATCTCACAGAGATCAAAATCTTTTTTGAAAACCACACACAAGTACATACGTTTCAATTAAACAAAATAAAGTGAATTCATTCAATAAGGCGAGATTTTTTAAGTTTCAATGCCATAACACTAACAGTAAACTAATCTGGTGCCCATACTGAGCCTGTAGTGCCTCTAGAAACATCTCTGGATGGGAGTCCTCATAAAAAATGGTACCATTTTACTGTATTTCTACACAGCTCCATCCCAAATAAAATTGTTTTTACCAAATCAGGCACATATTTTTTATTCATTATCAACACGGGCTGAGACCACAACAGACATGCTACACCGGCTGTTATTGTCCAGTTTGGACTGGAACAAAGAGCACCGTGCTTGGAAATCCTAACTGGAAACAGACGGTTACAAACACACAAACATCATCATATGTATCTCCTCTGTTTCCCTCCCTGCAGCCCGGAGCCATCAGGCAATCAGAGCCGCCGCCCACTGCCACAGAGAGAAACATCCAGGTGGCCCTCAGTGGTAAACCACTAAGAGCCTTTTCATTACTCCTAATGCGCCTGTTTAATGGCTTATTATGGGCTCCCGAGAGACCTCCTCAGAGAGAGGGGTTTGTATTAGTCCTGCATGATGGCGTCTGTCTGACAACAGCAGTGACAAATGGCACCAGACATTCTTCTACTCTATCTTATCTTATCTTATCTTATCTTATCTTATCTTATCTTATCTTATCTATCTTATCTTATCTTATCTTATCTATCTATCTATCTATCTATCTATCTATCTATCTATCTATCTATCTATCTATCTATCTATCTCAAAAATAAAAATGTACGTACAATAAGTAAATATCAGTGCCTATAGAAATGTGTAGGGCTGTGTTGGGGAGTAACTAGTTACATTTTAGATGTAGAAAATTACAACAGTCATTCTGTTGTCGTCTTTTCATTCTGCATGAGTTCTTATTTTTGGCCTATTTCCGGACATTTTATGAGTTTTATTGCCTTGTTTAGAAGATTTATCAGAAAAAGAAAAGTAATTAAAAAGTAATCCAATGTAATAAGTTACATTAAACTGATAAGCTAATTAAAATAGTTACATCACTTATTACATTTCTAACAGGGTAATTAGTAATCTGTAACCTAGTGCATTTCAAAAGTAATCTTCCCACACACCACGTACAGTAGGTAAATATCAGTACCTACAGAAGAGCTGTGTAAAATTGTAATCAAATATGGGCTTATTATGAAAATATGTACAGAATATATATATAAGTTTAACTTCAAAATACAAACAGAAAAATAGATTAAAAATATAAAATAGAAAGATGCAATAAATAAAATAAATTAAAAAAAATGAATAGATGAATAAAAATAAAAAAATAGATCAATAAAAAATAAAAATTAATAAATAATAAATATAAAACAATAGTGACATAAATTAAAAATGAGATAGATAGATAGATAGATAGATAGATAGATAGATAGATAGATAGATAGATAGATAGATAGATAAGCCTACAGTGTTGGGGAGTAACTAGTTACATTTTCAGTAAAATATTTTTATTATATTTGTATATTATTTTATTAATATTCTGTTGCTTTGCATCTTTTTACTGTGCAGAAATTCCTTCTATTGGCCTAAAACATTTTCTTTTGGTTTAAAACATTTGTTAGAGAAGAAATTAAAAAGTAATCAGATGTAATAAGTTACATTACGTTGATAAAGTAATAAAATAGTTACATTACTTAATACATTTTTATAGGGTAACTCATAATCTGTAACCCATTTAACCCCAGATATAGATAGATAGATAGATAGATAGATAGATAGATAGATAGATAGATAGATAGATAGATAGATAGATAGATAGATAGATAGATAGATAGATGTAATCAGTGCTGTTAAAAAATGAAATACTGTCTGTACAGAGACCAGCATCTATCTATCTGTCTATCTATCTATCTATCTATCTATCTATCTGATGATCAAAACCAATAATAGAAGATCAAATTAACAATATTAAAGTGTATTATAGTCAGGTAAAGAGTGTGATGTGCACATGTGAGTGTTTTCCTGTCTGCCTGTGTGTTTTTGGTGCTGAACGCTCCCCTGACGCCGTTTTGCTGTTAACCCACAGTGACTCCGCTCTCTCCATCAACCTTTTGACGTCCATGCTTCCCGGGTTCACTCTCCTGCTGCGACACATTAACATTGTAATTGCCTTTTTTTTGAGCACAATAAACTGAGGCAGTCCGCGGGGACCTGCACGGCCCGGGGCTGGCACAAAGCTATGCCATCGATTTTTCACACACTGCCGCTACAATAAATAAATAAATAAATAAATAAATAAATACACCTCAAACCATCAGCAAACACGGACCTGCACATGCATGTGTTTTTTTTAATTCATTTTTCATTCATGCCAAAAAACCTGCAGATGATTTAGAGTATCTGGTGTGCACATCTGACACCATAGCCTCAGGGAGAATGAAATAAATTGGGCAATAAGAGAGCTAATTATTGTTTTAAATGGCTCACTAATGACTGTTATTCTCAGTTGGTATTATTTTGGGAGACATTATTTGTAAGTGCAAGTGAGTAACAAAACAGGGAACATGTCTGGTGTATTGATCAGGACTGAAAGTGATGGGAAATCATCAATATATCACACCTAATCTACTACAGTAAGAACTCCTTCCATCAGCTGTATTGATGTACATGTGTGTTTGTCTCACTCCAAGCATGTGCAGTAGTGTGTGTCTGCATGTGTGCAAATGTGTGACTGTGTGACTGTGTGTGTGTGTGTGTGTGGTCTTGTCACCCAGAGCAGAGTCAATGAAGGAGCAGGCCTCAGTGGCTGTTCAACGGACGTGTAACAGTTTTGTTCTCATTAAAGTTTTATGTCATGAGAGCAGCGACATCGTGTCAGCTCTCTGCAGGGATTCCCTCACGTTTGAATCAGGCTGCACTTTGACTGAGAGAGCTGAAAAGGTTCGCAGTGTTTCATCCTGCAGCACTTGAACACAGCCACAATAACACATGGTGACAGGGAGATGTTTGCCAACAGGACAACCCGCCCGCTGAGATTAGTCTGAAGGAGTGTAGCAGCATCATCCTGTGTTCAGTCCATACATTTGTAAGAGACTTTGACCTGTCGTCATGTATCAGTGAGTTAATGTGTAGCTGATAAAACAGTCTCTGTTTCAAGGTCAAGTATGAGATTTATCTCTCAGTAAATTAACACTTTTATCTTGTATCATACACCCAAAGGTTCTCAGTAATATGAGACACTGGTCACATTATATTCAGAGACAAGATGGAACTAAATAAACAACAACAAACAAAGCAAGAAAAGCACATGATTATGTACCAAGTACAAACTAAATATACTCCACTGATGCTGAGATCTTACAGGGTATTCAACATTTTGTGAAATGTCCTCACCAGTGTTTGCTTCCTTGCTGAAAGTAAGATGTGAAGTTTGATGCCATGCTTACGTCTGCATAAGAAAGCCCGCAGCTAGTTAGCTTAGCTTAGCATACAAACAGGAAACAGTGGGAACAGCTAACTTTTGTTCAGTGTGTTCAGGTCAAAGGTGACGCAAATATTTCACACAGTGTTATCGCAAAGAACATAGACTAGAATAGAAAGAACTTTATTTATCCTCAAGGGGAAATTCAGCCGTCCAGCAGCTCATAAAAGACAAAACACAAACTAAAATACCTTAAAATAAGTGCACAAGATAGCCAGCTGTGGCTAATGTGACGTGTGTGAATGTGTGACTGGATTCAGGAGGTGTTAAACAGTCTTATTGCCGTGGGGATGAAGGATCTCCTGAAACGCTCTGTTCTGCAACGCAGTGAGATGAGCCGACTGCTGCAGCTGCTCCTCTGTCGCTCCAGGAGGCTGTAACAACGTGCATGAAAATAATGCAACAATAACAGTACAATATTTACAAAACAATGTTAAGAGCTAAGAAAAATAGTGTGAACAGAGGCAAAAATAGAACAAAACTAAATAAAACATTAAAATTACAAATCACCAAAATGGTGAATGGACTGCACTTGTATAGCACCTTTCTAGTCATCCGACCGCTCAAAGCGCTTTTTACACTACGAGTCACATTCACACTGGTGGCCGAGGCTACCATACAAGGTGTCGCCTGCTACTCAGTTTTAACACACTCACACTCCGATGGAAGCATCATCGGTACCAATTTGGGGTTCAGTATCTTGCTCAAGGATACTTCAACAACCCGTTCTACCTCTGAGCCAGAGTCGCCCCATATTAATTAATATTTTAATTTTTAGAAAAAAAAGAAAAGAAAAACTTAAAGTACAAATCAGTCATTAAAAGAGAATGCTATTAGAGTATGTTTTAAGCAATGATCTCCTCAGGCAGAGAATCCCAGAGCCTTGGGGCCTTCAGTTACCAGCCTTGATCTAAGGATGACTAGTATTGGTAAGATCTGAGGTCATGACTTGGAGCGTAGGTAGTCAGAAGCTCAGCTATATAACAGCACAGAGACAGAACCAAAAATGAGATGGCTTGGAAAAAAGTGAGCAAATTTACAGGATTACAGGGTAAGCTCTGAAAAAAACTCGTAGAAAACACTTCCGTCCACTGTCTAACTTGCAAAAACAGTGATTTGTATGCTGCTGCAACGTTTTGGTGACGAGATCAGGTTGCAGCAGCAATAAATCAATATTTTTGTAAGTTAGACAGTGTTTTTTTTCTTCTCGTCTCTCGTCTCTTCTCGCATTCCTTCATTTTAAGTTCTGAATATATGTATTCGTTATTTGATTCCAGCTGTACTTGAACCAAGCTAGCACTAATTTTAGCATTAGCTGCCTTTTCCAGTTAGTTAGCACAGCGGTTAGCACAGCTACCCCCCCAACCTCTAACAGGATAAGTGGTTATATAAAATGAATGTGTCAGCTGTCGTTGACCTCTCACTGAAACTTATGGTGAAAAATTGTGAATAAATATAACTCTTTTTTTTTTAAACTTCCCATCATGTATTTTGAAAACTTTTTTTTTTTGTTTGTTTTTTAAGTTCTTGACTTGTCTGATAGCTTCTGGCCATGTTTACATGTGATTACTTCATTATTAAAAAGGTTTTTAAACACTTTAAATCTTTAACTTTTTAGATCTTTAGGTACCAAATGATAAAATATAGCAGTATATTTGTTACAGCAACATATCAGCCAAAATGTATTCGAGGATATCTCTTCATATCTGTCAGAAGCCCATATGTAATCTCCTTGAGGTGCCTCCATTCAGCTCCCTTCACGCGTCTAAAAAAACATTTCACTTAACAAGTGTTTCTGCCTGGGAGCATAAATTGTTTTTTTTCTTTGAACTGGATGCTGGATCAAAAGCTGCGAACAGGGAATCCCTTTTTCAAATTAGCATTGATGCTTTGTTTATTCTAACGCATCCCTGTGTTTTTATTAGTATAACCCATCCATTTCCTTTCCCCATCCAGGCTGAATGATTCATTGAAATGCACATCTTGTTTGCAATTGACTACATTCACAACCTGCTGAAAGCTTTTTGTTCCGTCCCTGTGATGTCGGCAGGCCTTCAAACAGCTTTGATTTAATTGAAACTCGCAGCGCTCATGGAGAGTGCTCGGAGCTTAATAAAGGCAACTGCTGGCAATGTTGCATACAGGTTTATGAATAAAAACCATGTATGCTTTTGAAAATGGGTTTTTCCCTGCGCGTCCTCCCATCCCCCCACAGTCGAACTGTGCAGCCACTCTGGGCTGTCATTAACTGCTATTGTCAGCGGCACAATCAAGAGCAGGAAAAAAATACTCCAGCACTTATCATGAGCTCAGCCACAGGACACATATACACACACACACAGGGACACACAGAAATCCCAAACACACACCAGGAGAATAGATGTTACTATTGATTTCTGGGCTGATGTGTGAGACGTCGCACAAATACAGAAGCCTGGCTACAAAAGGTGTTTTTGTCTTTCAAGAGCGATAATCGTTCTGCAACACCAGGCCAATGACTGGCTCTATATTTAGACAGCAGGTCAATACAGCTGTGGAGCAGACAGAGAAGCTGCGTCGCTCTGATCCTTAGTTTAATCTGAGCCACTCGTACCTGCAAGACTTCTGAAAGAGCCAACTCTCTTACATGGCTTTAGAAATAGATATCAGAGAAAAGCAAACCATATTGCCTAAAAAATGTTGGCATTGTGCGTTTCTGCAAACCATGGATACGTTACATTTGCTAGTTATTATGCAGAAACTTAACATTTCAGTAACACTGTGATTAATTTGGTTATGTTTAGGCCCAAAAACCAGTTGGTTGTGGTTAGAAAAATTTCATGTTTCAGCTTCGAATACCTGAACTGGGGAGCACAATCACGGCAGGAAAAGCAGCGATGACTCCACAAAAAACATCCAATATTTGTGCCACTATTTCAGCAGGAAAAGCAGCAATGTCTTGGGAAAAAACAACAGATTTTCATGCCTAGAAAGCTGCTGCAAACACGGCAATGGCTGGCTAAATCACAGCAGGTTTTGTTGTTTGATGGTCTCTAACTTGGCAGGCGTCATTTTAGAAACAATGATGTCATCAGTGGTGAATGTAACATATTCATGGTTTGCAGAAATGTACAATACCAACACTGTCCTCTGATGACTGAGCTGCAGAATTAATGTGCTGAAATGCAATGTGTTGTCAATCAAAGCCACATAGTTTTTGTTATTATCAACAAATGAAAAGAACAATAACAAAAATGACATGCTCCGTCTAACAAGCCATAGTTGCCATAGTCTCTCATTATTGTCCAAAAACTATTTAAAACAGTCGTCAGATTCTGGTTCAAATGTTGCTAAATACTGATTGGTTTATTGAATTACCCTACATCACCTTTTCCCATCATTTCTCTGCCTGTGTCACACCCCTGAGAAGAGCTCAAGAGAAATACACAAATCAGTTGTGTGAAATAACCAGAACTGTTCAAACCTTTACAAAAGAAAACTCCTAATAAGAAATTAAGTTTTCAAAAAACAGCACAGAGTTCCACTTGTGTTTTTGTTTTTCTCTCAAACGCATCTTTCATTCACCTCCATCGACAGACTCGAGGTTGATCTCGCCTGTTGTTTTCTGCCTGAGTTGTGCTATATAGCGAGCTGCGTCCCCGAGGGCAACTGCAGTAACACATCTCATACAAACCTGTCAATACACTCAACTTCTCTCACTCCTCTCAACACCAGCCCTCGGGCGCTCTGCCTGTGTGTCTACAACTCACCGCTGATTGCTTTCTGATCTCCCTCTTGTACTGTTTAAGCAGAACATTGAGGAACACATGCACGGCTGCAGAGGGCAAGCTGGCCCGACAGGAAGCAGTAAGATATTCAGGGATTTTCTACATTGCAGAAGTGTCATTTAAAGGTCAAATTTTCATAATTATAAGGTGTTAGTTCATTAATCAGGAGTGTTTGATGCTTTGAGAGTTTGGGTGTGTGTTTGTGTGTAAACCTGGTAAAAACTGATGTTAAATCCAATATATGAAAAATAATTTGGAATTATTTCTACTGCATTTTCCTTGATTTACTGGCTGCACAGTGCAACACAGAGGCCTTATGTATGCAGGATTATTACAGCAACATTTTCCACAGTCACCTTTGGCTGTAAACATGTTATACTGCAGCCACTCCCCGCTGAGCAATGCAGTGACCATGGCGAAATGATAGATATGTAGAGAAAGAGGTTGGCTCAAAATAACTGCAACCTGTGATATGCAAAGCAGGACGTCTCCATTTCCACGCTCATTTTTCTTCGTCCCCTCTATCTTTGACAGAAACACAAATCAGCAGCCTCCCCGCCGGCTGACCGCAGCCTCCTGTTTTGGTCTCACTGCTTTCACGTCTAACAAAGCTGAGCAGGTACAGAGCTGCACCCACGTTTCTCCTTGACTATGCTTTTGGTGGAAACACGGGTGAGGTTTAATCACCACAAAGGGCCGAGTCGAGGGCCGAATTTAACAAAACCTGAAGGACCACACCGGTGGGTTTGCACATTTTAGCCCATTAACTAGAATTAGCATACTTAAACTAAATTACTGCTGCACATTTTCATCAAGCAAATGGCTTCTTTTTAAATTAACTGTCTAACGTCCAGGTAATCACCAGTTTCAGTTCAACCCAGTATGATAGGAAAATCGACTTACAGAGAAGGAAGACGTCTCTGTCAGTTAAATTAATCAAATCACTTTTTGTATTTTATGTTTTTACATTATATTCATGTGCGATCCTGCAATCACAGAAAACAAATTATGAACAAGTGTTAACACTTTTTTTTTCATTAAAAGTGTGCAGTTTGGACGACGATTCCTAATGCGGAATTTTTACATCTGTGTTGAATCCACCCACAGCCTACGGCATCGATTCAACAATTTAACCTATGTTGTTGCCTGACGTGCATCTCCCCAGAATTGTAACTACATGTTGTGGCGACGCAGTAAACTGAAACCATTTCCCTCAGTGGAAACAAAGCTTTTATTTACTTTAATTTTACAGATTAAAACAATAAACTGTGAAGACAATAAAGCCTCCACAAAAATAGCATTTTAAGTCTTTGTCTGTGATTTATCCTGGCTTCATATGAGCAGAGGAAATCTCTGCTCATCGCTAGGCTAATTTATACAATGTAAAATGCCATAGGCTTGTGCTAATAACGTTAGCATGTTGTATTTGTTTGGAAAACGTGTTTAGTATAAGACAGTTGTTTTGTTGGTGAACACTGGGAGTTGTAATGGAGCTGAATTTTTAATGTTACCTTTGTTAAATGTTGCTGTTGTCCCTGGCTTCATATGAGTAGAGGAAATGTCTGCTAGCTATGCTAATTTATACAATGTAAAATGCCATAGGCTTGTGCTAAAAACATTAGCATGTTGTATTTGTGGGGAAAATGTGTCCAGATAAAGACAAGTGTTTGTCTGTGAATGCTGCGAGTTATAGTGAAGCTGATTTGAGTACTTGTGTTTGAAATTGTCTCTATTAAGCCATGTTTAATGTGTGTTTAATGTGTGTTTTGAGTCAACTAAACTTAACGACACTTCACAGAAACCGTACCGCAGACTAGTGTTTTGGAGGTGTAACTGCAGAGTGACACAGACACACCACCGCACAAGTATAAATGCTCACAATGGCGTAGGCCACGTGGGTAGGCTACAGCGTAAGGTCTGCCGCACAAGTATAAAGTAGTAGTAGTAGTCAGCTAATTGCACACAACATTGTAGACTAGACAATGACATACATAATACAATGACGTCTATCACCAGTAGCTCAGCTTTTACACATTTTTTTAAAACACAAATATCATCACATACTGTAAACCCTGAGACGTCATGCAGGTATGAAGGTATAAATAAATAGATACCACCCAAGCCTAGTTCCAACATATCACTACTTCCTTCTTAATTATTACCTATGCTAGTGGGCTTTATCACTTGAACATAAACATGTCGTTCTGAGAGACTTGCTGAAGCGACTGATGTTCTAGTTTTCTCAGAAGGACATTCTCACTTTGGAAAATATACACAAGTCGTAGCCACTCTGGTACATCCAACACTCTTGGTAAATATGTACTAAACAGCAGTGGTTTTAATGTGTATAGATGACTTTATTTAGCTGTTCAGAGTATTCCTGTTACATCCCGTCAGTTTGCCCTGTCTTTGGCCTTCCTGTAAAAAGGAGTAAATATTCCTCTGGTCATATCTGCAGCAACAGAAGTCAAGCTATTAGATCACACCTCTCCCTAATTCAATCTTGAATGTAGCTTATCACGTTTCCACCCTGATCTGAAATGATTCTCCCCCGTTAGGTGGGCCAGATAACATCTCTATTGTGCGGCTGTGTTTAGTTGAGATAAACTGCAAACAATATTAAACACCTCCATATCTGCACCTCCTCTCTCCTCACACAATCCTCATCTCACTCTCACAGCTGCCTTATTGCATTTCAATCTCACACCTCTGTATTCTCCTGTAATGCCCCCCCCTCCACCCTGTGTGTAGTGGTATCTCCCAGCTGTGTTGCTGTGTGTGTTTCCGGTTTCACCACTTTCTAGCTATTCCTTTTTCCCCGTGTTAGGGTCATCGTCTAGGGGTGGTTGATTGGTCCACCACTTTGGTCCAGATTGAAATATTTCAACTGCTGGATGACTTGTCCCCAGAGGATGAATCCTTATTACTGGTGTTCCAATGACTTTTCACCTAGCACCACCAAGAGTTTGATATTTGTGTTTTTAGAGAAACGTTTCGACAACCAATTAATACAATGGAGTTTTGCTTATTCATGTTCCCTCAAGGATGAATTGTAATAACTTAAGTGATCTCTTATGTTTTCACTTTTCGTCTAGCACCACAACTCAGTCACCAGAAAACAATGTTATTATATTACATGTCTGCAAACCACTGGTTACATTTGAGTGTTATCTTGTAGGGTACGCTAAACAACACTGTGGTGAAGGCATGGTTAGGATTAAGTATAAAAACCACTTGGTTATGGTTAGGAAAAATCATGTTTCGGCTTAAAAGACCCGCGTTTGGTGGCACAAAAAACAAGGGAAGGGTTGGTAAAAAACACCCAGGTTCGGTGGTTCACATGCCAATGGGAAATGGCATGATCTGTCATTGACAAACATCCAGGTGAGGCGCCCAGTAGTTCAGTGGTTAGGGCAGGTGTCCCATACACAGGGGCACTGTCCTTGCCGCAGCGGCTGCGGTTTCCAGTGTAGCCTGCGACCATTTGTTGCATATCATCCCCCCTCTCTCTCCCTCACGCCTCATCTGTAAAGTCAAACAAAGGCAAAAAGCTGAAAAAATAACCTTAAAAAAGGAAAAACATCCAGGTTAGGTGTCTCAAATGCCGCTGGGAGATGCCATGACGTGCTGCTAAATACACCTAGATTAGTTGCCAGAAAAAAACACCACAAAGGGTCGCCAAAAAGCAACTGGTGTTGTTGTTTGTCTCAATCAGTGATCTGCAGCTGGGCAGCTCTCTAGGTGACACGCCATCTATCATCCCCTCCACCTCCTGATGACAAAGTCAGCTTGCATATTACGTCACTTTAGAAACGCTGATATGAAATGTGTGGATGTAACATATTTGTAGTTTGCAGGAAACACGAACAATGAAAGCATTTTCTTGTGGCGACTAAGCTGGAGGCCATGATTGTTTTCTGACCAAATACCTGCAAAACTAATGACCGTGTCATCACCCACAGCCGTACATTATCAATGCCAAATATCGGCATGTTAGTATGATCATTGTTAGCATGCTGACATTAGCATTTAGCTAAAAGCAGCATTGTGCAGCCTCACAGAGCTGTTAGCTGCAGACTCTTGCTCTTGTTTATGTTTATTTGCGCCATGATGAAATAGCTTTCGTTTGTGTGCTTCTTTACTCTTTTAGATTTGGAGCTCAATCAACAGAAAATGATTGAGCTATTATTCTGATAATCCCTTAACTGTTCAAAGCATCTAGCAGTGAGGTTGGGGTTTGCAACTAACAGAAATTTCCCTATTTTCCAAGCACGTAAGGGACCTATGGTGGCTGATGTGAAACATGAATACACAAACAGCCCTATCTAGAGATTTGTCTGTTCTGGGCTACTGTAGAAACAACATGGCTGACTCTGTGGGAGAGGACCCGCTCCATATGTAGATAAAAATGTCTTATTCTAAGGAAATTAAAACACAACGATTCTTATTTATATCCCCCTAAATCCTGCACACTGGACCTTTATTCTCATTTTCTTGTCTTACATAAAGTAAACTGACTGTCTATGGCTTTGGACTCAAGGACATTGTGATGGGTATTTTACAGACCAAACGATTAATTGTTTAATTGAGGAAACAATCAGCAAATTAATTGACAATGAAAATAAAGGTTAGTGCAGCCCTGTTTAGTTCAGTGACCTCCCCGTCCTTTCATTATTTCTCTTTAAGGTATCCTCATTGTTATCTGCAATCATTACCAACTCATGGTCTCCTTCATATCTCTCCTCTCCTCCATCCTTCCTCCATCGCTCTCTTATTTTACCTTCATCGTCTCCTGTCCTCCTCTTGTTCCTCCTCCCCTCTCTGGCTGCGTCCTGTCTCCCTCTGCTCTGTTGTGATCATACCTCCACCCAGGCACCTGACTGGAGTTAATCACCCGAGAAGAAAGAAAAAAAAAAAAGCTCAGTTTTTATCTGCAGCCACAGCTGCAATTCATTGTAGAGTGGTGAATGACGGGGAGAGATTAATAGCACCCCCCCTCACTCTCTCCTTCTCTCCTTTTTCCCCCTTTCCTCCACTTTCTGTCAATGCTGTCTCCTACAGCTGGTGCTTTCTGAGCGGTGAAAAGACCCAGCTTTTGAATGCCCCATTTTGAATTTTGAACAGCAGCTCTAAATTATAGGCTCTTCTGGGAGAAGAAGATGATCGTGTTTCAGATGAAGTTGCACACTGGCTCAAAAAGTGTCCCCCTCTGATTGTTACACATGAATCTGGTATTAAAATCAGCTTTAGAGTTCCACTGCTTCTAAAATTTTAACATTAACATGTAAACTACTTTCAGACAATTTGCTTACAGGCAAAATTAATCGTCTGTGTATTTAGAGCCGGTTGAAGGGCTGGTGAGAGGAGAGAGGTGCTATTTAAAAACAACCGTTTGCTCTTGCAATTACGAAAAGAACAATTCTGACCCCAAGGCAGTGCAGCTCACAGCGTGATTTAAATGGCACAGGGGAGCAGCGGTTTGCAGGGCTCTGTGTGAAATGACACTCTGGCAGGAGGAACAAAAACACTTTGCTTTGGCCCAGACGAGAAACAGGGACAAAACTGATCCAGGCTATAACCTGGACTGACTCCATGTCCTCTCCTGCAAACATCACGAAGGACAGACGTCTGTGTTTGTTTGATATTTTCAGATTGGAGGAAAGAGACTGACTCAAATTGCTTTAAAATTCATTCAGGTTTTGAGATTTGCTTTGGCTTCAAGGTTTTTAAAAGGCTTTGAAAAGACACATGATCACACATGATTTGTCCAACACATTCTCACTCTGACCTCATCACATATCGACGTTTGGTCATGGACTTTCCACGTCCAGATACATGTGTAAGTGTCAAGTTCTGCCTGTTACATGCATTGCCTTCTTCCAAAATACACTTCCATTTTTACAGGAAATTTACTGTTTACATACTATGGACAATAAGGGGGTTTCTTAGCAGTTTCCAGAACAGATGTGCTCGCCATGCAGTCACTGAAAAACACAATTCTTAAAGAACTCTCTTTTTAAGAGCTCCATAGGGAGAATTGACAGAGAATACCCAGTAGCAGCACATTTCAATGACTTCAAACATGATATCTCATCATTTAGGTTCTTTCCAGGGCATTGAAAACATTACTCTGCCAGAGAGAGGTGATAACATTGAGGAAATACTTAGCAGAAAAGAAGTGTACTGGATATTTAATCTGCAAACTCCGTCTCCCAAAAGTATTAATGATGAGATACCATGGCATATCATGCTTTAATGGATATGCTGATCTCAAAACATTATGAAAGTTGCAGGGCCGATGTAAATAACCTTGTAATAATCTTTTTCTTGTTCCCCTGTTCTTCTCGTTTGTGGGATATGTGACATGTGGTGCACACGCTGTTGTCAATTATTGAGAGACACACCCACAGCTGATTAATTCCCTCACACCTGTGCACACCTGTGAAAAAGGTGGAGAAGCTTCTATTTGTGTCAGGAGTCCCAACTCTTAGTTTGTTTTCATCTGGTTTTTGTTTTCATGTCTCATCACTAACCCTCCTGTCATCTCAGATCACTCCTCCCTCTCAGCCCATTCAATCTGCTCATTACCTGCACCTGTTTTCCCCGCCCATCTCCACACCTGTGGCTCATTCTCCCATCAGTCCTTCAGTATATATATCAGTCCATTTTCCCCAGCTCTCTGCCACATTGTCTTGTGTCTCTGCCAAGCTATCCAGAATACTTTTCCTTTTTTAGCCTGATCACCTGTGTTTGACCCTGCCTGCCTCTTGTCAGATTTGTTTGCTGGCGGGACTGATTTCCTGGTTTTGACTCTGCCTGAACTGATCTAGTAAAGTTGACTTTCCCTGCAACTCTATCGCCTCTTTGTCGTGCATTTGGGTTCAGACCTGTACTGGTGACTCTTACAATTTGAGCTCAGTGTTATAATGGTGTTGAACACTCTTGATGAAGGTCCAGGACGACTGAAACGTTAGTTACTAAAAAATTGTGAAGCTCAGCGAGAGCACTGTGCAGGATTTTCTGATCAAAAGTTTCTGATGCCAAATCACAGCATGGATTTTTTATGTTGTTCCTTAAAGTCTTGGTGTCTTTATGAGGTATTTTGGAAGGATTTTTGACCATTTTTATCAATTCTGAAATCGTCAAAAATGCTTAAATTTAGCACCAAATCTGTGTGACAAATAGCTTAAACCTCAAAATTGCTGCATCAGCTTATGAAACATAACGCCCATGTTCAGTAACAAAATATTAGACGACAGGTTTCTCCGTGACAACTTTTAATAAATACACAAATTCCTTTTTTTTTTTTATTATTATTAAGGGATCTTTGCTAACTAACTAACTAGCTAACTAAGTGAAAGACAACTAAAACATCTGTAAGTCACACTTGAGAAACATGTCAAACACACCCAAATGTCAGGTGTGCACCTACATTTTGGATTATATATTCAAGTAAAATAACATTGTTAAAAAAAAAAAAGCCCAACTATGAAAGTAAAGCACTACAGAGTAAACTAAATTAAATGTATTACAGATTTTAAAATCTTTGCTGACCAACTAGTTCAGTTTTTCAAGTCAAAAATATGTAACAATAAAAAACAAACAAAAAAAACTAATTGATAAAGTTAAAAAGAGGGTTTTTAAGTAAAAAAAAACAAAACAAATAAAAACACGCACACCCAGAAGTTGACATGACATCTGAGATTATCTCTCTACTCATTATCTCCTCTGCCGTGTTCCTCTGTAGATCATCTGAGATCCGCTCTGTCCTCAAACCCTCTGACATTATTTCCGCCTCATGGAGTGGCATGGCTCTCCACTCCACTGTGTGAAGGGGTGTCTGGGGACGTGGACACGGGTCGCAGGCAGCGCCGCATCAGGGCATCGAGCTCCAGCCGAGTGGGAATTCATGTTGATTTTCATGCTTGGCTAAGCCTGTTTTGCCAGCTGCCATTTATGCTCAGACATTCATTCTGTGTGAGTGACTGTGTGTCCTATTTTGGCCAGCATAATGTGGCATCCGGCTTAAAATAGAAACAGTGTCATCATGGCAAAGCGTGATCATCAGGGCCTCTTGGAAACAAAATAAAACTCACTTTTCCTGCTGTAAATGTAAACACAAACTGCAGCATCTTCTTATTCCTGTCACTTCAAAAGCAGAGCTGAGAGCTTTTTCTTCTCTGCCTCCAACATACAGTAATTCAGCCTCGGCATCTAATTCATATCATTACTGAAATTGCCTCAAATTTGTTGCCATGGTTATTTTTCTCCTCTCTTTTTTAAGCTTTGTGCCTCCTCAGCGGCCGATGATTAGAGTCGACAGCAGCTAGAAAGAGTCTGGGTGTGTGTGTGTGTGAAGAGGGAGACAGATATGCTGCAAGGCAGTGACCTGGTAATAGTGAATTTATCCACAGGCCATATTTAAAGGTAGTTGTTATGGTCACAATAATTGGGAGGCAGAGCAGTGAAAGAGAGAGACGTGTGTGTGTGTGTGTGTGTGTGTGTGTGTGTGTGTGTGTGTGTGTGTGTGTGTGTGTGTGTGTGTGTGTGTGATGAGGTCTCAAGTCTACAGACAGACAGAGAGAAAGAGACAAAGAAAAAGAGAGACAATGATTGACTTTGAGAAAAGGAGGCTCGAGGCAACACTGCAGACTAGCAGCAGGAAGTGGTACTACAGCACCAGCTGCTGACGAGTGCTCATTGTGCAAAGGGTGGACAAAATAATAGGGACACCTTTGCTGTGTTGTGATGCAACCCACGGTGTAAAAATCACCACAGTGGTAATGTGTAATGATTCTGGTGATAACTCATCTTGTCTGCACCTTGGATGTGTTGAGGAAAACTTGATACTGGTCTCCAAGATGGCCTCTATTCAGTCGTTCATGTAAAAGTTGCTCACTGGATGTGTTTATCAAAAAGGTCTTCGTGGGCTTTGTCATTTTGGGGCGTACACAGCTGATTAATGGTGCGGAGGCTGGAATTTATGAGTTCCAAATTGGAAATTTCAACTGGGACACTTCCTGATGTCAGACTTCTGACTTGTAAAGTTGGAGGAACTTCACCAACCCCGACCCCAAAATCCAAGATGGCTGCCCGGAGCATCAACAGTGGTGAAAGCTGCAGTATTATCCTGTTTATTAACACCTTTGTGTATTTGTGTCTCATTAAATCTGTCTTAATCACAGTCCTGTCCAACTTCTGTCTGTGGACATGTTGCTACTGCCTGGTGTTTGTAAGTCCATAATACAATGAAATGTGTTGTCATCAACTGGTGTTGCTAACAATGGCTTGGTTTTCTGATTTATTGTACTGGAACGCAGTCAACTTGGTTGTGACATCAGTCAAAGTGCCCTTGGGCAAGACACTGAGCCCCAGATTACTCCTGATGGCTGTGTATAAACATTTACACTGAGTAGAAGGTGGCATCATGTAGCCTCAGCCGTCAGATTCTTTACTGTGACTAGGAAGGTGCTTTACAAGTGCGAGTCCATGTAGAGGCTTCCTCTAGCTGAGCCGACTGACTTCCTGTTTGCTACTCACACAAATAAATGGCATCAAATCTAACATTTAAAAAGTAACTGAACAAGAGGCTGACAAAAAGCAGTGTTTTACTTCCTTCTCTGTGTTGAAATCCGGCACTTGGGCAGTGTGAGACACTGACGAAAAAAGCTGTCATTTAACGTTGCCATGATTCGTGGCCGGTCGCTGTTGTACTTTGACAGTGTTAGGCAGCGTCAGGAGGAAATGCAGCAGGACAAGGACGAAAATAAAGGCGGTGAAAGTCCAGATAGGATGGGTCCAACCAACACTGACTTTCACCCCGGAGAACGATTTCCGCGTCCCGTAAGATTATAAAGCCAAACCCTGTTCTTTTTCCCCAAACTCAACCACATGCGCACCTTGTTGGAGGAAAAATGTTGTTGTACTGACGTGGTGCGTTTATTTTGAAAGAGACTGCATGTAAATGTTAAATTTCCTGTGAAAACGGAAGTGTATTTTGAAAAAAGACAACATGTGTAACAGGCAGAACTTGACACGGTGTCCCAGAACGTCAACAACCAACGCACCCAGGGCACCAAGTCCATGACCAGACATCGATATGTGACGAGGTCAGAGTGACAGTGTGTTGTCAGAGTGGGAGTACACAAACCTGTGGGTGATGTCACAGTGGCTACATCCATTATTTATAAACAGTCTATGGCAGAAACCTACATCAGGTCACTTTTGCTATGGAATAATATAAAAACCTAAAAATAAAATGGTGGACCTGGCCTTTAAAAACTGAGCTACAGTAGCTGAGTTGTGTTTTCTTTCAGCACTGTGTGTAACCGTGTGTGTGTGTGTGTGTGTGTGTGTGTGTACATCTGCTGTCGGCCCTGTCGCAGTCTGTCTGAGGCTGAATGAGGCGCCCTGTCTCGTCTCTCTGTCACAACACAGCATCATCATCCTCCTCTGACACACTGAGATCACAGGGGTGTCCCGCACCCTGACAGAGACACACACACACACACACACACACACACACACACACACACATTAGTGACTGTCTTGCTAACCTCCGGCGTCCCACTGTCATCATTACTACTGTCCACCCACATCTCTCTGCCTCTCTCCTCCCTCCTCGTGCTGAGGTCAGGAAAAGCCCCCTGGAGGGAGTGGTGCATCGTGGGTGTTTCTCTACTCTACACGCTGAACAGTGAGGGAGCTGGGACAATGCGGTGATGACGTGGCGTGTCATGTGGGCGTGTGCTCACTCTGTGGCTCTGTATTGGACGATGGAACAAACAGGACTCTGGTGCAAAGGAGCCGTGAGACATCTGAGGGCACATCTGAAGGACACAGCCGCTTCTCATTTCCTCACCTCTCTTTCCATTTCTCCTTTCTTCTCTTCTCCTCTTGTTTCCTCTCTTCTGCTTTCTTCTCCTGTTCTCCTCTCCTTTCTTCCTCTCCTCTCATTTCTTCTTGTTTCCTTTCCTTTCCTCTGCTCTCTTCTCTTGTCCTCATCTCATCTCCTCTCTTTTCTTTCCTTTCCTCCCTTCTCCTCATCTTTCTTTGTTTCCTTTCCTTTGTCTTTTCCTTTCCTCCTCTCTTCCCCTTTCTTCCTCTCTTCTCCTCTCTTGCCCTTTCCCCCTCCTTTCATCTACTTTCCTCTCCTCTGCTTTGTTTCCCTTTCCTCTTCTCTCCTTTCCTCCTCTCTTCTCCCCTTTCGTCTTGTTTCCTCCCCTCTCCTCTCTTTCCCTTCTTTCCTTTCTTAGTTTACTTTCCTTTCATCTCACATTTCTTCATTTCCTCTCCTCACCTTTTCTCCTCTGTTTTTGTCTCCTTTCCTTCTCCCCATCTTTCTCCCTTTCTTCTCTTCCTCTTGTCTTGTTTCTTCTCCTTTCATCCCTTTCTCTGCTCTTTTCTTTCACTAATTTCAACTTTCCTTTCTTTTCCTCCTCTCCTCTCTTTGTAACCTCTTGTCAGCTCTCTTCTCCTTCTCTCGTCTCCTTTCTTCATTTTGTTTCAGTTCCTCTCCTCACCTTTTCTCCTCTCTTTCCTTCTGCCATGTCCTTCCTTTTCCTCCTTCCCTCTTCCTCTCCTTTCTCCCTTTCTTCTCTTCCTCTTGTCTTATTTCCTCTCCTTTCATCCCTCTTTTCTTTCACTAATTTCTTCTTTCCTTTTTTCCTACTCTCCTTTTCTTGCCTCCTCTCTTCCTCAGATTCTTTCTTTTCATCCTCTCTGCTTATTTCCTCGTCTTGCCTCTCTTCCTCTCCTCTCCTCTCTGCTCCTCTCCTCTCCTCTCCTCAGATGTTTAGGACACGAAGAGTCAGGACAGAGGTGACAGACAAAGACGTCATGGTAACAAACAATTCAAAGAAAACAAATGTCATCTTATATAATCATTACGGTATTTGGGGCAGACATGGGTGTGTTTGATGTGTGTGTGTGTAAGGATGTATGGGGGGTGGCGGGGTGGTGGGGGTCTTGAAGGCAGTGACGCATGGGGGGGGAGTCTTGATCCATGAGTCATGTCGAGGAAGGGAAGCACAGCCCTCCTCCTCCTCCTCCTCCTCCTCCCTCAGTGGGGTTTTTGATGCTCAAGGCAAAAAGCTCTCTATTGTCACTGTGTTGTAGTGATAAGGTTTGTGTGCCACTCAGTCGCTGCTGTCAGCATGTGTACGCAGGCATGCACGTGCACACACACACACACACACACACACACACACACACACACACACACACACACACACACACACACAGAAACCCCCCTTTTCTTCTCTGGTGTATGAAAGCATCAGTTTGTGCATACAGTCAGATTCGCTCTGAGTGACACATGCTGTCAGTCTCAAGTGTCACTGTTTGTCTGTGTGTGTGTGTGTGTGTGTGTGGGTGTGTGTGTGTGTGTGTGTGTGTGTGTGGGTGACCCAGGGGATGGAGCGTCTGTCGCTGTCAGTGAGGCAGCGCTGCCAACAGTGTGTGCGTGTGTGTGTATGTGTGTCACAAACATCATCAGCTGTCACAAACACAAAAGCTGCCGATGCCACAAACACACCAACAACATTTTTCTGCCACAACATGAAACTGACAAAAGACAGTAAAAGGTTATCAGATGAGTCAGAAATAAAACTGAATAATAGATAATACAGGTAGTTAAATTATTAAAGTGTGAGAAGAACTAACCTCCAATTGACCAACTTTATCAGCTGATTAAATACATTAAAACTAAATTATTTTGCTCTTCAGTTAATTCTATATTTGGTTTTAAAGAGTATTATTGCCATGCTTGGCCTCATATTTATTCACTACAATGTTGTGTTGTAGCAGGGTTCAAATAACCGTCATGTTGGTGGGTTCATCATTAAACAAACGACCCCTGACCCTGACCACTTTGTGCTGAAGTGCTAAAACCTGCAGTTCCTCAAATGGCCACTAGAGACTGGCTCCAAAACAAAGTCATTCTCCATCAAGCCCCATGTTAAAATGTCCCACTTTACAGCAGAAATAAACATGTTTACAACCTTGTATTAAGAACAGTTTTGGTCTCTGTCACTAATTTCTCCCCTTCATGACGACTGTACGGGGATACATTTTTATATAACTCACTCATTTACATGTTATCATGGCTTAAAGTTACACACATTTAAAGGTGGGCTGCTTTGTCTGTTGACAGTGTTCTCAGCTTCTCAGTCAGATCCTCACTCGTCCACAGCCCCACGGCCACTTCTGGCTCCAAAAACCTAAGATGGTGACGGCCAAAATGCTGAATTTTAGGCTTCAAAACAGCAGTCCAGAAACCAGTGGGTGACATCACAGTAGCAACGTTTATTATTATGTATAAGCTATGGTTTTGTGCTGGTGGCAGGCACAGTTTAGGGGGTGTGTCATGTAGGCTTCAATAAGAATGTGGCAGCAGCTATACACGTCTCTCCCACAGACTGTATATAACAATGGATGACAAAATAGCACCCCAAAAGTGAAGCCAAAACATCTCAGTCGGCCCCTGGTGGCTGCCCCCTCCATGTTAGCCAAATGAACATGGGCCAAATTAAAAATTCAACATGTCAAATAACTTTCTCCCAAATATGGTGTCTGTCATTTTACATAGTTTTATGACACCGCTGTTTAAGTTTTCATTTCTCTTTTAAGTTTGATTTCAATCAGTCGTTTGATGCTATAAACAGGGGACGACATGATTGACAGCTGTGTGTGAGCCAGTGTGCCCACCTTCAGTGGTGCCTGCGAAATGATCGTAAATAACCCACTGCAGAGTAGCCACCCTGAGCTAAAACATATCAATGAATGCTCATTGAGTCCGATATAGTAATATTGATAGGCTAATTTAGACCTAGGCTGTGATACTTTTATTATAAAGCACAAATATGTATTGTGGCTCCAGACAAATTAAAAATTATAATAATAATAATTTATACCAAAAATGGCTCTTTTGATAGCAAAGGTTGCTGACCCCTGACCTAGTCTCCTGGAGGGGCGGGGCAGTGGTGAAACCCACGTGACACAGATAAAGGAAATGAATTAAAAGCGGTCTGTCTCTGTGTTCACTCACAAACAATATATACTGCCTGCATGTAAAGAAGATTGTTGGCCACAGACGCCTGGGTGCTCATAGTATCTGCCTTTGTCAGCTAACCAGCCTAAAATTAATAAAATATAAATTTATCAATATTAAATTGAATTAAATTAAATATTCATTTATTTCATCAACTGTTTAGTTTTAAAGAAAAAAGAAACATTTTGTCTTTCTAAACCAACTGATTTGAGATTACAGGAAATGTGTCGGGCTTTATATTTATTTATTTTTTTACACCCCAACTGTATCCCTCCCTGATTATTGTTTATTGTTTATTCAAGCGTCCACATTAGGAACAGATGAACGAGCCTCTGGTCCTCCTGGGATTCAACACATTGAAATACAGTACAAACAGAAAATAGGAGAACAGACAAACTGAGATCTGAAAACAATCAAACTGATACTGCAATGAAAGAAATGAAGGATAATGTAACCGTAGACTAAACCACAGCAGCAGACAGAAAAGACACTACAAACAAAAGAGATAATAAGACAAGCAGATTAAACAGATAAAACTATAAAGGAATGAGGACATAAAAATAATAATAATAAGTGATTATGTTGTTATATAGCAGGATATTTCCTTGTATGCTTATCTTTTAGGCCTTCAGAGCTCCGCCTCACCTCCTCAGCACAATATTAATTTTGTTTTTTAAAAAAATATATATCCTAAATTGAGAAATACACTGTAAATGGCTGAAATGAGCTCAAATTCCCCTCTGCCTGAGTGAATCAGTTTAAGGTTATCTGCACCGGAAGCAGCCTCCTTTAAGCATATTTGCACTGATGGATATTGAAAGATAAAGACGGCCTTTTTCCACGCAATCATTTTATCTTTAATTATGTGCTTTATTAATGGCACTTTTTATATGGAAATGTGATTATATTAACATGACGTACATATTGTAGGTTTATTTAAAGCAGCTCTGTTTTTAATTTGGCACTTTTCCTTCAAAAAAAAAAAAGAAAAGGAGGGTTTGGGGGGGCGAAGTGGCTATTTGAATATCTTTGATGCTCCTTTCAGAGTGTCTTCCTGATGCAGATTCACAATCAGCTCTCCGCCTGTCTGTCGGCTTTCTGCAGGAGAGATAGCGCTCTCTTCATTACGCGCTTCATTAATTTAAATGCTAATTGATTCTGCGAGGGCCTTTCAGACCGAGGGCCAAGTCCTGTCTCCCCCATTGATTGTGTGTGTGTGTGTGTGTGTGTGTGTGTTTTGTGCACCTGCTGGATCCTGGAGTGACACGTCCTGACAGAACAGCCTCTCCTGCCTGTCTGTCTGCCTCAAGTGTGCCACTGATATGGTTTGAGTGCTTCAAGCCAGAGACACAAGTACTACACACAGGAAAAAGGAGCCGGGCTCAGAGGGTAGTTCCAGGGCCGTAAGAGCACAGAGAATGTGAATAAAGGCAGTTGGCATACTGTATGTAACTGGGTGGATAAAACAGAGGATGCAGGGGCAGTTAAATGATCCGTGCAGCGTTGCTAGGAGACACCGGGGCTGGATGGTAGAGATAAACGGTGGGATCCACCCCTGGCGGCGAGCAGAGGGTGGGAAAGAGTGAGGGGAGGGAGGAGGGGGAGGCAGAGGGTAAGAAAGGGAGAGTGGAGATAAGAGGGGAGGGGGGGGTGACTCATGTGACAAAGACAGAGGCATCCTCGTTCATGGAAGATAAGCTCGCTTTCCTCCCTCCATCCTTTATTTTCCCTCTTCTCGTCTGTTATTCAGAAAAGTTGGTCAGTTGTTTTCTTCAGGGAAATCCATCCTTCACATTTACGGGTTTATCACATAAAAATATAAACAGTTCTTCTACACCCAAAAACAAAAACACATCTACTCTTTCTTTTCTGAACAATCCAGAATATGTAAATATGCACATATTGTCTAGTATTGTAAAAGTTACCTGTAAACACAAGATGTCTCCTGTTTTAAGTGTCGACATACACTTGCGTAAGTTACATATTGGACCATTTCCTCCTCCTCTGCACATGCGTACTTCTGCGCAGTGAAGCTCAAACATAACATGACACGTAAAGTATCTATAAACAAAACATTTTTGTTGTTGATGTTACGGGCACAGTGTCAGCTTCAGGCTGTTACATGCTTTGTCTTCTTTCAAAATACACTTCTGTTTTCACAGGAAATTTACCTTTTACATGCAGTCTCTTTCAAAATAAATGCACTGTGTCGGTACAACACTGCAAGCAACGTTTTTTTTCCTTCAACAACTAATTCATGTGATTGTGTATAGGCAACATCACAATCAGGTCTCACTCTGAACTTGTTAAAATACGTTGTTTGGGCAGTGACTTGTGGTGTCAGACAGTGACGAAAAAAGACGTCCTTTAATGTCAGCATGATACACGGCCAGTCACTGTTATAGTTAAACGGCGCCTGGCAGAGTCAGGGGGAAACGCAACGGGACAAGAACGAAAGTTAAGGCGGCAAAAGTCCACATAGGGCAAGTGGGAGCAGTGATGGATCGGTCCAATAAACATCGACTTTCACCTGGGAGAGAGGTGTCTGTGTCCCGTAAGATTATAAAGCCAAACCCTGTTCTTCTTGAAGGAAAGAAAAGTCAATTTGCAGTGTTGTACCGACGTTATTTTGAAAGAGACTGTATGTGAACGTAAAATTTCCTGTGAAAACAGAAGTGTATTTTGAAAGAAGACAATGCATGTAACAGAACTTGACACAGCATCCCAGAACGTCAACAACCAACACACCCAGGGTACCTTGAACATCATATCTGGACGTGGAAAGTCCATGAACAAACGTCGATATGTGACGTGGGTGGAGTGAGAATGTGTTGACAAAAACACATGGTTGGGTTTAGGAAAAAAGAACAGGATTTGGCGTTATAATCATATGGGACACAAACACCACTCTCTCAGGTGAAAGTACGTGTTTGTTGGACCCCTCCCACCTGCCCTACTCAGACTTACGATGCCTTAACTTCTGTTCTTGTCCTGCTGTGTTTCCCCTTCATGCTGCCGAGCACCATTAAACTATAACAGCGACCAGCCTCATATCATGCCAGAGTTAAAGGACAGTTTTTGTCATCAGTGTCTGTCTGATGCTGCAAGTCACTGCCCAAGTGCTGGATTTCGACGACTTCAGAGTGAGACCTGGTTGAATGGACTCACACCAAAGTAATCCCTCTCAGTTACCACTTGTCATACACTAGAAGTGTGAGGCGGTGTGTTTTGTTCTGCAGGGACTCCGCCCTTTGTCTGTATTGTTTTATTTTTTCTTATTTTGCCTCATTCAGGACATTGATGGGCAACAGGGGCTTAAACATAGACGGTGTAGGCGGTGTAGGAGCAGGCCTATGTGTTGGGCTGAGACCAGGAGAAAAGTTGTTATGGCCCACAAGGCATCAGGCGATGATGTAATTCATCTGTTTGACCACTATTAAATTGGCTTCAGAGCCCAGTGCACTTCCTGGAGGCCTGATCCTAACAAACAGTATCCAGCTATCAAACGGTGGCTGTAAGCGGCCCCACCAACACCTCGTGTCTGTGGATCCGTAAATATAGGGATGATGCCTCTAGTGTCAGACGCAAAGAAGTTCTTTACACGTGGATAGAAACCTGAGAGAAGCTACCTGTAGTTGAGGGGGAGTGGCTAATTTAGCCTAGCCTGGCAGTTCAGCAGCATTTGAATGTAAACATGATGACAGTTGAAGGTTGTGTGCTTCTGTCTGCAGGTCACTTTCAATCAAATCAATCAAACTGTGCTCAAAACTACAAATACATGTTTGTGTAAAATCATTTGATCCTGAAAAATATAAGAATCAGTCTTCAAATCTGTCATCGCTGAAGTATGTAACAGTAAAATGTGAAGCAGAGACAACACTCAGTAAATCACACTTTGACATGAGTATGTGACACAACTGGTTTAAACTGGTGAGCTTTCACTTGAGGCACAAACTCTCCCATCACTCAGACACTCAAATTATTTTCCCCTCAGTGATGACCTCACTCCTGTAACTCTGTTAAATTTACACCAGAACATGTTCTTCCTTTCATCCGTTTCCTGCCTCACTTGAACACATCATTAGCAGCAGAGATTAGAGTCTAAATTTGAAAGTGAAACTTTACTTTTGTCTCATCAGTGGCGGAGCCTCTATAGCTGCTGCCAGGAGGGAAACCATGGCTGCCACCATGTAAGCACCGGAAAAAAGCTTCAGCTCGCACCGTCATCCCTCATCAATCCGGCCGACTCCGGTCAGCCCGGCACAAAAAAGACAAAAGCAGGAGAAGAGCGCTTCCTCCATCAAATGTGAGGGAGGCGGCGAGCTCTGAGTGCACGTCGTGATTAGTTGTGAATGGGACGCAGCGGTCTGATTGGTGGAGAGAGCCGGGGGTCAGGCGTGCTGCCAGCAGCTCATACAAGGCTGCTGATTGCTTTTCATCCACTGATTACAGTAATTTAGATCTGCAGCAGGCCAAAGGGGCCTACGTCTGGCAGGCTGGCTGCTGCTGCTGCGGCTCTGTCTGGGGGGCTGCGGTTTGGTTTGCTTAGTGATTTTTTTGTTGTTGTTAAATATAAGTGAATGAAGGAAAAAGAACCAAACATACAGTATTTACTCAGGAAAACAGCCATCATGAAAAAAGGTGTGAGAGAGTCTTGGAAGTATGATGACGGGATAAATATCTGAGGCTTATTGAGGATTTTCTTTCAAAATTATACACATTCATTTTGGAAAATTGTGCTGAAAATTAAAAGTCTTAAAAAATAAAGATGATTACAGCCTAAAAATACAACCTGTTTTTCCATCTAAAGATATTCTGGCAATCATGTTTTTCAAATAATTAATATCTACACACTCAAACTCTCATTTCATGAAAGTAGAAACAATAAATGCTCCATCACACATCAGTTTTCTCCCTTTTGTCTTTCAGGCGGCCCTTTGGACACGCCGAGACCTTGAATAATCAAAGTTGATGAGGCAGTTAGTTGCGAATGGTTTTTCCAGGAACGGTGGTGATGATTAATCAGCGGCGGCCTCTTCACCCGCACACATTACAAGGTTAATCTCTCCATTGATTACAGCAGCAGAATAAAACCAATACTTCACTGCACATTTTCTCTGTTTTCACATGTGTGTGTGTATGTTTGCTTCTTCCTGTGACGCCGTTGCAGATTCACGAGGATGATGAATGATCGTTGATACCATCTCTCCACCCATATTGAAAAAATAAATCATGTTTAGCACATTAGATTCACATTTATTGACAAAAACATTTTTCAAAAGTTTTTGTTTCTACAGCAAAGACTATTTTCACAGAAAGTATTAAAAACAATGTGTAAAGGGCATAAATATACATTCTGACGTCTGCTCGCTGACGTCTACAATCTTCACCAAACACTGATGAAGACAATAAAAGGTCCACAACCACGCTTTGATCACGACAAACACACGTTCCTGTAACTGTCCGTCGTTTACACTCCCTGGGTGATTACATAGATAACACTGTTTCAGAGATATCTACCCCCCGCAGGATGCTGCTTCTTTTTCCTCTCACACACAAACACATTCACATATGTACAAACAGAAAACTGGTGTAGTGTGTATGAACTCGTGTCCCCCAGTTTTGGTGACTCCACATCATGTTGTGTGTTTACACAATACTCGTCCATGTGCGGGGCTCCTCGGGGTGTTTGGCCTCACACTGCTTGCCCTCTGGGATGCTGCTTCAGAGGTGACCTAGTTCTCCTGATTGTCAGCAGAAGGCGGTTTCATCAGCTCGCTTTGTGCCGAGGCACTGAACTGTGCCTGGGACCCTGGGACAGGCCAATTGGACTTGTGTAATGAAGCTCATCACACACATGCATGCACACACACACACACACACCGCTGCTGTCGTCAGGTCCGGGGCAGCAGAATTTATAACAGCTATTTATTACCCTCTCCTTTATCAAAGAAATGTGATTCCTCTGCGTGTTTCTGATGCATGCACCGCACCACCATTATGGTCCATTACTGGGAGGTGACAGAGATGGAGCAGAGGGTGTTGATAGATGTTGGTGCTGGGGCCGGCTGTCATTACTCCATCTATTGAGCGGAGAGTGGCGAGACACTTCCCACAAAATGGCCGCGGAGCACCAACATGGCTCCGGCTGCGAGGAGTAAATGATTCACATCTGACGATCGGCACAAAATGTTAAACACATTCATTTGCTGCGTGCGTGTGTTCGGAATACCTCGAGCAGGGACACAATCAAAACAGTCCGACTGCAGCGACATCGGTGCCTCTTCACAGCAGAGTGTGTGAATGAATATTTACACGTGACATCTACCTCACTGCACTGTTCAGGACGTCAAGAGATCCGTCAGAGAAACAACTCGGCATCGAGAATTATGTACAAGAACACTGCAAATTTCCCACACTGAGCATGGGTGACTTCACACAACATACTGTTACACTGAGCGCAGCAACTCCACATGATCCTACAGTCTCTCTAGCCTACACAATACTCATCAAACACAGAAGCAACAATGGCGTTACATTCATATAAATAACAATTATCCCAGTATACCCCAAGAGTCACTGCAGCACTTTCGGCTCTATTCATGCGTTTAAAAATGAGACCTGAAGACCAGCTTCACCGTGTGTCCGTAACAACTCCCTTTAGAGGTGCAATAACTGTCCTTGAGGTTGTGACACCAAATCCCTTGGTATCAAAAGAAAAAAGAAAAGTCTCTTTGAGCTTCTGTACAGGTCAGGGGTCCTTGGAAGTCCATGGATTTTTTATAAGGCCCAGGAGATTGCAGGGTTTCACAGATAAGAAGATATCAGTTCGTCTGGGTCTCTTTCCCTCTTTGAATGGCACAGACGAAGAGCGGAGCGGATAGAGAAAGGAAAAGCTCCGTCTTTGTTTAGTTTGTGATCAAAATGTCTGAGCTGGGGAAACGGTCAACGGAGAGACAAAAGCAGATGAGAGGATGAGTGAGAGTCGGTTGATTAACTGATTGATCAGATGGTCACAGAGAGCTGAGGTCTCGCTTTGTTTCTAGGCCGGCATCTGATCCACCAGCTTTCAGTTTTCAATATGTTTTCTCTTGATTTTAATCATCAGTGATTAAGAAAGCAGCACATGATACTGGAGTTTTCTGTCCATATTCTCAGATAAATGGATGTCTGCAGCAGCCATTTTGTTTTAAAAGCATTTACAGTGATCAGGTTTTCTCTAGCAAATTGATTTATTGAAGGAAACCTGATTTCTGTGAGGGGGTTTAGAGAAACTTGATTTCCACGAAAGCTATTCTGGAGATCTCGAAATCCCCAGAACAGCTATTAACGGACTTCATGGTGACGTCTGTTTCAAAATTCAAGAATAAACTTTCAGTCTTAAAATAGATGTTGTTTCCCTTCATATAAAACAACATATTTAACATGTACAGTTCAGGTTCAGACACCAGGTTAGCCTAGAATAAGGTCGTAGAGCTCCTGTATCATGCCTCAGCTTCTAACAAAACACTGTCTACGTTTACATGCACAAAAAAGTCCTGCTTTTGCCCTTATTCTGAAAGAGACAAAATTCCTACTGAGCTGTTTACGTGGAAAACGACAACAAATATTCCACTAATATTCCTGTTTACATGCAGTCGTCCATACTCTGATTAACGTGTCCTAACGTGTCGTTAAATGGGTCAGATAAAAGTGGAACAATTGGAGCCACTCCAGTTTTCTCTCTTTGCTACAAATAGGATTTTTCAAAGTTTTACACCGGTCAGCACTGCGATATTTGCACAAATCAAAAAAGTCTTTTATAATGTTTAAAAGAAGGTGTGTGTCTCCTTCTGACTAGAAATGAGGGATTTTATTTTGGGCATGTATCTCTACACCACAGCCTTGCAAACTGTTAGCATGTTAGTTTAAGTACAACACGCAGAGCTGATCATTAACAGGCAAGAGGTCAAGTGGTCGCAAACTGCGGCAAAAGCCCAGTTGAGATGCATATTCTGAGTGCGCTGTGTACATGTCCAAAAAATGCTCCTTCAATCTAAATAATATCGGCTTATCCCACATGTCTTAATCGGGAAATAGTTCAATCACAAAAAGACCTAGTTTTACATGACCCGTATCAGATTCAGAATATCATCATATTCGGAATAATAGTGGAATATTTCTGTGCATGTAAATGTAGTCACTGATGAATGAAACCCACGATATGAAAACACATTGTCTGTCTGGCCTGCGGAGGGGGCGGGACCTCGGCTCTCTGTAGCCAGAGGTGCTCTGCATCCCCATCTGCTCGCTCATGGTTGGAGATGATTGCTTGAAAGAAAAGATGGCGATCCAAACTGCCCTGCCGCTCTCTCTCCCTCTTTTCTCTGTCGGAAGTAATGAGTCACGTCAGCCGCTTTCTGCTCGCGGCGTCGCGGCCCCGCCAGTAACGCAGGAGAGGAGTGATGGAGTGAAGGAAGGAAAAGAGGAGAGAGAGACGGAGAGAGAAAAGGTAGAAGGAAAAAGAGAAAGAGGGCAAAGTGTGTTCATCTGATCATAGACAGTTTTTCAGCCTCTGCTCCTGGCAGATTCTCCATCTATCTGTTCCTGCGTCCTCCATCTGTCCATCTGTCTCCTTCTCCCTTGTTGATCCGAGGATGAAAAGGACAAGAAGAAGAGAGGGCTGCACGGATTTGATCTTTTTTTTTCAGGCTCTGCCTTTGTCCTTCTTGGGCAACCTGTTCCCCGATCTGTTCGTCCATCTTTCACAGCCCTCTGCTGGCGTTGGGTTTCAGCTTGATGACCCACTCCCCTCCTGAGTTACTGTTGTACAAATCCAGAAGGTGTGTGTCGGGGTCCAGACAGTGCTCACCTGCAGAGATCACACACATGAAAATATGAAACGCTCTCATTGTTGTAATTTTAAATATATAAATAAATGTAGGGCTGATTTAACATATCAATATGTCTGCAAGTAGATGCTCTGATAATGCAAATTATTATCTTTATTTGTTGATTGTTTGACCTTTTTAACTTATGAAAATTGTGAAAAATGCCCAGTTTCTCAGAGTCTAAATTGATAAGTGTTTGTTTTCAAAGATATTTAGTTTTAAGTTTTATAAAACATAGAGAAGCAGCAAATATTCCTGACTGAAAAGCTATAATTTCAGATTTTTATTTTTATTTTGGGGGATTTTTTGTTTCATTTTGAAAAAAACTTTCTGATCATTTTATTATTTTCTTTCAGTTAATCATACATTTTTTTAACTTCTATTTCTATCAACACAGTGATCATAAATCACTGATCTCAGGTACGTGCAGATTCACAAGTTTCACGTTACAAAGCTGAGCTGACTGAACAAGTTTCCCTCCTCACTCTTCACAGTGTCAGCTCTCCTGTGAGCGCACAGACATGTGTGTAATAAGCATTTGTCTGCTCTGATAACTGCAGATGCACTGCTCGTGTCTCTTTGGCGCTCGCACAGTTCATTATATAAGACCCCGCTACCCTCATCAGCTCAATGAGCAGAAAGACATGCAAATGTCAGCGCCGCTCCGACCAGAGAGAACGCCGCAGCCACTTCCAACTTACCGATGTTCCCTCCCACTTCGTACAGGGCGCAGTCCGGATACGTCACGGAGCCGTTTCTGTTGAGAGACACACGACACCTATGAGGCACCCTTTGTTTCATAAAGATGGATGAAGAATGTGTCTGTACTATTCATCAGGTGACACCATCACTACTGGAGAAAAAGCTTCAACTTCACTGTGCACATCATGTAACAAAATTCTCAGCCTGTACAGTCGTCACTTAAACTCTTACCTTCGCATTTTGCCCTTTCCATTGTCGGGGCTGCGGAGGGACTGGCGCTGAAACTGTGCGAGCAGGTCTGAGGCTCGGGAGTTGATGTTGAGCTGGTACTCCATGGTGCCGCTCACCAGATCCCCGACCTGGATCTTCACTGTTCGACACAACTGCAGGACAAAAAAAAGACAGTTAAAGACGTTTCTCCACCAAACACCTTGTTGCATGCAGCAAAAACAGTCACACAGTTTTATATCAGTTTGTGAGGAGCTGTATGTGGACGATGACATCAACATGAGCAAATACATCGACACAAGGCCTCCTAAGTATTTAGCATGAATAAAGGGTTGTTAACCAGCTCATCACCTCTGAGGAGTTTTTATCAGGCTTGTCACGGCTGTCTGTGTGGATCTTCCTCAGCAGGTTCTTGATGCGGCGATCATAGAACTGGTAACGCCGGTTACTGTTCTCGTTCAGCTTACGCACCTGGCTCATGAGGAAGTTTGGGATCTGAGGAAGAGAGGGAACATGACGCAAAATCTGTGATTTTCATGTCAAGAAATATGTACACAAATATTATCATAAGATCTACTTTGTTTTTGTGGAGCTTTTAGCCAGAAATACCAAATAACCGTTAACCATTTATTATAAAACTGAACTGACTGATCTGACTGTATCTGTGTGATCCACTAGCTTTCAGTTTTCAATATGTTTTTTCTTGTTTTTAATCGTTAGTGATTAAAAAAGCAGGACATGATACTAGACTTTTCTATGATAAATGGATATCCTCCAGTGATCAGGTTTTTTCCAACAAATTGATTTATTTAACGTCATGTTAACAAGAAACCTGGTTTCTGGTAGGGGGATTAGAGAAACTTGATTTCTTTATTACAAAATTTCTAATAAAATGCTATTTCCAAAGTCAAGAATTAAGCTAAATTTAATAAGAGCTTTGTCTGATATTAAGTTTCCAATTTACTATGTGACAACAGGGACAAGAAATAGCAAGTTTTTGTTACAAGTGTTGTTTTATTAGTCTTTATTAAAGGAATACGTCACCCACAAAATGATCATTTGTACCTTTATTACTCCCCCAGTGTTACATCAGAGCTCAACAAAGGGTGAGTACCTGATATACAAATGGTCCTTTTTGCTTGAAGTATTCTTTTAACAAGATGATAATGTGGCTGATCTGAATAATCACAGTGTTACATCAAATGTTTCTGCAGTAGCAGGTTGAATATGTGGGTGAACATGTGGGCGGTCCTACCGTCCACAGCAGGTCCTGGTAGCGGATGAGGAGCCTCATGACATCAGCTGCCTTCTCCGCATGTCCTTTCTCTGCCCCCTCAGTCAGTCTGCTGGGCACGGCCTTATGGAGGAAGAGGTTGGGAGCCATGATGGTTGCTACGGCCCACAGGTTCATCCTGTTCCTCTTCTCCCTGGAAACCACCTTACTGAGGAACTCGAGGAGCGCCTGGTGACACAAGGAGACAGATGCATGAAATCACAGGCATTCAGCAGTATTGGAATAGATTTGTTTCCCATCAAGTTACATGTAACACGTAGGCTGAACAGCTCAGAGTTGACAGACACTCGCTCATTTTCAGCTGAACAATGTGTGAACGTTGAGAGGCCACTTACGCCGAAGCACAAAATGGAGTAAAGTGAATTATCACAGTGACTGAATCATCTGCAACACCTCGACTGAGAAGTATGTTAATGCACAGTAAGTTTCAGCTGCCTCCACTGGAGTCAGAGTAATTAGTTCAGGTGGGTTTTATGCTCCTGGATGCTATAAGCGGAGCTGACTGCACACTGGTGTCGCTGAAAGTGAGTCATGGTTAATGCAAGCCGTTATATAACAGAGCGGAGAGTTTATAATGTGGATTAAGAGCAGAACAATATAGTAATGCCTTATGAAACGCTGCTTTGGTGTGTCGAGTTACATAAAAGTGTAAATTGAGATGAGTTTCTGACAAACTTAAAGATAAACTATGATGGATGTTCCTACAAAACAACGTATAGAACTAGGGCTGGCCTTTACTTTCACCTGTGTTTCATTGTAAACAAACAGCAGCAGATCATTTCTGCATTTAAGAAGAGCATGTAGATGTGAAGAATATTTAATATAGTTTTAACACTTTTGGGGGGATTTATGGATTCTGTAAAATCCCTGTTATGCTTTTAATTAAAACTACTTATAAACTAATTTTAAAACTTATTTTGGAAGGTAATTTTCAGCCTATCTTGTGCCTGGAGACCAAGTGTGTGCACGGTGGAGGAAGTGTCTAGATCTTTTACTGAAGTAAAAGTAGCCGTACCACGCTGAAAAAATGCTAATTGAATTGTTAGTTAAGTAAAGGTTTAAATTAAGTGGTGGTGCCAGTTAATTAGGAACACTGAGGTAAACTAATGCAGTCTACAGCGCCAGTCTTGCCATTAATCTTAGCTCTATTAACTGTGTGTTCATTTCAGAGGCCGCAGTTTGTTGTGCTGCTGAATTGTTTATTATTCTGACCATCTCGTTTCAATCAGTGAGACTCGGCTAAAGAACAGAAACACCTTTGTGTTTAATTCGATACAGTTCAACAGCACCACAAAGTGCATCTTCCAAAATGATCAAACAATTTAATCCCCACCTTTCTTGAACTGGGGACTTGGATTATACTGCCCGAGTTGTGTGAGAGTTTGTAAACAGATGTTTTAATATAGTTTTGTTGCTGTTTCATGTGGTCCCCATCAATGATAAATCAATATGTGCGCTGTTTTCCTATGGAGTATTCCTTTAAATCTACAACAATGCAGCATATGTTCAGAGCTCGTCATCTGTTTTCTGTGTAAAATCTTAATTTGTGAAGGAACTACTGCTGGGAAATGAATGTAGGGGAGTCACAGGACAATATTTCCTTCTGAAATGATGCAGAGTAGAACCATAAAGCGTCACGTGAAATGGAAATACTCAAGTAAAATACAAGTAAAATACAGTACTAAGAACACATGTACGTATATAGGAGTGTGGAAGGATTATTGTTAAAACAAAAAGTGTGGCTGAAGCAGAGCATGTTTCTTTTATCCTGATGGTGTCAAGTTTACCTGGCGTTTTACAAATCTGATGACTTTAGTTCACGCAAACACAGAGAGTCATGTAAAGAAGAGCATCAGCGTGTTCAGTCTGTTTCAAATGTGCTGAAATGAAATCTGTACATCTCAGAGCGTGATAACTATTTTTGTCTCCACTTCGTGATGTGCATTGTTATAGTTGAGGTGCTGTGTGTGTGTGTGTGTGTGTGTGTGTGTGTGTGTACCTTCAGTGTGTTCCTGTTGGGCTCAGGCAGCAGCAGGATGAGCAGGTTCAACATGTGGAGTTTCTGCCTCAGCTCCGTGATGTCTGAAGGAGGAGGGAGCAAAGGTAAGATGGGTTTAAGACACACACACACACACACACACACACACACACCCTCTTCATTTCCTCTGCATTTGTCTGAGAGTAATGGGATACCTAAAGATTAATGACATTGTGACAGGCGGTCATTAGGTTTGTTAGCTTATGTCTCTGTGGTCACACGTCGTTTATCACTTCGCACCGATCCTCCTCACAAACTGCACATCAGTGAGTCATCAATCAGATCGTATTAATATCAGTGCGTTCTTTTATTAAGGTGAGACTAATGTGAAAATAGCAGATCTTTTACAGCTGCTTTGTCACAGTGCACAGACGCCTCTCAAGAGGCTATCAACTTGTTCATCTTAATGTTGGTTTTCTCAGCCGGAGCAGAAAAAGAGAAGCATCACGGTGAAGAGACTCAGGTAATTATGATGTGAACCCTGCTGAGCTGTCTGGAAAAGTGGGCAGCAGATTGTTGAAGTCGCGCAGAGGAAGAGAAGAGGGATTATTGTGTGTGCCTGATTTATACTGTAAAAATGCAACTTGTCAGATAAGAAAACACACACACACACACACAATACAGTCAGTCACCTCACAAACACACCCTGCTGCTGATTTACTGCGTGATCTACAGCTCTGGTTATTACATAACTGTAACAGAGGAGCAGTGTACGTCGTGATGAGTCCTGAAACTGAAAGATCTCTAATACACACAACAGGCATTTGTCTCGTATCTCTGGAGAGCAGCCTCACCCAAATGACTCAGATGCAGTGGGTGTGTGCGTGATGTAAGAATGTTGGTACTTTCTGTTTAAGATTTAAAATGTTGCACACTGACCTCTGACGGCGCTGAAGGTGTTGAGGTACTCTGCGGTGAGAAGAGGAGCGGGAAGTTCCCTGATGAACTTCTTGAGCAGCGCGGCGGCGTCGTTGGGACTCACGTCGTCCCAGCAGACTTGCCCTGAGTAGAAGTTGGTCTCCAAGTTCTGCTGCAGCTGCTGCAGGTGGAAAACAACGAGACGCTTTCAGAACAGCGTGAACACAGATGGACTGTCGGTGTCTCAACGAGCTGGCGTCAGATTTTCATGACACGATGAAAGTGGCTAAATTTGTTCACAATGACAATATAATTGCGATATCTATCTATCTTTAACTTTATATATTGTGTTTTTTGTCTCTTTTTTAGACAAATTAATTCTCAAAACTCAATATACAAGTGTAGGAAGGTGCAGAGAGAGTCTGTAACCGTAACTGTACAAATGAATGCTACGTTTTTACCACTTCTGGATTATTGTGATCTGTTCTACATGAATGCATCTGCACATGTTAGATACTGCACGTCATAGTGCACTGTGAACTGTGTCTGATCAGTCGTAACTGTTGAATAATGTTTTTTCTATATGTCATACATATAAAGTGTCTGGTGTTTTTAAATGTTACCTTTTCAGTGAGAGTTACTTTGGCATATAAAGAGACGGGGAGCTGTTTGTCACTCACAGAGCAGACATGACTCTAGAGCAGCTATTTAAAACTCATTAGTATCAAATTAACTCTGTGACTGTGGATGTTACAAACACATGAGGTCACAACTAATTACCTGTCAGTGTTATCAGTCTCTATTTGTGCCTCAGGCTTACATACATAAGAGTATAAACACAATATTGTCTTGTGCACTGATTCTTATTTTAGAGTTTGTTGTTAACACAGGCGGCCATCTTGTGTTTTATAAACATTTTAAAAAGATTCAGGGAGGATTTTGAGCTTTGGATTAACAGAGTCTTGTTGATTCCTGCATCTATTCGTGAATCTAAAATTAGGATGTATGTTGAGCTCTGCTTAAATGACAAAATATGCTGAGGGTGGCAGATGCTTTATGAGCTTGGGACAGACGAGAAAAGACAGATGTCACAAGTATGTAACATTTCCAAACATTTCTATGACATTTTAATTTTGATTTATTATAAATGGCTTTGTAAACAAGAACTACAATCATAATGGAGTAATGCTCTGGTCCACTAAAATAATTATAAAGTAAAGATGAAAAGATTAATGCCAGTTTTCATGTGTAGTTAATTCTCTCAACATGGTCACTGTCAGATCCATGACCTGCTGCATGATCATCTACCTATCTGCCTGATTTTGCTAAATGGCGCCCCCTACTGTCTGCTTCAGTTGAATTAATTTAACATCTACTGTGCACATGAATTAACACAGTATCAGAAGGTGAATCTAGCAGAAACAAACATTATTGATTTTGTTTCACTGGACTTTTCTAAATGTCAACTTTAGTTAAACTCAGTGTTTGATTTTCTTCACTGCTGCTCAGACACTCCTGACATTTCACAGTGTCAATATTTCCACCGCCCTTTAGGTCATCAAACATTTTTTTCATTTCTTTGCTTTAAACATAAAATTACAAAAAAGGACATGTTGAATAATGAAATACTTTGGTGCCAGCTTTGTGTGACAGATACGATGTGTGGATCCAAATACTGTACCTTGATTCTGGACTGAGATCCTGGAACCCGCAGGATCCCCTCCGAATCAACTCCTTTCTTCTCCAAAAATGACAACAACTGCAGAGAGAGAGAGAGAAAGAGAAAGGACAGAGAGACATTAGCAGAGAGTCGAGCACCAGCAGATAAGAATCTCTTGCTCACCTCTGCTGGTTATTCTCAGTAACTGCTGCTACATACAGGGTGTGGTCAAAGCATTTCACATTCAGAGGACACTGAGGTTGTTTCATGTGCTTCTCTCTGAAGACGCAGTGTGTGGCTCGACAAAGGCGAAAATGTGCCGAGCATGTTGGGCAAAATATGGTCAAAGAGACGCAAACGGTCGGGGGAACAGCAGATCTGATGTATTAAAGGCACATTAAAAAACTCTAATGACCTCAAACGCTGTTCAGATTATTGGCCTAATTAACAAGCCCACATGAACCCTCTTTTTTCCACCAAAATCAGCGTGTGTATGTGGATTTTTTTAAAGTGGGAAACCCCAATAAAGGTAGGTGAGAAGCCACATTTCCATCAAACACTTTCAGTATGGTACCTTTGGAGCCAAAAATAACCCTTCAGACATGGTACCTAGACCCTGGCGTTTCCACTGCAAACATTACTCTTAACTGTGGGCGGGGTTGTTATCACTCACTGCTCTGTCCATCACTCATTGTGTTTCCTCATTACTGGTGACACAGATTAAAGTCAGCACCTCGTTTATCGTCACACCAACACAGAGCAAACTAGAACAGGCTGCAGTGAGAGTCTCTCTCCATGGGATATTTAAAAATAGCAGGTTTGTGCATTTAGTCCTTCTCAGGCAAGCTCAGGGGTTTAGTGTTGCTGGAGCCCACAGGAACAACGCTCCACGATGCTGTTTTTCTCCCAGTTAACATAACCCAGTCAAAATAAATATATATAAAGGCTTGAACTCCACTCATTGCTAAATGTGTATGTTATGTAAGAGTTGAAGTCATGGTCAAAGCTGTCACAGAAATTTAAGTTGTGCTGATGGATTCACATCTTCAACTCACGCACTGAGTATCATAACAAGGTAACGTTCCACCTTAAAAGCCAACAGCATTTTTTTTCTCCGACTCCAGCTGCTGTGAGAGGCAGCAAAACATCCTTTCATTTTATAGTTCCAGTTTACTAATAAAACTCTCCACAGTATGAACAGTGGTTACATGAGCCTCAAAACCAGACACAACTCAGCCCTGAGCAGAGTGACCGTCCTCTACTGACCAATCAGACTGCAGTGTTCACAGCTCCACCTTTTAGTACCAGATCTGTGTGCTAGGTACCCCAACAGAGGGGGGACCAAAATATGTTCATTGATACCATCCACAACTTTTCACAGTGGAAACAGAGGCGTACCAAACTGAACTGAACTGTACTGCTCAGTGTAAACAGTGCTATAGGCTCCTTTCTCATGGCCAGCTGACAGGTGAGCCTTTTTTTCTAATATGTCATGTTTGACATCAAGAATATTGTGGAAAATAGGGTCAGTAAACAGTAGAAAGCAACATGGAGGCCAGTGAAAATGTTGTAGTGTTTACTTCTTTTTTAAATCTCTTGCATCTCAGAAGTTACAGACGGCTGTGCCAGAAAAGAGCCGAAAATGAGTGTGTCCACCTGGGTGTCATGTTTTCATCCCTGCCGACAAATACCCATGACTACTGCAGAGTCATGTGTCCCAAGACTGAATGCTGATTGTAACCTCTCCCGGCATGCTTTTCTTTATAAGGTTTTTTAGATCACTTATCACAGACATATTTCAGGTTCTTACCGCCTGCAAGAAGAGAGGAGTCGAGGTGTTGGGCTTGATTTTCTGATCGTTCTCCAGCAGCGTAGCCAGCGGCACACCGTAGAGGGGACTCTCTGTCAAAGATGTAACATGTCATTCTATTGTTCTCTGCCTTACATTGTGTAACGTACAAGTTGCATAAGGGAGACATTTTGTGTGTGTGTGTGTGTGTGTGTGTGTGTGTGTGTGTGTGTGTGTGTGTGTGTGTGTGTGTGTGTAGCCTACATCCATACTGCCAAGTCATAGCTGGAGTATTTCTGTGTATATGAGCATGCCGACATACTACAGTAATTAGTGTGTCAAACTGGCAAACCAAAAAATTTCTGATTGATGTATCACTAAAGACTATGTTGCAATGGTTTAGTCTAGAGTGACAAGTACTATGTAAAGTATTTACATAAGAGACAGGAGTATGTTTAAATTAAAATTCCAGATTGAACATGAGGAAGTCTCTGCAGGTGTTAGAAAGCGGACAGTTTGGCCAGAACTAGAGCTGCAGACAACCAGTCAGGTGCCAGTTTGAGTCGTTGTTTTCCTTTTAATTTGATTGGCTGAGACAAAGTGTGAGAGCAGCCAAAAAAAATAAACACTGCACATAGTTAAAATGTTACTGTCTGTAAAACAGATACAAGCCCTCTTTATTATGCCTTTCTTCTTGTGTGTGTTTGTAAAGTTCACTTCCCTTCGTGGGCGAGTGCTTCCATACCTGGGATTTTCCTTTTGCCCATTTTGTGCCTTTTGACCTCCAGCTCTAAGAGGTCGCACAGCGCCGTCATGTCGATGAGAGCCAACTGACGCACCTTCTTCATGTCGGAGTGGGAGAGGTCCTGAATACGAGTCACTCCTAAACGGCACTTGGGGCAGATCACCCGCTGAGAAAGAGAGAGATGGAAAGTGGAGATGTAGAAATAAAGAAGCACACAAAGCAAAAAAGCAGAGGAAGAGGAAATAAGATAAAGAACAACAAGAAGAGAAAACAAAAAGAAAATTGCAGCAGTTTATATCACTCCCTTGATTAATACTCTTTAAGTAAATGTGGCAATGGTATCCATGCATGTATAATTAACTCATTTATAAACCGTTAATTCTTCCCTGCTGCTGCTGAGGAAACCTATTTAGCCTGAAATAGAAAAATAAATCTGCTGGACTCTGTGACACAACAACTCTTCTTTTGTTTGGAGCTAATTCCCTCGCTCCTTTATTGTGCGTAACCCTGTTATCTAACCAGCAGCGAGGCCGATTACAATTGGCTTACAATAACATTTTGTGTGTATTAGCAGGTTCATATGGAAATGACCCAAAATATTTGGGTCCATAAACGGAGACTGAACTGTCCTGTGATTTCTGTGAAATGTTTGGTGAAAATGTCAAGAGCGCCAATGCCCTAAATTACCAAGACATAATTCCACCCTGGTACAAAAACCAAACTGTTAATGTGGGTTATCATTCATCATGTATGTACCTTTACTTCTCAAAAGCTTTGTGATTATTTTCATGTCCTGTTTTTTGTTAATACATTTCAGATGTACCGTCACACCAAGTAAAAGAAATGAATATAGGAAATACTCGCACTGAAACACATGCTGGTATTTCCCTTTAATGCCCTGTTTGCAAATTGTCTTCCCATTTCATGAACTCACTGGGACGTTTACAAAGTTCCCCATTTAAACTAAAGTGTTAAAACTTTCCACCGTTTTCCTGAAGGCAGCGGGACCTGCAGTCACGAGCAGGAGAGGAGGGAAGTGTTTTGGTGCTTACAGGCAGGGTGCCGTCCTCTTTTCTGCGCTGGCTGTTGTTCTGCGGCAGTTTGGCCTGTTTGAGGAAGATGACGGCCTGTTCGCAGTAAGCCACATCGGTGATGAAGAATTCCTCTTTGGGGGCGCCTCGCTGATGCTCTGGCGTCACAGCTGAGCAGGAAGCAAACACAAACACCAATCTGTTAGTTCACTTGAGGAAGTCGCCTGTAGAGAAGTTGTGAAAACTAAAATCTGATTGCACATGAGGGAACAAGAGGAAGAAAAAAAATCAGCAAGCATGAGGAAATGTACCGTCACGCTCTCTTTATCTTTTATCTTATCTTCCAAAACACAACATTCGTGTTTATTTTTTCTCAGTTCAAAACCCTACTTCATAAACACTGAGATTTGGCAGGTTTACTCAGAACAGTGAGGACAGGGACTTTTTCCAGAAGCTGCATATAGCGTCGTGGAGTTACCCGGGGATTAATGTGAACCAATTAGAGACAGATAACATGGCTGTGGCCTGATCCCAACACACAATCCCCCATCACGACCTCACAAAGCTGCAGCTCACCTGACTTCTTCAGGTGTGTCTTTTTAAAGACATGTAAGGCGGTTAAACCCGTGAGTAGTTTGCTAGAATGGTCAGAGTGCAGGAGGGGTTGCTTTATTTCACAAGCGTACGTTCCCTTCTGTGTTACTCCATTTAGTTACTGTGTAGTTTTAATTTTGGCTCTCAGTTTGTGGCTGTCACCTGATAGTGGTGTCTTTGGAACTGACGCCATGCTGTTTTGGGCAGGGTCTTCACTGTGGTGGGACTCAGGCAGCAGAGTCTGGTGAGAGAGAAAATTTATGGACACGTCACAAACACATATACAACACTTTCTGTAATTAAATACATCAGTCCTGGAATATTTTCTCCCCCACTGGGAATAGAGGGAGTGTTTTTATAGTGTCCACTGAGCAGATGGAGACGGATACAAAGAGTGTTTCCTTTGATAGAGGACTGATAAGGATCAGAGGAACAGTGTCTCTATTCTCTCCCTCTCAGGGCTGCTCACAGAGACAACGAGGACAAAGCATGGCCTTTTCATGTGATTTGCCTTCGCTGTCACAGGTCAGCCCCTCCGCGTGGAACAAGACAGCACAACACACTGACTCCTGACAGTCACCAGGGACACAGTATTTTATATTTCACTGCATGCGGCTTTGACTCAGACAGCCTCTGCTCGCTGTAAACAGTCATCCTGAGAATGGAAATGCAGCCCACTGATTCATCTGTACACATCACGTACAGCTGAGTCTATAGATGGAGGTCTATGTGTATGCTGCATAAACAAGATCTAATGCTTACTTCATGATTCATCTATCTCTGGCTTATTTGAGAGCATTAAAATCAAGCTTTTCTCTGTGTTTCCTCCTCCAGCAGGACGTCAGAGGTCGCAGTGAGTTACAGAACATTCCTTTAAGGGTTCGGGGATTTGAATAGTTCAACGGGGTATTTCAAAGTCCTGACCTGAGCGATGGGGGAGTTGAAGATGTCACGAACGTCACGCGGCGCTGGTTTGTTCCTTTTGCGGAGAGATAGTGTGTAGGAATCAATTCGACGCTGCACGGCCTCGGCCTGGGTCCGGGTCAGAGTGGAGAGCAGCAGCGCGTTGTCTACATCCTCGCTATCCTCGCTGATGAGGGTCGACAAACCAGCATCGGCCAACCACTGCTCCTCCTGTTCACCTTCTGAGACACAAACATACCACAGACAGGCAACATGTAAATACACTGAACGACAGAAACAACATGGAGATAAAATGTTTTAAATGCAGAACATGTTGACCTGATGAGTGAACTGGGTCCCTCCTCAGTCTGTAGAAACTATCAGCTGGTTTCAAGCCAGTGATTAACTAAATTAAAACTAAACAAATGTCTCAGCTTGTAAAAACTTCAGTGATGTGTAGAGCATCACAGGCTGTAACTATAACTCCCAGATATAGCAGTTTTAGTGAGATAAACAATATAAGAAACTTGAAGGGATACTTGGGTAGTGTGTGGGTAGAACACCTGTATGTGTAAATGAAATATGGTAAACTTCCCTCCATCTAACCAGTGCCCAGATCTCCCTGCTCCTCTATCAGCTCAAATCTTCACTGGCTTTAGGGCTGTTGCCCAAGCTACAGATTGTACTTCCACATTATCCTATGCCCAACACAAAAGAATGCAGAGGTGGCTCGAGAGAGATATGCTCCTGTCTCAGGTCAAACTCTGATTAAACTGTAAAACTAGGCAGTGCTGATCAAATATATCCCAAGATTTCATTGCCGTATTGCCTATTTCTCGCTTAATGTCTTTAGAAACATATTTTAGTGCCCTGTTTAGCTGTAATACGAGAATTTGTGAACAGGACATGGGCACCATACTGTTTCCTGTAGGCCGAAAATACTGACATCAAATGGTAAAACTACACAATGCTGATCAAAAATGAACCAAGATCCTGCTACTGAGTTCCCTGTTTTCAAAAATATATTTTAGCTCACTGTTTAACTATAATTAGGGATTCCTAATTACTGGCCAGCAGCCATTTTGCTTTTCGGACAAGCAACTTGCTTCTTTTCAGCAGTGAAATGCTTCTTTAATGGCGAGCAGCAAAAGCAAAAGTAGGTATGATTTTGTTTAATTTATGTCTGAATGAACAGAAAATGTGTTTCAGAGCACATAAAGTGGTATTAATGCAGTTTAGAATCCGTGGAAAATAAACCTAACTGATGTTATTAGGTACTTCAGCAAAACATGGTGTTAATTTTCTCATTTGAAGCAGGTTGTGTAATTTTTGTGAACTGTGACTGAAAAATCTTCGTCATTATTGAACAGCACTTTGTACAAGTGTCAGGTCGGATGTGTCAGTCACCATATTCCATCTCATCTCTTTAGCTGCTCACTCTGAGCGGGTCATATATTAGTGTTAACTTTGTTAGTTAATTCAGGTAGCTACACAACAGTCACACCTGACAATTTAATGAGTGTAAAAGTTAAGTCACAACTAATCTCTCTTTGTGTAAATCTCCACTGTGTAAACACGTGCTATAACCAGGTTAAGTCTGAACACTTTAAGAGTTGGTGCAACCAGTTCCTGGACACTGAATGCAGTTGTTTGAATTTATTAAGGAGGGATATAAAATTGTTTACCCTCTAAAATTACTAATGAGGCACACACACACACATACACACCAAAATCCAGACTTCAGAGGGTTTGCTCATTGGTGAAAAATTAATTTAAAGCAGTGATTCTGTTTAACATACAAAGGGTAGGATTAACACAATCAGATCCTTTGAATGAACGTAAAAAAGAGCATTCGCATCATGAATGGCTCTGTGGTTAGTGCACATAAAACACTCCCTGCCACAAAGTGTTTGATAGTGTTGTCATGGTGATGAGCACCACTTTGCTGCATGAGCGAAACCTGATATGTTGCCATGGCGAATGAATCATTTCATGGAGGACCTCAGCAGCAGCTGTGCTAAACGCTGATGGCTTGTAATTCTACCACACAGACTCACGATGACTTCTATCTCAGCCCCTTCGATTCATTCTCAATCTATCAGCACAGGATTTACAGTATTTACCTTCTGACTGTCTGGAGTCTCTCCTGGTGCAGTCGAGGTCTGTGTAGCCACTCCCCTGTCGGATGGTCTCCACCTCACTCCAGAATGAGTCCAGGCAGAGTTTGTCGGGGTGCTGCTCCTGATCCTGGGAGGATGGCGTGTGCGTGCTGTGTGCGTGCTCAGCGGCTGCCTGGTCCTGCGGGCTGGCCCAGGGCTCCACGCTCATCTCGGTGGGGCTGGGATTTCTGGCACAGACATACACACACGTAAAGAAATCGCACGCATGCATGCAAACAAACGAGCAGAAACACAAAGACGCATACAAACACAGGAGGAATGAAGACTGAAGCGGTGAAGGGAGGGTGAATCAGCCGGGAGAGCCCAGAGAGATGGAGAGACAAAAGGAGCGGGATGGAGGGAGGGCCGGAGTGAGGAGAGCGATGGCGAGAGCGGACACAAAGGGGGGTCTCTATTGTTCTTGTAAAATGTGGCCCAGAGGCATAGTACCCTGTACATCCACTAGATGTCAGTGTAACAATGTGAGATCTGCTTTCCTGTGGGTCACACCCCTCCATAATACTGCAACAGATTCAGGACTGCAACCCAGTAACAATAGAACGCAATTAAATAAAATACAATGAACCATTTACCAAAATTAAATCATAAATAATTTCAGATTCTGTTCCAAACACAAGCAGGAAAAATGCAGCTGGTGTTTCCTGTGTAGGACTCAACAACAGAGGGTACTGTTCTCTAACAACAATTGGACCAACTCAGCTGCAGACACACTCAAACCCCCGGGCACTAAAATGTGACTTGGTGATCACAGACACAGGAAGTGGTCAGCTGAGTCACCCCATCGGTGTGCAGTCCAGTCACATTCCTTTAGTCGGCAAATCTCAAGTGACATGCCAAACCACACGAGTCTATATCGGAAGAATGCGAGATGGGTTATCGTGCCAGCATGAGTGACGAGAGACAATGAGATGATAGTTGTTCGATGTGTCAGGAGACAAAAATACCCGTCATACTTTCAGCTGTGATGCGACGAGCTTATCGTGAAGTTCCTGATAAATGCACCAACCAACTGCATGTCAGTCGGAGTCAGAGCAGATTTGTTCCAGATCAAGACTCTGATATGTTAAACCAGTTTCATGGCTTTTCTCAGAGTGTGTTTGGTGCGGGGGGTGGGGGTGTGAGTTTCAATAGATACTTAATTCAGTCACTCTTTTTCCAAGGAAAAATAAATAGAAAAAGGGGAAACAGAAAGCACCACAGTAATTGTCATTTCTCTGTAGGGTTATTAGGGCTATATACTAGACATGCTCAGAGAGCATATAAAGCAAGCAACAATGCCAGTAAATATTACTGGAGAACGAAATGGTGCAGGGAACAGCTGAGTGAAAGAAATCACTGTCTTTAGACCAGGTGTGCCACTCTTCCATAATAACTACACTATAACTACTTTTTCATCAAAGTCTGTAAAAATCTGTCTTTAAACCTTGTCGCCAGAGGAAAATGTTGGCGTTGTATATTTCTGCAAACCACAGATACATTACATTTGTAACCTTTTATACGTTTCATTTCAGCGTTTCTTAAGTGATGTTGCGTATGAGCTAACTTTGTTTTCCGGAGGTGGAGTGGATAGTGGATAATGTGACACCTAGGCGATACGCCTGCCAAGTTGCAGACCTATGTTCAAGACCAACAAACAACAAAACTGTTTGTTCTTTAACCAGTCATTGCTGTGTTTCCAGGAGCTTTTTAGACAAGAAACATGGGTGTTTTCTAGCAGTTAGTTGCTGTGTTTCCATTGGGGACGGTGCCATAGAAAGTGTTTCTTCTAAGGGTTTTTTTATGACAAGTTTATTGAGTTTGAAACTTTTTTAATCAACAACACCGACAGTCTTAACAGAAAAAAAAAATGAAAAAGGAAAAAGACCAGGCAGATGATAATTAAATAAATAAATAAATAAGGTACAGATTGACATACAGAAACATGAAAGGGGGCAACATGCAGCAAAGGGCCATAAGATGGAAGTTAAACCTTGACTGCTGGGGCAAAGACACTGTCTTTGTACATGGGGCACCCACTCTACCCACTGAGCCAACGGGCGCACCAGAAGTGGTTGTTTTTTAGCGATACGCTATGTTTCCAGTCAGGTTTGTTCCACCAAAACTGGATATCTTAAGCCAAAACATTTTCCTAATCATAATCAAATAGTTTTTTGTGCCTAAATCTAACCGAGCTTTAACCACAGCATTGTTGAAATATAAAGTTTCAACTTATCCACTACATAATAAAAACACAACCACGGTTTGCAGAAAGGTACAATGCCAGCATTTATTCCGGTGAGTGGGTTGCTAAACCTGTATGATTACATTGCAACATACATCTTGGTAGACTGTAATGTAAGGTGACATGTGCGGTTTAGTGTGACCTTTCATTTTCCTGGAAACGCTCCACACATTTCAGCAGTTGTCTGAACTTTCTCCCAAGACATAATTACTTAATTAAAATGGACATTAAATGCATCGTTAAAAAGTTGCACAGATCCAACTTACTGGATTAGTATCAGAAATGATACTGATCTCACTGAGGCCTTGGCTCCACAATACAATTCACATTAATCGATCAAGTGTTTAGCCTATAAAATTCCAGAAAATAATGTAAGTATGCCACGCCAATATCAAATCAGAGCCAAACACTCCTTCAGATTGTTGGCTCGGTCCGACCAGCAGATAAAGCTCAAAGATATTCTATTAACAGTGATGTAAAACAGAGAAGAGCAGCAGCTCTTCACAACTGAGAAGCTGAAGCCAGCAAATGTTTGGCACGCATGGCTGAAAATGACTCAAACAATTAATCAGTAATCCCAGTTGCTGTTGACTAATTTACTGCAAAGCTTCTAATTGTTTTAGCTCCAGACGGATCTGCTTTGAATAATGATTTGAGTCACACTATGTCTGTAACAATATCATGTGTAGAAACCATCTTAAATTAAAATCTGGATACACCTACATAGCATAAATAAGTAAATAAATAAGAAGTGATGTGAAACTACAGACAGAGAGACAAATGACGTCTTTTAGATGCACACAGATTTTTACTATCTGATCAGTGCTCAACATTAGCCAATAACTTGAGTTTAGATATGGGAATCAGTACTGATGCACTCCTAATGAGCAACACAGACATATTAAATGTTGATGTCATACATCTTGCTGACTACATCGCTCACACACAGCTGTCCAAAGCCGCATCATGTGCTCACAACCTGCTACTCATATGGATAACACACATCAAGCCTGAGAGATCAGAGGTCTGCAGACAGCTGACACACAGCAGGACACTTCAACTTCAGGGAACTCAACAGGATTTCACATGATGTGAGACTATGTGAGAATTTTTGGACATTAAAATCAGAGAAGAGAAGCTGTTTTACATATACAACAAATGGTTTGTCTGCAAACTACCATACAATGATCATATGCTTTCAAATAGTCACCATCTTAAAACCCTACAGCATAAACTTCACACACCACGACTGCGGGGGTTTTGACTGACATGTTTATGTTATGCTGTCGCTCATCACTGTCAGGTTATTTTCCGACTTAACCCAACAGTGTGCCATCTACACGACTTCACTTCAAGCACCGACATCACCGAAACTTTCAACAAAACATTTATGAATTCAATCCTTTTGAGCCAGCTGCAGCTCTAACTCCAGCTCATCACACATACCTGGCTTTTTTCTTGTGGGAGGACGGCTTCACGCGCTTGCTCCTCGCTGGGCTTTGGGCAGGACGGAGCCTAAAACGGTTCAACCTGGTGCGTGGAAACTGCATGTTGGACCCGAGCCTGCCCACCAATACCTCCTCTCTGCCTCCCATATCCACAGTGCTAAAAGAATCCAGGAATTACAGTCCGGCACAAAACCTAGCTTTATCCAGTCCTGTTGGTTGGACACCATGTGAGTGTGGTGTGTAAATCTGTCCGCTGCTCCAGTTTCTCTGAGCGGTGACAGGAAGCGTTGTTCTAAGACTTGACTGAGGCTGAGGCTGTGTGGCGTGTTTGTGAGCTGAGTGGAGCAGGAATGCAAGAGGGAGTGACGACTCTCCAAACATCAACACATCATTCATACCTGTCCCCTCCCGCGTCACCGTGGGGTGACACGCCCTGCTTGCATGCCTGATGGCCACCAAATCTGGTTCAAACAAGAATGTTTGACATTTTTTAAACTCTAAAAACACGTTGGGCTGTAGTATAACAATGATGCTTGTTCTAGTTCAGGTAAAAGTCTAATGGACGTACACATTAGAGCCTCTGGCCACACAGGTAAAAGCTTTATTGGCCTTTTAGTAAAAGCTACACAATTCAACATGAGCTAATTAATCAAGGATTCTTTGATGAAAGATGAGTCATGTTATCACCTCTTTACTATGCTGTCACTCTAAGAATTAAGTTAATCAGACGGATCAAAGGATAGAGACTCTTCTTTTGCAAACTCTTGCATTGCAAACAGTTGATCTCATATCAAACAGCACATTCTTGTGGTGTGACAGCTCATGACGTGGTACGTTAAATCAAATCATTGCCTTATATGCAGAGGACAGCTACTTATTGCAACATTCATAGCTACCATCCTAGCTCGACCTCATACCTGAGCTCTCGACTAAACAGTTGACATAAATAACTGTCAGGCGGCTGAGTTCGGATGTGGTGTACGAGCACCAGGCAGAGCGAGAGAAAGTGTCTCAGGCTCCTCAAGTGCAACAGGTCTGTCAGCATTGCCTGTGTGAGAGCAAACCCCTCAACCCCTCACCCCCTCACCCAATCACTGACTCATCATCGCTTTTTCATTCCCTCTTGTCATGCTGATGACAGCCTATATATCAGCTGAGGATGTAAACAGAGAGAAACAGATGTCAGGTGAGATTAGAAGAAAATTGAGAGAGACTCTCCAGTGGCCTTGACACTAATTTTAGTTGTAAGCCTCACATTTCCACCTCAACAAAGATGTGTGTTTTTCAAAAGTCTGCTCATGCATGACTGAGGTTATAGTCTGATTTTATTAAGTATTTCCCGGGAAATGCGAAGGAAAGAAACCTGCAGTGCAGCTTACAAAGAAGAGCCTAACCAGTTAGGTAAACCTTTACAGTCTGTTATGAGACTCGGCTTTGTATTTAAAAATGTATCTGGAATCATGGATGGGCCTATAGTGTCAGGGGTGCCTTCACCTGCAAAATCTCACTCAAATAAACATGTGCCGATGAGGAAGAGACTCAAAATGGCTACAAATAAACATAAAACAAACACAAAGAGATGCAGACGGCTGCAAAGAGACACAAGGAGACTCACAACGACATGGAAAAGGGGCAAAACAACCACAGACCCAAAAAGAAATCCCAAAGGGAAACAAAACTACAAAGAGGTCAGGTGGTGGAGCCTTTTGCGTGTCTGGGCCCAGGGGTCCACTGTCTTATAATCTGCCCCTGTCTGTTGTAAAGGGTTCAAACTTTGCCATAACAAGGATAAAATTAATCTGGAGCCAGACGCATAACTAAAATGACCATGCCAGCAACCGCGCTATGGAGTACCCTCAGAGGACAGCTTAAAAAAAGGGATTAAAAAAGCTCCCTTGTTTTGCCTTCAGAGCCAAGAGCGAAAGCAGCATTGTTTTATTTTTAACCCTGCTAATAATACGCCGCATCATGCCAGCAAATTAGCCACGAAATGAAACACATGCTCCATGTACCTTCTGTAAATGAACAATTGGAAACAGGGACTACTGAAAATGTCAAGGTGTTGACATTGTTTCTTGTTGAATGGGCCACAACCTGACACAGAGAATCAACAGGAAACCAGAGAAGAATGGACAAAATGTCAAACTGCTGTCTTAACGTTTATACTCAGCACTGTGGGAAACAACACAGAGTAACCCCATCCAACAAACTCTGGTCAAGGAATACGGTAATCCACTTGAAAAAAGCAGCTCGTGTTGAAAGCAACACAGTGTTTAATCCTCGTGGCTGAATTCCGTTGCAAGCCTCTTATCTTGCAGAGAATGCAACAGTTTGCTCACACAGCCTTGAGAAAGTGTTTCTTGTCAAGCCCCTGTCACAGCATGCCCTGTGACACAGAAACTCCCAAACACAGAGAGATATCTGCAGTCTACAAAACACTTAAAAAAACAAAACAAAAAAAAACATGGATGCTTAAAATGATAATCAGAATGTTGCACTCCTCAGCTCCTCATGAAAGACAAGTCAAATCAAAGAGGGGAGTCACAGAAGAAACTGTTTCACCACCTTTGCTCAGCACCCAAACCCAGTTTAGCCTAAAGCAGCTGAGTATCTTAATCCATACATGAGCTTCAAGTCCCAGTGGCAGCAGAGGCCTGATCCTACCTGGCCTTGGCCCGCGCGATGGCTCTCCCCGAGAGCAGCAGCAGGGCTGCCGAGCCACTTCTCCCCCACGGCATCCTGCTGTTGTCCCCCCAAACGGCTGCGAGCTGTAGGAAACAGCAGCTGCCTGCCCCTGGCAAGCTGTTTCCTTGTAATCTCTTCAGCGCACAAACACATTAGAACAAGGACGGTCTCACTGCGCTGGGAGACACGTCACTACATCGCATCCTGGGGCAGGAAAGGAGGTCTGCGTGTGGGGGGGTGTGGGGAGCCGGCAAAGGAGAGGAGCTGAGTGGTTGAATAGCTGACCGGGGCCGGGACACAGACAGTGAGAAGAGACTGTCTGAATGGACTGGGCAAAGGACACAACAGCTGCATGCCTGACTGAGTGGTGGGCCAGCCGGCTGGCTGCCTTGACTGAGTGTTTGGATAAAGTTATGCTGCGGCTTCATCATTTCCACCAGTGGGACAAAGAAAAGTGGAAAACATCCTTTGTGTTGGTGGCAACATGCTCACTTATTCATTTACTGATTTACTCAAACACAGAAATCTGCTCGACCTCTGGTCTTTTGTCCTTGTGGTCGTCATCAGTAACCGCAGGCCATGATCCAATTTACTGTCACTTATTTACAGCAGGGCTGAATATCAGTGAATAGCAGGGAGGTCTCAGCTTGGAAAAGAGGCACTTGGTCCAATGGTGTCCACAGACAATTTTAGAGGCAGCAGTGAAATAACAGCGGCTCCTGAACTTTGGATCGGGCCTGACAGAGACAGGAACAGAAGGCAGAGCAGGGCAGGCACAAACCCACAATACAGCCTCTGTCCTCTCTTACTGTTTTTGGACATAACATGGTTTGACATGGTTTAAGACAAAAATTTAAATCTGACTTACTTTTATGATATGAACCCTTTCAGATACTACAGTAAAACTTCAAATTCAATCATTATACTGTGCATAGACGAGAACAAACTGCTAAAACATCCAAGACTTTAAACTGTGACTACTTTTAACTCCAGGCCAAAATGTTTTATTAAAATGTTAACCTATGACTAATTGCACTTTTAACCATTATATCTGGGGGTGAAACCTCTTTAAGTTTTTTAATAAATTACATGATATCAGATGAGGGCAGAAACTCTCGCCAATATCCAAGCCAGCATTTTAGGCAGTACTGGAGGCATTTCTTGGTAATGGAACAGCTCTAATATATACTTTAAGTAAAACATTAAATTTCATGAAATGTGCTTCACAAAGAAATACGTTTTTGGCAACACTGGGTCCTGGATCTCTCTTAAAATCTGGTGGCTCTGACTGTCTTCAGCTGGATTTCTACACAGGTGCGTAGGTGCAGAACTGAGCTGTGACAGATGTTGGATTCATTATGACGTCATAATCGACCGCAAAATGAAATTTCCATGAGATTTACTATATTTGTCTCATTAGTAGAGAGCCGTGGGAGCTCAGCACTAAGGATCGGACTTTGTACCACAGCAGTGTTGGGTAATCTTGAGATTATCAGAAATCTAGTGTTTCTACCAACATATGTGAGCGACTCTGTGCTGTGTATTTGATAATGTGACATTTCAGACTGTTCACAGCAGAAACTTTGTTGAATATCACCAAAATTGCATTCATAATGAAGTCGTGGTGACAGTGTAATCGCTGCCTGGATTATGTTCAGAGAAAACCTTTCTCTGGGTTAATGAAACATCACATTTAAAGTATTTACCACACTAGATTCCAGGGAGGTGATTGAAGTGGATAGCGGACATACAAAGTGCAGGAATGTGACACCAGAACCCTGGGTTCATGCCCAGACTGCTGTCTGTGGTTAGATTTAGGCAACAAAAGCACTTTGGTTAAGGTTAGGGAAAGATCGTGATTTCCGTTAAGTATTAATAAAAAAGGTAATAAAAAAATAATGCTGTAGTCGCTATGAGTGGTAAATGTATAGGACAATTACCTGACGTCAGTGAACATTTTTGTGACCTGCCAGGTATGTTAATTAACGTTTCCTCATTATGTTAATATAAAACACAGTTTACTCAGCGCTGCATTTTTCTCAAAATTTATTGCTGTTTTTAGTTGACGGTATATAAGCGTGCTCCATTGTATGTACTCCTCACTAATGGCATGGTTTTAATGGACAGAAAGGACCTCAAGTAGCTACCTGCAGTTTTATGAGACACTGAATGATATATTTAAGGTAATAATACTAATATATTTGCAAAATATATCCACTGTCCTTTGGAAACAATCTTCATGTCAGTATTGTTCTTTGCAGTTCAGAAGCCCTGATGGTGGCCCACATATATATTTATGGACCTCAAGCTCCAGACTGACAAGCTGATGATGGCTAACCAAGCGGACATCGTGTTGATCGACAGGCAGTGGTGATAGACGTAGCAATCCAAAGTGACAGCAACATCAGCAAGAAGAAGTACGAGAAGCTCCAAAAATACCTGGGCTGACAGAGGAGCTAGAAAAGATGTGGGAGGTAAAGGCAACAGTGGTGCCAGTGGTAATTGGATCACTGGGGGCCGTGAGCCCCAAACTGGGAGAGTGCAACATGTGTACAACGTCTGAGGTCTCTGTCCAGAGGAGTGAAGTCCTACAAACAGCAAAGATACTCAAACTCCCAGGCCTCTGGAAGAGGACCCGAGCTTGAGGAAGACACACCACCACCACAGACAGGGGTGAGAAATGAAAAAATGAAAACCTCACATGGGCCTATTAGTCACTGTTAAAATCCCCTCATCAGCTCCTGGATGAGGTTTTCTGCACACAACTGTTCCTCTATAAAAATGCTCCCATGTCAAAACACAGATTAAATACCAGATCCAGTCATACAGTATATGATGTGTAAATTAAATACAGAATTAACTGACACTTTAATTCAGTGTGGCTTAAATCAAATGCGGCTCCTCTCTGCTGTACGGTGTAAAGATATCTGGCGGGACCAGTATAGTCTGTGCTCTAAGCTGCTGGTGTCTCAGCTCTTTGGCAGTGTGCCAAGTCACTTCTCACACTCCATTTGTCTCTAACCAGATCAACACAGATTAGGGAGACCACAGGGATTCCTCTTGGGATTTCACCGTCCTCACCAGCTCCCTCTCCACTCACAATATCTTATTTCCCCCTCCTCTCTGAGACGTCTTTGTATTCTAAAACAATGGACAAATGCTCTGTGGTAACCTCAGCGATGTGTCTCACTCTCTTCACTCTCACCTTGATTTAGGTCCAGTAAAAACCACCATATCTGCTCTCCTGCAACTTCCCTCTTGCCACATCCTTCCTTAAAATGTTTCTTCCCTTTCTCTTGAATCATATCTCTGACTGTTTTTCCTGCTAAGTCAAGTCCTTTCTCGCCTTCGCTGACACCGCGACCTTAGCTCGCAGATACGCCTCGAGGAAAAAGGAGAGTGGAGAACGTGATGGCATGTCACAGTGTGACCCTGCAGATGGCATGTGACAGCCAGCTCAGCCTCTTGGCCTGCTCATCCACCTCTTGGCAAGTAGAGCACAGAGAGTGAAGGGGAGGGGAGGACAGGAAAGTGGAGCAGAATACAGGAGAGAGAAAAATTACAAAAAGAGAAAGGAGGGCAAATGCTGACAGAGAAGGATAACACAGGAGAGGAAACAGGGTGTGAGAGGAGTGGAGGAACACGGACAAACACTCCATCATTACATTAGTACTGACAGCCTGTGCTAAATGTTTAAAATATGTATATGAATCAAGGAGAAATGAAGAAAATGCGGCTGAAGCAGATTCTCTGACACCTCCAGATGGTTTGACTAACAAGCAAATGGTGACACAGAGCCAGAATGATGCAGCCTGTCACTCACACCAATATCTCACAACACACACAATTAAAGACATAGCTGCATGCCTGCATGCTGTAAATGCTCACACGTGCACAGAAACAAAACAAAAGAGGCGGAGTTGATTTGATGCAGCTGATGTAAGTCTTCAATCTAATGACAACAACACGACCAACGCAAATCTGTGCAGAACGGTTTAGTCATGAGGGAAACAAATGTATATAGGATGAAGAATGGGTCATGCACCTGTGATTTTTTATCTTATACATACACATAAGCAGGACTGTGCTGTGACGATTGAATTCCTGCCTCGCACCCACTGCGATGTGGGTGTTTGCGTTCATCATTATCTATGGCAGCAAAGTTTGCCACGTTAATTCATCAGGGCAGTGCAGCTGAACTTGTTCTGAAAGCACAGATGGGAAGCTGAGTTGGAGGAAGCTTCAATTATCAGGTCATAAAAACAAATTGCTACATCATTCAAAATACGCAAGGTTTAAATGGGTGCAAAGGGGAGAATAACTTTCCATAACTGTGCATCACTGATATTTTCTTCCCATTAAAAATGTTCTTGTGGCGTTACTTCACCTGAAGCAGAGGTCAAAACTGTTTCCAGTTGGCTGATTCTATATATTATCACCAAATGAGCTCATTAAGGACTGTGGGAAGTCTGGATTTAATTGTGTGAGAAAAATTATGACATTCAACAGAAGTGCTCACTGCTAAGCAACACCTCAACTGCAGTTGGCGTTAGCTTACGTTCAGATTCAGACTTGTTTATGTTGGTATGGAAAATATGCAGGCCCGGTGAGTTTATAAAGATAATAAGCACCTTTGGTTTGACAGCGACGGCTCGTATTCTCTAAAAACAGGATGTCACAACTATAAACTCCTTACTCTTTCTCTTCCACCCTGCACGCATGCAGCACATCACCGTCACACCTTTATCAGCACCTTATAATTTCATTACTTGGTGACAATGAAAAGTAGGTAATAAAACAGGCAGCATGTCCCCACAGAGGAGCTATAAAGGAACGTCTGACTTCAGCTTACATGATCATAAAAACCACAGTAAATGATTGACACATGATCTGCAGCAAGTCTCTCCCAACGATCAGGTTGAACTAACTTCCTTGACTACAGCTCCTGCACTAAATCACTCTAGCAAATGGCAGCAAATATTTATCTTATGTGTTCGTGTGAATCCAAATCCTCCCTCGCAAACAGATTTCATATTGCGTCAACCAAAACAAAGTGTCCTCATGTGGACGTGACTCACTGCAGCTGCCTACCTGAGCCGTGCACGGCTTAAGATTCTAGCAATGACAGCTGGAATACCTTCTCTTCTCTCGCCATATGGAGCAAAAGTGGATTACGAGAGGAGTAGTACTTTGCACAGACTCTTACTTACTTGGAAGCACACCCCCTCCACCTTTTCTCCTGAGGTATTATATATTAGCATGCTATAACACAGTAACATAGTTTTCTAATTTATGCCTAAGATATAATTACATATATAATTACATTACATATAATTACATTGCTGTGTGTTCTCATCAATGTACACAACAGTGAGCTGAAAAAATCAATAAACTCCACAACACTATATTAATTTCTATAAGCCTAAACAACATGGATGCCAGTCTGCAGCAAAATAAAACACTGTTACTGTTTATTAATTTGCTGAAATTAACACCAATAAACAGTAATAATTAAGCATATAAGACCAATAAATCATTTATTTGTCACATGGAAATTATACAAGGTACAACTCCAGTGAAATGTGATCCCATCATCTCCTTTTAACTTGTGCACTGTAATTTAGTCATTCTGCATCTTCTTTAAATAATCTATCTTTAAAAAAATCTAATTAGGTTACTGTGGCAGTAATATCTAATGTCCGCTAATGAAAAGGCAGCTGTAACAAATCATCTTATTTAATCTTATTAATTGACTGATATGTTTTTAAAAGTTTTCTAGACCAATAAATCAAGTAAAAGCAACAAGATATTTGGCTGCACCATATTTGATTATATTAACAGACATTGCAATTATATGAGTAATGATTTTAACAGAATGGTAATTTTTGCATTTCATTTTCATTGAAAAATATAAAATGATGATGTTGTGATTTTTGCTGAGGTCTGTACCAAACAAGCATGTTCCCTTAAGTCTGGAATATAATTTGTAGGCCAGGGCATCTCAGTAGCACTACAATGCTGTATTTATAATTGTATATATAAAAAAAATTTATTTTTAAATTGCTCCAACAATTTGTCGATTGTACTTAGCGATTTTAGAAATATTTCAATTAATTGTGCAGCCCTATGATGCCAAAGATATGTTTGAGGTTATTTATGTAATAATAATAATAATAATAATAAATCTATAATAAACCTATTTATTAATAATAACAATAATAATAATAGTAATAATAATAATAAACCTAATTTCTCTAGTGCTTCTCTAGACCACAGTTACAAAGTGCTGTGCAGTACCATACAATATGAAAAACAAAGAATTATAAGAACATCATCCACATTTAAAAACAGTGTCTCCACTACATAGTTTATCCATCAGAGTGCATTTCAACTATAAATTACAAGCTGCTCGGTGCATTTCTTGGCCACAATAACCAAATTTAATGGATCTGTATCAGAAATATTTCTTAATGTTATGTAAAACAATGAATATTGGTGGTTATATCAGATTTTTAAAACTCTTAAATATCAGTATGGGCCTCAAAAAAACAACAAACAACCAATATGGTCGTGCCATATTAAGAGGACTGTTATCTATTATGAATAATACTACAGCAAATAACAAAGGAAAGTTTAATGTCACTCTTGCTTGACAATTTCATATCCAGTCTGCCATTTTGTACTGTAATACAGGATCACAATGGAAATAATTTTTTTTTTGCGTGTTTTAATTTTGTATATTTAAATTTTAAATCTCTTCTGTGGTGCTTATCCTATTCTATCTATCTATCTATCTATCTATCTATCTATCAACACAACTGTATGTATGTTCACGTGCGGTTGAACAAATGCGGAAGAACATAAACGCCCATAGCAACAAGTCCGGATACCCTAGCAACCATTAAAGCTTCCAGACCGCAGAACAGAGACACAAAGCCAAACACTAAAACACATAAAACCACATATAACTAACTTCAAATCAACTATTTTTCCTCTGTTTCTAAACACACATCCTTCCTACGAGTGTTTTCATCATATAAATGACGTTTTTTTACCAAACTGTCAAAGGTTAGCTAGCTAACTGAAACAAAGAGATGCACTGAGTGAAGCAGTGAACTCACCTGAGGAAACACCGTCCACATCCCCGGTGTGCTAACGAGGCTCGACCCAACCTGAAGACAGGATTTTTCTATGTAGTAAAGCAGCAGTGATGAGTCTTGGTGTGAGCGGTGACAGCAGACAGATGGCGGGACGGGAGAGGAGCCCTGAGAGATGTGAGGAGAGAAGCTGCTCTCCTCCTCCTCCTCCTCCTCAGCTAACAGTCCACGTTATCCAGAGCACCTTGCGGCTGACGTCACCACGCCAACAACAACAACTGTGCCATATGACCAACTCTGGTCTCCACAACATGCTCCTGTTGGGTTTTAGCTTCACATTAACAGGAGACTAATAGCTGGGAAAAACCTTCCTGCAGCAGAAAATGCTCCAGTTAAAATATAATTATGTGAGCTCTTGTTGTCATTCCTGAAATTTGAAAAATAAAAAATAAAGTTGGATTAACATCATCCTCAATTAAACTTTACTTCCATTTGCAACTCATAATCTCCCTTTAAAAGCCTGTCATCTGCCAGGTTTAATGGGACCTGGAGTTTTGTTTTTTTTTATTTTAAATGTAGGTTATTCATTTATTTATCTTTCTTTTTTATATAGTAATGGTGTATTAGTTCTGCTTAATTTGTCTCTTTTTAAAAGTATTTCTGTGCATTGTTAACACTAAATACTGTGTATTGCTGGCCAGGGTCGGGAGAGGGTGGGTTAGTCTAGGTATATGTAAAAAATTAAAAATATGTCCCTTCAGTTGCTCTGTGCACACGTGACATATTTGCACTTGACCTCTAATAAGAAGAAATATTTTCAAAAAGTTGCCTCTAGCATTATCCAAATATGGAGGACTGACAGGAAAACCCCCAGGACACTTATTGTAAAAAATAAATAACATAAAATAGTACTCCTACTATGACTACTACTACTACTACTAATAATAATAATAATAATAATAATAATAATAATAATAATAATTTAATAAATATAAAAATATACATGTACACAATACTGGACGATAGATAAAAAAAATCTTAGATGAGTTTTTAGGGTCTAAAATATTTACTGTACACTCATCAGAATGATAATCTGGTTAAGGTAACACATGTTTTCCAAAACTATGAAGACAAGAGCTAAGAAATACAACTTTCTGTTAATTTACCAGTTTTATTTGGTAAATTTTACATCCATACGGAAATTAATCTGTTTCCTCAAAGCTTATCAATCATAAAAAAATGTGCACATATAACTAGATCATATAATTAAATTGATTTATTGATTCAAAGAGATTGAAAAAGAAGGCTTTTTGCACTTTTTATTTTTATCCATTTTATTCATGCATCAATATTTTTCCAGTGTTAATCTAATCAATATGTAATTCTAATTCCAAGTAATTCTACACTATTTTAAGTAAACTGTCTTATAGGGCTTTTATTTATGTTATGATTAAGTATACAAAGGCACAGTTAGAGAGCAGCCTGACATTTAATAGCTTTGCATCAGTCTCTGAGGTACAAGGTAAACCATAAAGCTCTGATATGATATCACCTTTCATTACAGCAGTAAAGTTGTGTAGATGCATGCAAACCAGACTGTGATGTGATGTTTCATCTTAAAGGGTTACTCTTCTCTGTGGTCTAAAGCCATGCAGATACATCACCCTCAAAAAGAAAAACATCAACTTAAATCTACTTACTTGTGGTTGTCATGGACAGTGAGTGTAAATATGACCACCTGTCCTGGTGTGAAGCAAGTTGGATTACTCATCAGACCACTGGGACCTGTTCTCAGGTGTCCACTGACCCTCTTTGTATCAGTCAGGGTCAGCGGAGCAAGTGTCACAAATGTGGAATATGAATAGCGCTGGAATCTGAGTGAGTCAGTAACAAAACAATGTGACGAAATTCTTAGCACAAGGTCATCTTACTGGAAGGGCAAAAAGATGCAGCCAGACACTAAAAAGTTTCCAGTGACGACACCCTGCGCTGAGAATGGTGTGTTTTTTTTCCAAGGTCAATAAAAAACCTTCACAATCAACAATGTATCAGCTATTATATATAAAATGACACATGCCCATTTAAAGCCTCGACTGACTCATCTTCAGACGACTGTTTCCCTGAACACAGTCACAGCTGTAGAACTGAAACATGTCTGGTTATTTTTAGTCATGCCAGCACCACAGCTGCAGGGACGGTAATGTCAGTCGGTCAGTTGGTCCGCCACTTTGGTCCAGACTGAAATATCTTCACACCAGCTGGACAGATTGAGATCAAATTTGTAAGCACATTAATGGTCCCCAGAGGATAAATCCTAATGGCTTTGGTGCTCCCCTGACTTCTCCTGTAGCGCCACCAGCAGGTCAAGTCCTCAACATGTATGAGATGGACTAGCATCTGTAGCATTAGCTTTTGTATGTTCAATTGGATTGCCATGAAATTGTTACTGACATTCATGTTCCCCTCAGGATGAATTATTATTACTTTAATGATCCTCAACCCATCATTCTGAAAGAGACTGGAAGCCAACACAGGGAGGCCAAAATGGGCGAGATGTGTGAGGATCGTTTTGTTTTGGTCAAAAGTCTAGCTGCTGAGTGATGACAGATTTGGAGCCTACATTTGGAGATATTCCTCTGCTGGTAAAAACAAAACCGGACTACATTCTTTACATGTTGCTCCAGGCTCAAATCACTGTCCAGAATAACACCCAGATTTTTAACACCTGATTTTATGTTTGGAGTGAGGAGGCATCCACTGAAAAATGAACTTCCTTGGGCTCGACCATTTCTGAAAACATCAGCAAACACGTTGTGAGGTCGTGAATACCACAGCAGGGGGGCGTTCAGATGGATTGCTCATGTAAACACAGTAAACACGACTCCTTTTGAAGGTGTTAGCATTTAGCTCAGTGCTACAGTCTCACAGAGCTGCGAGCATGTCTCTTAGTCCTGTTTTGTTATAGTTGGCGCGTGCAGTGTTCATATTGGCTCTGGATTTGGCTTTGAATGGGTTTAGCTGATTAAATAAATACACTTCAAACTAATCAAAATAGGGTCTCCATTGTGTTCAAGATGTTAGCATGAGATGTGCCTGTAATCAATGTGTGTGTGTGTGACACACATCACTTCTGTCTCACGGCTCTCATGTTGCTCATGGACATAAATCACTCTTACTGTCGATACAGTGCTGCAGCGAGACTTATTTATTTGTAGATATCCCATTCCTAACATTCAGTAAACGCAGCCTGACTCATTCGCTCCACCCCTGCAGTGTGTCTAGTTGCAGCTTCTAGGTGGAAAGATCATCCCTCCTGGACAGATTAATTCTCTCTGGCATCCTGTTTTTGTTTTCATTGTCCTCTCAGCTTTCTTGCAGACAGTCCGGTTCATTCCAGGGTTGTGTGACTGTGTGCGTGTGTGTTTGTGTGTGTGGGCAGGAGACAGAGAGAGAGAATGTGAGGAGGAAACACACACACAGAGACAGAAAAAAACAGAAGACAGAGAGACACAGCGATAGAGAGCGCAGAGGGCCTGTAAAGCAGCCCACTCTCTTCCTGCCATTGTTTCATCTCAGGGACCCACATGAGGCTCAGCTAGGCTCTACGCCTCCTGGACATCAGCTTGCTCCCCCCTCTCCCATTGGCCCGCTCCTCCTACGGCTGCTCTGCGTTTCCATGGAGACAGAGAATATGCCTGCAGATGATTGCATCCCCTGCTGAAAGGCATTCATGGAGGCGATAATACGGCACAACCTGACTGTTAAAAGAGCAACCTGGAGACAATTCATGTGTGGTGTCACCGGAGAAATGTTACAGAATGGGTTTTATTTCTCCATTACTTTATATGGTTTCACATAATGTTCCAGTCCAATGAAAACCATATATCTCCGAAAGGGGCAGCAAATAAGGAACTGGAATGAATCCTACTGTCTTTAATGATTCCCTGACGTTTCATCTAGTGTCATCATGAGGTTCACATTTGTCATTTTGACTGAAATATCTCAACAGCTATTGGATGGATTGCCATGATTTTTTTGTAGACACATTCATGGTCCCCAGATGATGTATCATATTATTACACGGCATTGTCAAATGCTCGATCCTGATTGGTCATAATAGCGCTTTTTACACAGAGAGCATCATCCTGCTCCAAAGTGCATCGCTGCTTTGTGGAAACAAAAGAGGCATGACATGTAACACATCAGCATCTGCCTCTAGTGTGACATATAACATACACATCAGCAGTGCTTTCTGAACAACAACGCTGGCATTAACGTGTCAGTAACAATCATTTACCGTCCCTGTTATATGGCAGCTGATCTGGCCCTCTGCTTGGAGGGTAAGGAACTCCCAGACCTCATTGCTTTCCCAATTAGTGGACATTTACGTTTGCTGTTCTACTTTGAGTTAGCTGCTAACTGCTAAGAGCTACTTTTTAAATCTCCTGTGGTGGGTTGCATGCATAACACGTCGTCATGCCGCCCATAAACCCGTCCTGCAGACTGTCCTGTTTATAGTGTTTATTTCTGTGTTATTGCTACTTCCCATAGCAAGTTAAAGGAGAGACCACTGTGATCATATCTTATATACAGCACGGCAAGGTGCCATAAATAGGCAGAGTAAAATAGGCTAATGACTCTAATGACTCTCCAACCTGTTCTCATTCCTGAAGTCTTCGAATAACGTCACTTTGTCTGTGATTCAGACACCTGAAGCCAAAAGTCACCTTTCACAGGGTTATGATACAGTTGCCAGGTAGCATCAGTATGTAACGTGGTAGGACCTCTTGCGGTGTTATGATACGCCGCCAGTCGGCCAGACAGCACCTGTCGCGACAGTATGATTCTGCATCTGTTCATAACGTGTCTAGACAGTGCCTGTGGTGGAGGTGTGATGCACTGCTGGACAGCATCAGCTTGAAACACTGCCAGTAACAGTGGAACATAAGGAGCTGGAAGGTCCCTATGGGCGGATGGGAGAGGTGGTGCATGGGCCCAACAAACCCTGGACTTTCACAGAGGAGCCTGGTGCTCACTTCTGGTATAAATGTAGAGCCAAACCTTGATGTGTTTTTTCCCTAAACCTAGCCACGTGATTTTGTTGACGTCCCGGCATTGAAAGCAGCGTCCTGGAACATCAACAGCAGACACAGAAGGATATGTAGACATGAAAAGCCACTGACAAAGCAATATGTGACGGTTTGTAAGGGAAAATGTGTATTGATCACCTGACTTTTCCTGTAGTACCACCATGAGGTTTACATTTGCCATTTGGACTGAAATATCTCAACAATTATTGGATAGATTGCCATGAAAATTGGCTCAGACATTCGTGTTCCCTATGGGATGAACTGTAATAACTTTGATCCTCTGACATTTCACGTCAGTATGGAGGCCCATGCAAATATATTTTTATATTAATACTCTTTATATTTGCACTTCTCCCTTTTTGTATTGCAACTGCACAACAATTTAGAACAGTATGAAGTTTGATTTTATCTTCAACTGGCACCATCATCGGTTCAAACTTTCAGTTTGTCCAACACTCTGATTTTTGATTAAATATCTGCAAATGGAATGACATTCCCACCGGCAAGCTGTACCTTTTGTTTACTCAGAGTTACATCAGATTACTTTGAAATGTAGTCAGTAACTGAATACAAACTACAAGGCAAATTTTTGCATTTGGTGACGTAATCCACTGAATTACAAAAAAATGTAATCACACATTAAAAATATAATGCACCTGTAAGAACTTCTTTTATCTGAGCTTGTATATGTTTGTGTTCAGTGTTGCTGGCGCCTGGATGCATATTTCCACCTGCACATGGGAGTGTCTGTGCGCATGAATGCGTGACCTCCAAGCACGTTTGACAATGATTGATTGTAACTCTACCTGCAGAGAGGAACCTTATCTGCGGCAGTGATCAGGTTAGCCTCCTTTAACACTGAGCTTCACTGAGCCATTTCACACATCAACTCTCTCTGCTCGTTTAGACCACAGAGCTGAGAGCGTATTTGAGCTGATCAGAAAAAATGTTGACACTCAGGTTTTGTTTTTTTTTCATTGGCTTACACACTGACATGTGTGCATTAAGCTGGCTCGCTAAGATCTTTAAGGCACTCAGCTGCTTTACAGTAGTAGACCTGGGAAAAGAGCCAGACATCTGCTGTCTTGCGCACTCTGGCTCACGACACAACAGCACGTGATACCTGTCCTGCTTGTGTGGTCGAGTGGATTATGCTGGGAATAAAAACTTGATCTAATGATCTAATCTAATGATCTTGCTCTTAGTCACACATTACTATTGCACTAAACTAAGTAACAAGAAGGTAAATTGTGTGTTCTCTGAACATCTCAAATCAGCAGCGGAAATACATCAACAAGATGCTCTTACTCTTGTTTAATCCACAAGGAAATCTTATGTGAATAAATAAATTGTTGACAAATATTTTTCATATTGTTTCTTTGTATTGACAGTTTAGATTAATTTTTACATGCATGTTTGTCATTTAATACATTCAGATATATTCTGTCACAGCCTTCCACAGCTGCTTTTATTTACTTAAAATTGTGTCCTGCTGTTAGTTTACAAAGAAGAGTTTTAACATGAGTCAGGTGCTTACATAAAATCACAGACAATGGACGTTATTCAAGCAGGGCTAAAATCTCCTGCTATATTTAACCACTTCTCCTTTCATTCATGATAATATCCTGCTTTGGGATTAACCCTGATTTGGACTGGGCAACAAAGTATTCATGGTGAGATGTGAGCTCAGCAGCACGAGTTGTGATGACGTTTGTTTGGAGAATTAGATGACGAGAATAGGAGACAGGAAGAGGGAGAAAACGATAATGCGCGACTGCATCATTATGTAGTTAAAAAATAAAAACTAGGATTAGAGCGATAACCCATTTCTCCAAACCCAGAATGAACTCTGTGCTCAAACCGACTTCCTGTCAAATATTAATATATATAATAATATAAAATACACCTGAACAGTTGTGTTGTAGTGTATATAAACTGTGACACACCACCTGACTGTGGCTGCTCTTTCCTCTATGGATAATACATTATTTTTGATATTCAATCACCGGCCACTTTATTAGGTACACCTGTTCAACTGTTTGTTAACACAAGTAGCTGATCAGCCAATTACGTGGCAGCATCTCAATGCATTTAGGCATGTAGACATGGTCAAGACGACTTGCTGAAGTTCAGAATGGAGAAGAAAGGTGATTTAAATTTGAACGTGGTATGGTTGTTGGTCTGGGATTTTCACACACAACCATCTCTAGGGTTTACAGAGGATGGTCCGACAAAGAGAAAATATCCAGTGAGCAGCAGTTCTCTGGGTGAAAATGCCTTGTTGATGCCAGAGGTCAGAGGTCAGAGGAGAATGGCCAGACTGGTTCAAGATGATAGAAAGGCAACAGTAACTCAAACAACCAAGGTGTGCAGAAGACCATCTCTGAAGCAACAACACGTCCAACCTTGAAGCAGATGGGCTACAGCAGCAGAAGACCACACCAGGTGCCACTCCTGTCAGCTAACAACAGGAAACTGAGGCTACAATTCACACAGGCTCACCAAAACTGGACAATAGAAGATTGGAAAAACCACATTCAGATGGTAGGGTCAGAATTTGGCGTCATGGATCCATCCTGCCTTGTATCAACGGTTCAGGCTGCTGCTGCTGGTGTAATGGTGTGGGGGAGATTTTCTTAGTACCAACTGAGCATGGTTTAAACACCACAGCCTACCTGAGTATTGTTGCTGACCGTGTCCATCCCTTTATGACCACAGTGTACCCATCTTCTGATGGCTACTTCCTGCAGGATAACGCACCATGTCACAAAGCTCAAATCATCTCAAACTGGTTTCTTGAACATGACAATGAGTTCACTGTACTCCAATGGCCTCCACAGTCACCAGATCTCAGTCCAATAGAGCACCTTTGGGATGTGGTGGAACGGGACACTCAGGGGGCCAAAGTGTCAGGGCCCCCCTGGCTTTCACCTGCAAAATGTCACTCAAATTAACACTTACAGACCAGAAGGGACTCAGAATGATCACAAAAAGACACAGAAGAACACAAAGTGAAGCAAAATAACTACAGAAAAATGACAAAACAACCACACAGACACACAAATTGACTACACAGAGACACAAAACAACCACAAGGAGATGCAGAGCAACACAAAAATGACCAAAAAAGACACAAAATGACCTCAAAGAGAGACTAAACAACCAGGGGGAGACACATTGTGACAAAAAAGGACCAAAACACACACAAAAATTACCACGAACAGATACATGAGGATTACAAAAAGATACAAAACAACCAGAGAAGACACAAAATAACCACAAAAACAAACTAAACAACCACAAAAAGACACATCACAAAAAATGAACAAAAAACACACACAATGACCACAAAGACACAAACAATGACTACAAAAAAACACAAAACAACCACAAAGAGACATCAAGTGACAAAAAAATGACCAAAAAAGACACAAAATGACCTCATAGAGACACTAAACAACCACAAAGAGACACATCGTGACAGCAAATGACAAAAAAAAGACACAAAACAACTAAAGGAGACAGAAAATGACCACAAAGAGACACAAAACCACCTCAAAGTGTCTGTGTCTTGCTCTTATGTAGCAGAGGTGGTTGGGCCTTACACATATACAGTATACTGTCAGCGTCTCTCCATCCACATACATGTTCTTCTTCTCTGATCCATGTTCAGTTAATATTCAGTGTGTGTATGAAGTCAGCACGGTGCAGTCAAAAGCAGTGCTGCAGTTCCACCCTCTCTCTTATTCAGCAGCCCATAATAGCTGTAGCTCAGTTGCTGAGGTAAGTAGAAACTGTATGAGAGGGCGGCATTAATACCCTCAGTGCCACTTTGGTGTTCAAGTACAGAGGGACTGGAGTGTAACACCACACCAGCGCCCCTCTGTGACTTAATGTGGGGACTACAGAAGAGTCAGCACATAAACATTTTGTAGTCTTTAGAGCAATAAAATAAATGTCCTGCAGAACATAAAGGCAAACAGGCAGTGGTGTTAAAGGTAAGACATGGCACACACATGATATTGTCACTGTAAATTATACATTTACTGCTCAACTGTCTGCAGGGTTTTCACCATTGTGTGAAATATTCATGTGTAATTTCCCAAAGCAGACACTAGAGGGAGCTCCTATCTTTCTGATTGCAAAGCTGCATCATTTCCTGAGGGGAAATGAGGGTCTACATCATCCTTTGTTTAAGCAGTCTTCAAAAGGGGAACCTTTCCTTGAGGGTTTTTGCAGCAGTGTATTTCTGCATTAACACTCTGATCTATTACTCTGTCTTATCTCAGTAGATACAGTGATTTTTCAGTGCATTTATTTCACACAGAGTGGCTTCTCTGGATGTATCCTGGAGAGATTTAAAGACACAGCTCACCCCACACTCAGAAATACACATTTTTCCTCTCACCTGTAGTCTATTTATCTGCTGAGAGTTGGAGATATCGACTGTAGAGATGTCTGCCTTCTCTCCAGTATGATGGAACCAGATGGCACTCAGCTTGTGGAGCTCACAAAAATCCATATGACAAACTCAACAGCAATGTCTCTTTCCAGAAATCATGACTCAAGATGATCCACAAATTTTTGTTATGAGCAGTTTCATGTGGGAACTATTTTCTGTCTACCAAACTTCACCCACCAGCTGTATCACCACACAGAAGGAAGCGTGCATCTACTGCTAGCTCACCTAGCACCACTGAGCTAATTAACGCTATAGCTCAGCCAAGGAGGACGCCATTAATGTTTACATCTCACGCTGACAGGAGCACGAGCCTCTTGTCCATGAGTAGATGCTGTCACAGCTCATGTTTCTTATGTTTATTCCATTCATTCACATTGTTTCCTGTTTTACTTTGAAACTAACATTGCCTCCTAATTCAAATCACTTCACTTCCTGCCCCTGTGTGTTTTCCCTCCCTTTTGATGACTTCACCTGTGTGTGATTGTCTGTCCCGCCCTGATTAGCCTCACCTGTGTCTGGTAAGCCTTCCCCTTGCCTCACAGTATTTTGTGATTGTGTGCCAGTTCATCTTAGCTCCTTGAGTGTCTAGCGTGCCAGCTTTTGGTTTCCCTGTGTCCTTTTCTTTGTTTTTCTATGTAGCCTGTTAATGGTTCTGTCTCTGTCTCATCCCTGTTGGATTTGTTTGCCTCCATTGACAGTCCTTCTGTGTATTGAACCTACCTTTTGACCAGTGAAGACTGTGTTATTTTATCTGAACTGTCTCCTAAGTCATGCGTTTGAGTCCACTCTGACCTGGCTCACCAGTTGTTACATGTCCACCTCCCCTCTGACACGTCCTATGTGGACTTTCTAACCCATTTTACCACGATGGTGGCTCATTGCGTCAAAAAATGCCAACGCCCACTGCATCTCATACCGCAGCTAAAAGGTGCCTCTGTGCTTTGGTATCTGATGCTGATGGTCCTTGACCAAGTGTCCATATTTGACGAGTTGGTACTGAGGCTGGGTTGTGAATTACAGTACCATAGTACCATTGTTACAGTTGCACACTTCCTTCTGTGCAGTGATACAGTTGGTGGGTGTAGTTTGGTAGAAGGAAAATAGTTCCTACATGAAACTGCTCACAACAAGGTCTGTGGATTATCTTGAGTAACCAGGTCATGATTTCTGGAAAGAGACATTGATGTTGAGTTTTTCAAATGCATTTCTTTGTCACCTTGAGCACCACAAGCCGAGTGCCATCTCGTTCCGTTACCTTAGAGTGAAGGTAGACATCTCTACGGCCGATATCTCCAACACTCAACAGCTCACACCAAAACAATCTAGACTGATGAACAGTTGAGTTTCAGGAAGCCAATCACTGGCGTGTATTCTGAGAGTGTCCACTGATCAGACCCTTCTGGACAGAAATCATAAAGCACTAAGAAAGATTCTTAATACTGATCTTCCTTTTCAATTTCCTACATTATTTCTAGGATTTATAGATCTTACGGCAAAGCGTTCTGATGAATATATGTTTGGTATTTTGATATCTGCTTACAAGAAAGCCCTCACAAGGAGCTGGTTGCTGCCTGAACCCCCGACATTACAAGAGTGGATAAATGAAAAGATTACCTTTTCTCGTCATCTTCAGAAAAATGTGCTCATTAAATTCTGCGAGAAGTGGGTGAAATATGTAAGACCCTTAGGACCTGACTTTGACCTCATTGACTGCTATTCTATTTTATTTTATTTTACTTTTTTTCTGTCACTTTAGTCCCTCTGCAAGTCTCTCTGACATATGACGTTTATATAGATGCTTAATCTCTCCCAAAATGTTCCACAAAGTTTTTAAAATTGTGAAAAAAAAGAACAGCAGGAGGAATTACTTTGCTTAGCATATTTTATGTTTTTTGCTTTGTAAACTGCTGTCGAGAAAATAAAAAATGTAAAAAAAAAAAAAAAAAAAAAGTTAAAGTTAAATTAAAAGGAAAAATACGTATTTTTGATTTTGGGGTGAACTGTCCCTTTAATATAATGCTTGGCTGATTACTTGCTCTAAGTGCAGCTGTTTACACTCTGAGTCTCAGGCGGTGATTAAAAAAAGACCAGACTCATTTGCAAACTGGTTGATTTTTGATCTTAAAGTCGCTCTGACTGCAAACATATGTTTGAGGTGCAGCTATGACTTGCAGGAAAAGCTGTGAAGGGAGTGACGAGTGTTGCACCAGATGGAGGTTGTGCAGAGTATCTGGGAGTGACTGTGTTGCTCCAGGGAATTTAAAGAGTTGGTTGGTATATGGGAGGGGATTACACAGGGATTTTTCTCCTTCCTTTCACTTATCCTCACTTTTTAGCAATGGTATATGGTCCGGTGAACTGCGGTCAAGTACGCTTCATTCACATGTCAGTGTTCTTTCAGAGTTAAAGGAAAGTTTTCAAAGCTACACTAAAACTGCACTGTCAGTGTCTGCACTCCGTCTTAAACCTCGATGGAGCTCCCACAGAAGCTTTGCTGCAGAGTCAGACCGCAGCGTGCCTCCAGCAGAGAGTGAATTACCCCTCTGCTGTTATTGTTGGTGGGTGTTTTAAGATTTGGAAACCTGCTGTGTCATTTTTGTGCACACTAAAATAGAAACAGCAACTTTTTGTATAGCAACTACCAGCAGTGTAAAGAGTTCTCGGTCATGATCTATACATAGATTTAGGCTGCGTTTTAGGGCACTCACAGCCCCCAGCACAATATGCAGTGCGACAGCGGTACAATGCCAAGAAGAGAAAGAGGCAAGAGGAGGAATTATTTTTATTGTTGCCAGTTCAGATGAAAGAGAATGACACTGTGTTGCCAAAGAGGAGTCACAGTATAATCTGGTTTACTGTCAAATCCTCCAAAGAACGCTCAGGCCTTCAGGTCTTACTTCAGAGCTGCGTTATTGTTCCTCTCAGCATGACGTGTGAGTGGTAATAAATGGCTGCTATGGCAGGATGGAGAGGAGCTTTATACTGTGTTTGAGTGACTGACACAGATTGAACACCCTGCAGCCAGTGATGGAGAGTACGTTTACTCAAGTACTGTACAAAAGGACAATTTACTTACACCTAAAGCGACACAAGGGCGTCCTCCTCGACGGAGCTGTGATGTTAACCAGCTCAGTGGTGCTAGGTGAGCTAGCAGGTGATGCACACTTCCTTCTGTGTGGTGGTACAGTTGATGGGTGTAGTTTGATAGAGAGAAAATAGTTCCAACATGAAACTGCTCACAATTTGTGAATCATCTCAGGTGACTTCTTACCTCACTGCATTCATATGACAGCTAATAGTTACTAGTTACTTTTCAGATTAAGATTTTACGTGAAAAAACAAATGAAAAGCTTATAATGTATATTGCATCGCTAAAAGTTAAACCAGTGGTTTTCCGTCTTTTTTAGCTTCTGACTTCTTACTGAAAAGAAGTTTGTAGTGAGGGTTTCTTTTCCAACGGGCTGTCTGCAACCTGTTCTCCTTCCGAAGTCGTCAAATACAGACCTTTTGTCATGCCCCTGAGCATTTGACAGCAACCTACAGGGCAGCCTTTGGCGTCTCTGTGTTGTGAAATTGCCACAGTTTGGTTTAGGCAACAAAATGACTTGGTTAGGTGACAAAAAGATGATGTTTTTGGCTAAAAAAAGCACGTTTGTGATGTATGTGATGTTTGTGACATGACGTGACGTAAATACGTAATGTGAGGGAAGTCAGTGCACAACGACTGTACGTAAATTGCGTTATGTTATGGCATTAGTAATGGGGCGGCAGTAGCTCAGTCTAAAGGGACCTGGGTTGGGAACCAGAGGGTCACTGGGTCACGTCCTTGTCTGGACCAAATATGGAGAGGGGCCAGTTCGCCTCCTGGGCACTGCTGAGGTGTGTCCTGTTTGTTCATGTGTGTGTATTTCAGGCCTGTGTGTATATGAAAACATGGTGAAAAAAACTGAACTCCCCCTCAGGGAATAATAAATTATATCTTCTTCTCAAAACAAGCATGACTTTTGGTTTCACACAGGACACAAACTGTGGTCTCCTGGGTCAAAATCAGGCTTTGTTTGACCTTTTACCACCCCTCCCTCCCTCCCTACATGGACTTTCTCGCTCTTTAAACCATGTCAGTTGCTCTCAGAATCAAGTATTGCCATGATGGGTTTACACTGGAGTGAGCTGAAAGCGTGTGCGTTTCATGAAAACATTAAAGGGTGCCTTTGGCATCAGTAGTTCATGCAAAGGAGCCTGATAAAACAGCAGTATATGACACCCTGGGAATAAGAACAGGCTATTGTCACAGTTTTCTATAGGTTGTTAGCAGTTCTACGACAGAGGGGGCGCCTGCTCTAACAGGTGAGCTAGTTGGCGGCCTCTCCTTGTACAAAGGCTGAGTCCTTGCCACAGTGGCTGAGGGTTCGATTCCAACCCTGGGCCTTTACTGCTTGTCATCTCATCCCTCTCCCCCCAGTTCACGCCAGACTTTCCTATCTAACAAAGGCAAAAATGCCAAAAAAAAGTTCCACCAAAGAGACATTTCCCCTTAAACCTCTCATATGGTTTCATTCAAATAATTGCTTGAGCTCCAAAATGTAAAACTGTCCAATATTTCAAAAACAAATTAGACTAAAGTCCACAAAATGTATTTAAACACGTGAAGCAGAGGCAAAAGCTTTGTTTTTTTTTCTTTTCATACCTCATTAATCATCTAACAACCCCCGAGATTCAATAATGTCATATGGCATTTTTACTTTACAGAACTTTTGATGCTTCAAGCACATTTTGCTGATTATACTTCTGTATTTTTACTACTGCATTTTTACATGGTTGTTGTGCTGTTTTTATTTAAGTAAAGAATCTTAGTACTTCTTACACCATGTGTCCAGTTCAGACATTTCACTATCAAACAAAACAACAAGCACATACAAACATTATAGTGACATTGCAGATTCACAGAAAACTATCATAATACATCTGTGAGGGACAACATATCAAATCGCATTAAGAATCTTTAAAAAATATATAATACAGGGAAAACTGAGACTGTCCAAAAACAACACTGTTACGTGCTTATATGGCTTTGTTCCAGCTACTAAATTCACGATCCCTCCCTTCAACTGAGACATCAGCAATATGCAAATAAAGTGAGTGCTCCCAGGAAACACACTTATTTGTGGATTCTCTTTCCTTGGGTCATACACGATCCTTTCAGCTCGCAGAAGAATCGCTTGCACAGCAAAAGTTTTGCAAAAGAAAAAAAAAAAAAGAAATCTGCCACATTTGGATTTTTGAGACTGAAAAAAAAAAGCCATTAGTGGGTGTTCAGGTTTGTAGGTCAATGTCTGATGTAATTTTTCTTTTCGGAGTGTTAGTAGAAAAATGTGTGAGGTGAAATATTTCCACTTCAGTGCCAGGGCCAAAAGAGTCTGGATAAAGTGAATGTGGAGATTTATATTCTTACATATAGAACTTCCCTGCAGTCTGCGAAGCCATTTTGACCAGTAATAAAAACATATTTTCTATCAGTGGGCATTGCAGATAGACTGTGAGAGGAACCAGAAACGAGAGATCAGTTGCAGACAATTATTTCCTCTTTCATTTATCTCCCTCCGCACTCAGGTTGTTGCTTTCCCAGTTCATTCAAATCTCTGGAGTCTGTCTGCTATTGAAAAATGCTGCTGTCCCCAGGAGATACACCCCCCTCTGGAGCCGTTGGAGGCAATTCAGCAGCAGACACTATTTCAATTTTCCATGCCTGTAAAGTGTTCTTATTTGCTACTTGAATGAACTAAGAGACAACATGTGTCATTTGCAACTGTTGCATTTGCATCTCTATGGCGCATATGTGCTCATGTGCTCTCCGAGTGCATTGCTCTGAGGGTGTATGTACGCATACAGTAAAATCCTCTTTGCTCAAAAATGTGCTTCTCTTATCAATACTTCATTTGGATGTTTGACCTTCAGTCTGCAAAATGATGTATGCACAAAGTTTGACACTGGAAAGATGTTTACAGACACACAGAAAGAGAGTCGTGACAACTGTGTAGGCATCTGTGTGTGAGGATACAAAAGCCCAAACTGTTTCATTATTCTGAGGAATGATCGGCCCAAATGTCACATTTCAACCTTGATCTGTTTTCACAACTCACTTTCTACCAGTTGTGGGAGATGGATACAGTTCATTTATGAAATACTCAAGTAAAGTTAAGCAGGATTTATATTTCTGCCTCAAATCAACACTGTACCTAAGGCATGGGCTCTGTGTCAAGGTAGAGCTTATGCTATAGCTTGACGTGCAACTCCCCGGAAATGTGACTACACCTTGTGGCAACGTAGACCTCCTGGCTAATTCTGTAAGCTGAAACCATTTCCCTCAGTGGAACTTTTATTTTATTTATTTACTTTTATTTCACAGATAAGAAACAATAAATTGTGAAGACAATAAAGCCTCCACAAAAATAGCATTTTAAGTCATGTGTGTGATTTATCCTGGCTTCATAGGAAATCTCCGCTAGTCGCTAGGCTAATTTATACAATGTAAAATGCCATAGGCTTGTGCTAATAATGGTAGCATGTTATATTTGTTTGGAAAATGTGTTAAGCATAAGACAGTTGTTTTGTCAGTGAACCTTGTGAGTTGTAATGGTGCAGAATTTTGCGACGTTGCTTTTGTTAAATGTCGCTGTTGTCCCTGTCTTCATATGAGTACAGGAAATGTCCACTAGCCGCTAAGCTAATATATACAATGTAAAATGCCATAGGCTTGTGCTAAAAACATTAGCATGTTGTATTTGTGTTGTATTTTCTGTGAATGCTGCAAGTTATAGTAAAGCTGATTTGTATACTTGTGTTTTAAACTGTCGTTCTTCAGCCATTTTCAATGTGTGTTTTGAATCAACTAACCTTTGCACTATTTTACAGAAACCCCATCACTGACCAGCGTTTTTGGAGGTGTAACTGCAGAGTGACACAGACACACTACAGCACAAGTATAAATGCTCACAACGGCGTAGGCCACGTGTGAGGGTTACGGTGTAGGGTCTGCATAGAGCTGACACACAAGTTTAAATCCACCATCATAGTTACAAGTAAAAGTCATCCATATGTATTCTAAAGGAATTTGAATAACGTAGAGGTTATTTGAGGAATGGACACATAATTTGAGGTAGCCAACAGCCTGTTTTATACATCCGAAGAACTTTACTAAAAAAATTAACTGTTAGGCAATTGAGACGTGCATTTATTTGTCAAAATGTGTAGCCACACCAGGCTAGTGAAATGGACTGGGCGTTTGACTGGGACTAGGCTTTTAACTTAAGTTTAACAGAATGTTATTATTATGTCAAGAAAGATACGGTAAATTTCAACCTTGCCCCCCAGTGACTAATGTGAACAACAACTTTGGAACTAGTCCAGTATTGAACGAGAGCCCTGCAGCCAGCAGCCGTGAAACAGGCTGTAATGGGATCCTTTAAGGCAATGTCACACTTTCAATGTACATTCAGTGCTTGTTTTTCCACTGACAGGCTCAGATTATTGTTATAAGTGTCTGACAACATTATGGAAAGGATCTGACAGAGAAATAATACACCTTTTTTGTAACTTTTACTTGATCCATGTCCACCGTTATCTTCTGTCAACAAGTCACCTCTTGTGAGATATCAGAACAAGACTTCTCCTTGAGCAAGACTTGGTTTGAACAACAACAAACAGACCAGAGAAACAAAAAGAAAAATGCTTTATTTCTTTGTAGGGATCCTTTTTACAATGTTGTCAGACACTTCTAAAAACAAGCCTGCTAGTGTCAGAGCTCAATACTGGACCATTTTCAAAATTTGTTGTCTCCACTCAGCCAACATTCCCATGTGGGGCCCATGTGAGTTATAAATGAGCTGAAGAATGGGCCCTATATGGGATTGTCCACAGGTTCTACAATGGTCCCATGCTGATTGCCCACATGGTTGATTTTACCCAAGAGGGCTCCAGATACGATCCCCATGTTGGGCCCATACCTTCTTGGTACCCAGGTAGCCCTAGCATAAGCAATGCATGGCCCATTTGAGTAAACCCATCCATGTGGGCAATCAGCATGGGGCCATTATTGAACCTGTGGACAACCCCATAGAGGGCCCATTTACTACCCACATGAGCCCCACATGCAGATGTTGTCTGGGCTATTGGAAACTAGACACAAAACTTGAGAAAACAGGGTCCAAGTTAGAAAATACCAACTGTTCTAACTACTTTATGTTTGATTAGGTAGTTTAATCTCTAACAATGTGTCATATTCTATAAACTGATCATGTTTTCTATGAAAAAACCTGAATCTAAAAAGTAGCTATGCTGTCAAATGAATGTAAAACAATGATTCTCCCTGAAATGTAGTGAAATAGAAATACAGCATAGGATCATATACTAAGTGGCATAACTCTGATATACTCTAGTACACTTAAGGAGCGTACCTGACTCCTTTGTATGTAAAAATGAGCCTCCGTAAATCTATTTCTGAGGTTATATGCACTGTAAACAGAAGAACATAGAAACTGGTGAAGCATGACATCCACTCCAATGCTCAAGTATCCTCAGTGTAAAGCCCATTATGGTATTGACAGCCCTGTCTCTTCACTCAGTGCTGTTAACCACAGGACGCCGGCGGTCAATAATAAAAGCTGCAGCACACTTTTAAAAAAAGAGCAATGCATTAATACTTAAATTACATTGAGATAAATAACAGTCTGACTGATACACAATTGATTGCAAAAAAAGTTTAAAGTGGTTGATAATAAGATACATACTCCATCTGCGTTGATGTGCTAATATCTTAATGGGGGGGTGCTTGACAAGTTGGACTCATTGCTCACGGCAGCTCCTTGGCACTGATCCAGTCTTCACCACAGAGAGAAGAGGGAGATAAGGGAGAAGGGTGGATCAATGCGGAGCAGAAAGACACGCTGTGTATTGCAGGAGCAGATTTATAATACAATTTTTAATAGCATCACACAAAGAAAGATTGTCTTTCCTGAAATGGTTCTTCAGGAAGAGAGCTGCAGCAGCATCGGATATTTTCTGTCTGTGTTCTCGTCCCCATTAGTCACCAGCAGTGGGTCTATTTGTCTGACTGCTTATTCCTTTAAAAAAAAACATGATTAACTGGTGACTGAAAGCTTCTGACTCCTCACTTTCAAATTTAATGCTTAATGTTCAGATTAATCATTTTAAAGCACATTATAGTCAGCGTCTTCAGTCCTGTCCTGGACGAAGTTAAAGGAATAGTTATTTTCTTGTCAAGACTTCAGTGAAAAGATGGATACTCTCATATCTGTCTATTGAATATAAAGCTGGAGCCAGAAGATGATTGGCTTGGTTTATTTTAGAGTTTAGAAAGGAAAACAGAGGGAAACAACCATAGATATGAAATGTAGATGCTCCATTGGCTGCTAGGTCGTACATCAATGTCGCCGCCATATTGGATAGGGCAAAAGGTGCAAACAAATATGAGTAAACAAGGGAGCTGCAGTTTGTCTGGACCAAAAACACTTACATTTTTCAACTGATTTCAATAGGTCGCTTTTATATTTAAGGGTTTATAATCTACCTGGAGTAATAAAAAAAAAGTTTTTCCAGTAACTTGAAAGCTTAATAGTTAGAGCACAATCTCTGCTAGATGCTCAAGAGAGGAGTGTGTAACAATGTCTACAAAAACAACTTGCCTTGGTCTTTCCATAAGCAACAAATCCACCTACACCACAATGCTTTATCTTTACACAGAGTTATGGGGCAGACTATTTCCTGGCTGTGACTTCCAAGCAAGCTGTGTCCCCTTTTCTATTCTTCATGCTAAGCTAAGTGGCTGCAGGCTTTAGTTTCGTTTTTAGCAATCAAACATCAAAGTAGCATCAATCTTCTCATTTGTTTCTTGGCAAGAGTTTCCCCCAAACAATGTTGAACTATTCTTTTAAAAGGCTCCAGAAACTTTACTGCCAATTCGAGAGACACTGCAAAGACTTAATCCTCATTCTTAACTGTTATTTTACAGGCTTTGTTTAGTGGTGCCACTCCCAACAAAACAACCAGCCCTTTCTGCTCCTTGGAAGAATTGGGGCAAGTGCAAATCCATAAAATATGTAAAGGGTGAAGTCTTAAGCCTGCCCGCCATTTCCAGCTGCCTTGGGACCAGGAAGATTAGGGTTAAGAGGAAAAAGGGGAGTGTATGAACAAATGCTTTACTCCATCAACCATTACCGCTGACCCAGATTCTCAGATCACAGTGAGTTGCCATGTTAAAACTTTGATTTCCCACATTTAATCCATGTCTTTGTCAATATGTGCATACTTGCCTTTTTGCCAAGTTTAGATATCTTTGTATTTCAGCAAATACTACAGGCCTACATCTTGAGGCACAAATAAAATGTTATGATCGTTATCTTTCCCACCAGTATTGCAGATGGATTCCTTCACCTGTCACGTATCAAAAGCTTGGCAAAGTCTTCATGTTGACATCTTGGACCTACAGTGCCTTGAAGCAAACACTTTGATGATCAACATGGCTGGGAAATCAAATTCTTCTGTCCCTGAGGAATCCCCAGGGGCCTACAGGGCGGACAGCATTTTTCTGTGCTGGACAATAGCAGTAATTTAATCATTTAAGATAAATAATTTAAAAGAGAAAAGGAAAGTGAGGCAGCTCCTTTTACCACCTCGGACAGCTGAAGATTGTCAGAGTCTCTGAAGGTTTCCTTCTACTGGAACGCATCATGAACTGCTACTGTGGCATTGTGCTTCCTTCAAAACATATTTGTAATTTTTAGGAGACAGGGTTGCGCACAATGTCCTCTGTGAATCCTTTGCTTTTGCAGCATCTACTAAACTTTATTGCATAGTTTGTCTGACATCTGTGACCCATCTGTATCCTCTTAATTCCCATTTTATGCATAATTCTTTATTGCAAACTAGCTGCTTTTCGCACAGCCTGAAAAGCACTCCATCATTGCATTTAATGTAAGCAAGAAACGTCCTTTGAAAAACAGCTGAAAACTTTGGGTAATTTCATCTCAGATGTTTCATTTGCTGCCTAAAAGAATGCTTTTTTTTAACAAAAATAAAAATGCACAGGAAAAAGGTGAGATTATATCACTCTTTGCCGGTGCATTTCAGGAAAAGCTGTGCTGTCTTGGAACAAGAGGCAGCTCTCAGCACTAGAATCAAGATAATGACCCTTCATGTGGTGGCTGGGTGATTGCTCGAGGTATGACCACAGAAGGACAGGAGACATGGGAGTAGAGACAATAAGGAGAGAAAATTAGAAAGGAATGGCAGACACAAGTAGGCAGAGAATGAGGAGATCCCAAACAGTGGGAGAGAAATCTGAGAGACTCAGAGAGACACTCTCTTCCCACTGCTTCACCAGAGAGGCAACGCAGACAAAGCACTGATTTTATTTTCAGCTTCAGTGTATTTTTGACACCTCATGAGCATTAAGACAAGTAAAAATGCTGCTTAATTATACATTAAATGGAAACTCAGTGGAAAAATATTGTTTTATCGAGACAAGTGTTCTGATTATTTGGTAGACTTAAGTTGAGAGCTGAAAAACAAGAGTTGGAGTCGTTAAATGATTAACCACGGTACTGTAAATACATACTGTACTTCTTTCTCTCAGTGCCTCAAATGTTCAAGGAAATGAATCAAAATTTACACTGGTTTACACTTTACAGAAACACCTGACTTGTATGAAGACACTGTATGTTGTCGGTTAAATACTCACTCATAAAAACGTCTAGCAATAGTCATAGCAGTACAAACACAAAGCGTAAGAGTGTGTCTACCCACTTGGACCAAAGAAGGCTTCCCCTCACTCATGTGGCGACCAGTTCCCTCCCATCCCATGATCCACTTTGATTTATAGATTTATAGCTTACTACAATAAAGCCTGAGGCAGTTACATACATTATGCCATACATGTCAAGTACATATTTAAGCCAGCAGCTGTTTAACATCTGCTGAACAGTCATTTCTCTAGCTCCCTGTATTCTACCTATAGATTGTACATGTGCAGTATGTTCAGAGAAGACATCCACCACTGTGTCTGGGTGAGATACACCTGTGACTAGAACATGACGTTTGGAGGCCGACAGATCCAGTGATTAAGTACTGTTCAAAGTCAAATACCAGTGTGCACACCAGTGTGACTGGGGTTAAAGATTCATGTCTTATTTGCATTTTTATACAGAACTTAACGACAGCGACATCACTCCGCTTCAGTGTGTGACAACAAATGACACTGTGGCTTTGTGGAGTCAAAAGAGGTGTGACAGGCGTAACATGTAACATAACAGCATCAGCCTCCAGTGTGACATATAACATATACGTCAGGAGCGCTTTCGAAACAGACACTGTTAAGGTGCTGTTACTTTTCCCTATGGCGGATTGAAGACAAGACCGCTCTGTCCCCCATTCCATGATCGTACCTTATATACAGCACAGCTAGGCAGCATAACAGTATGATATTTCTGCCTTGAACAGGCAGTGTAAAGTGGGATTTATACTTCTGCATCGAATCAACGCTGTAGCTATGGCATAGGCTCTGCATTGGCTCCTATGCCGCCATAACCTACCACCGCCATTACCGATACCATAGCCTGACGTGCACTTCCCCGTAAATGTAACTACACGTCGCGGTGACACAGACCTCCTGTCTATTTTTGTAAGCTGGAACCATTTTATTTACTTTAATTTCACAGATAAGAAACAATAAATTGTGAAGACAATAAAGCCTCCACAAAAATAGCTTTTTAAGTCTTGTGTGTGATTTATCCTGGCTTCATATGAGCAGAGGAAATCTCCGCTAGTTGCTAGGCTAATTTGTGCAATGTAAAATACTATAGGCTTGTGCTAATAACGTTAGCATGTTGTATTTGTTCGGAAAACGTGTTAAGTATAAGACAGTTGTTTTGTCAGTGAACACAATGTTGCTGTTGTCCCTGGCTTCATATGAGCAGAGGTAAAGTCCACTAGCTGCTAGGCTAATTTATACAATGTAAAATGCCATAGGCTGGTGCTAAAAACATTAGCATGTTGTATTTGTGGGAAAAATGTGTCCAGATAAAGACAAGTGTTTGTCTGTGAATGCTGTGAGTTATAGTGAAGCTGATTTGTGTACTTGTGTTTGAAATTGTCTCTATTAAGCCATGTTTCATGTGTGTTTAATGTGTGTTTAATGTGTGTTTTGAATCAACTAAACTTCACAGCAGTTCACAGACACCCTGCCGCCGACTAGTGTTTTGTTTTGGTGTAGCTGCAGAGTGACACAGACACACCACTGCACAAGTATGAACGCTCACAACCATGTGGGCCACAGCGTAGGCTCTGCATGGAGCTGACGCACAAGTATAAATCTGCCTTAGGGACCGTACACTTGCCGCAACTTTGACCACCTAGGAAACGCAAGGTCGGACGCTGCCACCTTTCAAGGGTGCAGCTGTAGGTTGTGTCTGAGTTTGCTAAACAACCCTTAGCAAGCACTGTATCATAATCTATTTACCTGAAATCCTGAGTGCAGAGCCGATTTTGTTCCAGGCTCTGTTTATTGGTGTGTGGGCCTATCATCCACGGGACAGATGTAAAGCTCTGGGTAGCCCTGCACTAACATGATAGACTTTTCTTTATTCATCACAGACTGATATTTACGGAGGAAGGGAAAGATCTCTGTCGGCTGTGATTGGTTGTTCCTTGTCACATGACATGTTCCAAAAGTTGAACTTGGTTTGTCTCAGGCAACAGCAGTCGTGAGCTGAAAAATAGGCGCCGTGATGGTGCTGCGTCTCATCTATGTTGAAAACAATGAATTTGAGGGCACAAAAAAATGTGTACGGCCCCTTTAAAGGAGCTTGAGCTTGTTCCCTATAATGTTGAACTGTTCCTTTAAATTAAGTTGATAAAAAATAAATCTCATAATAAGAGTTAAATTTCATCCAATAAAACAAAAACACGTATTAGTCAAGGTGGTGGTGGTCTCGGGGCCCCACTGTGTGCACCCCTGTCACACAGAGCGCTCCTCAGTCTCCTCCTCCTCTCAGCCCCGCCCTCCAGGAGTGACTTGGTGTTGGCGAGAGGAGAGAGAGGGACTCTGCAGACACACACACTCACACACACACATTCACACAGAGTCACACACACGGAGCTTTTCTCCTCAGCCCTGCTGTGTCTCCACTAACGGGACAAGTTTAAACCTCCAGGATATCTCCGCCGGTTCTCCGCCTTCCTCTCGCCTCCATGTGAGCACCTCGACCCGGACTGAGGTGAGTGCACACTCGGAGTTGGCAGCTTTTTGGGGGTTGAGCCGCTGACTGGTTCAAACTAAACGAGGGGGAAGAAGAAGGGGATTTTTTCTCAGTAGAGGAGGAAGCGGCAGGCAGGAGGAGGAGGAGGAGGAGGAGGAGAGGCATGTCCGACTCCTGCTCTTCTTTGGAGCAGTTTTAGCTAGCTCACTTTACCGCCTCTCAAAGGGTCACTAAACGCCTCAGTAACGTTTAGTTAAACCGGAGAAAACCGCCGTTTCCGCTGCTGCTGAATTCAGCTGCACGGGTTGAGATTAGCAGAGCGGCTCCTACATCCTCCCCGGGATGTTGTTGCCATTACACCGCTGTAATGTTGCACACATGGCTTTTCATACAACCGCATTTCTGCAGCAGACACTTTGGACACTTGGACAGTTTGAATCCTGTAAAGTCTGCAGGGATTGACTTCATAAAAGTGCTGTAAAAGTCCCTCTGCAGGAGTGAGCACAGCTCAGCAAGGCTGCAAATGTGAGGGTTTGGTAAACCCGAGCTGCAGTGTGCAAACTTTTGAATGGAGAATATGTGCACACCTTCATTTTTGGTCTTGTTTACTACAGAAATAGGTCTGTTAGGGGCTGCTAAGTTTAATTTTGTGAGTCTGTGAAGCTGCTGTTAACCAAAAAATAGTGAACATGTGCTTATTTTGTCCAACCACCTGTCCAAAACTCAAATATATTTATTGTACACTGATTTAGAAGCAGAAATGCACATAATTGTCGCACATTATCACTTAAACCAACATATGTTTGACAGCTTTTGATTGATAAATGACTTGAATCTATTATTGTAACTGTCCGTCAAGCAATTTATCAACCAAAACTCCCAAAATATGCAATCTACAATTATATAAAGACAGATTATTGTCACATTTGAGAAGCTGGAACCTGCAATTTGCTTAAAGGACTGCAACTAACACTAAATTTGACTATCAATAAATCTGCTTAATGTTTTCTTTGGTCCATAACGTTCAAGATTTAAGTTTCAAGGTCCAGTTTATTGTTATTCAAACATGTTAAAGAACACGAGGTAATGAAATTTGTGACCCAGGTCCAGCAGCGTACACAATAAATGACATTAAAATAGAGCTATAATAAGTGTAAAAAACAAGCAGCATGTTAAAGTGGTGCATCAACCATAAAATGCTAAAAACTGTGTAAAATGTCCATCAGGATGATGTGTTCAAATGTCTCGTTTACTGCGACCCAGCAGTCCAGAACCTAAAGATGTTTAGTTTACAGTAAAATGAAACAGAGAAGAGTAGAAACTCCTCACATATAAACCCCCAACATGATCAATTATCAAAATAGTTGTTCTATTTTCTTGTAACAATCAATCACATCAGCACTACAGCACAGACCAGTCCACATTAAACATCTATGAGACCCTTTCGTACCATGATGACATCAGAGCTGAACCGCTTACAGGCTCTGTCTCTCGCTGTCACCGCCTCGTGTTCACACAAAAGCCTGGAAACATCGCCACTTTGTTAGTGTCACTCTGTGCTAGATGTACACTTTGTTAAGGTGGGTGGTATCTTCGCCTGGATGTCTTGGCCTTTTAAATGTTTGATGTATGGAGACGTCCTGAGCGCTTTCTCCTGCTGCTCCTCTCAGCATCTGCACCGGCTGTCAGCTCGTGTTAGAAATGGGCTGTTAGAGCAAGAGAGAGACACACAAAACAACCGCCCTTCATGCAAACACACTAGCTGTACATACAGTGTGTATGTGTGCACGCAAGTACCAGAAAATGACCTGCAGGTCTGCATCGTGAACATAAATCCATACTGTGATGTTTGTTGATATAAACCATGTAATGTAGCACAAGGCTCAAGGCTGACTGCACTGTGTATGGTCTAGTTTCAGCTTTCACATGTGAAGCTCACAAGTGAAATTCTGACACTGAAAAGAAGACATGAAAAAGCAAACCTCCATCACTCCCAGGCTCTCTGCACATTTTTGAAAGTATTTTTGGGGCATTTTTCTCCCATATTACAGACTCTAGAGGGCTGACAGGGAACAAGGGAGGAAGAGATGCAAAAAGGCTGGCCGGACTTGAACCGGTTATTTTGCTGTTCGGGGTTGGCATCTTGTCATCTGGCTCTCTACACATGATCAGCAGCAAGAGTTGTGCTCATTGTGAGATGGAGCTGCAGGGCACAGTGCGCAGAGGCACAGCATAGTGTAGGTTTACGTCACCATGTGTGGTAGGAAAGCCCAGAGAAATTTCAAAAACAAAACCCAGCAAAGACCGTTCTGTTATGAGGGCAACTGACCTCTTTTAGAGAGAGGAAGAACACGAGGAAGAGCCTGACAGTCAAGAATGGTTTGGGTTAGAAGTCTGCACACTGATTCATCTGCTTCTGCTGTTTGTGTTTCTTGACACCAGCCTGATGTGCTTCTGTAGCCAGCTCTCATTTACGTTATTTTTCATTTAAAAGGTTAGGTCTTTCGCACATCATCAGCCTGATCTTTAGAGGAATGATGTGTTTGTATGTTTGAGAGATGGAATGGTTTGAAAATGTCATATCACCATTATAGTGACAAAATAGTCATGGTTATCAGTGTTGTCACTGTATTGTTAAAATGTGCTGAGTACTCGATTGACGACTGAGAATTCAATTTGGACGTCAGTGTTTGTTCAGCATATAGTAATCGCTGCCCAACCTCCAACGTGTGGACATTACTTTCATTTATTTTTTTTTACTATTTATATAATAAATATTTAAGTAAAATCCTATTTAACTGTAGAGCTTCGCGCAGTACCTCTGTCCCCAGGTGTCCTTCACTCTCTGTTTATCATTGGATGACTGCTGCGGGACTGTGAGCTTTACACGGTGACAGGGCTAACGGTTTTATCAGGTTTAACAACAGTTGTTGAGGCGTTTCGGTGTGAGTTTGCTTGGTCCTTTTAATGGCTCCTTGTCGAATGTTAGCTGCTGCTGCTGTGTTAGCTCAAGCTAACTTGGACACTGACCTGACCTAAAGCAGAGCAACTCCTGACTCAGGACAGAATATTTAAATGCGGGTATTCGAATATGAAAGTTACCTAAAGATGCATATCCCTAAGACACATACTGAAATAATTTCACCAAGTTTTATTTTGAAAAGCACAAATAAACTTAGCAGTCCAATGCACCAACTTTAGAATATGTAAACATTTGAGAAAGCATATTAAATGTGCGTTAACATTAACAATAGCCTGTCTTTGAAATGCTTGCTCGAGTGTTTGTGTCACTGTAGATGTGGACAGGGGACCAGTAGCATCACTGGGTTTGTCTGCTGCACACCCACGCTCTTAACAAGGGAACAGCAAAGCAAACCCACGTTGCATGCTGCGCCTGTGCGCCTTCGTCTGGGAGACTATTGATAACTTGGGTTAATGTTGGACGGTACAGGCCGTGAGTTTTTCAAAGCTTGGTAATCAAACACGGTTTTAATGATAATTAGAATTAGAAAGAATTGTGGCTTCCAGATAAGTTCAAAAATAGCTGCCCACAGATGCCATAAGGAGAGATAAGATGTCACTGTCATTGGTTTAATTTTACTCACTGTTTGATGATCGGTTGGTTTAAGAGTTGATTGATTTGCAGGTTGACGTTATGATCTGTTTGTCTTGACTGCCATGTTTAAAAAATGAAAACAAATATCCCCAAATAAACATTCCTCAAATAAACAGGCCTTTGCAGAAAGAAAGTTCAAATTAATGGGGTATTACATGACTTCATCAAACAATAAAAACTAAGATTAACCAGATAGACAGCGGGTAAAGACTGTAACCCCGCGGCATCTTCCACACGCCACATTCACTTTAGTACACCTGTCTTTAATTAAAGGTTCCCAAGATGCCAGGTCAGGTAGTGAAATTAAGTGACTCAAAAAGTAATAGTAAACTAGGACTAGGACAGAAACGGCTCTAACAAGAAACCATATACAGTAGACTGTATAGTAAAGATGGACGAGATGACAGCTCCCAAACTGAAG